>OX463841.1:36807947-37522947 GCA_949825065.1 Odontocerum albicorne
ATATATATATATATATATATATATATATATATATATATATATATATATATATATATATATATATATATATATATATATATTATTTTATAAATGAGAACTCGATTTACATATGAGAAAATTTTTATTTCTTCAATTTTTCTAATGTTGCCCATTAACACATCGATCAATAAGTCCCGGGACTAACTACTAAAACATTTGTTTGCCAAAATTCTTCTCAAGAAATATGCCATTCAAGAAATATGCCAGATTTGTATTATTTATCTGACAGATTTGTAGATTTGAATGTTTACATGTTTTAGCCATCGGGTCGTAACACATCGATCAATAAGTCCCGGGACTAACTATTTAAACAACATTTGTTTGCTAAAATTCTTCTTTATTCATCAACATAGTCTCCTACAAGAGCAATGCATTCATTCTAACGCTTTCCTAACTTTTCTATCCCCACCGTGTAGAACGATTTATCTTTGGTTTCAAAATAGGCGTTAGTTTCGGCAATCACTTATTTATTGGAGCCAAATCTCTTTCCCTGGAGCATCTTTTTGAGGTCTGCGAACAGCCAATAGTCGCTGGGGGCCAAATCTGGAGAATACGGTGGGTGCGGAAGCAATTCGAAGTTCAACTCATGCAATTTGGCCATCGTTACCATCGACTTGTGACACGGTGCATTGTCCTGATGAAAGAGATTTTTTTTCTTTTCAATATGGTGCCGTTTTTTTTGCAATTTCTGCCTTCAAACGCTCCAATAACGCTATGTAATATTCGCTATTGATGGTTTTTCCCTTTTCAAGGTGATCGATGAATATTATACCATGCGCATCCCAAACTATGGAGGCCATAACCTTCCCGGACGACTGTTGAGTTTTTGGTCACTTCGGACGACTTTCACCGGCTGCTCTCCACTCAGCTGACTGCCGATTTGATTCCGGAGTATAGTGGTGGATTCAAGTTTCATCCATTGTCACACACCGACACAAAAACTCCTGTTTATGTCACGTAAACAGTGCCAAACAGCGCTCTGAATCATCGATGCGTTGTTGTTTCTGTTGCATTGTGAGCAAACGTGGTACCCATTTCGAAAAAAGCTTTTTCATGACCAAATGTTCATGCAACATAGTGTAAACACTACCAAATGATATCTTCAGGATGTCAGCTATCTCACGCAACTTTACTTTGCGATTTTTCATCACGATTTTGAGGGTTGTTTTTATGTTTTCTGGTGTAACAGCCTCATTTGGACGACCAGAGCGTTCAGCATCATTTGTGTCTGTATGACCACGTTTTAAATCAGCATACCACCGACAAATGGTTGTTTTCGATGGAGCAGAGCCCGGATAACACTTTTCAAGCCATCGCTGAGTTTGAACGGTATTTTTTCCCATTAAAAAGCAATGTTTTATCAACACACGAAATTCGGTTTTTTCGTGTAACTCAATGACACAATGTCGGAATGTCATGAATGTTTGACACGTAACTTCTAAAGGCTGGTACTAACTGAGAATGGTATGGATTTGTTATTAGAGGCGCCATCTGTTGGTTAGTCCCAGGACTTATTGATCGATGTGTTATATATATTCAGACACTGTTGGAATCAGCTTAACTAAATTTGGTGCGGTTGATACTTAAGTTCAGAAATACATTTATGTGAAGTTTGGAGCCAAATCAGGATACTTTTAAAATTTCATGATAAATTTATCATAAAATTTTAAATTAAAAGTATTTAATAGTATTAATTTTAAAAGTATTTAATAAAGGAAAAAACTTTTCAGTTCCTCTCCTCTTCACAGGTTGTCAATCATTATGGATATCTTGAACTTAGAGGCAGCAGCAAATATATGATACTGCAATCAAACCACCCACACAAGTTCTTCAACCAGAAATTACGTCTTCTTCTTGCCCTTTATCATAGTAGTAGTAGAATTTCATTTTTTTTTCTTGCATTATTTGTTCAAGTATTCAAACTTTCTCTTCTTGAAGGTGGATAATACTTTTCTATCTTCAGTCAATATTTTCAAGATATAATTATGGTTGAAGTCACCCATGACCAAGTATGCCATAGAGAAGTATGAACAATATGTAGCACCGCACACTTGGCATAAATAAGCCGATATTGAAATCCTTGTAGAAGAAATCCTGCATTTGAAACATGCAATTTCATACCTTATCCACTCTTATTCCATTGAGCATTCAGTCAGCATCCCATTTACTCAATAATTATATTCCTCGTCTCTCTCCATTCTCAATAATTCCATTCCACCCTCGTCTGTATTTTCTTTTTGCTGGTGATGTTAAATTTTCAAGCCTCTTTCATTTACAAGTTGTGATAACTCATGTTTATTCATATTTTCAGGCTTTCATAATTTACTAATGGTTATCGTATAGTTGAAAATGGCCTTAGAATAAACATTAAAACTAATATGAGACAGTATGCATCGTTGTTGAATTTTTGGTGTTTTTTGATGCTAATAAAAAATACTGGGAATTATTATATCTTTTGTATCTAACCTTTTATTAATCAAGATTTCCATTAGTTATGTACAAGTACATATTCATGTCTCAATGCTTATCTACAACAATTTCTGCAACAGAGCTTCTCCTGTGCCATATCCATTTTTATAGCCTAACTTCATTCTACTTATTTTTTTTTTCACATTTTTTGTATATTATGCTAAAATTACAAGAATATTTTTATGATGTTACTCATGAGATTAACTGTTCTATATTTGTTGCATTTTTTGGCATTTTCTTTTTTAGGCAATATGATGAATGTAAATCTAAACCAGTTTGTTGATATAATCTCTGTACTGTAGATCTTGTTGAACAGTTTAACACGTTCACTGCATCGAACACGGCTCCCGTGTCCATACAAAATAGCCTTGAATGTTGAGTGCACTCATAAACGTCTCCCGATAAGGATCCGTCGCCGGTTTCATGTGTTTTGAAGACACGAAGGAATACACTTGTATATGATATTTCAATAGAAAGTAGAATTTGATTTTTAACAAAGTTATGGGTTTGCAAAAATTCGCGAATTTTCAGCATCTCTTTATACGCAGTGAACGTGTTAACCAGAATAACATCATGACTAGAAACAACATTTGCATTTACTTATAAAGATAAATATTAAAAATACACTAAATAAGTAAAAGACACTAAACTTGAAAATGAAAAAGGCAAATTCATTCAAAGAAATAGTAGATTCATAAAGGATATAGTAGATTCATAAAGGATATAGTAGATTCATAAACATATAGTAGATTCATAAACATTGTATTTATAGTAGGTTTATAAAGGAAGATGAAGATTTACCTTAACTTGCTGGTTTTTAGAGCCAAGAGGAGCATTTTGAAGCACAATTTTTAAAGCTTCAATATGTTTTGATGTGTGTACTAGTTAAGGAATAATTCATGTTGATAAATAGACATACATGTACTATATATTGAAAAAATAAAATTGATACAAATGAGTTAAAAATCTATAGAAACATAAACATATTATGATGAAATTCAAATGTGTAACTACCACAATCTGTAGAATTTTTCTTTGTATTTCATTTTTCCTTTGTATGTTCTCTATTGATTTCTTACCAAATATGTTTAACTCTTTCACTGCTGATACAAAATGCATGACAACTGATCGGTGCTCAATATATTTGAATAAAAACTAGTTTCAACCCGTGAAATATTCACGGAAGTAAAACAAATTCTACATTTATGAAAATATACGAGGCATATGCAGAAAGTAAGTGTACTGAATTTTTGTAGGTTACAATTTTTTTTATTTAAACAAAAAAAATTACGTGGTTACGTAGTACATATGTAAGCTATTTTTCGACATAGTCGCCATTCCTCTCAATGCAGGTGGTGAAGCGGGGTATCAACTTTTTGATGCCTTCCTCGAAGTAGTTTCCCGCCAACCCCTCCGTCCACTTCTCCCCCTCCTCCTTTACCTCCTCGTCGGTTGAAAACCTTTTTCCACCCATGTGCAGCTTCAGGGAGGTAAAGAGATAAAGAGATAGTAATCTGAAGGTGCTAGGTCAGGGGAATGCGCGGGATGGTTCAGGACATCCCATTTAAACGAGGCGAGCAGTTCCTTCATGGCGTTGGCCGTGTGTGGTCTGGCATTGTCGTGCAGCAGGCAGACTCCCTTTGTCAGCATGCCTCTCCTCTTGTTCTGAATCGCCCTCCGCAATTTTTTTAGGGTCTCACAGTATCTTGCAGAGTTGATGGTTCTCCCCTTGAGGCATATATTCAATTAAAATTATGCCTTGACAGTCCCAAAACACGGATGCCATGATTTTCTTGGCTGAAATTGAGGTTATGAACTTTTTGGCGGAGGGTGAAGAGGTGTGACGCCACTGTTGAGACTGCCTTTTGGTTTCAGGCGTGTAGTGTGCAGCCCAAGTTTCATCTCCAGTAACGATGGAGCGGAGAAATTCATCTCCATGGAGTTTGCAGCGCCTCAAAAACTCTTGCCCGGCCTCCACTCGATTCAACTTGTGTTGGTCTGTCAGCTGTTTTGGGACCCACCTCGTGGACAGTTTCCGATATCCGAGGGTTTCTGTGATGGTTTCGTGTAGTAGAGATCTGGAGATTTGCGGAAACATCGCAGAAAGTTCATCCACAGTCAATCTGCGATCGTCACGGAGCGCATTTTCGATTTTTTCCACAATTTCGTCAGTCACAATTAAAGGTCTTCCGCTCTTCTGATCATCATGCACAGATGTACGACCATTTTTAAACTTGCGACACCACTTGTACACACTCGTACGATTCATAGCTTTATCACCATATGCAGTTTTCACCTCATTATAAACCTCAACCAGAGGTTTTCCCTTCCAAACGAGATAACGGATGACGCCGCGTATTTCGCACTTGGCGGGAGATTGGATTGACATTTTTCACGAAACGTGTTGTCGCGTCGACACTTCTCAACGTACTGACCTCGAACCGGTCTCGTTACGGAGGGGAAGGGTCAGGCTACACGGAAGTGTAGCCAACATGTCGAAAATAAAATCCATCCGGTCGTGAGAGCCTCAGTACACTTACTTTCTGGATACGCATAGTATACTTTTTTGTTCTAAAAATATCATAAAAACCTCCATTCAATACCTTTACAGTATACGTCAAAATAGCAACATGTACTGAGGCTCTCACGACCGGATGGATTTTATTTTCGACATGTTGGCTACACTTCCGTGTAGCCTGACCCTTCCCCTCCGCAACGAGACCGGTTCGAGGTCAGTACGTTGAGAAGTGTCGACGCGACAACACGTTTCGTGAAAAATGTCAATCCAATTTCCCGCCAAGTGCGAAATACGCGGCGTCATCCGTTATCTCGTTTGGAAGGGAAAACCTCTGGTTGAGGTTTATAATGAGGTGAAAACTGCATATGGTGATAAAGCTATGAATCGTACGAGTGTGTACAAGTGGTGTCGCGAGTTTAAAAACGGTCACGTCACACCTCTTCACCCTCATATACCATTTTCTGTGTACTGATTCACACTTTCTCCTTTCTTTAGTTTTTTATATATAACATCGATCGGTTTTTCTTTTCTATTTGCTCGTAGTGTCCTGTGAAATATGCATTTTGGTTCAACATTTTTTTTTGTAAGAGGAACACTATTATAGAAATTATCCATGTAAACTGAATATACGGCTCCCGTCTTCCCCTCGAATTTTTGAACGACTTTATTAGTGTGACCTTTGCCACCTAACTCTTCATCTGATGATCCACCATATAAAATTAGTTTTATGTGTAAAGTTTTATACCATATTTGAACTTTTTGCCTTTTATATATTGGCGAAAAATCAATCGGCCTCTTCAAAGAACCAACGATTTATCTATCGATTGTTGTCTGTGTGGATCATAAATTACCTCCATTCTTTCATTGAAAAAATCAATCATTGTCCTGATTTTTGCCAAGCTCGATAGATCTTCTTCATTATTGTTGAAATGTAGTGCCCGTAAGATAAGTAAAAATCTCTTGACATGAATTGCGAAAATGCCGGTAAATTGAATAGGTAGTCTGTCTTCCAGTAGTCACTCAACCGGTATTGTTCCGGCGTGTAGTAGTAAACCCAACCAAACCCTCATTTCGTCTTTAGTGACATTTTTTCATCAGTGATTCTGCTTGTATCACCTTCTGATTTCGACAATACTTCAACAGCATACAAATTGGTTTGGGTCATCACAAGGTTGTATAAATCTTCATTGAAAATCAAATCAAAATAATCTATTGGTTCTTTACATAACATCTCAATTTTCAGCCCGGATATTTTTGAAAATGGTATAGAGGCTGGTTGTTTTTTTTATATTTGACCATTACGTAGAGCTAACGTCTGGTGTTCTAGATGTTTGTGAAACAGTTTGAATTTGAATATTGTCATCATTTTCAATATCTGACTCAAATTCAGAATCGTCCTCAATGATCGTGAATTCCTCATCACTAACGTCACTAAATGAATCATCCATATCATCCTCAATCCTTTGTCTTTTAGAGCTCGATGGGCAATTCATTTTTAAAGGTAAACATATTTTTTTTTCGTAAAATTAAAAATAAACTTATATGATACTAAATATCACTATGTACACAAATTATTATAATATATTTTTCAAAAGGCACTTCTTTTTACTCCCAATTCACTATGTCATTCATTCAAAATTGAAAATAACTAGAAAACATAAACAAAACATATCTACAATAAATATCCCTTGCAGTGACATTTTCACAAAACAGCGCTAGAGAAATAGTCCAATTATTATTATTATCAAGTCTCACAATGAAAACAAACAGAATAAAAACTGAAAAAAATATTATTTACAACTGCGGGTGTAAACTCAACTTTACAATGCGATGGAATCTTCTGAAGTAATGAACGAATATCGTATACAGATGTAATACACTAACAATATTTAGGCATGGATACGCCGCGCGTGTTCTGAGCATGAAACAGATGTTCACATGGACACGCCAGGCGTGTTGTCAGCATTGGATGAGTTAAGTAAATATGCAGATGGGAAGTACCCAATATAAGAACTGCAGTAGCTGATTTCTAATATATGTAAAATCTACAAATTATTTAGGATGGCTTATGAGTGAACAGTCCCTTGACAGTGATTTAATATTTCAAAAGGGGTAAAACAAGGACGCATCAAGTCGTCCTGGTTGTTCAATATTTACATTGAGTCTTGTGTGAAGGAACTGCACAGGTGGGTGGCATAAAAATTTTGAATCAGAATGTGTGTGGATTGTTGTATGCTGATGACATGGTAGTGTTAATGCAGAATGAAGATGAATTACAGATAAGTTGTATGAGAGATGCTAAGAGAAAAATGTGAGAATGCATGTTGCAAAATCCAGTCACGGTGATAGGAAAAGTAAATGTGATATACGGGTGAATAATGAAAGATTGGAGCAAGTTGAGAAATTCTGCTATTTGGGTAGAATTTTTTATCAAATGATGGAAGAGTTATGATATACCGAACAGTGTGTAGCAATAGGAAATAAAGTCAATGGGGCACTAAAACAAATATACTAGAACAGGACTGTATCAAAATATGCTAAGATGATAGTTCACAACAGTATTTTAGCACCAACTTTGATGTGTAGGAGTGAAACATGATATGGCTAAAGATTGAAAGGAGTTTTATAAATGCTGTAGAATTGCGTTAACTGAAAAGAATACATAGGGTTGCACTGTGACAGAATACAGAGTGAAGTGATTAGGAATGAATGTGAACTTCAGGCTCATGTGATGAATAAGATGAAGAGCACTCTTAGATGGTTTGGGCATGTAGAACAAATGAGACTAACAAAACAAATATAAAGTGTAAATGCGAGTGTAAGGCGTGGTAGAACACCAAGGAAAGCATGGTTGGATCAAGTGAACGATATTTTAACAGAAGGAAATGTAAAGTCAGAGAAATCATAGGAGTTGTACGAGGTGTATGGATGTACAATAGGCGAAGGATGTGTGTTGAGAGAGAGCGCTCTAGCGCTCTCTGTTTACTTCGACAGGAAAATAGCCGACAGGATGATATGTATGTACAAATTACTTATCCTTTTTAATGTTTAATTATTTTTCACCATTGTAAACCTGGGTTTAACTATCGTTAAAAAATAAAATTCTAGTTTATGCATCTAAAGCATCCTTGAGGAGAGAATGTTTTCTAAACAGCTATATTTTGTGCCTGCAAATATTCAAAAAAAAAAGTTTATAATATTATTGTAAAGGATATTGGTTAAGAAGTGATGTCACTTCATTCTCATCCGGCCCTGTAGGTCCCCCTTGTTCGGCTTCGTCTTCTTTAAAGTTATCCTCATTAAACTGATCAATGTCAATTTTCCTGAATGCAGAACTTGAGGTATTCTTTGCCATTTTTCTATTATGAGTCTATAAGCAAATATGCAAAAATAGAGCACACACAACAATGTTTACTGACACTTAAACCTGCGGCAACGTACGCTACTAAATTTATCTATTTTCCACAATTTGACAGATCATTGACAGCGCCCAATCAATGATACTGAGAAGTTAATTGTCTATGGATAGCATAAACAATTTGAGAGTTATTTTTACGGCATCGTTTCCACTCGCTTGTGATTACCACGTTTAGAGTGTGCGCATGAACCTCTCTTTCTCTTTCTTTCTTGGATTTTGCTCGTGATCTCTTATTCTTTAATACTGAATGTGAATTCACATTTATATCTATATATATATATATATATATATATATATATATATATATATATATATGAAGGGGTATACGCCAGTGTCAAGTGATTAGTTTTCTTATGAAGGAGTATACGCCAGTACCCAGTCAAATAGACGAGACAGAGAAAAATAGATAGAGGAAGATGAGAAATCCAGAGTTTCGGTTTATTAGCAATATTAATGAAAAAATCTAGTTACGATGTCATTATTATGCTAAAATTATAATCGCAGTCGATAACATTAAAATGACACATAAAAATGCGTTTCAACTAATCTTCAGAAAATCATCATACTACAATATTTCTGAAATGTTCGCTTAGGAAAGCGTAGCACAGATGCAATATTGAGTAGCAGATTTCTGGAGCTGAGTTATGGTCGCTTTTGTGATAATTTTAAGAGCATTTTGCTATAAATGTGTCCACCATTTCAGATACATTGGTTAAAGCTCAGCGCTTCCTAAAAAACATCACAAAGTAAATTATCTGGTAAAAAATCATTATATAGTTACACAGTTGATTATTCTTTTGTTCTCTCATTTTTATTTGAACATACACACATTATATACCCTTATAACCAGTTTATATCTTTCTTTATCTATGTATTTTATATTTTAATTTATTTTTCTACTTGTATTTTAAAATTTATGGCGTGTATTGCATTACTTTACTCGTACCTTATACTCCTTTTATTATTCTTAATAAAACTGAGGGATATGAAGTTCTCGATAGTTTCAGGTAAAATGTGATCTGACGAATTTGCTCAGAGACATCAGATGTGATTTATCGTACATGTATCCATAATCCTTACATGTATCATTAATCCATAGTGTCGTGTAGTGGAGATAATGAAGTTGTGAAATCGCACTTTAATTTTGTAACGAAGTATGTGAGTTTCATTCATCTTTAAAGAACAGGATCTGAGCTTACTTAAAAGCTGGTTATATTTTATTTTAATGATTATTGATGTCATGTATTTAATTAACTTTAGTATTGCTGTTTTGATAAAATGTCCAGTACATTATTTATGATTATTTATTTAAATTAAATAAGGAAGGTTTTAATAAATCGTGTAAAAAAGAGGATGTATGGTGAGGTAAGGAAATTAAAGACTACGTGAAAGAAAAAATAAGAGCATAGGCAGTATTTATCGAAGCCAGAACACCGATGAAATGAAACAAAGATTATAAAAATGGAAAAGTAAAACAAATAGATTGGTTGAGGAAAATAAAAAGATACATAGAGTTGAAGAAGGCAGAAAGTTGAGTATGCAAGATAAATGCGATGAAAAATGATACGGGTAGTATGAGTGGAATCAAATATAAGAATGGAAGGGTTTTGTCAGAAGAAGGAATGGTTCGCTCAGGATGGAACGAATATTTCGAAGAACTGTACGAGACTGGTAATAGTAGTAAAAATAACGACGAGTATTATGATATCCATTTGTCTAAAATGTATGGCCCAGTTCTTCACAATTTAGTAATTGGTCGTTACAGGAAATGTGTAAGAGAGCAGAGGGAGAGGGATATCCTCCTACAAGATGAAGTAAAGGTTGCGACTGATTCATCGATGGAATGTAACAGTAAGGCGCACAGTAGAAGTAAGAGGAATGGAAAGTCACGTTGGAGAGATCTGAAGCTGAATCCACAGGAAGTTTTTATTTACGCTTTCAGAATAATATCATTTCATAGATCTGGTTATTAGTTTTTACATTTTATCATGCAAGCTTTATTATGTTTCCGCGTGCTCAGGGAAAGTAAAGTAAACATTTAAGCATTTTAAGAATGTCAGAAGCTGGATGTTGTTTTCGCAAAATTTCTGTCATGATTTTCATCAAGGATCTACACCAGCTTTTTCAAATGTAGCTGATATGCATATCAAATATAATAGTTTTTCATATTCGGAAGTATATTCACAAAGCAGATGAAGTATATTTTTTAAGCTCGCATATTTCTTCAAAATGTATAGAACTACTACTGGCTTAATTTATTTCCATATTTTTGATTTTTAAAATGTATGTAACATTTTAGTTTCATTATAGTAGATGAATTTCTATTTTCAAAATGGAACACGCTCAATAAAAAATTGAGTAGGGAATAATTTAAGCTTTTCCGTCTTGGCAATTCAATAAGATTTAGTTTCTATATAAATAAAAAAAATCTGATAACAAGTTATATACAATGATAGCAAAAAAACATTGTAAGAAACTTTGCAATAATTTGACGGTCGCCTCCTTGCTGAGTTTTCTTTTTTTAAAGTATTCCCTGAACAACAAAAAACATAGGCACATCGTTCTGTAGCTTTCCAAGCAAATGCCACAGCAAATACTTCTTTCTGTATACCACTCAAGAAATATGCCATTCATCTGACAGATTTGTAGATTTGAATGTTTACATGTTTTAGCCATCGGGTCGTAACACATCGATCAATAAGTCCCGGGACTAACTATTTAAACAACATTTGTTTGCTAAAATTCTTCTTTATTCATCAACATAGTCTCCTACAAGAGCAATGCATTCATTCTAACGCTTTCCTAACTTTTCTATCCCCACCGTGTAGAACGATTTATCTTTGGTTTCAAAATAGGCGTTAGTTTCGGCAATCACTTCTTTATTGGAGCCAAATCTCTTTCCCTGGAGCATCTTTTTGAGGCCTGCGAACAGCCAATAGTCGCTGGGGGCCAAATCTGGAGAATACGGTGGGTGCGGAAGCAATTCGAAGTTCAACTCATGCAATTTGGCCATCGTTACCATCGACTTGTGACACGGTGCGTTGTCCTGATGAATGAGAACTTTTTTCTTCTTCATATGGGGCCGTTTTTTTGCAATTTCTGCCTTCAAACGCTCCAATAACGCTATGTAATATTCGCTATTGATGATTTTTCCCTTTTCATCGATGCGTTGTTTTTTCTGTTCCATTGTGAGATTTCAAAAAAGCTTTTTCATTACCAAATGTTCATGCAAAATAGTGTAAGCACTACCAAATGATATCTTCAGGATGTCAGCTATCTCACGCAACTTTATTTTGCGATTTTCCATCACGATTTTGAGTTTTTTTTTATGTTTTCTGGTGTAACAGCCTCATTTGGACGATTATTTGTGTCTGTACGACCGCGTTTGAAATCAGCATACCATCGACAAATGGTTGTTTTCGACGGAGCAAAGCCCGGATAAGACTTTTCAAGCCATCGCTGAGTTTGAACGGTATTTTTTCCCATTAAAAAGCAATGTTTTATCCACACACGAAAATAGTTTTTTCCATTGTTTTGAAAATAGCAAAAGTAGCGTCACTAAAACCACTGTAACTCAATGACACAATGTCGGAATGTCATGAAAGTTTGACACGTAACTTCTAAAGATTGGAACTAACTGAGAATGGTATGTATTTGTTTTTAAAGGCGCCATCTATTGGTTAGTCCCGGGACTTATTGATAGATGTGTTATTTTCTGGTATTACTCGACATAGCAAATATGCTAAAATGTTTCATAATCGCGCTTGAATATACTCAGCCAAAAGATTTAAATTATGTTGATAGTTCGTATATAATCTAAAAATGTAAGGAACAATTTAGAATGAGAACCTTTTAGTGATATAAAATAACTTAAGTAATTTATAAAAGTTCTACAGACGAACTACTAAAATTGTTATTCCCTCTATACATATTTTCATGTGTATTCATTTACTGGGATATTGTTATAAGCTTTTTATATCTAGAACATTTGATAAAACTCGAAAGTTTTAAACAGGTGACTCTTAAAATAAAACGTTTCGTCAATGAAACCTTTCACATTTCCTTAAAAACAACATTCTCATTAATAGCAAAACCAATTTTGTCAATGCGTGCTTTTTCTCTGTGTTAATTTATGACGTAGAAACAATAATACTGATAGTTCAAATTGGTTATAAAGCTCGCCTAAAAAGCGATGTAATGCTGTTGCTTGGCAATACAATTGGAAAAGGAATATACGCGTACAATGATGAAATTCAATGCCAAAGAAATTTATGATTTCGTTGTGGGAAGATCCACAAATAGATAGTTGTATTCAGAAGTGGATGTACTGTTAAATAATGTTTTATTAGTAAAGAATGAAAGGTCCGTATTTATTTTTACGTTACACGATTTCGAGTTTCCAATTTGATGTTTGATTTACCCGTTTCATGACGTTTCATATTGTAGGTACAATCAATCAAATGTTTCTTTTCTATTTTACTTTAACAAAAACACTGTTGTAGTTTCATGTACTCCTCACACAACAATTCAAACCATAAACTTGTTTATTAAACTTTTGCCATAATTAAAATCCGGTTTTGCGCACATTTTCTTTAAGACTGGGCCGATTAGAGATCTGCTCTGCATGTTTTTTCTTACCAAATAGATTATTAGATTTTACAGACTAATACGACCTGAAAAATATTCAAAGGCAAATAAATTAATGAAATAATATTTTTTATAAAATATATTAAAATATTCCACATCAAAGTTAGGTACTTTTGGTTGCCAAACTATAATATTATGATATATAGTTTATAGCGCTGGAAATAAAGTGAATAAAATAAAATACTAAAACATATATACTCAAATCGGGCAGTATCAAAATCTGCTGAGATGATGATAGTTTGTTGTATGGGAGTAAAACGTTGACGTGGAAAAAGACTGATGAGAGCCGAATAAATGCTGTAGAAATGTGTGCATTGAGACGAATATATGGAGTAGCAATGTATAACAGAATACGGAATGAAGTTTTTTGGGATGAATGTGAACTTATGTATTGAGTAAGATGACGAATAGCACGCTGATATCGTTTGGGCGTGTGGAACGAATGAATGAAGAAATACTAACAAAATACATATTTACTACAAATATGAGTGGAATGCGTGTGAGAAGAAGACCATGGTAAGTACGGTCGGATCAAGTATATTATATTCTGAAAGGAGGAAACGTAGAAAGTCTGAGAAACCGTATAAGTTGTATGAATGTAGAAGAAGTTAAGGATGTTTAGCGATACATGAAAGTCTGACGCTTTGTTCTCTCTGCCTACCCCGACAGCGGAATGACGTGATGGTGTGTATGTATTATTCATACTACAACATTGTCCGGTCCCGTCACATGTGTGTACAGTATCCGGCGGTAAGTAATACACATCGGGCTTAAGAAAGAGACTGTCGGCCATAATCGGCTAACTTCGGCTTTGTAGAGCGTCGTCTCTGTCATTCTACACGTGTTCCGTCGCGATTTGTCTGTCAATTGTGCGACAGAGACAACGATATACAAAGCCGAAGTTAGCCGATTATGGCCGACAGTCTCTTTCTTAAGCACCATGTATATACTCGTACTTATCTACGGGTACTGTACATACTTGTATTACGAATAAGATACATAAGAAAGGTAAATTGCACTCCGTCATGCGTCAGTCTAGGATCCAACAAATAAAGCATTGACTTGTGTTTTAGTGTATATACTTTCATCTATCCCTATTCATAATTTAGCGATTCCGATCAAGATTTGAATTCAACAGAATTTGTTATCATTCTGCACAGCGTGAACTAGTTAATCTCGTTTTTATGGCGAAAATGATTAATCACTATTTTTTAAATCAGCATATGTACTGAGTTTATGAGACCAAAAAGAGAACTCTCTTAGTCCGTATAAGTGTTTTATTTATGAAAAATAAATTCAATGACACATCACCCCTGGAGTTTAAATAATTTTATCAGAACAAACTTGTTAATGCGATTTTAAATGACTCATAAAGAAATCAAATAATTACATAACTATATTTTATGAAGGCGTTTAGAAGTTACAGAAAAAGTGTTTTTTTTTTTGCTGATAGTCGTATTTACAAAATGAGTATTGTAGAGAATCCCAGCTGTGATTGTGGTCCGAATGATGAGACTATAGATCATGCGTTTTTTGGTTGTTCTTTACTTTACAAATTTGATTTACTAAATGCTATATATCCGTTTGTGATTTTTTTAACTGAAGTTTTGAAATGTATAAAATTGATGTTTTTTGGCTTTAACAGTTATGGCACAGATCATCCTAGTAGAGATGATTGTCTATATAAAAATGTTAGATAAATTATATCAATCTGCGGGGTGGCATACAAATGTAAAATGGTGTGCGGGATTGCTGTATGATTGTGTATGGACGTGTTAGGGGAGAATGGTGTGCGGGATTGGTGTATGATTGTGTATGGACGTGTTAGCGGAGAATGGTATGCGGGATTGCTGTATGCTTGTGTTAGCGGAGAATGAAAATGAATTACAGATTCTGAAAAGTAAATTATCTGAGCGATATAAAGAGATAAATCAGAGAATGTATGTTGCGAAATCCAATATCATTGTGTTAAAAACGTGTGAAAGGAAAAGTAAATGAGATATATGGGTGAGCAATGAAATATTAAATCAAATTTAAGAATTCTGCTATTCAGGTTGTATTTTAGATTTACGAAGGATATCGAACGGCGTGTAGCGATAGGAATCAAAGTCAATGGGGCATTAAAACACATATATTCGAACCGGAAAGTATCAAAATATGCCAATATTTTGCAATACAAGCCGTCAACAGTATTTTAGTACCAACTTTAATGTATTGAAGTGAAGCGTAGACGTGAAAAAATACTGAAAAGAGCCGAATAATTGCTGCAGAAATACGTGCACTTATAAGAGTGAATATGAACTGATGTGTTGAGTAAGATGAAGAAGAATACTCTGAGACGGTTTGGACACGTATAAAGAATTAATGTATTCTTTTCAGTACACGTATTTCTTTCATTGCTCACCTATATATCATAATTACTTTTACTTCACCATGACTTTCATGAGATTATAAAACAAATACGAGTTACATAGTGCAAATATGAGTGGAAGGCGTGTTAGATAAAGACTAGGGAAAGTATGTTTGGATCAAGTATATGTCATTTTGAAAAAAGGAAACGTAATAAGTCAGAACTAAGAAGGTGTATGGATGTGAAAGAGGCGAAATATGTGTTCGAGATAGGAAAGTCTGTCCTCTGTCCTCTTTGCCTATCACATCGGGGAAACGACTTGATGCCATGTATACACGTAAGCATACCAAAATCATAACAGATTAAAATAATTATATAAAAAATGATTTTTAGAGATGGGGAGGGGATGTGAATTATTCCCATATTTTTTTTTCATATACCTTCTTTGTAAACGGAATGATTTTTAGTTTAAAGGTTCTTATAAATCTCCGACTATTTACAAATAAAATATATGTTTAAATTTTTCTCCTTAAATTTCCACAAGTGTTTTTGATGCCGTATTATTGTTATATTATTGATTAAAAAAATGTACAATTTTTATATCAAAACGAACAAAATAAATTGTTCAAGACAGAAAAGTATGAGATCCTTTAACTGATATTGTAAGGGAAAATTCAAGTCAGAAGAAAAGTAGAAAGAAGACACATCTTCTGGTTAAAGAACTTACAGGATTGGTTTGAAAGTCGTACAATATATTTGTTTAGAGCTGCTGCCTCAATGATTAAGATAGCCATGATGATCGCTAATATACGATGTGGAGAGGACCTTCAGAGAAGAAGAAGAAGAATGCATACGAGGACCAGTATACTATCAGCTTACACTCAACGGGTTTATTTTTTATTTATTTATAAGTTAACGGTACAATGCAACGTGCAACAAATATAACAAAAAATATAAAAGAGCCAGAAGTGAGTGCTCAACACATTAAGTCTGACAGAATATACAACTTTTATTTTACAACAAAAATATTTAGAATGACACAGCTATCAAATCGTAAAATCACATGTTACCAACACAAAACGAAGTCATCCATAGCCCGCACTGCGTAAACAATACAAAATCACACAAATAGTAAAAAAAACCACAATAATCAATTACAAAGCAGTTCAAAAAAGGTCTTCAAAAGTCCTCGAAAGGCATGCGGGATCTCACTTCAAGGCTCGGATATTTGGATACTTTTTACAAAGAAGTATCGGGAAATTTTAATTATCGTATTTTTTCTCAAAAAAATCATAGGTTTCCTTATATCCCCGAATATTAGAAGGAAAAAATGTCTCTCATTCGAAAGGAGTAGAACAGCGTGGGGTTAAAACCAGCGACCTTTCTTACGGAAGTTCACCGTGCTATCGCGTGCAATGCACCTAAAATTTAATATATTTTGAAATGACCACGTTAAATGTATTTGGAAAATTCGTAAGTTGAGATCCAGCTTTAGTCGTTGTTTCACATTTTTCATGTATCCCATGTATCTGAAACAACGAACTGGAATAAAAATGAAAATATGTAATGCACATACTCGTACATCAAACTCGGAGATAGTCAATTCCAACGGAACATGTTGTTAGTATTTATAATGAAAAATTCAAGGAGTTTAATGTAAATCTCCTTCAGTTAAGTCTTTGAATGTGAAGTATTTTGAGAGAAATGAGAGTGGAGTATTTGCTAACTTGATCGATCTTAATCACTACGAGCAAGGTAAGTTCAAAGTCAAAATCGACAAAACACTATCAGAGGCTTTAAGGAATGAAAGAGGTGTGATGCGGAGGCATATCTTATTCCCCCCAATATTTATGGAGAATATATGCGAGTATGTAATGCGTAAATATTAGATCTATCTTGGTGCATTAAAAAAAAAAGATCTTTTCGATATGACGGTTCAATACTTCGTCGGCTGATTTTTTGTTTTTACATAGATCTCTTCCAATTAAAATAAACCAGGTCATGAGCTATATGAATAATCCGTAAAAAGTTAAGCAAATCCGGCTTGCTTCGCGAAAATGCTTCCTCACAGACCACAGTAGAAGACAGCTTATAAGAACGGTGAATCAAGTAAGAAATGCTCGAGTATATTCTTGAACATTTCTGAAAGTATTTGTTGCACATGTGATCTGGTATATAGAGGACTTAATAAAATTCTTTTCAAGTGATAAATAGAAGTTCATAGAAGTGATCTTTTCGTTATTTTTATTCAAATTTTGTTTTCTAAAAAAATAAACTATATATTATTTAGAATTATTCATTGATTAGTATGCCATTACTCATTCATTACTCTTTAATATGCTTCATTGGTGATGCGAACACGTTTAAGAGCATGACCGGCAGACAATATTGACCGAGCGTGAGGCACTAGTGGTACGCATTACGTAAAAATAATATCTCTCTATGGTCTGTTCCTCAAGACCAAGAATCATGATATCTTCAGACTGTCCTCCCAATTATGTCTACGACAACGCACCACTCTTCCTAATTTGGGCATCTCGGAGTGCTGCTGTCACAGAGGATTATGTCTTGTTTTTGACTTGGCCAGTCCATCGAGATGGTGGACGACGATTCATCTGCTTTGTCGTATCTCCACACAGTCTCCTATATGACCAAATAACCTGAATACTTGTCACATATAGCAGTGTTTCCCAACCTTTTTAGACCTGTGGACCGGTAAAAAAAGGAATTTTTTTTCGCGGACTACTAATACTGAAATAAAAATGGTTTTTTTATTTAATATTTTTTAAATCTTATATTGGGACAGATGGACATACTCGTATATAACTATAATTGACAAATATACATATAACAGTTAAACAATTTTAATTGTAACATTTTCTGATACAATTAAAATTTAACAAAAACCATAGGGTTTTTGCAACAAACTAATGCGAAACCTGCTGTTGATCTTTGCTAATATATTGGATATTCTTGGCTGCAGGGCTGTCTCTGACATACGAAGTGCTGCATTCACGTCCAGTTTATTCCTTTGTTTCGATTTTATTGAGGACATGGATGAAAATCTTATATTTAATATTTTTGCATAGCGAATTTCTTGAAATTTGGCATTCTGTTTGCGGCCCGGTCGGAAAGTCTCTGCGGCCCGGCACCGGGCCGCGGACCACCGGTTGGAGAACACTGACATATAGTACAAGTCCGCCTCTTATACCAATTTCGTATTAGTTGACTAATTTAAAGTTTGTATTATATTTATTACGAGTATTATATCTGGAAGTTTGTGACCATGCAAATTCATTAAGTAATGTCAGGTTGTTACAGCATGTTATCTAAGTAAAACAAATTATTCTTTCAGGTTTCACATAAATAAATGATTTTTTCTCTACGAGAAAGCATGATGTCACACTTGTCATTTTCCTTAAATAATTATCAATGAACGACAAAAAACTGTTCAAGATATTTTCGATTACAAAATGGAACGAAATATATCAATTTTTTACATAGTTTGTATTGTATCGTTCGCAAGTCTACCTATGGATGTTTGATTGTTGATTGTTGTGTATTAATTAATTAAAATCTAAATATTGGCTCCAACATAAGACATACGAGTATTTTCGAGATAATTTTCCTATCATTTATATTTTGCTAACACACTCCTACTTCACATTTTTTGCATCGAGGAAAATATTGCTTTATTCCTTATATAACCTCTTCTTTTAAAGTTATTTTGTCTGCACGGTTTTTTATATATTGGAGATAAAAATTATACATTTATCTCAGATATTCACGTACGTCACATACGTTTTTTATTTGCTATACGTATGTTATAACAAATTTTGTAAATATATTTTATATATCTATAAGTATTATATTATTAGTTAATTGGGCACTCCATTCTATATAATGGCTGTTAATTTCAATTTAAAGAAAAGGAGGCTGTGTAAAACATGTGGAAAACTACTGATTACAGATTTTTTAAGGAGTTTTGAACAATAAATTCAGAAATGTAACTAAAATAGTGGAGAATTAAATGCGAGTAGAGTAGATGGGACCTGTTGAACGGTCGGGAGAGATTTAATTTAAACTGTTTATAAATGTTTTTTTTCTAAACCGTACATTATATTTCAATAAAATCTTTCTTAAATCTTCTTTGGTTAATAAGGATAATTGAAATAGTATATAAATGAGAAATAGGTGTATTTGTCATTATATAATTTTAATATCTTAAAATACTCGCACAACAATCGATTTGTCATTATATAATATAATTGAATACCTTACACATCAATCGATTTGTCATTGTATTATTTGAATCTCTTAACATACTGGCGCATCAATCGATTTGTCATTATATTATTTGAATCTCATAAAATACTCGGATAACAATCGATCACAATAAAATAACATTTTTTTCGTAATTTCTAAATTCCCGTATATGTTAGAATATTTAGCTTGTAAATGAGGTGTTCAATAGATAAATTTAGTTTAAAAATATTTTATTCCATAAAAGTCCATACGAATCAATGTCATTTTCGAAAAATATTTTAAATCAGGTAAAATCTGGGTTGGATCATTTTTTCATTTATACGGCCTTTTGATTTACTCGTATATGGTAAACCTTTTATTGTATTTTTTCTGTACAATCGATAAACAAAATATACAATATAATACATTGAGGCCTATGTCATATGGCTGTGCATAAAATATATCTGTTAGGTGTTCGGTAAGACATGACCGGGTTCCGGTCCATTGCGGAAGCTAGGGCAACTAATATGATGTGACTGGTGAGCGCCGGTTCCGAGTGACCGGTAGGAATGCTTTCAACCAAATAATATCATCCTGTCTCTTACTTTCGGAGGCAAATCGCAACAATATCTCGAAAGTACCACTCTCTTCTGGAGAGAACGCGCCGGTATAAAAACAGATCACTTCATTCGGAAGGCATCAGTTTCGTAATAACTGTACCTTGACACCACAAGTAAATCAGTATGAAATTCTTGGTACGTTTCATGTGCTTTATTTGTATTTTTTTGTTGTTGCGTAATATTATTAAATACAAGTACATATTTTGAAAGTATAAAAAAAAAACAAAATTAATCAACTATTAAATATTCTATACAGTCAATTTAGTTTTTATTTTATTTGGGGATTTAATTTTCACTATCCAGATCACTCCTTTATATGTAGGGTCGTACAAAAACTGACTGAATAGTTGAACTTGTGAATATTATAAATAAAATTAGTTTCAGAAAAAAAGAAGTTTTTTAAGGTTGTAATAGTGAACGTTGTTTTAACACGGAAAAGTATATAAAATAAAAAAATTATATTATCAAAGTAAAATTATCGTTATTAATATATATATTTCAATTTTCCAGATTGTATCTTTATGCCTGGTGGCGTGTACGGGTGTAATGGCAGCTCCATCCATTCACTCTGGCCATGCAGAGCACATCCCTATCCCTGGGTACCACCCCAAGCTGCAGTTATTGGGACAGCACGTGGACTTACCGGAGATCCCGACTAAGATAGTAAAGATAATCAAGACAGTGGCCATCAAAGTGCCCGTGCCTTACCCCGTAAAGGTGCCTCACCACGTGCCATACCCGGTCCACGTGAACAAGCCCTACCCCGTGCCCGTGCCCCAGATCGTAAAGGTCCCAGAGCCGGTGCCCGTTCCCGTGCATTCCGGCCATCATGGAGGACAGAGCTCCCATGACTTCTCCGGCGGCGCCAGCTCATTTGGCGGAGGTTACGGCGGAGGTTATGGCGGATCCCAAGGAGCTGCTTCTCATTCTCAAGGATACAGTGATTTGGGAGATTCCCAAGGATATGGTGGAGCGTCACTCTCTCAAGGATATTCAGGCTCGTCTGACGGTCACGGCTTTGGTGGAGCGTCACTCTCTCAAGGATATTCAGGCTCGTCTGACGGTCACGGCTTTGGTGGAGCGTCACTTTCTCAAGGATATTCAGGCTCGTCTGACGGTCACGGCTTTGGTGGAGCGTCACTCTCTCAAGGATATTCAGGCTCGTCTGACGGTCACGGCTTTGGTGGAGCGTCACTTTCTCAAGGATACTCAGGATCTTTAGATGGTCACGGTGGAGCTTCTATCTCCCAAGGGCTCTCAGGCTCAGATGGTCATGGATTCGGCGGGGCTTCTGTCTTCCAAGGGTTGTCAGGCTCTTCAGATGGTCACGGATACGGTGGAGCTTCTCTTTCCCAAGGATACTCAGGCTCTTCAGACGGCCACGGAAATGGTGGAGCATCGCTCTCTCAGGGATACTCAGGCTCTTCAGACAGCCATGGATATGGTGGAGCTGAGCAATACGGAGAATCTCAACAGTCTCCTGTCGCTTATCAGCACGCGGCCCAAGACAATGTCCAGGATTATGGCAGTGCATCCACTTATCAAGCGGTGGCTGTGCCCAGCCACCAATACCAGCACCTAGTGGAGCAGGCCAGTGGACAACAGGGGGCGCAACAGGTTGCAGACAGTTACCTACTCGCGGCCCAGATGGTGCACCAGGAAGGACGCTGAGAGGGATTCTGTCTGTTATGTCTGTCTTGTAAATATGTTTTCAATCTATCCGCAACTTTGTGCTTTATCTTACTGCTACGTAGTTAAGTCGTCTTGTGAAAATCAATGTGTTCATTTTAATACATTTAACTACAGAATTAATGGATTCCTACCATTTAAATGGAACTCGTTAAAACTTGGTTGCATACTATGTATTCAACTAAATTTATTTTTGGTCATTCAGGAAATAATAAGTTTTATTAAAATTACGATTTAAAAAAGCTGCCAGAAACAAACAAGTGAAAATATATATTAAAAGCACAAAATAGCACAATAAGACAGTAACTATACTTTCTGTGATATAAAAATGTAGAAACCATTGTTATTCATTATCATTACCCAAACCATTTACTAAATTTTTATGTAGTACCGAGATTTGGCGTATTTTGTTCCTCATTTAAGAAGGAGAAACTTAAAATTAAAATAGTTGCTTTTAGAAAGGAACTGATTGACTTCAAATTGTTTCTTAAAACATGACTTAAATTGTAGTACGAGAAAAAAAACCAAGCGTTTTGTTCACTGAGAGATTGCTCTGTAAAAAGTGATTGTCTGTGAAATGATAGTCAGAATGGTTTCATTGTTGTTGTATTGTTTTTATTTTTATACTTTGTTATTGTTGAATATTAAAAGCTTAATTATTATATAAAATGTTTCAATTTTCATCTTTTTACCTTGAAGGTGGGTCATAAAAAATATTCCATAAGAGATATACTCGTATAATGTATTACGTGGATTTTAAGTAATTTCGAGTACATATAGACATGGAGTTACAATAATTTTATCAAAGTCCTAAAATATTTTCAAATCGAAAAAAAAAAGTTTCAAAGTTGAACTCCGTGGTTTAGTTGATAAGACATCTGTCTTCCAGCCCGGAGATTGCGGCTTCGATTTCCGGTTTTTACCCAGAATTTTTAAGAGTTCCAATTTAGTTTTCATTTGAGACTTATTTAACATCTTGTTGATTCGTTGGAAGAGATTTTAACATGGTTACAAACTCATCAGGTTGTATTGTATACAACGAAAGTGTTATACGATACAATATAATATTGCTAAGCATTCATTTAGTAAAATCTACATATTAATGAATGAAAATTATACACATAGAATGAAATCAGCTTTGTATAGATTAATGGAAAACTTCTTAACTATAGATTAATGGCTTGTCGATACGATCAAAACTTCTTAACTATAGATTAATGGCTTGTCGATACGATCAAAACTTCTTAACTATAGATTAATGGCTTGTCGATACGATCAAAACTTCTTAACTATAGATTAATATTAATGGCTTGTCGATACGATCAAAACTTTTCAACACAGGTTTCATTTTATTTAGTGCTGATCTTATATTATATCTTTTCATTATTTTTCGCAAAAAAAAAATTAATTCAAAGCTGTCAAAAAAATTAATTGCATTGAATGCATCATGTAAATCGGGCATTAGACTTTATAACGCGTATACTGAAAAAAAACTGTACTAAATATTTCAGGTGTAGTTTTGACATAAATTACGAAATTGGTCTTGTTACAACCATTTGATAAAATATATGTAACAAACACAGCTTGTTTATAGATTATATAATAACATCTCATACAATTTATTATGTTATTTATTAGAGAATTGGTATTTTTAATACCAATTCTTATATAACAATTGTAAATAATCTTTATGTAAGATACGAGTATATGTCTGTTTTTCTCTGTGGATTGCTAATGACAATTTCACAACGCTTTCTGAGAGCAAAATGGGCCTGTCACTTATTCAAAGTTTGTTTTGTAGAATTTATCACGTTTTGAATTGAAAAGGATTGATAAGACAGGATAAATGCGGTAGACTGTGTACTTTGTGAATAATATTTTGTTTTACAATATAAAGATAGGAATTATCGGACAAAGGACAGCTGTTTGTAAGAAATTGATGTTGTAAATAACAATAATAAAGGAGTTTTGCAACATTTACAAAACGAATATTATGTCTGAAATGAATGGAGAATGTTTTATTTAGGGAAATGTAAGAAGAGTGAGACGAGGCAAAAGCTGTCTACGTGGGTTGTAAAGTGTGAAGATCAGTCATCTTTGCCTACCCCAAAAGGGATATGGTTTGATGAAATAAACTCATGGAAAGTCGAAGTCTGAAATTCAGTTTTCTTCACATTTTTTTTCTAAAATGACTTATTTTATTACGTAATATAATTTGACACTTATATAACACGTTCTATATTATATGAATGTATTTTTGTAAAAATGAACCAATCCACATTTTACCTATTTTAAAATAATCGACTAAACGTGGCATAATTTTGTATGGGCTTGTATATGATGAGATTTTTTAAGGCGGAGTTTAACAGTGAAATTAAAAGTTCACTCTAACGATATTTTACACATACATATCATATTTACATATCATCACACCGTGTTCTTAGCAGGGCAGCAAACTCTTCTATCCAAGTCCACAACTATCACCTTTTCCACATTCGTACATCTCGTCACACACAATCTTCTATTATTCATATTTCTCACTTGACCTACTCAAAATCTGGCCCATTTGGTCCAGCCACATTTTCCTCGGTCTAAATCTTCCACGCACACCTTACACTTTCAACTTGTATATAGTATTCGCTTAGTCATTCTTTCATTATTCATTCTCTTAACACGCCCAAACCATCTTAAAGCTCATTTCTTCATCTTACTTAAAACATCCCTTTTATTCATACATTCATTTCTGATGTCGTCATTCCGCTTTTGAAACAAAGCGGAATGACGACATCAGAATTCCACAAATGGACACTCCACAAATTTTCCTTAGTGCACGCAACTCCACAGCATCAATCTTACTCTTATCCTTTTTCTGCCAAGCCCGTGTTTCACTTCCATACACCAAGATGGGCACCAACACACTATTATATATTGCCATTTTTTGCTACTGTTGATATCAAATATTATATTATACAATATTAAGATATGTTTTATTGATATTTCCGATAAAACTAAATTATGAGTTTTATGGGGTTGGGTCCTCTTTCCTCATATAGTCCGATATGTTAAAATGACGAGATTGTGAACTAAGAAGTACAAGTACATGTATAACAAACTTCAGACTTACATAATTTTACAGGGGTGTACTATATAAGTGATCTTTAAGGTGGTCATCTTTTGATGACTGGTATATGTAGAACGGTAAAACGAAGACTTATTGAAAAATACTTAAAAAAGAGGGAACATATAATGACGATTTTTCTAAGGTTAATTATTTTGCTGGCTGGATATTTAAATATGATAGACTTCGGGTAAAAGTTGAGGATCGATTGGTACGATTTTGTGATGAAGTTTTAAAACGAGTAGTAGTACTTTCTGATAAAGTAGTTGTGTAGGTGTCAGTGTCAGTCATTTCTTGTAGAACCTGTCTAAGTTAGTTTGGATGGTAGGTACCCAAATCTTACCTCTGTTTATTTGGTTGCGAGTCAAGGGCAAGGGCCGTACTCCGAAGCAAGCTACGCAACTTCCGAGAATGGTGTCAATACAGCAATATCCGTAAGTGTGGAACGCCGTAAGTTGAAGCGAAGTGAGTCGAAGTATGCCTGCGTAAGATAAGAGTGAAAGGATATAGGAAATAATATAAAGCCAGTCAAATTGCATATTCATGCAAAAATAAACGATCAATTAGAGAGGGAATTGGTAAAGTGTAATATTTTGCTTGACTGATATTAACAGTCGTGCACTGCCAGCGATAAAAAGCGAAGAATTATACGCATGTAAGAGAGTTATATTGTAAATGTTTTTTTATTTCTTGGAAAGCCTCGGTATGTTGCTTTATGATTTATATAATGGGCGCATCTCTATCTTATGATATTTTATCAAGTGTAGAAGTAAGTTTGAATAATATTGTCACGATTCACCATAAAATAAAATTGACGAGTATAAATATTTTAAAACAACGTTTTAAAAATGAGTGCAATTTAAAAATCGCCATTATCTAACATCATCTATGCGAGCCAGGCATCCAACTCAACGATGAGTATGTATTTCGAATATCATATGTATTGCGAATTTGATAATATGTGTTAGTTACACGTGCCTAAGAAAATTTTTTTTTCGCCACATGATTTTAATGTTCTTTAATTTTTAAATATGCATAATCATTATTAAATAACAGAAAAAAAATTAGGATTTTTTCTTATTTTGGAAATAACAATTGTATATATACGAGTATTTTGTTTATTACGTTAACCGCAATTTACTAGGCAAAAACACTTTAATTGACGCGTAATTAATGATCGTAAGTTGGCGATGCTATGACGTCATTAACTTTCAGGGTGGAGGGGAAATAGGGGAATATTTGTTATAAAAAAGGATATGTTATATTCAAATATTTATTTGTATTTCATGGGACCACTCTAAGGAACTGGATGATTATTTAATTAAAAAAAAATTGAAAACAAAAAAATATAATCGTAATATAATTTATTGACTTCAATTTAATTATAACACACATGAATTTATCAAAATCACACATTCTCAAAAAACAGTAAAAGTTTGCAGGTCTGTGTTATTATTTTAATGGGTAAAAATAGTTATTAAAAGAAATATAAAAATCTGGTACCTTATGTTATATATTTTATGAACTTTCAGAATTAGTTTAAATAAAATACAATTATGAGAAAAACCCATTACGCAGATTTTGTTAATCTAAATAAACTATAATATAATTTTTAACCACAACACAGGTGATGCATACATTAATACTAAATCGTGTTAAGTATAGTTGACGAAGTAAATAGTAAAAAATACTATTTTGAATTTGAAGACGTTTTCAATTCTTGAAAAGGGAGAAATATGTGTAGATAACATTTAAATGAGTCTTATAACATAACGTATTTTTTCATTAATGTTTATTAAATAATTTCGGAAACAGTATTTTGTACACAAATGGCAGATTAAAAGATAGAACTTTGCGATGTTTATTTAATTTATTGGGAAATATAATATTTCGATTTTCTCAATATTTTAAATGTCATTCTCAACTTTTGAGAAATTGATGAAGATCGCAGAAATATTAGTTGATGATAAGGGAGTTTCGAAAGTTTTGATTTTACATTATGACATATTATAATTTAGAAAATTTAAATGTAAAGTTTAAGGTCTATTTTTGGAAAATGGTTTCTTCTGGTAAACACGAAGGTCAAGGGTGTGACATGGCACTAGTAGAATATAAAAATCTTCAATACAAGAACTTATTTTAATGTATTGACTATGATGCACTCTATAACATGTGTTCAGTAAAGGATAAAAAAATATATAAAACCAATTTGACTGTATTCAAGTTTTCTGTATTTAAGTATGAATTTCTTTTTTTTTAATTTTGTTATTGTAATTTTTGAATATTTAAAAAAATATTATGTTTGAAATAGCAAGAGCTATTGCCGATAAATTATTGGGCATTTCGACAGATAATTTATAAGAAGCAGAAGGCGCTTTTGGATGGATTATGCCGCAGGGCATAGGCATATATGTTATGTATATATTCGTATAGCATAAATATGAGCATCTTTAATATGCATCACATTAAATTTGCCTGAACAAGTTTTTACGTTAAATAATTAGATTAGAGCAAGCCCTGTGTGAAAGCATCGTTAATACTATCATTAAAGTACATTGATTAAAGATCCGGTGAACATATGATGACCAGATCAAAATATCATATTTCACTTTCTTCCAACACACGGAAGTCAATGACATAATGTTTGAGCGCTATTTACAGACCTATGTTATACCTTGATTTGACAAATTTTGCTTTCTCCATAGAAAACACGTTTCATTAATAGCTCGAATGTTCCTAATGATCGATCTTATTTCGGAGTATTCGACCATCTTAATTTAGTGCAAAAAATAGATTATGCCAACTTATGGTGTTATCAGGGGCGGTTTCGTTTCGTAGATGGAGTTTTATGCCTATTGCATATTGTTTGAATATTTTATATTAAAGGGACGGGGAGGGAAGGAAAGGGATGTTGTACCTTCACTTTGAGATAATCAAATTTAGCATTTTCGAACACTTTTTATCTATTCATGAATAGATAAAAACCTTGTTTTTAAATATCTCCCTTAATTTATAAATATACTTATTTTATAAGTATTTCAAGTAGATACTCAAATTATATGAATTTGGATTTGTTGCTTACTATTTATCATGCCCCCAGTAAATAAGGTTATTATCTATTTCTTACAAATGACATGTGGAATAATTGGTTGACATGTTTACCGATTGTTGATTATTATTTAATTCCTTTGTCAAAAATTCTCATTAACTTGGTAAGTTGTGAGACGTAAGTACGATTGTGTTCCGCGTGAGTCAACCCGTGACGTACTTGAGCAATTTAAAGAAATATGTTAAACAATCTATACCACAATCTCGTCCGTACATTTATTGAGAACATATTGAATAAATTGACCAATTTTGTGATTTCTTCTCATACGAAATCTTTCTTCTCATATATAGACCAGTCAATTAGTATAAGGTTGAAAATATTTTTTTTGCCTTTATACTTTATAAGTTATCGAAATTCATACGAAAATTATTTCTTCCCACATAAAGCCGATTTATAAAATAAAAGAAAATTGTTCAAAAGTTACAATTACTTACTTAAATCATGTTATATTAGGTCCTTACATATGAAATTGGCGTTTTGTTTGGGAGGAACATAAAGTTGATTTTTTTTAATATAATATATTTATTTAATCAAAGTATGTACCATTGCTATCTATGCACTTTTGCCATCTCATAGGTAGTTCATCGATCCCTTTACTAAAAAAACCATTCGGACGGGAATCAATAAAATCTTTGAAGTCGGTTTGGACTGCCCCATCGGAGTTGAATTTTTTCCCTTGCAAGAAGTTATCCAAATTTCGAAAAAAATAGTAATCTGTTGGGGCAAGGTCCGGAGAGTACGGTGGATGTCTTAGACATTCCAATTGAAGCTCTTCTAATTTGGTAGCCGTCTGTTGTGCAGTGTGTGGTCTAGCGTTATCATGAAGCAGCAGTGGCCTAGAGCGATTAACCAGCCTCGGTTGTTTAGCAGCTAGCTTTTCCATCATGGTTTGCAGTTGCTGACAATAGACATCTGCCGTAATCGTCTGGCCAGATTTAAGAAAGCTGTAGTGAACGACACCAGCACTAGTCCACCAAACGCTCACAAGTAACTTTTTTGGAGTCAATTTTCGCTTGGGGCATGGTTTGGCTGGTTCGGCAGGGTTCAGCCATTGCGATGAGCGCTTCCGATTATCATACAGGATCCACTTTTCATCACAGGTAATGATTCGATTCAAAATCCCTTCATTATTGTGCCGGTTGAGTAATGCAACGCAGCAGTCAACGCGCGTTTGTTGATTTGCTTCACTCAATTCGTGAGGTACCCACCTTTCAAGCTTTTTCACCTTCCCAATTTGCTTCAAGTGGATTAAAACAGTTTTATCACTAGCACCGCAGCCTGCAGCTAACTCGGACGTGGTTTGCGATGGATCCGCTTCCACAATAGCCTTCAATTCTTCATTATCAACTTTGGTCTCCGGCCGTCCACGGGGCTTATTCTGCAGGTCGAAATTTCCAGAGCGAAAACGTTGGAACCAAAAACGCACTGTGTTTTCTTTTGCGGCACCGTCGCCATACACATCAGTGGAACTCGTACTCGTAAATAACGCGATATTTCAAGTTTTCCATTTTGTAAACTGAGTGACGCAAAGAAAAAAAACAATTGAGGAAAAAACAAATGAATTATAATTTTCGAAACACAAATACTTGAGTAAATAGCTGTATAAATTTGAATTTGGAATTCCTAACCAAAGAGAAGATATTTGAGATCAAAGTTGCCAGTACGGCAAAACGCCAATTTCATATGTAAGGACCTAATATTTATCGAGTGACTACATTCAACTCTTCTCGTGAATCATGCAATGGATTGATAAGACTTAACGCTTAACGTGCAATTTAACCTTTTAAAATTAAGTATTCTATAGTACATGCACGTGAGTTACAAAATATACAAAGATAATCGTAATGATTTGTTGACATCTTGAATAATTGATAAAAATAACTTCCCTAGTAGCCAAAATACAATTTATTAAAATTTCACTTTTATTCTTTCATTTATGATTTATTTTATTTTTCATTTAAATTTCTAAAAATATCGAATAGGAAAATTGAAACGGCCTTGATCCTACGGCCTACAAATACCTTCTGCCACCTCTGAATATTATGCAATAATGACTCAGGGTAATGGACTCGAGAAAGGCTCGGAATGGGTAGCATGACTTTCATTTGTTGCCGACAGTAATTGCTTCGAGTTGAATGGTTGTTTCTTAAAAAGTGGATTGTAAAATAAAAAGATGTGGATCACGAGACCTGAACGCATAACCATTCTTCGAGAAGACTGCAGCTGTCTGCAAAATTATTCTAATTGTTTTATAACTGGAGCACGGCTCTTACTGAGAGACTGATACGACAAAATTTGTTCCTTAAAATACTTTGTTTATTCGCATTTGTTTTTTTTTGTAAATTCCAGGGTAAGTCATCAAATCTATTTCATCGTATCTCCTGTGGCAAGGTTCCCCCCCAAAAAAGCGTGTACGAAACAGTTGTTAACGATGTATTTTATAATCTTTATTGCATCATACTTTCGTCGTATACACATATAGTGCATCCTGGTTAATTGACATATTACATTTCTTTCCCACTAGCCAGAAATATGTTATAAAGGCCTCCAGTGAAAACAAGACGAGCATACACACACTCATGCCATTTTGTTTGTATAAGTAGGCAGAGAAGACAAAACGCCAGACTTTCCTACCACAACATATCTCGGATATCTTATTATTATATTACTACATATCTTATTATTAATGTATTAGGTCCTTACATATGAAATTGGCGTTTTGCCGTACTGGCAACTTTGATCTCAAATATCTTCTCTTTGGTTAGGAATTCCAAATTCAAATTTATACAGCTATTTACTCAAGTATTTGTGTTTCGAAAAGTTTACAAAACAGTTTACAAATCAGTTTACAAATCAGTTTAAAAAAATCAGTTTACAAAATGGAAAACTTGAAATATCGCGTTATTTACGAGTACGAGTTCCACCGTGGCACCAGTGCTGCAGAAACGGCTCGAAGGATTAATGATGTGTATGGCGACGGTGCCGCAAAAGAAAACACAGTGCGTTTTTGGTTCCAACGTTTTCGTTCTGGAAATTTCGACCTGCAGAACAAGCCCCGTAGACGGCCGGAGACCAAAGTTGATAATGAAGAATTGAAGGCTATTGTGGAAGCGGATCCATCGCAAACCACGTCCGAGTTAGCTGCAGGCTGCGGTGTTAGTGATAAAACTGTTTCAATCCACTTGAAGCAAATTGGGAAGGTGAAAAAGCTTGAAAGGTGGGTACCTCACGAATTGAGTGAAGCAAATCAACAAACGCGCGTTGACTGCTGCGTTGCATTACTCAACCGGCACAATAATGAAGGGATTTTGAATCGAATAATTACCTGTGATGAAAAGTGGATCCTGTATGATAATCGGAAGCGCTCATCGCAATGGTTGAACCCTCTGAACCAGCCAAACCATGCCCCAAGCGACAATTGACTCCAAAAAAGTTACTTGTGAGCGTTTGGTGGACTAGTGCTGGTGTCGTTCACTACAGCTTTCTTAAATCTGGCCAGACGATTACGGCAGATGTCTATTGTCAGCAACTGCAAACCATGATGGAAAAGCTAGCTGCTAAACAACCGAGGCTGGTTAATCGCTCTAGGCCACTGCTGCTTCATGATAACGCTAGACCACACACTGCACAACAGACGGCTACCAAATTAGAAGAGCTTCAATTGGAATGTCTAAGACATCCACCGTACTCTCCGGACCTTGCCCCAACAGATTACTATTTTTTTCGAAATTTGGATAACTTCTTGCAAGGGAAAAAATTCAACTCCGATGGGGCAGTCCAAACCGACTTCAAAGATTTTATTGATTCCCGTCCGAATGGTTTTTTTAGTAAAGGGATCGATGAACTACCTATGAGATGGCAAAAGTGCATAGATAGCAATGGTACATACTTTGATTAAATAAATATATTATATTAAAAAAAAAATCAACTTTATGTTCCTCCCAAACAAAACGCCAATTTCATATGTAAGGACCTAATATATCAGACTTGGACCCTTTTTCATTAAAACAAAACAACCATATTGGACGCGATAAATGTCTTCCACATTCGACGCAACATTGAACGTGGAAGAAATGTATCCTGTTCTCCGAGTATGTATATTTATGTTGGAGAGGTTTCATCACTGTTATAAAGGATGTGCTAAGGACATAAGCTTATTACACTTGACCTTTAGTTTTCAGATGTGTATTTTGTTATCATACTTTATTCATCAGTCTATCAAATTAATGTTGTCGCAGATTTGTCAAAGTGTGAACTTATTTCCTGGCTTAACGATAAGTCACTGGATACAGTCAATAACATAATACAAGTATCCCTCGTTATACGCGATTTCTCTATAACGAGGTTTAAATAAAAATAAGGAAAAAAATACACAAGCCAATTGAAATTTACCCGATTCAAAGGAATAAGCTGTGTATATCGTCTAATTGAGAATATTTATTTTATTTTATATCGATTGTTTGTTTCCAGCCAATCTCAACCAGATTAAAATCAAATCACTTTACGCGATTTTTACTAGAACCAATTAATCGCATAAAGCTAGGGATAGCTGTATACAAGATGTATTGTTAACTCGAAATACGGAACACTATTGTTGGTTATAATTTATTTTCAGAATAAGGGTTATAAAGAAAAAAATATATAAATTTTCACAACATTTTATTCATAAAACACATAAATCAACACATAATAAAATTTTCCTTGAGTGACGGTTAATAATAAAATATTATAGTACGATACATCTAAAATGGTGCTTTTGCTTAAAACATAATGTCGTGTTTCTCTTCTTCGTCACTGACGTACATTCGTGTCAGATCTGATGTTACCGAAGCTGTCTCGCAGATGCTGTAAAAATAAAACTCATTTAATATATTTTTTAATTTTTGATGCATCGTGACAGGAATAATTCAAAAAGAACATATAGGTACAAGATTTTCGTACAATTGGCAATTTTGAACAACGAAGATGGCAATGAGTTAATTGAATCTCTCTCAAAACCTTTTGTCAAACGAACACCTAATTGATATATAAGAGGTAAATATGATACAAACTGAAATATAAGTTGATAATAAAGCTTGTATGTAACATAAACTTGTAAATATGATACAAACTGAAATATACGAGTAAGTTGATAATGAAGCTTGTGTGAAAGCTTGTAAATGTGATAATAACTGAAATATAAGTTGATAATGAAGCTCGTGTGTAAGTTTGTAAATATGATAATAACTGAAATATAAGTTGATAATGAAGCTTTCATGAATCGTGATATATTTTTTAATATAATGGGATGTAATATAATGAAACTTTCATACATCTTGACCATTTTTATTGTGGTACGGTACATTTTACAAGTACATTGGGCATTTAATAAAAACACATCATGCTAAATAATTGTCTATCCAGAAGATAAAAAGAACGGTGGTGTTTAACTACTTCCTGATAAATTGACTATGAAGTATATGCCCAATAGTAGTACTAATACGCCTCCTTAACTTTATTAATAATAAATACGTCAAAAAATGTTTTATTTATACTTTGCTTTCATGAATATTATGCATATGTGTGTTTCCATTGTAAAATAAGTATTTCAAACACACGTTGCCATGTTTTTTTATATTGTTCTGCTTTCGTGCATTCAACTTTCGTACACATTTTCAGGAACCAAATATGTACGAAAATCGAGAACTGCCTGTATTGGAGATAGTCTAGAATTGGAACAAAACTACCTTAGATATATAACATATTATACTTCTAGAATATAACATATATACTTCTAGAATTGGAACAAAACTACCTTAGGTATATAACATATTATATTATACAATAGTACCTTAGAATGCATGAAGAAAGTGATGAAAACACAGAAGTTTTTAGTAGATACCTAGTTTGTCTATCGACATGTAGGATTAATATATTGTTTGAGTAAATAATGAAAAACAACATCCCTATTACAAATCGGAAACGCTGACCTTAGATATATGATAAAGTAGGAATGACTTGAAGAAGAATGAAAAAAAATTACGCATAATTTAAATGGATGTCAATTTCTCGAAAATACACAAGAAAACACCTATTAAGGTAGAATTCACAACTGAGCTATTCCACCTTATTCCTTTAGATTTTCTTGATTTTTGTAACTATGATTTAAATATACGTACCTAAGGTGCACAAGATTTTTTAACAGATTTTGTTGATTAATACACGACATAACTTCTGAAAGCAATCGAAATTTACGTGTTAATCTTTCAATGATAGCGTGTCTTTAAATTATATTTTATATAGCTCATGATTCCAAGACAAAACTTGGTGAAGACAAACAAAAAAATTTAAGTTTTTTTTAAACATCAAAATCAGTTTTTGTAAAAACGAAAATTAAATTTGCTTCGATTTAGATATTTTCATGAACTACTATCAATTAACATAACTTGAAAGTCTATTTTAAGAGCCATATATGATTCATGTATTATATACTATTCAGAAAATATCAGCCATTATTTATTTCCGACATACGCAGAAGTTTTTAGCATTTTAAGGTTTTTTTTAATTAAAAAAAATTTTATTCACAAAAAAAATTATTTGGTGTATTCCATAGGAAAAAAACAGTAAATAAAAAAATGAAGAAAGCTTAAAGGGGTTTAAGTTAGAGTTTTTATTTAGATTGTGACGATTTCGTGTGGAACGACTTAACTGTAGCGCGTATTTTCGTATCACGAAACTAACATTTAAACTCAAATAGTTGCCATTGTTTATATACTTATTGCATACCCTTCCAGTATTGCCAACAATGGAGGACGCGAGGCTGAGGTGAAAAGAAAAAAATGGAATGGAAAAAAATGTCGACAATATGCCTTCGACGAGACCTCCGAATCTTTGGGCACATTGCTTGTGTCCAAGGAGATAGTTTGGAGAGGTTTGTGATTACTGGAGGCGTGGAAGGACGCACAAGAGGAAGAATCCCAATGCGTTGGACTGACCAAGCGAGAGACGCAACTATACTACTCTTAAGAACTCTCCTTCGAGCCGCGGAGTGCAGGAATGGTTGGAGAGGAGTCGTCGGAGGCTATCATGTAAGTCACGATGCTCAGTCGCGAACTACACGACAGGATGGAGGTGCCATTGATCAAATCTCAGTCCTTAATGAATCGGAGACGGTGATATAATTGAAACAAGTTTTTTTTGGATACGAATATAACCTTATCGACCAAGAAATTTTTGATACATTTTGTTCTATTTGTATATTTAGCCTATTTCATGAAGATAGTCCATGACCAGATGAATAACTAGAACAAAATTTATGAAATCGACATAAAATATAACCGGCTAAACATTACTTCAGCCAAAATGGATCGCTTAGGCTATATTTCCAAGTTTTTTCCCTATTTAAACTCGTTTCGATTTCGTTAAGTTCTTCTTTTTTTATTTTTTATATGTTCTTACACTTTTAATAATTTTAATGCTCTGAAATCACACTCCCTGGACATACTCGTACTATTCAAGTTGACTTGACAGGTGTAACATCGCTAAATAAGAAAATAGACACATTTGTTCGAGGTACAAGGCAAAGCAATATTGTTATTGAATGTCAAGTTTTTTCATCTAGAACGTCTTGTTCCGCACGATTTGTATATTTTCAAAGTAACATTTGATTGCATGAATGGTAATGTAAGTGCTGTTAGCTGTCGTATGACTTATGTAAAAATATAGCGGTTGTTTACGCTGGCAAATACTCGCTTTTTCTTCTGATTAAAATAATAGAGTGGCCTAAGTAATTGCGGTTTATTGCCAATGTGGTTTTATTTTAATAGTTTTAGCTTCAAGAATCAAAGATTATTATTTATATATCACTAAAGATTATTTATATATTGAAAGTTGAAATATTAGATTTCTCCGTCATTTATTTAATGAGGGTGACATTTAATATCAACATGAGATCTGACAAATAACACTTGTAATGACAATCGATGATTAGTAATGACTAAAAGCAGGCATGACCTAACTAAGGCCCACGAGGCCCGCGAGGCTTTGTGGCTTGCATAGACAAAAGAAAATGTCTATTTTTTATAAAAATGTAAACACAGAGAAATATGTTATATTAATTTGAAAGAATCAGCAATGAAAATGCTTGGAAGATTTGGTTCAACTTATATATGCGAATAAACTTTCCCGATAATGAATATCCATAAAAACTCAATAAGATAAATATTAACTAATACATTTTAAAGTGATATTAAGGTTGTCATGAACAAGAATGCAGCTTGACATGGAAAAATTGATGGATGATAAAAGCGGTTTAATTTAATTTTTCTCAGTGATTGTTCTCGAAGTAATTGTTATTACTTATATAATCATAATTAGAAATATAATTATAAATTTATAATCAATATATCAATAAATTCACTTAATTGTAGTGGATTTTTTTATCCTCTGGTCCGCGACAGCTTCTCTCAGACAGAATATGGCCGCCTAAGTAAATGGTTGACCATGCCTGATTTAAAGCGTAAGTAAAATGACTTATTAAGATATCAAAATCTTTGATCTTGGTAGCACACGAGTTTCGCGCCAAACTGTGATGTACATACTCGTATATGACATTGAGTGACGGCCATGTTCGAATTGCAATGATCAATTACAATTTTGTCTGAGTATTGCTGCTCTCAGAAAAAAAAATTATAGTGTGATCACGTATTTATTGTGTTGAATGTCATAAAAACGAGTTAAAATAAACGTTGACCTTTTATATAAAAGTTATATTTATCGAGGCTAATGTATAAGTAAACTATTGAAAGATTATTTTTAGACATAATGATTGATTTAGTAAGCAGGGTGAATAAAGTATGGTATCTCTTAAGTAGTTCGAGTATACTGAATAAATTACAAAAGGCTGTCTAGAAAGAAATATGAAGTGAACGTGAATGGGTAAGCGTAGTAGCAGAAGACTATTTTAATTCTATTTTATTAATAACTATTTTAATTCAACCATTCATATTATGGCTAGAAAGAAATGTGATGAGTGAGAAGCTGTAGAAGAAAACATTATGGCTAGAAAGAAATGTGGTAAGTGAGAAACTGTAGAAGAATATATATGGACGTGCAAAATGAGGCGAAACATGTGTGCCGCGATAGAACAGTTGAGCATTCACTCTATCTTATTTGCCTATAACGCCAGAAAAATTAAATGACTTATGTAATAACAGTTCATATTTAAAAAGTCTCAAGATATTTTCTGTTTGTCTTTAAGTACAAAAATAAATTAATCACTTTAGTATCGTGGGAATAATAAAATTAATTTTATTATTCCCACGATATTTGAGCAATTACGAAACATTTGTCTCTGCATATAACTGTCGAGATTATTATCTGTAACAAGTCGGATTATTCCTGCAGTTAATGCCGTTCCGGTTGATATTCTAACGAGGTCCAGTTAATGGAGAGCTAATTTCCGATTATTTTGCACATGACAAAAAATCAAAGGAAGTTAAGAAAACGACTTCATTGAAATGTATACAATACATTGTCGTTGTCACAATATCATCTTATTTTGGTTTCCGATTCTTATCCTTTGCATATTTATTCCATTCTATTATTTTGCGACGGATTATTTTTAGTCAGACCTTTATAGTGCGTCTGGAAGAATCTAAAAATAGTTAGCAACTAATTTATGAGTCTAATTACTGCCCCATTGTATTTTATAAAAATATATCCATTAAATATGGCTTACGTGCGGCTCCTTATGTTAATGTAATATTATAATATATTTTTTACATTTTCATTGTATGTCATAAAATCCACAGTATTTTTGTATCTCGATGTCTATAAAAATAAACATTTCTGCATTTTAATTATTATGAAAAACGAAAGAGACTTTATCCGCAAACCAATTTGAATAAATATTATTCAATGTAATTTTGAAAACATTTTATTTTAAAACTCACTTAAAAGTGTGTAATAACAAAATTATAAACTTAAAAACGTTGCTATATAATATGAAATATTCCTTATAATTTCCTATAATTATTTCAATATCGTACTCATTTTCAAAAGCGAATGATAGTGATATTTTAACAGTATAGAAAACAGAACCGAACTATTTTTGTCCAAAAATATAATGTACATAGGTATACCATATATTATAATACACTGTATTTATTCTCAATCGTTTAACTTAAACTGCCAAAGAATAAAAAGATAGCCCATATGTTTACAGTGTTTATAGTTACTAATGAAATAAAGATATATAATTAATATTATTACAGTAGTCCTCGGTTATTTGTGAGAGCAAATCGGCGGTTCCACTTATCCAACTATAGCGATTTTTTTTATAAATCTCGCGCCGAATCAGTGCCACCAATGATGAAGGCAGATCTATCAAAGACCCGAATATTCATTTCAAGTTCCTCACGTGATCAGTCGCGATCCATCTCTCTGTGATATTATCTTTCTTAGTGTTTGCGTTCAAATAACCCTTATTTACCGTCATATTGTTTCCGAAACGCAAAACTAGTAATGCTGTTGACTTCGAGACCTCGTAAAGTGTTTACAAAAAGTGAAAAGCTATTTTTATTGACTTCGTACGAAAAGAAAAGAAAACAATTGCTGCCGTTTCTAGAATGTTCGAAAAGAACTCATCTTTTATTCGTCAAGTGCTCAAAAAAAGTAAAAGAAATTCGCTTGTTTTCCTGTTGCTCCTCAAACTGCAAAAGCTACAGAGAAAATGGACAATTAGAGCGTTTAGCGTATTTATAGATAACGGCTGTTTAGTAAAAGAATACTTAACTATATGGTATTTAAGGAGCTTGTTATTATCCCCAGATTTCAGCATCCGCGGGGAAAAGGGCTTAGAACCTACCCCCGCGGGTAACGGGAAACTGCTGTATTTGATACACGTTGTATTATTTTAAGTCTTGACAGGGAGAGCTTACTGTGATTGTGCTTCTAGAATGTTATCTTTATTCTCAATTCATGTAATCAGCTTAATTTTGTTAACTGGTTGATAACAACCAAATTTGGGTGAATAGCCATTTAAAATAAAAAATACTTTGACTATCTAAAGATAAGTTTCTGGCTTTCGTAAATTAAGGAAACTTAATAAGGCGTACCGAGTATTTTATTACTACTATTAACTAATTAATGTTTTCCACGTCTATAATTTTTTGAAATTCACACTTTGAGCTTATATTGTTCAAATATTACAAAACTGTGAAATATAAGATACATTTGCGTTGTATATCAAGTAAAATAAACAAAAAAAATCATTCGATTTTTGTACCTAGGATCTTGCAAAGAGTTTTTATAATTGTGTTGGGAGAGTGTTACACTAAATAGTTCATATAGTTTAAAAAAAACAACGTTAAAACTTTATAAAAAATACGTTTTCAGTTAAGGTCCTGCTTAAGTAAAATATAAATTTATCAAATGTATTTATTTTATATATAACATCCAAGAAATAATCATGATAATTCGAAATTTGGTAGATAATTTTTTTCAATCCTCATTGAAATTTCTCGTATACCATATCTACATGTCTGTTATGTGTATGTATGTTAATTATTAAAAAAATTATCATATTATATAATTTGTAATTATTTTGGAACAAAAATATTGTGTTTATTTTTCTGAATCTCATAATGGCGTAAACTTATGAGAATATCTCAACATATTTTTTTCTGTTTTAAATATTCATTCAGTAATGCATTTTAAAAAATAACAATTTACGAGTATCAAGGTGAAGTTCAATGGAATAGCTGAAATGGTATCTCATCATGAATATTGAAATGGAACCATGAAAAAATATTGTCTTGTTGGGATGCCGTTTAGAGAAGTTTATGATGAAAGAACAATGACTTAATTTTTTGAAATGTGAAAATAATGTATATACTTATGTATTTCCATACCTGCATGATCAAATTAGGTTAGCATAGTTATCGAAGCTCTCGAATTCATATAAGTACCATACTGCTATAAATATAATTTATTTTGAAGCAAAACGTTTATTTGATTGTCATGATTTTAGTTAACGGGTTTTTCAACTTAACATTTATTAAAAATGATTAATTAGCTTTCGTTTTTTTATTACTTCTTTAATATTAAAAATGGAGCTCGGTTTTAAGTACATTAAGAATGATAACAAACTTGTTAAGGCGTTGGTGGTAGATTGGTTTCACTGTGTTAATTTATGAGTGGTATAATTTTTTGCTCTAATTTAATACACATCATTAATTTATAGCTTGAGGTGATTTTATAATCTAAATTTAAAAAAATGTTTGCCATGTAAACTTTTATGCATGATTTAAAAACAAAAAATAGATAAGGGAAGTTCAAGTTTGGATTAATATCTGAGTAATGTTAAATAAATATACACAATTTGAAATTATTATTTTGATATAATCTCAAGTAAAAAGACGAGATTTGCTAATTTAAAAAGTTTTAGAAAGGATATGGTTTAAATTGATTTTGTGATGAATAAGGTATATACTGAGGTAAGCCCCAGAACACCGGCCTAGTGTTATTGACAATTCCTTCTGAAGTGAAGCCGCTTGGATCGATGGATTTGAGTAAACTTGGAATGAGTTGACGAAAGATTAAAAAGAAAAAGAGAAGGGACATTTATGATGGCAAGATACATGATTTTCAATTATTTTTTTTTGTTTTGAAGGGCTGCTTTATCGAGTGTTTCTATTTTGCATAGCATTATATTACATTCAGTTGTATACAATACAACCAAGATAGCAATCTCTTCCGACCTACCATTAATGTTTAAAATAAGTCTTAAGAGACACACTCGCGCTTTTTTTTAAAGGGAACCAAAGGGAACTGAACCCACCCCCTTCGAGTTGAATGATAGTGGTCATACCAACTAGGCAACGGAGGTCGTCAATTTTTCATTAAAAAAATGGGTACTATTGAACAATATTATTTTATAAAATAGAAAATGATCTTTAATACGAATATATACGAGTATACACGTATATGAATAGAGGCTTTAATATATACGAGTATACACGTATATGAATAGAGGCTTTAATATATACGTGCATAAATTGAGGCTTTTTCTAAATAAATTTATAGTTTTCTAAATAGTATCTTATTTATTCCTTAAAATTATTTAAGGTTAAATATTTTTTTAATTAATTCCGGAATTGAAATTTTCATGTACTCATCAAATCTTTGACGTGAGCCTCCTTTGCGGAAATCATTCAAACGGCAGAGTTGGCTTATTCAAAACTATCACTGCTAAATGTTCAATAATGATTTTAGAAATACTATGATAAAAAACTTAAAATGAAATAGCAAAGTTATTGAGAACAAAAAATAGAGTGGATTTTTGTAATTATCATATGAACAAAAAAATTGTACAGTTTGGAGGTACTCGTAAATGATGAAGACGTTTTAGTCATGCTTTTGCACATTATTATTTTATATCACTGTTCTTGTTGTTGAAAATAAATCAATACAAAGTAAGATTGTTCTCTGTAAGTCTGGCGTCAAATAAAAAGAATTTCAAATTGGAAAATATTGAAAAACGCAAATGAACACGAGTGTTCCGGTAAATACTATATGAACTAATTGAAGAAAAAAAGGATTTATTTACTGTGCTGTTTCATAATAAATGCCATTCAAAAAACGCTTCCAGAATTGAAATTAATCAGCACAAGTATTATATAATCATAAATTTAAATAAAAAAAGGATCTGTATATAAAACTAGTCCAGAAGTACAATACTTGTAGAATCTACAATACTAGGAATTGAACCGATAATGTACGAGTATTATAAGATCACAAGTCCACAACAATGTTTAGATAAAAATGGATCAAGTATTTTTTTGTACGGGAATACCAACGGTATACCCCAAATAAAAGAGAAAAACACGATCCGTTACTGTTTCCATGTTACATAAAATTAACTTGATTGATTATGTTATTACAATAACATTAGTTATAAAAGTGAAAATTTCGCTTTATTTAAAGATCACCGATTCATTGAAGTGATTTGAATATATTGGTTATACTGGTTTAATTTTCAACATTTGACATAGAAAGTAGTTAAACCTGACTGGAAATAAAGCACAATAGAGAAAGAAAATATTACATTTTTTTTATACCGAGGTGTCAAATATGAAGCGAAATAAATGTTAAGTGCATGAGAAGTCTTAAGTATGATTATTCTGAATGCTGATGTAGCGGTTTTGTAATACTCGTAACTACGAGAACATGCAAACTGCTATCAGTCTTAACCACGCTGCTGGTTTAGAAGGTTTAGATTTCTGACTGTATCGTGTGTTGTTTTGACTGCAGGTACTGATCACTATTACTTTTATATTTTTACTACACAACTACATCATTTACTACTATTAGTCCTGGCGGGCATATTGCCATGTGGAATTTTTTCCCATCCAATCAGAAATGCCCTTATGTAACAAGGCCTCATAAGGGAAAAAAACTGACGAGACCCTTAGATTTGGTAGCTTCGAGAATAGAATCCGAAACGCTCGGGATGAAGATAAGCGTTCGATAAGAAGCCGTCGTAATAATATTTTTCATATCTAATGTACATTGTATTTATTCAGTTTAACACAATACATTGGGTTCTAATTAATTGTATTGCACCTTCGTTGTATACAGTACCACTTGGGGGGGTTTATTACCATGTGCTAAACTCTTCCAACCAATCAGAAAGATTTTAAAGAGGCCTTAAGTGAAAACCAGACTGGAATGCATTTCTTCGATTATTTACACAACTCCCGGGTTGGTAGATAGGTCATGAGACATATGAAACAATATACATATGACATAATAGACATATGACATATGAGATTTACACAACCACCTAGTCCTAGACCATGAGTCATATGAATTTATTTTAAAGACCAATGACATACTCGTATTACTATCAGAAATGAAACGAAAATTTGGCAATGTTATTTAAATTTGTGGGTTGAAACATTCTTTTCCGACGAAATTTTTAAGTTATTCTGTAAACTATCATTTTTTTATTGATATAACATATAATTATTCAGAGATATACGACTACTCGTATGTATAAAACTGAAATCATAAGCATTATCACGATTAAAAAATGTAAATGTTCCACGAAAAATTTCTTCCGGTTTAAAATATAATATTGTATTATGCATGCTTGTATGTACGTGACTTTATCGTTTTTTACTTATCATTTTTATATAACATATTCTTACATATATACATACCACTATTCTCAAGAATTAAACCTGAAAACCCAGTGTTCTTTCAATAATATTGAGGTCATAATTTCAATTACCTATTTATTATGTATTGACTTAAATAACTGTAGAAACGAGTATACTTTTTAAAATATAGATTAGATAAAAATAATAAATACATATAAATGGTTCAAATAGACAAGGACATGGTTTTTTCATTTCGTTACTCACCATCAATAACTAAACACCAAAACCCGGGGTTCTTTCAATACTATTGAGGTCATCATTTCAATTACCTATTTATACTCGTATATTGATTTAAATAACGGCAGAAATGAGTAAAACTTTTAAATCATAGATTATATAAAAATAATAAATAAATATAAATGGTTCAACTACACACCTAGAAACTACGAAGGAAGGTCTTAGACGTGCAGTGTAGGCACATCAAAATGGTCGATATTACCTGTTATCTTCAGATGTCGGGATGTTATCGAAGCTAAGGCGATCGTGGGGAGGTCCCATAATGCTTCCCGAATCTGCATCGTCATCTTTCATTTTTCCGTAAGGTATTCTGAAGAAACATAATATTCAGTAAACAATTTTATCAAGAACAATTGTGTTTCTAATGTAAAATGTTCATAATGTATAATATTTTAATCTCAACTAACGAAAATTAGGAAAAATGTTTCTGAGATTGGGTCATAATAGGAATGAAATATTAACTTGATACATCTCTCTGTTTATTATGAAATTCACCACGATAAAGGAAAACAAAGATTTTTTTGAAATCAAAGTAACTTTTTCATAATTTTTTTATTTGGCTTTAAGTTGCTTGTATTTTTCTCGAAAACGTTAGCCTAAGGACACACACTTTTCACTGTTAAAATAAATAAATTATGCTTCATATGACCTATTGATTTGAATGTGTCAGAAAAAGCAGTTGATTTTATCTCGGAAACGTTTTGAGTTATAAATATTAAAATTCTTCTTCGCCTTGAGGTGCCGTCTCCAATGGGAGGTTGGCCACCTTTGAACAGCTCAGTAAAATTGTACCCACACTATTCCCGCAAGTTTTTAAGCCAATAGATGTGGTGCATCGCTCTGTCTCATTTGCTATTTATTTTTCCCTGGATGATCAGCTGTGTTATAATGCATTTAATGCCTCGCATTATGTGATCAAAATACTGCAATTTGCAAACCTTCATCGTTTTAAGGAGTTCTCGGTCCTTATTCCTACGTGCAAGCACCACCTTTGTAACATGATCTGTCCAGGTAAATTTGAGGATCCGTAAGATTGTATGATTATACGATGTAGGAATAAGCTCATTTCGTTTCCGGCTTTATTCATTCAACTCTAAAATCTTCTATCTGTAGCCGTTTGTTGCCACGTTATGCCTGCTATTTTACGTGTTTCATCTATATTTAGTGTGTCGTTGTTCGTTTTCTAGGTCTTTAAGTCCTTCCTGAATACCACTAGATTAATCTACATGCCCATTGACTGTCGGTGGTTTTGACTATACTCGTATGTCTAACTGAATTTTAATTGCATGGTCTCAGTAATGAAGTTGAATTTTGTTTCGGAGTGAATCTATTAATTTCGTTTGGGATTTCTTCTCGTTATTCCTAGTATTATTATTCCTTCCTTGTCTGTTGTTTTTGTGAGGTTTTGGATAAAAGTGTTTATAGCTCACACCCATCAGAGAATGATGAGAGAGATTTTGCGCTTAAGCTAGACAGAAAGATTTACTTAAATTAACTCCAATATCTAAAAACCAACTTCTTTTTTAACTAACCTCTTTCTTACCATAACAGTCTGATAATGAAATAATTTAAGATAGACCTGCTGTCGGTCTCGTTCCAAGCTGTTATCACCCACAGAATTGGTGCACTATTTGAAATTGTTTTGTCACAAATACTATTTTCACAATGTCAAGTTTCAGATCTACTGCTTTACTATTGTTGGTTAATTCTTTTTATCGAGTTTACAGTTGTATTGAGGTACTAGTAATGATTTCATCTGAGATTAATTAAGTATTTTCTTCTGATGAATATGGACTATTTGCAAGATTTTGAGATATATTCGAGAGTGGAATTGAACCATTCGAGTGAAATATTGTTTTAGTATAAGATTTAATATTAAGATAACATATATTTTTGGATAGTATCTCCCTTTAACTTAAGACCATATTAAATATTTCTGTTTTCATTACAGTAATATAATAGACAAAGCTAAATATTTGCACATAATATTAAAATTCATATTTTATTACAGCATAATACTTACATATTTTTTAACTCAATTTCGAGCTATTTGACAAGTAGTGCAAATAAATATACGAGAATGATAACGTTAATCTAATGTAAGACAAAGTGCATTAAGTCCGGAGAATGTATCTTATTAAGTCGTGAATGTGTACCATATACTCGTACATATTTGTCTGTGGTGTGCATAATATTACAGGCTACCTTTCACCACAGTTGAATTTAAGTGTTCCGGTCACCAAAATAAACATATACGGCAATTTAAATTATTTAAGTATTATAAAACACATGTGCATCAAAAGCACTCACCTGTCGTCTCGATTGCACGATGGCTTATTCTTCATGATCATATCCAGCCAAGTGCTCGACTCCTTGTTAGAGGGCATCATTTCACTCATCGGCAAACTTAGAGATGGTCTGAAATACATGTTTATTGCGTAAGTATTCTATGAATATTTTACAACCATATTTTAAACGAAATGTTTCTCTATATAAATCATTGTACGTTGAGTATTAAAACGTAACATACTATTTTTCAAATAAATACAAACAGATACTCGTACATTTCTTTTTTGCCAGTGAGTTGAATGCTTTGTGGAAGATAATGAAAACTATTTAAATAACGTATGCTTCACTATCATAAACCATATGGTAAAATGATTTATGGTTTTATGAACTACTCGTGTGTTATCCTGCTATTATACTTTTACATGTGTTTGCACATCCTATTACTAACATATATACTCGTATATAGCTTGTTACCGTGAATTTTAGGAACCATGCTGTGAACGCAAAATCTTCGTGTAGAATTATGCTAAAAATTAAAGAGTAATAATAAACTTTATTTATGTCAACTCAGTTTTATTATATTTAAAAGTAATATGTGTATGTATGTTACGAGTATTAGGAGCGTGGCCTAAGGATAGAACACTCGACTTTCAGGGGTGAATATATTGATCATGATCGTAACTAAAATAAAGTCTGTTTTTTTCATTCAGGTCCCATAGCTTATTTAACATTGATGTAATAAACCCGCTGTATGGTTTTATGTAGAGTATTAGTGTATTATATTTCGATGAAAATGTAATGAACGGCCAAATCTTTAAACCGAATAATTTTTTAAAGCATTATGCAAAACTAGGGTATGTTTAACTGTCCATAAATTCCATAGACACACACAAATAATTTGGCTATTTTTAAATCTAACTTTCAAACAGAAATAAATTAAAAAGTAACAAGTATTTAAATATTTAAAATCATTCAGACTATGAATAACAAACGCATAATAAAAAAAATCTTTATATTATATATTGCTTAATTAAAATTGTGTTTTAATTACGTATAACCATTCTATGTGATGAATTCTTCTAATTGCAATAAAATTTTGTTTCAAAATGAAGGATTTGATTATGAATATGGTAATACATAATTCAATAAAAAAAATTAACGACCCATTCATAATTTATTTCCTTGGATTAGTGACATTAAATTTTAATATTATAAATCAAAAACACTAAGACATTCAGTTTGCTTACAAATTGTACGACCTTTGTAGTCTAGTTGGTAAGACTCCTACGTTACGATTCGCGGGTTTGATTCCCGTTGGAACCCATACTTTTAAAAAAAGATCATAGTTTGCTTTTCACTTAAGGTCTCTTTAACATATTTTGGTGATTGGAAGGGGTTGACAAGTGATGATAAATCTATCAGGTTATACTGTATACACCGAAAGTGAGATACAATATAATATTTATTGCCTAAAGTATCATTGTTAACAGCATCATTTCTCAACCTGTGGGTCACGACCTCTAAAAGAGTTGGGGTGAAATATCAGGGGGAGGGGGGGTTGCGAAAATAAAAAGGACTTACGTGTACAAACGGGAAATAATATTATACATTTCTGAGAAAAATGAACAAATTCATTTAAAAGAATATTTTCCGAAGTCCAATTCATTATTATACTAAATATAAATGTTTGCAGGAGGGATGTGAAGTAATATTTTTTTATCTTTTGAGGGGTTGCAAGGCTTAAAAGGTTGAGAAAAAAATGATCTACATCAGGGGTAACTACCTTATGGATCGGATGCCAAAACCGCATTGGGTAAAGGCTCGTGTATTTTTTATTAATAAGCATATCAAAAAATGAATGCCTGATAATGAATTTATATGCTCCAATTTGTTCTGATTTATATAGCGCTGTTTTATATTTTTTCGTGACCCTATCACTATCATCCCGAAAACAATGTGTCAAGTATATTTTCAGCTTGATAATAGGCTATTACAAAGTGCCACTAAAGAATACTTTAGGTATACTCGATCTTACCAAACCCGAAATCATAAAGGAAAAGATTGTAGTAATACTGGGAATCAAACCCGAAATTGTAGTAATACTGGGAATCAAACCCGAAATTGTAGTAATACTGGGAATCAAACCCGAAATCCTAGGCTCGTAAACGAACTACTAAACCACGAGCGTAAACAAATTCTTACATTGATGTTTTTATTGAATATAAATACAATTCACATTATATGAGTGTTACATTATATAATATACCTAAATAAATAACTATAAGTATTATTTTGGATAACCATTACAATTAAAAAATAAATATGTACTTATATTGTGTTTTCTTTATAAGGTTTGTCTGTATATAATACTATATTACTTACATTTTGGGTCATATTTAAATAAGATTTTTATATAAATCTTCTTTCTGTCGGGAATCTAGAGTATGTTGCTATTATTATTGTAAATAAATTTGTTTTATTGCTATTTTATTCACGACTTATATAAAAAAAAAAGAAGCTTGCGGGTCGCACAAAACACCCGGGCCGCATGTGACCCGCGAGCTGAGGTTTGGCCATGCCTGGTCTACAGTACCTTCTCCTAGTATAATTAATTAAAGTTAAAAAAAATTACTTACAGTGGAGTGTATTGCACAGAGGAGCTAACTTGCTTGATACGGTGGATCCGGAAGACACTTTCATTGGCGATAGTGATTGATGGCTTTACTTGGGTGATGATCTCCTCTTCTCGGAAGGATGTCTGCGATAAAAGATGCTCGTCGGTTTCCATTGGTAAACTTTGAGGTATATCGCTCAAAGAAAACTTCACAGAATCTGAGGAAACATCAAATATTATACGAAATATCTAGTTTAATCGTGTATATTTTAAATACATTGTTTATACAAATAATATATTGAGATGCAAAGCGTAAAACATGATAATAATATTTTTTTAAACCAGAGTACTCTTGAAATTGCGGTATTCCAGTTTCTTTAACAACAAAAATAAATATCATAATTCATATTTGTTTTCTATTAATGAAAAATAAAAATGATAATAGGATAAAATTATAAGGTCTAAATTTGACAGTGCAGATAATTACTTCTCAACTAACCACAGAAAAAAAACTATCAACATAGTTTTATATGTGAGTATGGTAAATTTTCTTAAAATACGCTTTCCTGTGAAAGAACGTAAAACGTGTTTTCGCAAAAATAAAACATTTCACTAAGTATCTAAAACAGTGAGCCCCTTTCTCCGCGGTGTCGTTATCTACGGTTTCAGTTATCCATGGTTCGAAAATATAAAATTCCAACGTATTGTCATAAGGTGAATACCATAAAAGCTTAATGTTACGCCTTTCACCTCACTTCATACAGAGTAAACAAAGATGAGAGCATTCAGTATATTTATGGAAAACGGGTGTCATATTTAAGTATGTGGTTATTTAGAAATGTTCGATAAGAGGGGGGGGGGGGTGAGGAGATGTAAATAGCCGGGGGCTACTGTATAGTATTTCATTCTGTTAGATTTTAACTTGAAAGCAATCATACCACTAGCTAGAACTGCCTTTGGATTGACAGTGAACTGATCGCAGCTTGCCAGCGGTACGACAGGATTTGTTGACGGTTTATGAAGTCAGATATTTAGGTTGCCTGACTAGCTTTTTGAAGCTTTGATTAATCGTTCTGACAATGTCAAAGTTTGACTATAGTCAGTTGGAAACCCTGTTTATAATCATCAAAGTTTTCATTCTGACGCTGCAGCGGTAGATAACGATTTAGGTATTACTGACCTGGGTTGATGGGTCCCAGCCTAAAGGCCATATGCAGAAGCACTTCTTCGGTCCAGAAGCTGGGGATGCGCACGAAAAGCTTGCCGGTGTCAGCCGGAAGGTGGAAGCCCAGCCGGTGCAGGAGGTGCAGGAAGGTTTGGTTGTGGATGGCGGTGGACTGCTCGTTGTTCCATGGCACCACAGGAATAGACTGCTTCACCACTGATAAAAACATATTTCATTAAAGAAGCGCTATATAAAAATCAGGGCATCTTATTACATTTATGAGATCTGGGGGATAGTAAAATATCAGGCTCTCATAAAATATTTTATTCATTTTAATATTTGTTTCACAATAAATGACAGGTGACAGGAATTAATTTGTATATTTTCATTAATCATATTTTGAAAAGAGGAAACATAGAAAGTCAGAGAAATCAGAGGAGTTGTATGAGAAGGTAATATATATGGACGTAGAAGAGGCGAAGGATGTGTGTCAAGATAGGAAAGTCTAGCGTTTTTGTAGGTCTTCTTGAACTTCTGGTACTTTCTTAACTATTATTTTTTTTAATCTTTAAGCACTGCATCTACTTTCAATCCACATTCTTTCTGAATAGTCGTTCCTTATTCTGTTATAAAGCATTTTCCCACACATTGTATTGTAGTGCATTTTCATTGTATACAACACATGGTGAACTTATTACTATGTGTCAATTTCTTTCAATAAATCAGAAATATGTTAAAGATACCGTAAGTGAAGACCAGAATCTTTTTTTAATTAAATGAAATTGGGTTACAAATATAATTGAACCCTCAATAGAAGACAGGTGCCTTGCCACCTAGATTACGGAGTTCACTACTTCATTTAATGTATTGTATCGTTTTGAACTTTTCTTATATACAGTACAATCCGATGGGTTTATAGCAATATGACAATCTCTTCAGACACATATCATCGATGTTCTCAATTGAGTGACGGCTTTTAAAAAAAAAAGCTGTATTAAGGTAGTTGTGCTCTGACTGATCTTATGCTTTATTAAGGTAGTTGTGATCTGACTGATTAAATGCTGTATTGAGATATTGTGATCTGACTGATTAAATGCTGTATTAATGTAGTTGTACTCTGACTGATTGAATGCTGTATCAAGGTAGTTGTGATCTGACTGATTCAATTAAAAACATGAGTCAAAATGTGTATGGTAGACGGATCTACAATACACTAAAAAAATAAATTTCGGGGATGATATAAAGTAAGATAAAATACTTAAAGTTATTTGAAAAAACTTACATATGTTGTGGAATGGAGTAGGTTCGATAATATGTTCAATATTATCGTGAATGGCGATAATCTCATCTGGATTCTTGTTGTTTAAACACATTTTAGCGTAGCACGTCTCTAGGAGGATATTCTGTAACCAGACCAGCGCCTTCTCCATGTGTTGCACTTGCAATTCACTTTTCAGTCTTTCAACTTCATCTTTTCCGTGAACCTCATTACTCATGATGAAATTGCCTGAATTTTTGGGATCTAATATGTCTTCGGTTCCAGACGAGTTGAACTTTTTGTATTTCTCTTCTGATATTATCTCTTGCATACGTAGCTGATGGATGATGGCGTGGTTAGACTTTTCGATTCCATCTTCCTTGTATAATGAGGCAATACTGTCAATCACGTTGGGATTCTTAGCACATTGCATATAATACCAATGGAGTTTGTCTTTATCTTCTTGACTCCAACTAGAAATTTTTAAAATGTCGTATTTACCAGCGTTATTTAAAATATAAAAGAAGAACAAAACAAATCACATAAAACAGACACATTTCAAATGATACAAAAAAATAATAATAAACGAAATTCAAACAGAAGTGAGTAATAAACATTTTTGGTCATGTTTTTATGTTGGCGCTAAAATAGAAATATTTTTTCTACGTAAACAAAATTAATGTTTATATCCCTGCTTGTTTTATTTGTCTAATGAATTATTTTCCGATAAATATATTGTGGTTTATGAAAATTGTTATACAATTAGCAAATATTATAGGTAGATTACTCGAAATAAAAAAAATACTACATATAAAAAGACATGTTTTACAAAAATGTTTTGTGAATTAAAATATTTGTTTTATTAACTGTCCTTTTTCATGATTTTTTATGTACATATATTTGTTTTTTTTTAAAATTTCGTATATTTTTTCTTATTGTTAAGAAAGATAAAAATAATGAGAATGGTCAAATTTCCGATAAGTGCAATCGTGATGTATGGTACACTCTAATAGCGAGTGTAGTCAGTATAACTGTACATTTGATGTATGGTACATTCTAAGAGCGAGTGTAGTCAGTATAACTGTACATTTGATGTATGGTACACTCTAAGAGCGAGTGTAGTCAGTATAACTGTACATTTGATGTATGGTACACTCTAAGAGCGAGTGTAGTCAGTATAACTGTACATTTGATGTATGGTACATTCTAAGAGCGAGTGTAGTCAGTATAACTGTACATTTGATGTATGGTACATTCTAAGAGCGAGTGTAGTCAGTATAACTGTACATTTGATGTATGGTACACTCTAAGAGCGAGTGTAGTCAGTATAACTGTACATTTGATGTATGGTACACTCTAAGAGCGAGTGTAGTCAGTATAACTGTACATTTGATGTATGGTACATTCTAAGAGCGAGTGTAGTCAGTATAACTGTACATTTGATGTATGGTACACTCTAAGAGCGAGTGTAGTCAGTATAATTGTACATTTTAACCAGTCTAATTTTACTATCGATGATTAATGAACGAGGCAAAATATTTAATTTTATGGTATTCTTTGATTTGCATATTTTCTAGGAATAATAATTTTACAATGCAATGAAAAGACGAAACAGTCGCAAAATACTCTATTAAAAAGTAATCTCTGAAAATAATTAACGAATTCAATGAACTAATTTACTACTCAAAATTAAATTTCATTCCTACGTCACGAATATTTGTGTTTTCAAAAAAATTATTTGCTTGATTTTTAGTACAAATTGAACTTATCCTATTTATTTTGGATATGTACGAATATTTAAATAAAATTAGCACAATAAACAAAGTCATTCGAAGTATTGTTATCTGTTGAAAAAATATTAAAATTTAAAAATTGATACGAGTATATTGAGTACATTTACGAGTATAATAACTCTTTGTTTTCCACAATATGCAGAAATAACGTTTATCAAGCATTTCACTATAAAGTCAATGACCAAATATGTTTATTTATGAAATAATAAGCACATATTTGATTTAAAACTTGTTCAGCCATAGAAGACTTTTAATATTTATAAAAACTTACCATAATATTTAAAACGAATTAACAATAAGCTTATTATTTTATTTATAGGCACGAGAATGTTATTATTGGGGTTTATCATATTTTTTTAAAATATGCTTTTAATTTTAAATACACCTTTAACGATTCACATATCTAACGACACATGAGTTACAGTGTGACCAATGATATGATTTTACCGAGGACTTACCTCAGAAGACCGAAGAAGTGATAGGAATGGTTTCGCAGACGTGGCTTACCTTTCAGAGTCTACCTGCATTGGCTCATCGTCGGCAGTCACGGGCTCGGGAATCAGGTTCTCCGAGACCATGATGGGGAGGGGGACGGGCGGTCTCGGGGTTTTAATGAACTGGTTGATAACGTAATCGACTAAATCCGACCAATCCTGGAACAATTGTCAGTTATAGTGTGTCTCCATCGCCATCATTCATATAAAGGAATATGAATAATCAACACTCGATCAACGTTTTGTAGAGAAATTCGGACATCGCATTTGATCTTTCTTACTGTTAAGCTGTTTCCGAGATTCAGAAGCGTTTGCAAATTCTTTAGTTTACTTTTGCCCCTCATGTATTTTGTGAACACAGAAAGGCATTCTTTTTGCATCTTGAATATACTCGTACTTTATGAGACTTCCAAATAAATAACTTAAAACAATATTGATACATATTTCACAAAATACTAATATGCTTTGACACTAATTCTGACGTTTTTTATATCAACGTATTTACTGAAAATAAATACTGGACTTTTATCAATATTTTTTTTAAGCAAAAATAAATGTGAGGACCACAAATATAACACTTATACTCGTAAATATGTTTGCGTAGAAATCGAAATATCACCTCTTTCTTTATTATTGATATATATATATATATATATATATATATATATATATATATATATATATATATATATATATATATATATATATATATATATATATATATATATATATATTTGTATATATATATATATATATATATATATATATATATATATATATATATATATATATATATATTTTTTTTTTTTTTTTCTGTGTTTGTTATATTTACTGAAAATTAACGCCACTTTCAAATAAATGTTTCTTTTAGTTTATATGTAAAACAAGACGATATTTCGAATATCCTTACATACATTTAAAAGAAAATTAAACAAAATGCAAACCTTTGAAGAGAACGGGTACCAAAGCAATGGATTGGAGATGTATGGAAATGGATAAACAGGTGAGGTGATACTCGTATATTAAATCTGTACGAAGCATGTACTCGTTGTGTATATGATAAGGGCATATGTTAGAATGTTTGGTAAATCAGCGCAGATGAATGTTCAATTTAATAGAAAACAAACATGATTGAGTTTGATATGTCAAGGTTTGTAAAAAAATCCAATACTTACATCGCAAACTTCAAAATCAGTTTCCCACATCAGTGAGAAGACTTTAAGAATGTGAGGCTGGAAAAGAGTGGTGATAGACTTTAAGTCTCCCGCGATATGATGCATCATAGTAAAAATGCAGTCATTCACGTACTCGCCATTACTTCTGAAGTCTTCCAGTAGTAATCCATACTGGTGCATGACTTCTACAGAAGCAAATCTAATAAAAAAGCAGAATGCTTTTAGTACGGTTATCCCTGAAACCTTTTCATGTATTTTCAATATTTAATATCAACAATATTTCAGTTTTATTTTTTATGCCACTGCTTTCCTGAATTTCAAAAAGCAACGAAGTTCACCAAAAATCTCATATTTTAAACATCAATATTATGGGTTGGTATGGTGCAAGGTAATTAAAAAAAAACATGAAGATCAAATTCTAAAATGAAATAAAAATCTGAAAGTATCTGTAATATCAATCATTCCGTGCCATTCAGAGCAGAGTTCTAAACTCTTGACAGTACCTAACGATCAATAATGCTGACATTTTACGATTCTTAAAAGCATTTAACTTGTAAATTTTAAGTTAAGTTAGACATAATATATATATTTTTTAAATAAACAGTTTACAGGAAATGTAAAGGCATTTGTACAACATTACACGATATGTGATGTCAAAGCTACAATATATAAGATTTTATTTCGGTTCAGTGTCTTTTTCAAATATATACGATAGAGCATTGGTAATCACCCCTAAAATTAAAAAGTTAGTATAACTTACTGTCTAAGATGGTCGATCATATTTGTAGAAGCGCATTCATCAAGTTTAGCGCCATTATCCAAAAATAGTAATAGAATATGATTTGTTACTATGAGATCCTGGAAAAAATTAACTCTTAAATTATTATAAGTTAATATAAGATAAATTTTCAACAGTAATATAAAAATATTTAAAGGAAAAATCTTCGTAAGGCTCAGAAAAATGGTCTGGAATTGATAATATTTAAATTGTTTAGTTTTGGGAATGCGACACATGATATACACACATATTATCTAATGGGTCACATTGAAACGCATTGGCATAACAAAAATACTGGACTAATAATATTTTGACGAGTGTATCACAAACAGTTGAATAATAGTTTAAATTATCCTGGTTTTTCTTGATGACAATCCTGAAATAAAGACTATTAAAATTTTAAGAATTATAAATAATTCCTTATTCTAATCAAAACGTGAAAAATGAACCCAATTATTCCATCAGCTTCTAATGACCCGTATGTTTTAATAATTGAAACAGTCTAACCTGTAAATATTGTCTACTTTGAATACTAGATTGGTAGTGTCTGATGAGTAGTAGAAGAAGACTTCTCAACTCTTGCGTGGCACATATCCTTATTTGTAATTTGTTTATTTGTGCTCTGTCCTCTTTCGAGAGGTGCGAAATCTTCTGATATGTTTCCAAGGTTTGGATAAATTCTCTAATCGCCGTTACAACCTGGAATGAGAATATAATGAACAGGCATAAATATGTCTCGGACTTAACGAAATTCATTTACAAACTGATTCAATTACGGAAAACGAAAAGTTTAAATTATTAAACTTGGCTACTGATATCGACTGGGTTAAAATAATATTGAAATAGAGCAGAAGAAAGAAGAACGACAGTATTATTTTTTTGTAAAGAGATTTGTTATCAAGAATGAATATAGGTGCAATAAAATTAACATTAAATAATAGTTACATTTTAAATATTTTTGGTGTCCTCTTTATTATTGGCTCAGGTGTAGAAATGAAAACATGAATACTAAGAAATTGTTACACAGCATATAATACTTGTAATAGACAAAAGCCTTAATAAGTTTTCGTACCTGCCCAAACTACGATGACCAAGATTGATGAATAATGATGGCATTTAGGGCAAGAAAACATTGAAGATGAAAGAAAGTTTATGAAAGATAAAAGTATTCCTGTATATTTTTGTGCTTATTCATCGTGTATTTTTCAAAACGAACTTTCTTTCTTACTTAAATCGCGTAAATTAAAATACTTTCATTTTAAATAGGACAAATCTATTTTTTCCTGAATTTTAAAAAATACGTTTGTTTCACTTTGCGGTGTTATGTTTATAATTTTTTTAATAAAATAAATGACATACTTATTTTCTATTTTGTATTCACCACTGTTTTATTTGAGATCACTGCTGGTTTCAAAGACCTCCGTTTTCCTCGTTAGGTGAAGATGAACTAAATTATATCTAAAATATAGCTTTCCTAAATGTAGTAGGTACAGGAGAGGGGAGGGTGAGTAGTGGTTAATAAGGGCAGGGGAGTATGTAGGCGTCAAAAGGATACTTTTTGAACGGGAAACATATTTGTCTGATAACTATTATTGAAATTAATGTTGAGACTTTTTCTAATCGTAATCGTCAAATTATCGAGATTAGAAAAAGTGCTAAATTTAGTTTCAACATTATAAATACCCTGGTTGATTACAATAATATTCTTCTAATAAATATATTTCCCGTTCAAAAGCCATCCTTTAGACGCCTATATACTTCTCTGCCCCCTCCTGTACCTACTTCAATTAGGAATTTTTTTTTAGACATAATTGAGTTCATCATCACTTGATAAGGAAGACGGAGATCTTTAAAATCGGTGGTGAACTGAAATAAGACATTGGTGAATACAGAATAAAAAATAAGTGTTTTATTTTTGTATTACAACATAAGTAAATACAGTTTATTTGAGCAATGACTATGTCGTATTTATTTCAAGCAACTAAAGAATAATGGTACAAACCAAATGCATGCGCCTCAGGCTGGGCTTTAGTTCAGGACTTTGTGTTTTTGACAACAGTTGAATCTGCTCACATAAATGTACGCCTTCGTAAGTAAGATAAGAAATGATAGGAAATGAAAGAACATGATCCACATGCTCCAAGTCTAGTTCCAGCTGTGCGGCGAACTTCAGGAAATATGTGATCAGCCAGAAAAAGTGCGAAGTGTCCATTTGTATTTTAATGTCAAAGACGAGTTTGCTATGTAAAAATTGTACTAGTTGGCCATATCCTTTAAGTAAAAAGTCCACTGTAAACTCTTTAAGGACATTGGTGATATCTTCATCCGTAGCCGTATGATGAACTAAGCCTTTCATATTAATTCTGAAATCAAAATAAAAAGTCATGAAATTATAATATTCGCTGACTTTCATTAACAAATATTATTACTTTTAATGTTTGTTTTCTGAAATTTGAGATGCGAGTAACTGGTTGATGTTGAGATTGCTTTTATATTTTGAGAAAAATGGTTTACTACAAAATTTTATTTTTTATTTTTAAATGTACTAACATATATACATATAGTAACATACATACTGGTACAATAACGTCATGGCCCTTCTGGAGTGGGCAGATAAGACATATTTCCACTTCATTCTATCCTAGTACACGTCTTTCGTACATCTATGCATCTCGTTCACATTTATACATCTAGTCATACATGCTCTCTTGTATCTCATACTTTTTACCTTTCTCTTAGTTAACATTGCTCCAACTATCTGTTTTTCTACCGTGTTTCTACCTCCTATATCGAGGCTCTCTTTAGGCGAAATCAAGAGCGCCTCGAGATAGAATGTAGAAACACGTGTCACAAGGATTATTATAATTAGTGGACTAACAAATAAAATTTATAATTAAAAATTATAATGTGGAGTTCCACTAAGTTAAAGCTGAAACCTTCAATAATACCTCATTGCATTTTCATTCAAATATAAAGTTTCCGTATCTATATAATTAATTATACAACGGGGTAAAACACTATCACCAGGATGAATTGTTTTACCTAAAAAAATATATATTCAAGAATTACGTAAATATACATAAATGCCATCTCACCATGTCCTTGTTGGGGTAGACATAAGGGACAATTCGCCATGATTTTCAATCAACGCATACAGCCTTTGCCTTGTCAACATGTAGGCATCTCGTCATACATGATCTTCTATATTTCACAATTTTAACCTTCTCCATACTTAAAATTTCTTCAACTAACTTCTTTCCTCAGTATACCTCTTCTTCACTTACTTACATTCATTTTAGACATGTATGTTTGTTTAGTAATTACAATAGATATGCAGTACTCACATATTGGTTTTTCCTCTTTTAACAAGCTTTTTCCGTCTCTTATCTTTCTTTTCTTGTATTGGTACGGCCGGTCTGTTCTTAGTGTTATTGTGTCTTTGTTTGGAATTAGGGGGTTTCTGGTGTATCGGTTTCTTACGCTGGTCGTCGTCATCATTACTAGATGTAGAAATAGATTCCTGGTTTTCCATTTGAGTAACGTAACCGCAATCAGAATGTTCCGAATTGGTTGATGTACATTCTTTTTTGGACCCACTGCTTTGTGACTGTAAATTTTTGCAAGTTTAGAAATTTTAAATAAAAACGTAAAATAAAACTTTTACAAATTTGTATAATTTTATTTAGCATATTTGAACCGAAAGAAGAAAAATAAAACATACTTGGACTTATTTAAAATGTTAAAATGTAGATAACTGAGTCAATATAACATATTTTGTCATATAAAATTATGCGACTGTTTAAAAAATTATGATCAACATTAAATTGTTTATTAGAATGCTCGCATAAAGATAATATATTATTTATCGATGGTAAAATTAGGTTTCAGGCTATCTCTACTTATTTTAATGGTTATAAGGAAATGTAATCAGTTTAAATAAACTGGTATCCGGAAAGTATGTTATATAGTTTCGTATTGTAATTTATTTTTATCAAACACTGTTTATTCCACTTGAATAAACAGTGTTTGATAAAAATAAATTACAATGTCTTTAAACCTCCACAACGTTAATGCCTTAACTATAAACAACATGTTATATAGTTTCGTATTACTCGGATACATTTTCGAGCACCCTTGAAAGTCTGCTCTCTAAACAGGGTTATATATGTTAAATTATCATGTTATTATTATTATAGACATCGTTAGAACACAATTTTCCTTACTAACTTCGTTCTAAACATGGTGAATGTATATTATTATGAATGGCAACAGTTGAGCGTATTTTTCGGCTATTGTTTACTAGAATTTTTCTTGAAAATTGAACAAAATAAGTTGTCTTTTCGATGCTTTCCACTAACGCCAAGGAAAAATGCGTTACAAATAAGAATAAATCTTAAGATATTGTTAATTAATAATTAGAATTAAATAATTTGTTGTAAGAATTGTTATCTAGTTATACGTTTTTATGTAGGTGTTAACTATTTATTAGAAATTAAATATCGAAATTATTAAAGATAAAAATTACAAATAGGAAATTTAAATTTAGTTAGTTAATAGTTATAATATATAAATTAGATTAGTTCTTAAGATATACATTTGTATATAATACTTCGATTAATAAGTCCCGGGACTAACCAACACATGGCGTCTCTAATAACAAATCCATACCATTCTCAGTTAGTTCCAATCTTTAGAAGTTACGTGTCAAATTTTCATGACATTCCGACATTGTGTCATTGAGTTACAGTGGTTTTAGTGACGCTACTTTTGCTATTTTCAAAACAATGGAAAAAAAACGAATTTCGTGTGTTGATAAAACATTGCTTTTTAATGAGAAAAAATACCGTTCAAACTCAGCGATGGCTTGAAAAGTGTTATCCGAGCTTTGCTCCGTCGAAAACAACCATTTGTCGATGGTATGCTGATTTCAAACGCGGTCGTACAGAAACAAATGATGCTGAACGCTCTGGTCGTCTAAATGAGGCTGTTACACCAGAAAACATAAAAAAACCCTCAAAATCGGGATGGAAAATCGCAAAGTAAAATTGCGTGAAATAGCTGACATCCTGAAGATATAATTTGGTAGTGTTTAAACTATTTTGCATGAACATTTGGTTATGAAAAAGCTTTTTTTGAAATGGGTACCGCGTTTGCTCATAATTGATCAGAAACAACAACGCATCGATGATTCAGAGCGCTGTTTGGCACTGTTGACGCAAAAATAAACAGGAGTTTTTGCGTCGGTGTGTGATAATGGATGAAATTTTAATCCACCAATATACTCCGGAATCAAATCGGCAGTCAGCTGAGTGGAGAGCAGCCGGTGAAAGTCGTCCGAGGCGACCAAAAACTCAACAGTCGGCCGGGAAGGCTATGGCCTCCGTGTTTTGGGATGCGCATGGTATAATATTCATCGATCACCTTGAAAAGGAAAAAAACATCAATAGCGAATATTACATAGCGTTATTGGAGCGTTCGAAGGCAGCAATAGCAAAAAAACGACCCACATGAAGAAGAAAAAAGTTCTCTTTCATCAGGACAATGCACCGTGTCACAAGTCGATGGTAACGATGATCAAATTGCATGAGTTGAACTTCGAATTGCTTCCGCACCCACCGTATTCTCCAGATTTGGCCCCCAGCGACTATTGACTTTTCGCAGACCTCAAAAAGATGCTCCAGGGAAAGAGATTTGGCTCCAATGAAAAAGTGATTGCCGAAACTAACGCCTATTTTGAAACCAAAGATAAATCGTTCTACACGGCTGGCATAGAAAAGTTAGGAAAGCGTTGGAATGAATGTATCGCTCTTGAAGGAGACTATGTTGATGAATATAGAAGAATTTTAGCAAACAAATGTTGTTTTAGTAGTTAGTCCCGGGCCTTATTGATCGATGTGTTAAGTATAGCCTTTGGAAAACGTTTGTATTACAGATTTCTTTGTTAAATAAATAAAAAACAAGATTGTTAATTATTCTAAGTAGAGTGAACAGACTAACTCAAACAGTGCTCAATAACAGTGGTTCTTAACATGTCGGCTGTAGGGATATTATAAATTTTCAAAATTTATGCTTGAAATCCCATTTAAAAAAAAATATTTTTATGTAACGCGAATTGGTAAAAATTAGGGATATCATTTATTCTACAATGGTTTAGGTTAAAACGTGTAACAAAAGAGAAATACAATGTTTTTAAACGTACTTTTTGTTTAAGATAGTAAATCGTGTTTCATATCAAAATGATTTTAGGCTATTGTGTTCTTTCAAACGTATTCATTATTTCAATTGTAGACTGGTACAGCCGTATAAAGAATGTTTTTTTATCAAATCTCGCAATCCCAGTAGAAGCTTCTCGCAACCCTGGGTATGCATACATCCCTAGTTAAGAGCCACTGCTCTATAAAATAAGAAGCAAGTCATTACCAGATGGGTTAGAGGAGTTGACGGACCTCTCTTGCACCTGAGGCGATTAGGAGCCAATGGAGCGCTGCCATTAAATATCTCAATCTGATATCATCCGGAAGATAAGAACATCAAATTACTTGGTATGTTTGAGAAGCATGACGAATTGGGAGATATGAAAGAAAAGGAAGCAAAATAATTGAAAAAGAGACATAATTCAAAGCGTAACAAAAAACAATCCGTTGTTCGAAAAGTAGTTTCGTATTTCTCGGTTGTGTTATATGTCGTTAGGGGTAAATTTTCGATGCTAACTTAATTTTAAACGAGCTGAATGTATGTTATCATAAAAGTTAATAGTATATTATACTTCGGGCATTGTTTATCTAAGTTGCATGAGCGTTTTTTGACGTTATTTCGAAGATAGAACAAAATAAATTGTTTTTGCGGCAACTCATTCTTTTTTTACTATCGTAAAAATATCATACAAATAAAAAACAATATTTAGTGTATGGCGATGATGAAGTAAGCGATTTATGTGTTAAATGAGGTTTGAAAAAATTCTTAATGGTGATATGGCAATCGCAGATGGTGTCTTCTCTGGAAGGCCGATTACAACTATGTTAATAACGAACAAATCAAGGTTTCGATCGACAATAACCAGCGTTCCACGATTGCCGAGATACTGAAAATTTCGAAATCCACCATCTTCTGTCCACTTGGTTCAATTCTGCATCGTTATTTGATAAAAAAATACGAAATTACTCTCCGGAAAATCCAATAGTATCTAAACTATCTAGTGGTAATCAAGGTGTCCCATTTTGAACTTGAGGATTTGAATTTGTTGACATTTTCGAACCATATAAGTAACTTTATTTGACATGTATCGTCTCGAGACCAGGAATCTTCATAATGGAGGGTTTCAAAACGGTATATAGATTTTGCAATTTTTTTCGAAAATTTGCGTTCTGTTGTAAAGCCGTGTTATTTTTGGTCTTATTTATGTCTAGTAATGTGGAAAATCGATGAGTCTGGTTTGGTTTTTGATGACAATTGCAATATTAAAACTACTTCATCGGATTTCATTTATAACCTAAGATAATGAATATTTTTTGGACAATTTGTTTCCAACTTCGAACTTTGAATTGACTTCCATAAAGTAGCTGCTGAACCACTACTGTATGACAACAATATTTTTAGACTCTTTTATTAATTGATTTGTAATCTGTAAGAAAGAAAGAAAGAATGTCTCTTGGAGAAACTTTAGGTTCCAGCTGTCGATGAAAATCAAAGATTTGGAAAGTCTTAAATATATTAAGTTTGTATATTATAATATTATATTGAGTTTTTTTAATTATCGCTTCTTTGCTAACCCTAATATATTATACGATTTTTCGTCTGTTTTCAGGATCTGCATTTATTTTCTGCAAGCTTAGATGAAAAATTAATTACATGTCTCGGATACGATTTAATTGTGTTTTGAAAAGTTGACGTTTTTGTTAACTGTTGTAATTATAATCATCATTATCATCGCCATCACCATCACGACATGCCCCTATTAGGGTGGGTAGAGATAACATGTTTTTATTTCATTATATCCAGGTCCATTCCCCTCGTCATACATACTATCATATTATAAAAGCTTTTCATTTTTCCTTCTTTCAGAATTTGATTAATTTGGTCAAACCACGTTTATCACGATTTTTTTCCAAATTTCTCCTTCTATTAATATTTGTATACATTATTTTTGTAAATCTTTCATCATTCGTTCTTTTTACGTGGTCGAATAACTTCTTTTTTCCCCTTAATCATTGCGTCTTATTTCAATTATTGTAAATCATCTTTTTTGTTTTAATGATAACGACACGTATATTTAAGTAATCTAAAAATAAATTATTAGTTTAGTAGTTTTTAAGTAGTATGGAATAAGAGAGGAATTGTCATTTAGCGATTTCGGTTTAGCTAGTTTTACTGAAGATTGTAAAAAGATAGCAAATAAGTGAACTGTAAGAATTGTTCAAGCAAGAAAGAGTTATTATCAAGAATAGTTAAAAGAGCTAACCAGCCTGAATTAACGATCGTCAATATGCAGGTATAGCGAAGTCAATATGCAGGTATAGCGAAGAGTTTTAGCGACTGGAATGTCAACGTCGTTAAACCTAGAAAAGTGGACTACAAAATATTTCTACATACATCGATTAAGTTCATAGTATCAGACCATATAACACCATGAGTATCAAATAAAATTATAACTATTATTAAAGAGAATTAACTTTTACAAAAATGATAGATTAATCGCCGATAAAAAAATATGAAATTATTTATTATCTAATTCTCTCCGGATATACACATAGAGATAAATTACAACTTCCTAGGTGAAACCGGATTTTCTCAGCATTCCTATCAACTTTTTTCCTTCACACTTGTTAAACAGAAACATGTTCATAACGTTTAATCGTACCTAAATTGTATTGTATAATATAAAAAATAGGTTGTAGAGCAACGCATTAATTTTGTCCAGTTTGTTTATTTAATCGTGGGTTGAGACAATTCTATCTCGAAGAAAAGGAAAGTACGCGTGCACAACCTGATGATTGCATATTCCTAACTTAAGGAAAAAACCCGGTTTTTGTTGTTGAAATTATCTCAAACATAATTAAAATGTTTTTATATCATTACATCAGACACATTTATTATATACAAGTAATTTATTTCTGTACAATTATTTTTTTGTTTTAAATAATATATAACGCATTTTACAATTTTAAAACAGTATCAAAAACTGACGCGATTCTCGATTACAAAATATATCGATTAACTTTCTTTCTTAAGGCTATCCTTTAGTGATAATAAACCATTGATACGTAACTTGGGGTTCTTTTATCGTCTTCACAAATACTTTTGAATAAAATCAAAACCTCTGGGTGAAAGATAAACGTTCTTCACCTAGATCACGGAGGCCAATTTAGAGTTTATTATGTTGTTGATAAAATGTAGTTTTACTCCCTTTAATTTTAAACCGTTTAGTGAGGTATATTTTAATTTATTTTTCAAAAGTATAAAAATTATATTGTTCGAGAGGTATCCTTTTGTAATAATACAAACTCGATTACGATTTCAGAAATAAAAACTCATTTTCACCAAAAACTGAAATGTCATAGTAAGCGTTTTGCACAACGATATAATCTTACTCATTTAACTTGCCACCATCCTTATGATACCCATCAACATATTGGAATTAATGATTCGAACATGTTGAATAGCGTGATCGGGAGATTAATTTGACCAAAAATAAAGCATTTCACAGGACAAACGAAAAGTTAGTTGTAGTAATGCCACTGTACATATAAATGGCTTTTTGCTGGCATTGTGAATTTACAGTACCGATAAATTCTATAAAGGCATATTCTCACACATATTTCTTCGAAGATATCCGCATAAACACATATCTCTATTGTTTTCGGTCACAAATAAGCATTAAATAATAAATATATGACCTCCATAGCGCTGTTTAGAAATAAAATATCACGTCAAGAGCATTTTATTTGTGAATTTATTAAAGGCATTCTATAAGCACCACGTAATATGTTTAAATAGTCTTAAAGTTAAATAAAAATCGTGATGTCAGTAATACATATCAAATTTGCCTCTTACAATATTGCCTCAGATGTTTGGACATATATCAAGATTAGAACAATCGGATAATGACGCAGGATGATTAGTTCAATTTCTTTCTAAGATTCTGCACTCTTGATAGTAGTAAAATGCAAAGTGAGCATTGTTTTTAGTAGTGTCAGATTTCCATTAATGATATGCGACAAACGTTATCATTGACTACATCGTCCATCAATATTGTCTTCTGTCTCTGTGATCGAGTCTTTGAATAGGCAAGAAACTCACAGTTCATCATCATATATGTTGGAAATACTGCCGCAATATACAGGCAACAACACTTACACACGTCCAGCACGTGCGAGTATTGTCATCAGACAAACGTGTTAACCAGAGTATTGTTATCAGACAACTGTGAAACATTTTTTATTTCTTTTTGTTTTGGTTAACATTGGGAATCAAACCAGAAAGCTTCAGGGGAAGACTTACCAACTAGATCATGGTTGTCGTCAGGTGAATAGTGTAACATGATCATCTAAATAATTATAATGGACAAGTTGGGTGCAGTCAAATACGTGTCTATACCTCTTACATGTGTGAACATGTTCAGGTTAATTTCTAAAACAGTCATATATTGTATGTTATGTGGGAAACATTATATTATGTTTGATAACAAATCATAAAAAAACATTGAATATAGAATTCACTTTAAATTTTAGAACCATGTTAAATGTTTATGTTTGACGTGTCCACTTATAATATAGTTTCAATAACTGTTGAGTAGGTTTTCTTTTATTTTTAATATATCTTTGGAAAAAAACTATCTGATACGCTATTGACAATCGAATACTTTTCAACAACTAGCATTTTATAACATGGAATATATTATATTAATTTGAAATCAAATTAATTCGATATTTTATCTTTAAAATGTTATCTGTCTAAAATATCAATATTTGTTGTCAACACGTTTAATTTGTAGGTTAGTTACCGAGGAATTATATGTTTAAAACCTTTTTCAGAATTTCACAATTTTTTTCAAAATGATTTGACAACTGTCACTTCTTGATATGATTATGTTGGCCAATACTTTTTTTAATGAATATCATTTGAAAAAAATCTACACACATACACAAATAATGTTGTCATCAAAGAATCTTTAAATATAATAAAAAATCTTTTTTTATTAAATATATATTTTTTAAATTTATTTCCTCTATTATTGTATTCTTATAAATAGGAGTAAGTTACGATGGATTCATACTACACACCAAATTATCAGGCATTTTATAAATTTATCTGGGATCTAAAAACGATATATTTCTAAATTCTACATTTTGTTAAAATCATATTCAACTCAAATTTTACGAAAACAAACTATTAAATTTTTCATCTAAGAGGAACATGATATGGACGAATATATGCAAAAACAAATTATTCAACCCACTATAAATATTTGTTAGATGTTTTGTGAACGGGGCAAGTACATGATTGCACGGGATAGAATATATAAAATTTGGACTTAACTATGAAATATATAATTATATATTTTTGCCTCGATATGTCTGCATACGAGTAACATGTATTGGATTGACGTATGTAGTCTCATTCTGTATTTTGAACGTGTGTTTTGCCTTGTTTTTAGTATATTTCTGTTCATATTACCATTGTAAAGTGGCAAGTTAAATTACAATAATAAGATTATATCCTTGTGCAAAACGCAAACTATAACATTTAAATTTTTGGTGAAACTGAATTTTTATTTCTGAAATAGTAATGGAGTTTGTATTTTCACAAAAGAATACCAATCGAATAATATCATTTTTGAAAAACGAATGAAAAAGAACCTTTCTTAACGGTTTAAAATTAGAGGGAGTAAAACTAATTAGAAACACACTTAATTAGAAATTAATTTTTAATGAAATTACACGTATGTTTACAAAACAAAAAATCAATATTTTATGAGGGTTATTTATATTCACAAATAATAGTAAAAACAATCTCTTTTGTCAAGTCACTTAAACTACACTATAGGGAATTATCGGTATAATTAAATAATAAATATTTTTTATTTCAATTATGTCGATTTAGGATATGTAATAACATTTTATGGAAATTGTGTTAATGTTAATAAAATCAAAAATGTCTTACGGGTATAGTGACGGGGTTGTCTTTTGTATAAATAAAAAAAATTCAACAAACACATTAAAAAAAAGTTAATTTCGTTGACAAACTCAGGGAATGTGTTTAGTCCATGATTTCGAAATTTGCAATTTTTTGTGTATTGTATTACACTTTTGTACAACCTTGTGGGCTTATTGCCATGTGGCAATTTTAATCAACCAACCAGAAATATGTTAAATAAGTTTTAAGTGAAAACGAGATTGGAATCTTTTTTTTTTAATCTTGGTTCCAGCGGTACTTGAACCCACAACCTCCGGGTTGTGAGAGAGTGGACTTACCAATTAGGCCACGGAGGTAGCTAATGCAATTTTTGTGAAACGGAGTTCTGATTTTAAAACATTTTATTGTATAGCAACCCTATGGTAATATCTTCCTACCGACCAGATTTTGTTTTTAAAGAAGCAGTGAATCCAGATTTTTTAAATTTAGGTTCCAACGATAACCGAACCAACAACCCCGAGTTTGAAGACAAGCGTCGTACCAAATAGGTCACGGAGGTCGTCTACATTATTTTTTACCATGGTGGCTTACATCAGATTTAAAAGAAAAACTGCCTTTTTTTAAACAAGTTACAAGCTTGTCTATTATTATAAAAAAATAAAACAAAACCGTATCAGCGGATATACAGCGAAACATATCTTTTTCTAAACAATTTGATTTGCCTTATTAAGATTTTATTTCGTAGATATTCAATATAAAAGTGTAAAATTATGTACTAATTGCGTCTCGATCAATAAGAAAAGAGAAAATTGAAGTATTTTTTAAATGTTGTTTTATTCGTCGTTGTTATAATTCCTTGTTAATCAAGTTTCGAGTGTTTGTATGTTGATTGATACATTCTTTTTCAATACATTATATAACATCATTATATGCCAATGAACTTACTAAATTAATGACATTTGCAGCGAATTAGAGTATATATAGGAGAAAGTCAATATCGTGTAAAAATAAAGTACTTGCCTTGATCTCTGATGGTGCATCATACTTTTCGTTCTTGAGTTTTGTTTGTGCTGGGGGTTTATTATATGTTTCTTGAATCATTTCAACTGGCTCAGAGGGCTGAGTGATTTCAGGATTATTTTGGGTTTCTGGGTTTGGCTGATTTTCACCCTCTACTTTTGTAGTTGGAGTTTTGGTTGGATCACTGAGGGTTTTTCTATTTATCCCGTTATCAGATGAATCTGACGTTGGATCAGATGTTTGGTCAGGGGATGAGTTTTTACTTCCTGTAATTTAAAGAAAATCATTAATACTTATTAAACGTAATACGTAAAACGGTCTATTATTTTTCGGTAAATTGTGATGCCAGTTGTCTTATTTTGGAGAACTTCTCTTGCTATTTGGGTTTGATTTATTCTCAATGTTGAACTGAGAACAATTTAAAAATAAATGGGTACCGATGGGAATCGAACCCGCAACTCCCGGGATACGATAAAGGAGTCTTACCAAATAGACCATGAAAAGAATCGATGAGTATGAAAAAAGCTAAGATAGTTTATTTTATTAGTGAAAACGTACTAAATGGAAACTACATGGGTATATCTGAGAATAATTCTTATTAGTTTATGTGAAATCAAGGTCACTTAGAAGTCAGAATACGTTAACTTACAACCATCTAACACTTTGATTTATTTATGAAGATTATTCTGAATAAATAAATCGAAGTGTTCTAGACGTTGTAATTATGCCTCAAACATTTAGTATGTATAATTTACAATAACACATGCTTATATTATACAAGATGATACAAGGATGGTTTTCGAAAATTATCAGATTTTTTACAAATTAGATAAAATACCTTGTTCTGGAGGTGATGTGTTGCTCTCGTTGTCCTCAGAAGTATCAGATAAAGACGATTCAAACCAAATATTGAGGAGCTTCTGCAGAGTCCCAACGTGTTGGTCCTTGTACACGAGGGCGATTATCTGAACCACTGTCACACTCCAGTGATCCTTTAGAAAAATATTACTTGTCAATATTAATTTTTTTTTATTAAAATAAATAACATTTCGTTATTTTTGTTTACATTCTACTTAATTAAAAACAAGTTATTCAATGTGTAAAGGAGAAAGACGAAAATCAACAACAGTTGGTAAATGATACACGTGGCAGTTTTGCTGTCCACATTTGTTGAAAGGCTAATGAGGATACTGTATTTTTGTTATTTGAATTGCGCAATCAAAATTTTTTTTAATGTTTCTCTCCATTTGAAATTGTCATAATTAATTGAAAAATAAGATGGGTTGCAATAATTACTTTAAACTCTTCTCTCGAATATAATTATCAGCAAATAAAAGGTATTTTTTATTCAATACAAAAATTTCAAAATTTTATTTGAAGTATTTTTTGAAAATTTGTCTCAAACTTTTTGAAAATGATATTCTTCATTATTATCAAAAAGTATTGAAAGAATTTCCTTGGAATTTAAAAGGTAGTTTTTCTCATTTTTTATATACTCGTATATATATAGGCAATCTACCCATGCTCGAATGATTTGTGCCATCCCTGTTAAATCTAAAAATACTTTTGTAAGAGAGTTAATGGAATTAAATCTTATTTCTTTGGGTTTTAAAATTGACTTTTTTAACATTCGATTTCACAAAGAAGTTTTTTTTTACCTCGAATTAAAATTTTCTAAACTATTTATTTTTTAATAGTTAAAACCATTCACTAATTAACTTAAAATCGTTAGCCAAAGCTTTAACTTAAAAGCGTTAGTCAAAGCTTTAACTTATAAGTTTTTAGAAGGAATAAAATTTTCGATTGTATTTTTATTACCGTAGTGTTCAAATTTAGTACAAAATAATTAAGCGATTAATTACGAGAGTAAATAAATTAGTTGTAATATTGAAATTTATTGTAATAGCGAATATTAAATACCTAAGTATCGTATTAAAATTAAATTAGTTGTAATAGTATCGTACAAGAGAGGAAAATAGTGCATCTTTAAGCAAGGATGCTCGTATTCATAAGATCATTTTTTACAGTGATATGTGTTAAATTCACCGGTAGTAATGAATATGGATGATTGAACCATCAAGTATGTTCCTAACATCTGACAATGCATTATTTTATTCATACATCGAGGAATATTTTAAGGTAAATTTTCGTATAAAATTTAGAATTATAAAAAAGGAATAGATAGATGTACTTACCCCATGACTACTTGTGACGAGATAGAGAAGTATCTTATCAATACTTTGCGTGAAGAGATTCCACAGAATTTTATTCTGTAATGTAGTTTGGTTGTTAGACGATCGAGCTTTTAAGGACTCTGGTACGTGAAGTATGTTACGAAGTAATAGCAAGCAGTTGTTGACATCATCCAACTGTATTTGTGTTATTTTTGTATCATTATCTAGAATTAGTTTCATGACATCCAAAACAGCTTTTGTAGCTCGACTGTCTGTGAAAGCTTCTTTGCATGATGTCAACAAGTTGTTAAGTTCGTAGATGGCATGACGTCCAACGTTGTTTTTTGAGAGAGCATCCACGGACAGCAGACATTCGACGGGAATCGTTAGATTTACGAGTATTTTAATTGTGAGATCGATGATTTTTGGTTTATCTTTAACATGAATAAGTATTGGTACGAGATCTTTTTGGATGTTTTCTCCAAAGGCGACAGCACGACGAAACGTTCGTAGAGTGCGATCTTCAGCTAAAAGTTTGTTCAAAATCTCTTCTAGTAGACCTGAAATATACATACATTATAATGTGTTTATCAAATAAATTCTTATTTAAAGAAATTATAATGATGTTAAAATCATGATGTAAAGAAATTATTCAAGTTATCATTTTTAATATATTTCATTAATATAACTTGCTAATGTAAGTAGATTTCGATTTTGTATACAAATATAATGTATCGTGGACAGACCTTCGACGAGTCATTTGGCGCCTGGGCACTTATTTAAAAACGCGCTCCCACTATACATTTTATTGTAAAAAATTTGGTGACATTTTATTGTAAACACGAGAGTGGATAAATTTTTTTGCCTAATTTTAAGATGGCCGATTTTTTGGTTTCTAAAAAAATCACCCCCACCCCGACTTGAAAAAAAGGAAAACTGGGGATGTAGATCACTTATCACAATATAAATCAACGGATGAAAATTAAAATGTCAAACATTTTTAGAAGCTTAGAGGGCCAAAAATCATCTACATCTTTATCGAAATAGATTTTATTTTAAATTTAAATCAAGTGTTCAAAAGACACAAATGTCATGTTTGGCAATTTCTCTTGTCTAAGACAAGTCCTCAAATAAGTTTTGATTATTTATTATTCACTAAAATTCTTTTAAGTTATGCTATGATGACGGGCACTAACAAAAAGTGCAATGTCCATATTGAGATATGATTTTTAATTATTATTCTTTTTTGCAGATATTAGCGCCCTTCAGATATCGCGCCTACGGTTAGTGCCCCGATTACTTCACCTTTGACTCGGCTCCTATTAAGCGCGTGGAACAAGTTATTAGGACTGTTTTTATAAAATATAAATAAAAGAAATAATTGATTAGTAAATCTTACTTTCGCAATCATCGTTAGTGTGGTAGCTATCACCATCGAGGTAGCCCAGAGAGCCGAAAGTACTGTGTATTTGCGGAGCTTTTAGAATCCACTCCATGTTTACCTGAAATTGAAAAAATATGTTTCGTTGAATTATCTTTTGGATCTCTTATACTTCGTTGCACAAAGTACAACTTGGTAGGTTTGTTGCCATGTGGCTATCTCTTCCAGCCAACTAGAAAGGTGTTAAACGAATTATAAGTGAAACAAGACTGGAACCCTCCTTTAAAAAATGTGTAATAAAAGAAAATTAAATCTAATGTTGGCAGACAGGCGTCTTACCAACTAAGTCGCGGAGATCGTCATATAATTTAATAACTAGATTGATAATATTTCAAATGTTTTATAATAAACACTATTTTAAATAAATTTTCTTTCGTGTTTTTTTGCAACCTTAATATAGATATTTAATTAATGGGAGGAATGTATTTGGCAAATGAATATAGGAAAATATATTTATGTTAGGCATTCAAAGACAAGAAAAAAACCTTTTATATGAGTTGAACGATATTTACAAACAAGATGATAAAATGATAATTTATATAACACGGTTTAGACAGCAGACTTTCCTATCCGAATCCATTATTATTGACTTATTAAAAATACATATACGAGTATATCAACAAGTTGACCGTGAGGATAGGGAGGTGGTATAAGGTCAGGCTGAGATTTTATTAATTACTGGAATATTCAATAAACACCACAATAAATCCCTTGAAAGTCTGGTTACCCTTTAATAAATGTGCACAACTCGACGCTTCCTGAGCTTGTATAAACAATAAAAACATCAAATCAAACGGAAGACCTTATAACAAATATATACTTTATATGGTATACAGTAAATTGAAACGGTTATCAGCTCTTACCATTGTTCGTATCTAATTAAATCATTTAAAATTCAAAGAAAATATACCTTATGTATTTATAAAAATATTATCTTCGTTATTTTTCTTACTAAACATATTTTTTCGAAATTATTTGGAACTCACCGTTATTTATTATAAGCTTCATGTGAAAAGCTGACCATTTATCAGATTATATGAATTAAATTTTCTCCCACTGAATTGACTAAATAACTAATTATTTAACTTTGAAAACTGTGTTCATTTCTTGTAAGTTTTTGAAGATTTTATTTATAAAACTTAATCTAAGCTATACGTGAAATAACTCAAATGATTAGTTTATCTATTTACTCGTAGTATGAAATTCTTTACAAAAAATAAGTCTTGAGAAAAATAGATATATAATAATCTATCAATATTGAATAAAATAATTGTATTCCATTATATTTTCGTTGTACGAGTATACCGGGCGAGTTTATTGCCATGCGACAAAACAACACCCTAACAGACAGATAGACAGATGTAAACAAGGTATAGTGAAAACCAGGCGTCGAACCCTCAGTTTGGGAGGCAGGCGTCTAACCAACTAGGTCACGGAGTTATCTAAGGAGTACGAAAAACAAATAACAAGCAGAGATTTTTTGTTTTCTAAATAGTAAAATCAAAATTTATTGGTAAATTAAATTATATATAAATCTAAGAGGAACGATAATAATCCAATCCAAAATAATTTCTGTGTGAAAGACTTTTTTTACTAATATTTATTAAACTATAATTGATAATTTATTGTATACAATACAACCTAGCAGGTAAATTGCCGCGTGACAATCTTTTAAAGCCATTCAGAAAGATGTTGACGAGGCATTAACTTGAAACCAGATCGGAATACTCTTTTTTTTTTTTAATCTGCGTACAAACTGGAAACGAACTCCCGGGCTGGTACGAACTAGTAACTTTCCAACTAGGCAAACCACCCACAACTAGTTGAAATTAAAAAAGGCTTACCAACTAAGGACAAGTTTAAATCAAATGAATATTTTGTTACATTAACATTTATAGGTGAATTATTAAATTATATCCTCGTGTCAATGTCTCATAGGTAGGTATGAATTTTCCAGTATCTTCCATGACGTGAACGAAACAATCAGTGGGAAGGAAATTGTACTCAAGCAACGAATAATAAATGTTTCATAACATTGCACGTACACATCCACAATATCGGTGTCGATTCGATGTGTTTGTAGCTGTCACGTTTCGATTAGGTAGAGCTACACTGAACAAGCAGGTTGCAATGCAACGTGTTTAGCCGAGCACCGTTGCGGATAATATCAGCACGTTTCATGTACACACGACCGGGCCGCTGCTGGCTGGCGTCACTCAAGTGCGGACTATATACTATATTTATTTAACCTGATTTATTTTCAAAACGGGGACACGCAAGGATTTGGTTTCTATATTATTCTAATTTAGGATATCGGTGGAGAACGAGGTTGAATTTCAGAGCTATTGGTTTGCTGAGTGTAGTAAGTAAACTGTACGGAAAATTCTGATAAAAAGAGTGAGAAGTATTTTTCTCATACTTGAGATATTTAAATTTAAAAATTCGAATATCCTTCCAATATATGTTATATGCATCTGGACACGAACATATTTACCTATTGTATTAAAATAGGCTTTCCAATAAAAAAAACAGTAATTCCCATATTTCTTTCATTTGATGATAAATACAAAAAAATATAATTATTCCAAATGTTTCTATTACCAATTCGTGTCTGTAACCCGACGATATTTGATGAAATCGGTATTACTGTTTTTCATTGACCGCTAATAGTTATAAAAAAATATATGTTTGTAACATTAATAAATATTACAATTTGTACACACCTGGGGTGAGGCATTTTCGGTTTAGTAATTTTTAGGAATTGAACTTCAACCTGCAGGCGAAAGACAATGGAGGACTATAGCCGAAGTAGAGAAAACTAAAGCCGATTTATAGTATAAACTATGTTGTTTTAGTTTTGATGTACCTAAAAACTGTAATTAAATATCCGAATATCGTGAAGACTTCAAATGGCTTGCAATAAGACAACGAAGAAATCTTTACACTCAAGCTGTATTTAGTATCTAAGTTAATTTTCTCTTTGAACATAAACTGCACTTCCGATCGATCTGATGAAATCAAAATCATTTGTACTCGTATATTAACATCAGTTTCACAGCTCATTCGGCTAGACTTCCTGGCTCAGTCAGAATATTTAAGAAGGAAATAAAATAAAAAAACATTGTTTATCTCCAAATATTCCTCGTTCTTATCTTCCCATCGCCACCTATGTTTGTTTAATTCATGTTATTGTAGGTTGTACTGCATATAACGAAAGTTGTATTCAATTCAATATAATTATGATATGAGTGGTGAAATATGTATAAAATTTAAAAAATCAGTTGTTCTATCTATTTTTTTCTCACGCTTGGATACTTATATGTGTATGAATTAAGAATTTATAGACCAACCTTAACACTTAATACTAAATCCTAACTATTTATTGCTGAGTAATTAAGATTATAAAGTTAAATTTCGTAGAAAATTGTCTTAGCTACCTTAAATAAGGGAGTCACCTGATTTCATTACCTCACTTGAAAGTTTGGAAAGTATGAGGTCCGTCTCTGAATACAAATTACAATTTTTAAAGGTTAGAAATTAGTATTTATGTCATATTGTGAATTAGAGCCTTATAGATCAAGTGGTATTAGTTTGTTGAAACTTATAGCCAAATATTATTATTGTATTTCATGGTGCTATTATAATTTCATGATGCTATCATATAAATTTAAATAGAAAAGAATGGATCAGTTATTGAAGTTTTTATTTTGTGAAAGATTGGTTCATAAATTAGAAACTTAGTGGTCTGAGTTTAATTCCATTGTGAAACAAAATAAGAGGATTACGCTGTAAAGTTTAACTTGCACAGGTTGTACCACGGGAAAATGGTACTTTTCAGTCATAAAGCTTCAGCACGTAGCCGTAATATACGGGTATCGAGGGGTGGGAGGCGTGGGGTGGGTTGATCAGTGACGTTAGCAGATATTAGGAAGAATTTGGAAACAGGATTAATAGGAAGCGAAAAAGCAAAGAATATGATCAATCGGGACATCAGATCTGGTGGGGTAAATGCTATACAGCGATTTCTTGAAACCAAACAGCTCATCTTCCAAAATATCATTCACTTCCACTCACATATGTATTGTATATTTGTTTTATCAGCCATTCTTCAATCAATCGTTCTACATGCCCAAACCATCTCAGAGTGCTCTATCATCCTTAAGTCCAAATTCATCCCTAATCACTACATTCAATATTCTGTTGTAGATTGTCACCCTTCTCAGCGTACGCATTTTCAGCATTTCTTCAACTCCTTTCAGTCTTTTTCCAAGTCCACGTTTCCCTTCTATACATCAAAGTAGGTATTAAAACATTGTTTTAGACTATTATCGTTGCAGATTTTGTTACCGATCGGTTAAAAAATATATGTTTTAGTGCCCTATCGACTTTATTTCTACCGCTATACGCCATTCGATATCTTTTGTAACTTTTCCATCATCTGAAAAAATACTATCTTAAGAGAATAATTCCATAACTTGTTCTAATATTTTATCGCTTATCCATATATTGCATATTCTATTACTTTCACACAAATAAGATTTTTTAAATGTATTAAAAGTGATATTTAATGTAATTTGTAATTATAAAAATACAATGGCATTTGTTGGCCGTAGGGGTGATATAAATCATGTATTTTCTCTAAGAACGAATTTAGAGAAAAGTTGAGTCAAAGCCAAAATTTTTTTTGTATTTTGGCGGAATTGAAGAAAGCATAAAGCTTGAGTTATGAGAAATAAGTTATAGGGGCAACTGTTTAAATATGGAGCGAGTAACATATTGATACGTGTTATCACATCATTGTATGAGGTAAGTTAGTCTTCGTTTAAGGTATAAACTGATCACTAAGACGTCAAACCAGAATATTTTATTTCACCGTGATTATTCAATTTACATGGATACAGTTGTGTAAAATAATTAAAAGAGTTTTAATACACGTGGAGTTGTTATGATGACGATAATAGCAGAGCTAGCTGAAGTTGAAAAAAATTGCAAAACTTTGTTAGGAATGTGTATGAAAGATATGAATCAGATGATTCGGAATTAATATTGGGAAGTGAAAAGTAATAGTTGTTGAAAAGGGTGGCAAGGGTGTGTGTGACATAAAAGTAAATTATTGAGGCTTACAAAGTACATAAATATCTTCGAAATTGCGTAATTTATAATTCACTTAAAATAATAAAAAAAATTTCAAGTATATTTTTTTTTCAGACACACTATTTCATCATTCTTAATTTAGAAACTCGAACGGCACCATATTTAATTGGCGAAACAAAAATGCTTACATTGCTTTATTGTTGGTGCTACATTATTATCTTTTTAGGAGCTATTTTGAGCTGTCTATTTCTTACATAGTTTTGTTAATAAGGGACCAACGAACCGATAGAAAAATATTAGATGGTCGTTTAAATCAATTTTTTTTCTATCGACTGGTGCATTTGTAGCTTGCACAAGTTGCACGCCATGTCAGCTCTTTGGTTACCCGTGAAATATTTTATTTCAGCAAGTGTATAATGACGTGTAATGCAACATACGTCGTATAAAAATACACTAGTAACAAAATAAAAGTTAAGTATATACATATGTGTATACATAAATAATATATTTAAAAAAAAACAATTAATATGCTCTTCGTTCAGATATTTCGTTCTTTTGGGACAATAATTATTTATCTAGTCAGTATCCGTATTCTCCAGTGGCGCAGCATATTTGCTGACAATAAGTAATGAGTTGTCAGTTCGCATTATACGCTTGTATATTCTCCATATGTTATATGTTACGTTGCATCAGAAGTGCATCGAAACCTGACAGAAAACCCTAAGCAAACATCGCTGGAGCACTACAGTATCTTGGAATTCCAAATATAATTCGGTATGAATACTGTAATTTTAAGTTTTTTAAATTTTTGAACGTGTAATTTACTCAAATGTTGCTTTAGTATAATGACATAAAATGTGCCAGAAATAGTTACTTCTTGATTCTATCACTGCCATTTCTAAATCGTATTCTAATCATATTTAATCTTTCTTATTCATAACGACCTTCTTTGTCTGTTTTTTTATGAGTGCGTTTTTTCCATGAGATCACCGAATGTTGCCTTTTTATCTTTTATAAAAAAAAACTGACGATCCATTAAAATAATGCATTAACACTTCATTTTGGAGATACTGACTATTAGATCTTGTGAGGGCTCCTTGAATGAACAATGTATGTATGGTGATAGAATGCAATTTCAAATACTCGGCAGAACGACTTAACATATAAGGGCTCCTAGAATGAACAATATGTATGGTAATAGAACTCTGCGAACTAGAACCTTTAATTGATTGAATAATGAAATGAGACACTCTTGAACACGTGAAAATCAGTGTTAAAAAACTATCTATTCGATTCAATGGGATTTAGTATTAACGTGGATTTAAATTTCTTAGTATTTTTTTTCTAGTTGCTAGTCAATGCCGAAAAATTGTTAGCCAGTTTGGAAAATTATTTATTGTATAACCTGTACAAAACTTATAACCAACCACTTAAAAACTAAATATAAGAATGTTTTGATTTTTACTTAAATTATGTAAATGCTAAAAAATATTTATTGTTTTTCGGGTATGTGTAAAAACTCTAAAAACAACAAACGACTCTCATCAAGTGAATACTGATTTTTCAGTATTTTCTTTAAACGTTGTTTTAAACAAAAAATATCATAAAGTAGTATTCATTATAAAAATAAACACTCATATTCACCCGAAATGCTCTGAAACAGAAAAAAAAAACTAGAAAATTTAAAAACAAATGTCACCCAAATAGCAAATCATTGTCGATAATAATTTAGATACGAGTATACGTTATTTATACTCGTAACAGATGTCACTTTATTTTCACTTTTATTAATAAAATGATGCATGCCCTGAAATAATTCAATAATAAAATTGAAATTGATTATTTACGTCCTGATGTCGTCTTGAAAAAATAATAGTCGCGAGTGAAGATTTTATAGTATTGACCTGTCAGGTGATGTGTCGGTACAGTATTTTTGTGTTTAATACGACCTTGCATTCAGAAAATTTATATATAATGTGTTTATAGGAGTAGTTAGTAAGTAACTCCATAAATATTTTAAATAGGAGCACCGTTTTATAGCATAACATTTTTATAATAGTTCAGAAAACTTATAAAACAAACTCTGAAACATATGTTGATCGTTCAGTATTAACATATGTAATGAGCTCCGTTAAGTTGCTTTCCTCGCCTTGAAAAGAGATCCACACCCGTTCAACAAATAACATACCAATGATATATTATCTCAAAGCCAATTAAAAAAACTAATAAATTTATTACACATTGCACATGGTACGATTGATAAGATTATATCTGTGGCATTATGGCAGAAGTTTATATTGTATGTCTGTTTTACCTCAGTTTACAGGAGAAGCAATATTAACTTTGATAAACTGTTAAAATCAGTATATGATAAATAAGTATTTTTTAAGTTTTTCCAAACATTATATATTTTGTTTGGATAATGACTGATACACCAAGTTTTGCCACAACATGCTGAGAAATATTTTCTATAAATTGGGAGAATAAACACAAAATTAAAAAAACGGACATATTAACTTCTGCCATAACGCCACAGATATGCAGTTTTAATTTATAATACATTTGTACTTCGCTCTACGCAGTCCTCATACACCATTTTGGTAACGCCACACATTTGAAAGAAAGTAAACAACACTGTTTGTGACAACCCTTCACGTGTCACTTATCGTCATTTCAAACAAAAATTCAAGGAAAAAAACGAGGTCATAATATCTTTAAAAAAAAATGTTGATGAGATATTGTTTCTGTATATAATCGAATAGTGACATTTAAGTAAATTCAGCATTAATATATAACATTTTGTCATTTGTGTATTAATCATATATTCGAAAATACGGGAAAGTTTCCTAAATAATGTCCATAACTAATAACCTTCATGTCTTGACCGCAACAAAATATATTTTTCAATAATTATATACTTTTCAATTTCTTTCCATCTATTTTATTGTTTAAATAATTGCTCAATTTATTCAATCTATCAATAATTTTAATCTTGAGGTCGATTAATAATTGAGCAAAACCTTAGATAATCGAGGCGTCATTAAGCTGAGCTGACTCACCTAATGGATTTTTAGTAATAATTTCTTGTTATTATTACTTTTTTCTTTTCTCACGTGTAATTAGTGCAGTTAACACATCGCGAATTTTTCTTCTTTGAACGTGTAATCAATATTTTTCTTATGATCGTTATTCTATTTCTCAAACTTCTTGTTTATTTTATATCGTGTCATAATCTGAAAACCCATCAATCTTTATAAGATGGGAAGTTACAGAGAACAAAACCCATCAATCTTTATAAGATGGGAAGTTACAGAGAACAAAACCCATCAATCTTTATAAGATGGGAAGTTACAGAGAACAAAAAATATAAGCATGTTTTTGCTGTACAAACATCAACAACTATAAAATCTACGAACTTTTATTACATTTTAAGCGCGCGACATTTTACATTTTTCACGCACACACTTTCTTTGATCATTCGTCTTTAGTACAAAATTGTGATGGAAACCATTTAAAAAAATCTGAAATGGACTGTTTCAATTTTGTCATAAGCAAATAAAAGATATATTGTATTTTGTGGAATTGTCAGCCAACATATTTGCAAAACCAAAGTAAAATATTCTTGTTATCAGTTTATAATAAAAATAAAGAAACCCTACAACACCACATCCTCGCTTGGACCGTGAAGTTCTATAAAAGCCAACAAAATCACAGAAATCCCTTAGTCGCTGCCCTGGGGGCTTACGAGAGTAAATCCGACCTACCCTTCCGTTATAAGCACAAGCTCCCGAAGCATTATCTGTTGCCTGACTAGTCCACCTACAGTATTAGCTGGGACGACCAAGGTCTGAGTGAATGTGATGGAATACAAGTAGCCTGAACGAGTGGACTTGTTTTTGCTGAATAATTAGTGTAAGAATTGTTATCTTGTTATAAGTAGTATGTAGGTGTTAATTATTTCTAAGATCTCATATATTAAGATTGAATAAATAAAATAAAATGATATGTAGGAAAATAAGTTTAAATAAGTGCATAAATTATAACATATAATTAATATTAGTTAAGTAATAAATTTGTATATAGGTATAGCCTTGACAAATGTTTGTATAGTAATTTACTTGTTTAATAAAAAAAAAAATAAAAAAAAACTACAATAAAACAAAAACTGTTTGAATTTTAATATTTCTTAATGTTTCGTAACCAGCTTCCCCAAAAATCGACAAAATAGATCATCTATATTCTGTCAATAATAATCAAACAATAAAATTAAAAAATAATTGTAAACATTTTGGATCGCGTTAAGAATACAGAAACTCAACATTTTTATTTGTTGAAATACAAAAACAAACCAAATAATTTTTCATACACACTAGAATTACTCAAGAAACGAAAACTAATGGTTGATAAGATATTTTTTTTCAAAGTAGTAAATAATTCGGACTGTCAAAACTTCCTTTCGTCCATACATTTCAATATGCCACATTTAAAAAAAATATTCAAACTCTCCAAAAAAATCAACAAAAAACAAATAGAGGACTTATATAGCGTTGTTTTGAAATATATTGTATGTTTACCTCAAGGGCGCTTTACACCTTAACCCAATAATGAATAAAAAGTCAAATAAACATCAACAAACTATGCAACCTGTAATGTTGCCTGTTATGCTTGGATAGATATCTAGATTTAAAAAAAAATTAAGATGTAGAATAATATATTAATTAGGGTTGTTTATTAAAAGCTTCAAGACGATTTTGTAGAACTACTGCCTCTGGTAAGCAGATAAGAAGCCAACGCTGAACCGTTAGTTTATATTTCTTCTTTCCTCTTCTTCATAGCGTGCTCAATGTTGAGCGGCGTAGTCATCTGAAGTCTGAAATTTGGTGAACAACCGATCTTCATCCCTCCAGGTCCTGGGTATTGTTGAATGTAGCGTTTAGTGTGGATTTTATTACCTTCTTTATTTGGTCCGTCCATCTCATAGAAATACCTTCCTCTTGATCACATTATCTCAACTGTCCCCGTGATCACCAGTTCCTTACGAATTTTCATTATTCTTTTTGACAACCTACCCAAAGTAAACTAAAATTATTTTCCTGCATTTGGTCAAGTCTTTTGGTAGTCTTCAATCCTTGGATGATAGAGACGTTGGTGCGCTTTGCGGTTCATGGGTTAATAAGCATTTGCCTCCAATACCACATCTCGAAGATATCTATTATGTTTTTGTTTAAATAAGTTGTTTGATACGATAACAATTAACACAAGACTGGTGGAAAGGTAATCATTGAATTTATAAATGAATGTGAAACATTGTGTTTCATGGGATGAGAAAAAATGAAATAACAATATTATTAAGTCAATGTATTTCTTTTCTGCTAAGCGTACACTTTTGTCTTAGTTTGTAGTTATATCATATAATACTTCTTAGGAAATTTGAAAATTGGCTGTTTTTTTTTTTCAATTATTAATTCCTTCAGGTCGACACCATACATAATTGATTAATACGCTTGCTAAGCGTTCAGGCGTCCCAAGTTTTTTGATGGGCTGCTAACTGGTTACACTTTCAGGTGTTTACACCAACCTACGCCAAGACGTTATCTGGTACGCACTATCTAATCAGTCTTCATGGTTAGAAGTTTTCCAATCATCTTCTTTCTGCCAATTTAGGCTATGAAAACGGATTACCTAATTTCGTCCTGTGCTGTGAAAATTATATTGTGTTGGGATTTTTTCATCGTTTACTCAAAACATATGAATTTATTTGATGACAAAAATAAATTTTTCATCCCAAATTCCTGACAAATAAAGTCCAGTCGAATTTCAGTACATTGATATATGTATATAAAATGTTTTACTTTCAATTATAATATATCACCAAATCAACTCTAGAAACTGTGTTTAGAAACCATTTAATCAAATTAAAAAAAAAACGATATTCGTTATTCAAAAAGTTCGACCAAACACATTTCATAAATGATTCGATTTCTAGCAATTGAATATTTCTTATATTTCTACCTAAAAAATCTGAATTATTTTAAAGCCTTTTGGTGATCCAACGCTCCTGTAACGTTCACGATTAAATAAGCATAAGACTGCTTCAGTAAAATTTGAATGGCAATTTTTATTAAAACAGTCGGTTTTATGTACCTGGGATATAAAATGAGGTATTGACTATTTCTGATAGGCCCAAACCAAATGATGGCTTATGAAGTCACTGACAATCCAACTCAAAATTGTTGATGTCTTCCAGTAACTGAAAATTATTACTGATTCAAAGTTTCATACCGAAAGAAACATGACCAAAAGTAGGCGTAATATATTTTAAATAAATATACAAACTAAAAAATAAATAGAAGTACTTTTAAGTATAGAAATAAATAGTTATTAGCGTGTATTTATAACTAACTATATTGAAGCTAAAATATTAAGTATATTATAAATATTAAGCATATTATTAAAAATATTAAGAATATATTGAAGCTAAAATATACGATTTAAACAATTTATAAGTTGGGGAAGCTTGGAACAAACTCAGAAATTGAAAAGTGAAATCAGGCTGGCAGCCAAAGATGTATGTCGCGATAAGAAAGTCTGGTGCTCTGTCTACTCTGATAGGAAAGTCTGGTGCTCTGTCTACCCCGATAGGAAAGTCTGGTGCTCTGTCTACCCCGATAGGAAAACGACTAAATGGTATGTATTACAATTTTTCTGAATTGAAGCATAACTCTTAACAAAACGCATAACGTGTTATTACGAGTATATCCTTAGTAAACTAATTGAGATCGCCGACCGTAAAAATATTTTTATTACAATTAACTGATTAAAACGCCCTGTTGACTGTATTATTTACAGTTCAACACAGCAGGGACTCAGAATCATTAATTAAAAAAATGCTAAAAAAACATAATTCCAGTATTTAGTATTACCAAATATGTGAGCCGAATGTGATCCATTTCAACTTAACAGCAGTTTTAAAATCTTCTTTTACTTTAAAACCTTTAAAACTTGAAAATGAGTTGCAACTAATATCAGGCTGCACTGCCGTTGGAGTGATTCAAATAGCGGATCTGTTTTAAGTGATATACAGTGTTTTTCCAAATTCCCTATATTTTTACATTTCTCTCCCTCTTAAATACTTCGTTTTGACAATTTGTAGAAAATTTACTTTTATTCAAAATGACATTTATACATACAATTAACGAAGAAAGATTTTTTATACAAACTCTCGTCAGGTTATTTTCATAAAATGTTATTTTAGTAGATTGGAAAAGTTTTCCAGTTGGCATTTTACTAGCTAGATTTTATTTGGTGCAATAAATCGTGATATAAGAAAACATATTTCTGAATAATATTTCATAAATTAATACCATAACTTCAAAAACTAGCTTTCAAAAAGGTGTTTATGTATAAATATATTAAATAATCAAAGTATTGTATAATATTACACTTTCTTAATATTACCTTGTATACAGTGCAACCTAGCGGGTTTATTGCAATGTGGTAATCTTTAACCATCAACCAAAACAGTGTTTAACTAGACTTAAGTGAAAACAAGGATGGAATCCTTTAAAAAAACTAGGTACCCATGATAATCGTATCCGCAGTCACCGAACTGAAAGACAGACACTTTATCTACTAACTAGGCTACAGAGATCGTCGAAGTGGTAGCAAACAAAATATTAAAACTGTTCACAAATATTTATAAAACCTCTAAACATAATTCAAACGAAGGTTTATTCTGGGCCATGTTGGAAAAACTCAAGGTAAAACATGCATTACTCTACTTAAACTAGCGAGATTTTTTTTAAACTCACCTGCAAAGAAAGCTTTGCCATGAAACTCTTTGCATTCTATGCAGGTCTGATGAAAAATCCTCTTTCGCGCACTTGCTCAAAATATTAATGTAATCCAAGCTTCTAATCACAAGAATTTTCTAAATGTAAATCAACCAGGAAGTGGCAAACACGTTTACAAAAATATTCGTTTGCAAGCAACGAGATTCTTTTAAAAAAATTTAATATTTTCAAATACTTTTTTGGCGCCAAAACGCCACTTATATCCACCCCTCTAAAACAGAGGGAAAACCACACTTAACGCCACTTCAAAGTGACCTGTGGGTTCAGATCAGATCTAATTGAAGAAACGAGTGATCAACGGTAGATCTGAGTATATAATGATTCAGTGGTAGGGCAACGGGATAAATACGACTCGGTACTGATAACTCGTAGTACTGGATGTGATGTTGTTAGTGCGCATGTTTTGTCTTGAGTTTCTCCAATATGACTCAGTTAGAATAAACCATCGTTTGAACTATGTTTAGAAATTTTATGTTAATACGTTAAAAGTATTTTTATTTTTTGTTGTCAGTTTTACGACATTCATGGCCTAGTTGAGAAGCCTTCCGATTTGGGTGTTAGCGCGGGTTTGATTCCTTTCTAGATGGTTGCTCCTTTATTGTTCCTTTCTAGATGGTTCGAATTGATTGCCACATGCCAATAAACCTTTCAGGTTGTACTGTATACAACGAAAATGTGAAACAACACAATACTTTGATAATTCGATATATAATATTCCACTAAATGTACACCATACCGTTTACTTGCACTTGCTACAGAAATTTGTCATATCACGCCTTTGTAAGAAGTTTAGAGATTAGAAGAAATTTTTTTCCAAGCAAAATGGTGCACCTCACTACCATCTCGATATAAGGGCTTGATGAAAATTTCTCGAACAGATGGGTTGGACATTGAATACCCCCTTCACTCCACAGACCTTACGCCACTGATTTTTTTTATGGGTACTCATCAAATATAAAGTTTATGACACAACACCGGCAACAGTTCATGAATTGAGAGTAGTCATTGAAAGGTAATGTGCCCAAATACCAAAACAAATGATTCGTGATATTTGTGAGTCCACGTTACCAGCAGTGCATGGACCAGAACGGCCATTAATTTGAGTACTTGTGTTAAAAAAATCTACATTTGTTTTCTTTAATTTTAATTTTCAATCTTAGGTATACCTTAATGAATGCAAAATTTTTGATATTTTTTTTAGGAAACCCTGTATATTTTTGTAAATGTTATTTCCGTTTCTAAGTTTCTGAATTTTTCGCTATTAAACTATTAAAATTATTAAGACATAAATTTTATTTCTTCACGATTTGTATCACCAAGTAAAATCTAGGTAGTGAAATGCCAGTTAGAAAATTCTTACAATCTACTAGGCAAGATAAAAAAATGTCAAGACAAATGGACGAGAGTTTAGTTTGTAAAAACTTTTTTCACTATTTGTAAATAAACGTGTGCATAAAATAAAGAAAAAAATCACGATAGTATGGAAAACGAAGGATTTTAATAAAGGGGAAGAGGGGGGAGGGGGGGTGGATTTCTAGAAATTGAGAAACTGGAAAAATACTTCATACCACCACAAACACATCTACTGCTTTAAACATTCTAACGATAGCGCAAGCCTTACGACAGTTGGAGTTCGTTTTAACCCTTCCCTTACGGTGCTAAAATTAAAACGCGCGCTCCGGCGTTGGGTAGTGAGTACGCGATCAAAATAAGAACATTCATAGATAATCCCCTTAATTAATTATAATTGAAGTTAAAAATTATAATAATTGAGATTTATTTGCTGAAAACATTAAAAAACCATCTGGCAACGCTCACGGAACGGGCGTAGGTCTAATCTATTTGCAAGGCCAAAAGCTACTGCGGCGCGGAACGGTAGTGGCTTACTCCCGGCGTGGCTTACGCTTGCGACGATTGAGACAATTGAGCTCCTCGCAATTCAGTGAAGTATGCAAGAGTGAGATGCGAATATAGTGTCGCGCTTCCCGCATACTCTTCACCTATCGTCCAGACCCAAGGTCGAGGCACTCACAGCGTTTAAATGCGAATTTGTTTCCGATCTTCACAAAATACCCACGATGTAGTCGATAAATTCTGATTATTATTAATATTATTTTTTAAATCAACGCGTAAATATATTATGGAGGAATATCTAAAATCTTAACCTTGTATTTATTATATTTATAGAGATATTGATGGTTATTAGAAGCAACGTGTAGAAGATATCCAACACAGGGAAGGAAAGGTTAAAGCCTTAAGGCTTGAAGAGTAAAGGGAGATTTTAAACAGTAAACAGTAAAAGATAAGGAGCAACCATTGTTTAAACGTGATTCATTTCGTTAATGATGAGAAGTTGAACACTCGTAAGATAATATATAATAGTTAAGAGTTAGATTAATGCTATGGAATTGACGTTGTACAAGTGAAAATACAGGAATTTCGCTAAATATTCAACCGATTAAGTTCTTTTTTATAGTGTTGTGAATAAACTTTCTCAGAATGAATCACAAACAAACATTTAGTAAATGTGGTAGTTATCCATAATCTAGATAAAAAAAACTTTCAGAACATTAAACTTCCACATAAGTTAAACGCAAAAGAAGTTCGATATAAACTAAATATTAGTTTCACCTGTATAAATTAAAGAAAATTCTATAAACATAGTGTAGAACGTACATTTTAATTTAAACTAAGTTTAACTACTCCCGGTTCATAAATATACGATAAAACCGGAGCTAGCTGAGAAAAGAAGTACACCGTATCTATGACACGTGAAAATGCAACGTGACGAAAGATAAGTACCGCACGCGTCGTGACAGTGGCGTGCCACCAGCAGTGTTGAGCGATGCGTAGCCGGGCGGCATGACGCGACTTCGCCATGTCGAGAGTAACATCAAGTCAAGAACGGATAGTAATTTCCCTTCAATAGAAGCCTCGATGATTTTTTTGGATTCAATTAGTTAAAGATTTGTATAATAGTGGTGTCCAGTAGTACGCTGTATTGCGTAGCAGAGCGATTCGAGACGTTGTTCAATTCATAGTGAGGGCAATAGATGAAACTTCACATTAAGTATACCATTCCGTATAGTGGAAGACTCGAGGGATATTCTTAAACCTATTAGATAGTTAATAAAACAGTGATTCTTGGGCCGCTTACTAGAGTCTGTAAATGGAGTCGTTGCAGTTAAAATTTGCCTAACATAATTTCGATAGTCAATACAAAGGTTAATAATATCAAGAGTATATAGTATGTTAGTATTTATATGTATTCAACATCGAAGTAAAACACGGACATTTTTTTTTCATTTTGTGATTCAACAGTTTCCTTTTTTAATTATACTACACATAGAAATAAAAAGAGGCATAAAAAACCTAAAAATATAAAATTTGTTATGGTCATTTCGATTTGAAAACAACATTTAAGGGCCTTGTGTTTTCAGTAAGCATTAAGTGTATTGCTAAAGAATAATAAAACGAGAAACTTACAATAAATAAGTACTAATAAAAAATGCGTTTTAATTAATATCAGTAAAAAATGTGCGTTCTTTTCTGTTCAATAATAAATGTAATGTAGGTACACGTTCTCATATTTTATCTTTTACATGTAGCAGTCAAATCTATGTAAAAATATGTTTTGTTGACTTTTTATTTGTAATCTGAGACTGTTGAAATAATTTACTGGCCTCATCGGGAAATTACATAGATTGTATACATATTCGAATAACAAAAAAATGCGAAAAGGTGAAAACACAAATCCTCGGTCAAATGTTCACACTGATATACAGAGTGTTCCGTATTGAGTGAATCATATTTAGGGTGATGATAGATTGGGTCAAGACCTACCATTATTTCAAAACTTGACCTCAGTAAAAACCTTACCGTTTTTAAGTTATTCGGACTTTTGTAAAATGTCGTAAAATCCCTACTTTGCATCAGATTTTTTGCTGCGTTGTGTACAAATCACCATTTTCGTGATTTTTTTTATCGTGACATATTTTTGAATAGTAGTTTTATCTATCGCATACAAAATGATTTCCAAATTTTTTAGGGGTGTTAAAAAAATATACTTGAAAAATAAAAAAAATCTTAATTAAAATTTTTACGCAAAATTTTGGCCTTCTGTGTTAAAAAAAACTGTACTGGGTATATCTTTAATACTACTTTAAAAAGTTGGTAATTTAATGGAGATTTCAGAATAGTGCAACACTTTTAGATTTTTTTACGAAATAAAACTCGTACTATTTTTTATTCAAAAGGGGCTGATTCTGACCAAAGTCCAAGTGAAAGGTATTAATGCAATATACGAGTATACTTCATTTTGTTTCTGTCACCTATTACCTGTTGTAATTCGTGTTAGCAATGTCTTATAGCGCAATATTCCACTACCTACCACCGATTGGTTTAAACCGAACAAAGGTGAGATAGATAGCAAATGGCGTCCATTTGCTCTCTCGCTCTTTTTCGTGTCAAAACGTGTAAGCCTTGACTATCAGTACGATATCTTACACTGTGCGCGTCGCATCTCCTTTCTCGCAAGTTTTTGTTTTCATACCTACTGTTTTTGATTTGGACCCGGACTTTGTTTTGCTTATCGATTAAGACTTGTGTGAACTTATTATTTTTTTGGCGTTCCCCTGGATTTTGTTGTGTTTATCTACTAGGGCTTTTTTATGATCATAATGACTTGGCTTCCTCTTTGACTTTTTGCATCCTGTGGTGACAAGCAACTATTACGAATACTAACATGGTGAACCGGAATTTTGGGTATACTCCACGTGAGTATGCCAAAATGCATTTAATTTATGGTGACGCGGGTCGTAGTTCCAGAGCAGCTGCAGCACTTTACGCAAAACGTTTCCCTAATCGCAGGCATCCTAACTATGGGGTATTCATCAGAACTCACAACGCGTACATGGAAGGCAGAATCCCTGGCCGACGTGGTTGTGAAGGACGGTCTCAAACTGTACATGATGATGCAATTTTGCAGGAAAGGGGAGAATACTCGTTACCAAGAGACTACGCACAAACAGTCCAGTTTTGCCGCCGAATGCTGCAAAAACACCAAGAACATCCTGACTTTTTAAATAAAGTTTCATGGATTGATGAATTTGCCTGCAAGAGGGATGGCTACATAAACCTACACAATATTCATAGATGGCAGCTTGAAAACCCATACGAGATGAGAGAAGACCGGTCCCCAGTATCAGTTTAAAATAAATATGTGAACCGGTATTTTCAATGGGAAAATCTTGGGCCCAGTCGAGCTGCCCCCAACACTAAACTCCGACAATTATTTGGAGTTTTTGGAAGAACAACTGCCACTCCTCCTCGAAGATGTTCCTCTAGAACTACGGCGTACAATGTGACTGCAGAATGATGGGTGCCCTGCGCATTATGCTCGACAAGTAAGAGTCCACTTGGCAACGCGTACCGTGGGCGATGGATTGGTTATCTTGGGACAATTTTATGGCCTCCTCGGTCACCTGACCTTAATCCTCTGGATTATTTTTACTGGGGCTGTCTAAAAGATAAAGTTTACCATAAAGCCATTCGCAACGAGGTTGAACTGCGCCAACGAGTGAATGCGGCTGCCCGTGAAATTTCAATGCGATCATTTTTAAGATGCCAAGCTTGCATCAGGACAGGAGGGCGACAATTTGAGCATCTTCTGTAAAATTCATTGAATAAAACGATTTTTAACATTTTAATTTGTGTTTCATTCATCACACAAACTTGCACATTAATGCTACAATAGGCGCGCTACGAGAAACCAAATGAAGTATATATTGCATTAATACATTTTACTTGAACTTTGGTCAAAATCAGCCCCTTTTGAATAAAAAATAGTATTATATCGTTTTCCGTAAAAAAATCTAAAAGTGTTGCACTATTCTAAAATCTCCATTAAATGAGCAACTTTTTAAAGTAGTATTATAGAAATGCCCAGTACAATTTTTTTACCACAGAAGGCCAAAGTTTAGCGTAAAAATTTTAATTAAGATTTTTTTTTAATTTTTCAAGTAATTTTTTTGTACACCCCTAATAATTTTCGAAATCATTTTGTATGCGATAGATAAGGCTACTATTCAAAAGTATTTCACGATAAAAAAAAATACGAAAATGGTGATTTGTACACAACGCAGCAAAAAATCTGATGCAAGGTAGGGATTTTACGAAATTTTACAAAAGTCAGAATAACTTAAAAACAGTACCTAAGGTTTTTACTGAGGTCAAGTTTTGATATTTTGGTAGGTCTTGACCCAATCTATCATCACCCTAAATATGATTCACTCAATACGGGACACCCTTAGACATGAGATATTTTGTCTCATTTTGATATATCCTCGTCGAGTTGACTATTTGCGATATGGAAGTATCACTGGATTTGGCTGATTTTGAGTTCCCTGATTTATTTAAGATTTTTTTTGTTTGATTTGTACAAAACATTGAAAAGAAAAAAATCATTTTATCAAAAATTGAGATAACCAAATTTGAACGGCAACAACTCAAATATTGAAATACTTGGGTGATTCGGAAAGTCATTTCTGGCCTAGTTAAAGTAATTGCATGGAAAATAAACGCTTTCCTAACTAGACATTCGCAACTTAGTTGTGAAAGCGTTTGTCTTCCGTCCGATATAACGGGTTTGATTCTCGATTGAAATAATGTGTTGAATTGTCCGGAAAATAATTTCGTATTTTTAGGTGAAATGGCAACGCAATTTATTTATATTTCGATGTACTTTATTCCGTAGTTTGTGCACTGTTTTATTCCACTACCTTATTCCATTTATCGAGCCCTTCGAAATTCCATTTTCCAGTACTTCGCATCTTTCTGAGCGTAGAACTACTCCATATATTTTTTGCGAGCCTTCAGGAGAGTGAAGTTATTCCTCTTAATGTAATTATGTAGGAACTGGAATAAGTGGTAATTAGATGGTGCTAGGTCTGGTGAATACGGCGAGTGGGGTAGGGTAGGACATCCCAGCCCAGCTGTAGCAAATTTTCAGGTTGTCAAGTCTGAAAAGAGATGTGAGGTCTAGTGCTGTCCTGGTGAAAAGTGACGTCGTTTCTATTGATTCATTTTGGACGCTCCCGGTGGGTTGCTTCCTTCACTTAATCAATTGCGATTAGTATTTCTCAGAATTGATCGTCTGGTGTGACAACAGCTCGTAGTAAACGATTCCCTTCCAATGCCACCAGATACACAGCATGACCTTTTTCGGATGAATATCAGACTTTAGGGTAGTTTAAGGTCGTACGCTTTGCTTATCACACCACCAATTGCATTCAACATTGTTCTAGACGATCGACTTTTTGTCACCCGTCACCATTCGTTTAAAATATGGTTCATTTTCATGCTTTTTTACAGTGAATTGCTCACGGAGACTAGATCCATTAGGTTTTTTTGCTCAAGCTGCGTGGTACCCAAACATCACGTAACCAAGATTCACTAAATGCTCGTGGACGGTGGTTGTCGGTATTTTCATTATGTCAGTTACCTCGCGTGTCGTAGAACGCTAGTTATCCTCGATTAAAGCCTTAATTTGGTCGTCATCATTCGTAATCAGCCTTTCAGAGCAGACACTCTCTTCGAGTGTCGTATTATAATTACGAATTTTTTAATGGTTTTCGTCTATTTCATTCTTTTCGAATAGCTAATGAAACATTAAAATTTATGATTACCTGATCTAAACCAAGATTTTTAGATATTTAAAACAAAGGTTCAAAATTAACATTTTTGGATGTTTTTAGAATCATTTATTTGTCACGTTTTATAAAATTGAGTATTATGCATACTCGTATATACAATTTACTTATCTGATAATTCGACAGTTTTTTTTAGTAGGAAAAAAAAACTTAGATAAGAAATATAATACAATGGAACCAATAAATTTTATAAATAAACCTCTGTACTATGAAAACGTTCTTCACTGAAATGTAAATGAGATCATACGAGTACTGCATCCGTACATATATTTTTGTCATATGACACATTGTGTTCAATGGGAATTTTCCTCAAGGTATTACAAATTGATCAATTCATTCCCTTAACTTATCATTTATCCTGAGAATTCAGCGTTAATCTGTGAACGTAGTCAACTGAACCGTACCTGCGTGGTTTAGTTGGTAAGACGATAGTCTTCCACACGAGGGTTCCGGGTTCAATTCTTGATGGTGCTAAATAATATAAAAAAATGAACCCAGTCTGGTTAGAGTTCGTTAGTAACAATACTTGCATATGCTAGAAGTGTGTGAGTATTGTTGCCTGTCCACGTGTGGTAGTATTTATTTTCAAAACGTTTAATAATGAACTGGTAGTTACTTACCTTTTCAAGTGGTTTTTTATTACTCCAAAGGTTTGATTACTGGGATCTGTGATACTTTTGTCTCCCGGCCACGCTCCCAATATGTCTGCTTCATCAATTGGTACATACAAATGAAGGAATGAAACCGGATAGTATTTTTTTAATTATGCTTTTCCGACCTTTTAAGAAGATTTGCGTATGACGAATAACCCTGTAATTAGATTTTTGTCTCATCAACATGAGAACGCTCATTACAAAAAATTAAGATTATGATACGAGTATATTAAGAAAGTTTATAGTTTTTAATAAAATAAAAAGATAAAACTTATACTTCTATTTGTTTAATGTCGTATTTACGAAAACGTTGATAACGAGATATTATTGTGTTTGTGCTGTCAGAACATAAAGTGTATACGTTGACGTCAATGATTTAGTGGTCAGCGTGATGGCTAATCAATCCGAGTTTCGGTCTGGTTTTAATTTACAACATTCTTAAAACATCCCAACATTACGTACATCCATATTGATGTATTACAGTACTATAGCGCTTAGAATTAGCTCAATGAGTTGTGGTATATGATAACACAAAGTTAAATAATTATTATCCCTATCAGATCTGATAAAATATCACTTGTACATGTGTTTTTTTATTTGCTTTGCTTATACTATAATAAACACTCGTCAATTTCAATATTAGAAAAACCTATTTTTCAAAGATTCTAATAATTAATTGTCTTTTTTTTGTATACTATAAGGTTGATTTTTTTTTATTTGCAAAGTTTCTAAAATACAAATATATTTCTCGTGTGAAATATCGTTAAAAAGAGTATATTTTGCATTTTGATAGTCCATCGTTAGTTAACGGTCACTTCACAAGTTATCGCACCAGAAATGATTAAGCGAAATCTATATTTATATTATAAAAAGTATATTTTCTACCTCGTGGCTGGAACATGATAAGAAAATATACTCCTAACTCGATTGCGTTTTTATCGCATTTCGCATATTTTAGAAATTCTTCCGTCAATCAACTTTGGAAATCAGTTGATTTATTTGACAGGTTATTTATTCTCTTTTTCAAGTTGGTTTTCCATATTTTCTATCCCGGTTCCCGTAATATCCTGGAAACAGTGAAAAATTCTCAAAAAGGATTTTTTTATTAAATTAATGTAAACATACTCGTATTATCAAATTGAATACTTGATAAGACTTTTCCTGTAATAAAGTGACAGTTATCGTTTGGTGAACACATTTTTTATAGATATTCGAATGAGACTCGATCTGACATATCATTATCAAAGCTTTCTCAATATCTTTTTTTAATATTAATGGAGAAAAGGGCCGAAAGACTGTAGATATTAAATATTACCAGATTTTGGGACCTTCATATTATATATTATAAATAAAACAATTTTCTTTTAAATGCATACATACTCGCACATGTATCCATCACGCCATTTCCATAAAGGGGTAGGCAGAAAGGTACATATAAAACAATTTTACAATATTTTAAATGCATACATAAATAAATAAAATAAATAAATAAATAATAGGTTTATTGATAGCAACATAGTATGTGCAGATTATATTTAAATAACACTTCTAAAACACATAAATTGCAGATAATACATTAAATACAGAAGCTATCAAAAGGTCTGGGCTCATCTAATAGCATCCCCTCGGCCAAGATACACCCCACCAATATAGGGCGAACCCAGCCACGGGGACACCAGATGTTTTTCAGCCCACATACATACATGTATCCATCACGCCATTTCCATATAGGGGTAGGCAGAGAGGACAGAGTGCCAGACTTTCCTATCTCGACAAATTTTGCTTTTTTTACATCCATACACCTTCGCAAATACCTCCTATGATTTCTCTAACTTTCTAAGTTTCCTTCTTCGGCTTCGTTTGATCAAACCATACTTTCCTTGATCTTCCTCTGCCACGCTTTTCACTCATATTGCACTGAATATTTGGTTTTAAATTCTGTTTAAATCAAATAGTTTATAAAGTTTTTCTTAGGCAAACCATTATTTAACATTACAATACTAAATTATCGAAAAAACGATGATTTGAAAATACCATATAATAATTATACATACTGATGTTGATCGCTTTTTCATATAACACTTACGTCCCCGTTTTAGTATTTATTAAAAACAGCAAAAATGCACTACGAGTATGACCAATTCCGGTGTATTTAAGTTTAATAAATTCAGATGTATTTATTTCTGAAGGGATCTCCATTCAGCCTTACATTGGTACATCTTCGGACTGACTGGTTACTCCGATCGGGTTACGTCAATTGATAGTTTTGCTGCATTTGAAGTTTTCTATTAAATAACTGGTCACTTCGTGGGCAGTTGGAGCTCCAGGCCTTAATTCTTTTCCCACTCAGGTGTTTCGCCGCTGGAGAAAGAACCCCACCCCAGTGGGCTGTTTTTTCTTCGTCACTTAGTGACGTCGCGCTCATGATACTCAAAGAAGATTTTGATCTTCTAGTGTGGAACCCGCTGAATTGGGACTTATTTTAACCAGTATAATAGTATGTGTGGTAGTGGAGTCGAATTGACATGGACTGTTTTTAAGTCTGATGGTGGAGGTAAAGTAGGATGAGAGTAATATTTAACAATGCAGTCTAGTAATTAAAAATCGGAGATATTCAGGGAAACGTTCAAGTACTCAACCCTCGTAACAACAGGTATAATTAAAATAAGTGATGGATTACTACGAGTATTTGATCAAAAAGAAAATGATTCTGTATATTTTTACCCAAAATCAAAGTATTTTAATTTTAACTTATATATAGAAAAAAACCTTCTCACATTTTTCCACTCACGTGTCTCATACAGAACCTGAAAACGTATTATTCCCATTAACAATAGCCAGACATGTGAATATCTTTCACCCCATACCCTGTTCCCTTTTAGCAGTATTTTACAAATTACAAATTTTCTTCATATTACATATTTTAATGATAAATTGATACGAAGTCTTCCGTTAAATTTATCGAGTCCATGTTACATCGAGCTTTATTGTAAAATTTAGACAAAGGATACTAAAGTATTATATTATAATTTCCTAACGATAATATCATCATCCCTATAACCCAGGATGATTCTTGGCCGCCTCTAGGATTCAATGCCACCTATCTCTTTCAGCAGCATTCCTTCTTTAATTGATTATACAAGTACAGTGTATAGAGCACTTCGACATATACGTACGAGTACCTCTGTCTCTATTGGAGATATTACATGTGATTTTTGGATAATGTCTAGTATCTGTTTTCCTATGTATATAGCACAAATTGGAGTGTTTACTGTCACTTCATAATCTCAACCAACCAAAAAAAAATTAATGTGTAAGTGAAAATCTGATTAAGTGCCTTTTTAAATGGATACTTATGGGAATCGAGTCGGAAGAGATGCGTGTTGTATTGTACGAGCATTGTTCTTTCGCTGTATATAATATTATCTGACGAGCTTATTGCAACGTGGCAAAATCTCACAACCCCCCAGTAAGATGTTTAAGAAGCTTTAAGTGAAAAACAGATCGGAAACCAATTTGAAAAAAAAATGGATACTAAAGGAAATCGAACCCGTAACTCTCGGGTCGGAAGACAGATGTCTTAAAAACTACGACACGGAGGACGTCTTACCAACTCGTTCATGGAAGTCTGAAATTATTTAGTATCTTTCCAATATAAGATTAGTCAACACCCGAAAATTGATATGTTGACGTTTTATAATCGTTCTCAAAAGACTGAATGTCAGTAAAAATATAAACGTATAAGAAAACTATTAAAATGCTTCGCTAGGCAATCCACTTGAATAATGAAGTTATTTATTATTGATCTGTTATTTGAAACTAACAACGAACCATTTCGTCATCAGTTATGTAAAGGAACCAAAGCCGAGATCAAAAATGACGCACGTAAATACGACTGTTTGCTACCTTTGGGTAAGTAATGGATTAGCTGGCTAACTGACTAGTCACGAGGATGCTACAGCGTGCCGGAACGCAAGTATCGAGACCCATTGTATGTACAACGTGAATTTTCTATCCCGTTCCGAGGATGATGCGTGGGTACACTTCCGACCAAGTGTATCCCAACATTGCCATTATTTATATATATTATTTAGACTTTTCCATGTGCAATAAATACACCTGGCGGATTTACTACCTTAAAGTAATTTCTTCCAATCAACCAGCTTTTATTTAAAAATTACAATATTACCGGCATCCATGACCGTGTCTTTAAGCTGGTCAATTAATATATTATAAGAGTAAAAGTAACAAAAGATAAATCTCAAGGTAAATAGGGATAAGGACGGGAATTGTATAGATGTTAAGGACAAGGAATATTTATATATGTAAATAATGTTTTTAATTTTTTTCTTAAAAAAATACGAGGATGAAGCATATCTGATTGTGCTGGGAAGATTGTTCCAGAGTCGAGCCGAATGAATCACATAAATACGAGGATGAAGCATATCTGATTGTGCTGGGAAGATTGTTCCAGAGTCGAGCCGAATGAATCACATAAATACGAGGATGAAGCATATCTGATTGTGCTGGGAAGATTGTTCCAGAGTCGAGCCGAATGAATCACATAAATACGAGGATGAAGCATATCTGATTGTGCTGGGAAGATTGTTCCAGAGTCGAGCCGAATGAATCACATAAATATTACCAAACATTTTCTAGATTTTTTTTTGTGTCTTTTGGTATTACACGTCGAGTATTGTTATTTAGTCTGCCAAGGGGTTTGTACCGGAAGGTGTAGCCTCGAAGATATTTTTTATATCTCGGTTATCATATATGCATATAAAGGACGTCATCAACTCGAAAAACAATTGTAAAAAATATTTGAAAAATTATATTTGTTTCTAAATAATTGAAAAAAAAAAAAAACAACAAGAAATTAATAACTCAATATGTCACTAAAAACAAACATTCGTTTCGTAAGATATGCAACAGTTTGTGTTTTAATATAATAAAGGGTGTTTTTTTTGTGTGTGATAGGATTTGTTTTTGAAATAAAACACATAGAAATGATTTAAATGGCCGTGTATTTGAACTCAATTGATAGCTTGTTTAATGACAATTATTGTTTGAAGACAATTTCATTCATATGTTGACCGTGGCTGGCTCTCATGTACCTTAACCGATCATAAGATGGGTTCCCATTAAGAACGATATAACTTTAAAATAAAATAAAATAACAACTAATAAACCAAAAATAGATCTGAAGGTTTAATTTGAAAGAATATTTCATGCCGTTTATGATTTAAACAAGATATCGTTCAAATAGCTTCCACGGCTTCTTTTGCACTGGCCAATTCGAACACGCCAATTTTCGATGACTCGGTGGAACATTTCCGGCTATATGGCGCCACTAACACGACAAATGTTGGCCTCAAATTCAAGAGGAATTGGGTTTGTTTGTGTAAACCTGTGATTTAACATAACCCCAAAGAAAATAATCCAGAGGCGTTAAATCGCACGATCTTAGCGGCCAATTCAAAATCCTATCACACCCAAAAAAACACCCCTTATATGCAGATGAAAGGAAGTACCTAATCAAATGGCCGCAGCCATCATCCTCCTATCCTCACACTCAACTTATTTTATTTTTTTGTAATATTATATTTATAATCTGTAAATAAGAGTGTATTAGATTATCAAGCTAGAGCGCATTTGAGGAGAGTCTGCTCTCTAAATTACTCGTATTTTAAAGGGAATTATTAAATGTCGTCTTGGCACTGGTTTCAAATTTTATTATAATATATGTTAAAAGGATTTGGCATTTAACACGGTAGCATTTTGATTCAAAAGCTGTTTCAAACACCATTCTTAACAGTTTATATTCATATATTTCGCTGAATCGGTGCGTAAAAAATACAATTTTCTATGGGTGAAAATTTGTTGTAAGTACCAACTCTATGAGTTTAAAATTAACTTTGGAACTAGCTGAGGATTTTTTAAGAATTCCAGACAGTGTCCCAAAAAGAACGTTCGGTATAATATGTATATCAAAATATCGAATGACAGCGGTGGGATCGTGCTAGTGTGCAACGGCTTACTCCCTTGAAGAGGATAAAAAAAGAAACAAAACTCCACGGCAGTTTCGCTTTCCAACTGGATTGGCGTTGGAATGGCGAGGGGATTCTCAACTACGAGACCAAGCAATGACGATGACGATATAAAGATATTCAGTCGAAATACACTTTTGCTGGACTGGGAGATTGTTCGCGAGAGAGTGTGAACTTTTGGAGTCTCGAAAATAGAGAGCATAAATACTTTCCAGAAGCTTTATGAAATCACAATATTAGAAATATGCTACAACGAAATAGCGGAGCTTTTGGAATAATTTCCGTCAATAAAACCAACATAGTGGAAGTTATTTACTATTTTAAAGTTCAAATGCACACTGAAAGAAGAAAGGAAAACTTTTTTCTCAAAGTATTGCTTAGTCTAAGCGAGAATTTTTGCACATTGAGAAATACTAGTGGGGATATTATTATTTCTAGGTTGTTGCGTTGAAATGCAAAATTCTTGATATTTATGCATTATAGTCTATTTTAGTGTGGTTATATTTTTGTGATATATTGCTAAAGCTGGTTTTTTTATGTTTGTTACTTAAACTCTAAAAGTGTAAATTTCATCTATTTCTAGATTTAATTTTTTACAGTGACGAGAATATATAATTAACAAATGTGATAAGCTGATAACTTAAAACAGGAATTCAAGTTAGTCGGTATCTAAACATACTCGTATAAATTGAACATGGGGTAAAGGGAATATATTTTTGTATTACTTTTGACGTGTTTCTCTTTAGACTGTTATTTTTTGTTTTTGTAATATATTTGCTTATAATGTAAAAAAATAATGAATGAATAAAATAAATTAATTGTGCTATAGAAATTTATTGATTAAGGGCAAACTCACCTGGAGTAGATGCCGTTGGAGCGCTGCAACCCTGACGCCAAAATAAAAACATTTATTTCAATCATCAAATGTTTTATTACAATAATATTGGAAGATTTGTAATTAAAACACTTATTGTGGTAATTCCACTTTAGTTTTCAGCCTTACGAGTATATATGTTTTGCTAAATATATTGTGCTTTGGAAAACACTGGTTTTAATCAAGACGACATTTTCTTATGTATCATTTCAGTACTGAGTAAAATGATTTATTTTAATAACGTGACTTTAGTATTGACATTTAAAGGTTGAATACATTCGAATGTTTATTATATATATCTTAAATCAATTGTTGTTTTTTAAATGCCTCTCGAAAATATAAATTAAAAATATAATAAATTAAGCACCTTTGAAGAGAATTCATTTTTTGTACAACTTCAGCAATATATTTTTAAGATATGGAAGGCAGGTTAGGAAGAAAAGTTTATTTCTTTCAAATAAATTGGTATTTTACTTAAATTACAAGATTTGGAAAAGTTAAATAAGACCATTTTTTAAGTAGGCCTAAAAATTTCATTCTGATTCACCAGTCTTTTTTCATAAAAAAATATTCTTAATATAACCGTTTCGAATTTCAAGTATATTGGACAATTTATCATAATCATCATCATTACGTCAGAGAGAACATATCTCCACTTCATCCTATCCTGGCACACATCTTTCGTTTCCGCCACGTGCATACACCTCGTCATGCATACTCATTTACAATATTATAAGGAATTTTCACTCTTTCCTCTTTCAGTTTGATTAATTTGGTAGTTCCACGTTTTTCTAGGTCTTCCCAAACATCTTGTATCTTCTATAAATTTGTATAGATTATTTTGGAATATCTTTCATCATTCGTTCTTTCTACATGACCGAAATATCTCAATACACTTTTTTTTATCTTAAGCATTGCATCGTCTTTCAACCTGTATCCTTTTCTTATGTCCTTATTCCATATTATTCCAAGAACAAATCAATAAATTATGTTAACTCCATTATTTTATATTCATATTTCGTTTCCATGGGTTAACGTAGGTTTGTAAATTGCATTATGTGAGGTGCATGGCGGCGCGGTAACGCACTGGACTTCCGTGCGAAAGGTCGTCGGTTCGAACCCCGCACTGTGCTATTCCCCTCGAACGACACAGGCACTTATTCCGCCTAGTGTTCGAAGATACCTATGACTTCGGTCATATCTATTCTTTAAGAAAAGAAAAAAAAGTTTTATTTTGGAGTTCCATCTTCAGAAATATACTCGTATATGTATAGACGACCTCCGTGGCCCAGTTGATAAGACGCTTGTCTTCTGACCCGGAGGTCGCGGATTCAATTCCAGTTATGTAGAACCCAGTTTTTTTTAAAAGGATTCCTGTTTGTTTCTCACTTAAGGCCTCTTAAAATATTTTTCTAGTTGGTTGGAAAAGATCGCCATATTGTAATAAGTCCTGTACCAAGCTGTACTGTGTATAACGAAAGTTTAGTACAATACAATGCAATAACTTTGCTAACATCTCTCAGACAGTTGCAACTCTTCTACTTATCTGTCTGTCTTAATAATTCTTCTTCCAAATAAATATTCCAATTACCATAGTAATTAAACTTATTCATCGACAACAAAATATTAAAATTTCCGTGGATTTACCTATACAGATCCTTTCTATTTTATTTCTCCTTGGGAATATTGAATAAGCAATGGTCACATGTAACCGTTGAGACGCTCGGGAGCGACACGTGGGGAGATGTTATCCGAGTAACCCGGCATGCTTTGGAAAAGTTATTATTTGACGTTTTCAATTACTTTGGATTATACAATACACATTCTCAAGTCTTTTCGTTCACATTTTATATACAATTCACTTATCATATGTTGTAGTTAATTTTTATTCTTCATTAACACTACCATGCCATCAGCATGCTTCAGTACACATACATTCCCATTTCACATTTTTATGCCACATTTATTTTAATTTATTTTGTTTACTTTAAATTAATCGTGATGAATTTAAAGCAGTTTTTAATAAAAAAGCGCCATTTTTATATTTATGTTTAATGGACATGGGTTTCATTATTTTCTGTTTTGTACATGCGATTTTTCCGTTTTGATTATGGGTTCAATTTTTGATAGACATGGGCTTTATTATTTTCTGTTTTGTACATGCGATTTTTCCGTTTTGATTATGGGTTCAAGTTTTGATATATTTTTCAATTTTATTGTTGACTTTTATGTATGTTTTGATATGTTTTAAAGTTTGTATGATTGCTGTTTTCATCTTATTTTTTTGTATAGTTATAATTGAAATTTTGATTTGTAAAGGCTGCGCACATTAAAAATAAGCAAAGAAATAAGTAAATCAATACATTTTTACAAACACCTGATGAGCGTTTCAAAAACTTAATAAAAAATAATTTGGTTTTCCTTTAAATTTTGATAAACGTTTCTTGTTCTTCTTACCTTTTGTGGGTTAGGGGCCCATAGTCTGGATTCCATTTTCGTTCACATTCAATACAGGTTTAACCAAATTACACCATACAAGAAAAAAATAATTACATAATTTTTTTTAAATAACAATAAGAACAATGATTATTCACACTTTCCTGTGAAGTGGCTCAGTTATCCCTATAAAGTTATTAATGAGCGCAATTATCAATTTATGCACCGAAATATGAATAATGTAAATATAGGAGAATTAGTTTTTAGAAAACTTATTTCACCATGGCGTAAATATTGTCAGGTATTGAAATACATGATAAATGTAAAACTGAAATAAAAAATGACTGATATAAATCAAACTAGACTTAATAAGAGAACGTCAACACAAGATGAAAATTCAAATTGGATCAAAATCATGCAATGACGAAGTTTTTCATGTACAGTTTCCTTTCCCTTGATTTTTGTGGATATACATGAATGAGTTTTTTCTTATGTATCTACAAATCTGTGAATGATCCTTTGTAAATTGAATGTTTCCTATTTCAATTATTTTTTTGTGTAATTTGGTTATAGTGGGATTTTTAATACGTCTTCTGTTTACGTGTGATTTATTCGTTCAAATTTCATTACGTATTTCTTCAATTTTGTGTTTTGTTTAGTGAAATCTACCTGTTTCAGAACGGGTATACGCCTAGTAAGGTAGGCGTGTGCTTTATCAATTGCATTGAAAAAATTAACAAGTATAAATACATTTTAAACTCTCTTTACATGGTCCCAAAATATAGCATTAAAAACGCTATATTTTCATATACTATATTCATTCTTATAATTTATTCACCATCATTATTTTTTTTTTCACCCATTCAATATAAAACAGTGTGTGACGACACAAATTTATGTATATTTGTATTTAATATTATGTATATATCATCATATTTATATATGTATTTAATCGTTTATAATTTCTCATAATCATTCATAAAATCTAAACATTTACCACAAACCTATCCTTTCCCGATTCCCAAAAAGATCCAAAAATTTCCAATAAATATCTTAACAGTCAGAACTTATCCGATGAAGGAGTAAGGTGTCCTACCATCGGACCGAAACTCCGAACAAGCTATCCATCACTTGCAAATTATTTATTATTAACATGTTACTTACGTGGTTTTAAAATTATATATTATGAACAATTTATTTACATGGTTAACACTTTATTTACAAAATTATGTCTATCCATTGTAAATGACTTGAACGCCAATATAAATCCACGTGGTTATTGTTTCTATCGTCGGATTATGTAATTTGTGTTTCTATTGGGTGTTAACATAAGTTGTGTCCGTTTTTTCCAAATTTAAAAATGAGCACCAAAAGTAAAACAAAATGGTTAAAGTTATACGTCATTCGAAAGAAAATTTTCTGCTCTACAAGATTTTGTGTTTGCTTTTACGTTACATATATTATTTTATTTGATTACAAGCCTTCAAAATGGAATGTCGAGTAGACGAAAGTGAGTATTTTCGTCACCTCCTTCTGTTCGCGTTCAATCGAGGGAATAAAGCTGCCAAAGCTGTTCGCGATATTTGCGAAGTGTATGGTGAAGATGCTATGAATGAAAGGACAGCTCGTCGATGGTATACAGTCTTGTGACTACAATTAATCTGCTCAGCTAATTCTACGGTGGTTTGAAGGGGATCGTCATAAATAATATGGTTTAAGCGGTTCTCATCGAAGTCCACTGGTCGTCCGGAACGTCTTTGAAACGCAAAAACCATTTATATTAAATAGGAATTACGTGTTCGATTCCCGTTGGCAACCAATTTTATTAAATAGGATTCCAGTCTGGCTTTCAGTAAAAAACTTTTTCATAAATTTCTGGTTATTTGGAAAAGTTTGGCACTTTGTAACAAATCGTCTAGGTTGCACTGAATATAACGAAAATGTAATAATAAAAAATGTGGCTATGCCAATAATAATTTTTGAAACAAAATATCTTTCAGACAGGGTAAAATACGTTACCATATACACTTATCGTTTTTGTTAGAGGAAAAATGCTCCTGAATATCTTGAAAACGAAGCTATTATTGTTTTCGTTAAAACGTGATTTGCATGAGAGGGCCGGCGTTAATTTAAGGATTCTGATCAAGTTAAAGGGGAGCCGAGTTCACAGTTGAATTGCTCGCGTTTCTCCGTAATGAATCTAGGTTTAAAACAATTCTGTGGCATTTAAAAATAATTTAACAATTAAATAATTCAAAATAGCTTTTGCTTACAATTTTTTTATTTTCTGGTGGCATTTGCTGACAAAATTAGGATTTACGAGTACGTCTAAATTTGTTAATTTAATAATTACTTATTTTTTACAATTCTATTGAGTATTTAGAATAGTTTTTTCAATGACACGTTATAAAATATTTATTTTTAAAGAAGTTATTTATGTATTGGGTGTTAACATAAGTTGTGTCCGTTTTTTTTTCAAATTTAAAAATGAGCACCAAAAGTAAAACAAAATAGTAAATGTTATACATCATTCGAAAGAAAATTTTCTGCTCTACAAGATATTGTGTTTGCTTTTACGTTACATATATTATTTTATTTGATTACAAACCTTCAAAATGGAATGTCGAGTAGACGAAAGTGAGCATTTTCGACACCTCCTTCTGTTCGCGTTCAATCGAAGGAATAAAGCTGCTCGCGATATTTGCGAAGTGTACGGTGAAGATGCTATGAATGAAATGACAGCTCGTCGATGGTTTTTGCATTTCGACCTGAAAGACGTGGAGCGTTCCGGATAACCAGTAGACTTCGATGAGAACCGCTTAAACCATATTATTCATGAAGATCCCCGTCAAACCACCGTAGAATTGGCTGAGCAGATGAATTGTAGTCACATGACTGTATACCGCCATCTTAAATCAGTAATGATGCGGTAAAGGAATCTTTGCTTGTGGGCATGCGTAGCTTGATGACGCGCGAGCTAACCAGCAGAAATTGTCGATCGTTGATTTTTGTTGTTTTCACTTAAAACATGTGGAACCCAAGCGACGAACCTCTGAAATTTTACCATTGATTTAAGATGGCGGTATACAGTCATGTGACTACAATTCATCTGCTCAGCCAATCCTCCGGTGGTTTGAAGGGGATCTTCATGAATAATATGGTTTAAGCGGTCCTCATCGAAGTCCACTGGTCGTCCGGAACGCTCCATGTCTTTCAAGTCGAACGTCTTTGAAACGCAAAAACCATCGACGAGCTGTCTTTTCATCCATAGCATCTTCACCGTACACTTCGCAAATATTGCGAGCAGCTTTGGCAGCTTTATTCCCTTGATTGAACGCGTATAGAAGGAGGTGTCGAAAATGCTCACTTTCGTCTACTTGACATTCCATTTTGAAGGCTTTTAATCAAATAAAATAATATATGTAACGTAAAAGCAAGCACAATATCTTGTAGAGCAGAACATTTTCTTTCAAATGACGTATAACCTTTACCATTTTGTTTTACTTTTGGTGCTCATTTTTAAATTTAAAAAAAACGGACACAACTTATGTTAACACCTAATACAAATAAAGAATAAAAAATAATATAAAAAATGGAGAACGTATTACTTGGGTTAGCTGAAAAGTTTTGCCTTCACCAAAATAAAATCACGAGGCATAAATTATTAGAACAAAAACAGTTTATCTTTAAGTTTATTGAAGCACCTATCTAATCACATTTCAATGTAGCCTCCTCTGTATAATAAAATTCAATGCTTTTTTTCCAAAGAGTCATCTTCTGAGACTTCAGTTTCTCGTCTGATACAGAATCAGCTGAATTGTATAGAGGGTGTGACTGCACAAATAATCTCTAGTCTTGCTGAAGAGAGAGAGAGAGAGAACCTTGGGCTGTTATACAAATGAAGCATTTTGTCGAATTATTTTCCTTTTCTTCTTCATTTAGATCAGATCTCGCTTTAAGACTAGCACCTGCTTCCCAAGCTGAGATAACACTTGAGAGGCCGTCAGTGTGCATTGTACGAAGAGTTAAAGTTAGCGGTTCGCAAATGGTTTCGTGAACAATTTCTTGATTGTTTTAATAACGGACTGAAAAAATCATGACAAGTTATGCATGCTTAGTCATATCTATTATTTAAAAAAAAATTATATATCATATACATAATGGCGATTTATAAAATACTTATAAAATTCGTCACCAGCCGAAAGAAATGCGAGGGTAGGAGGGGAGGGCGAAATTTATGTTCGTGTCGTAGTTTGATAATGCACTTGTTAGAGGATTTGCGTGGCTCGAAAGCTCTCGGCCAGAGAGACCGGATGGTTTGGAGACCTGTGACTTCGTGAAGCATTTTATTGCTGACAAAGTGTTTCGCATTCGGTATAGTGTAAAGCGCTTTATTCTGCAGAACTTGGACTTTTCATATGTTGATCTTGGCCGCGTAATCCTAGGCCGAAATTGCGTATGTAATTTGCGAACGTATAATGGCCTTGCACAAGTTCAACTTGTAACGATGTGACATCATACTGTGTCTGCTCAGGAGATGATGGAGAGCTTTGAGAGAACCTAACGCTTTTTCAGCGATGTTGACAATGTGAGTTTTCAAGGTAAGCTTCTTGTTGAGGGTGACGCCGAGATCCTCACACCACCACGCATTTGTCGAAAGGTTTTAGGGGTTGAATGGGCATCATATATTCTGGAGGAATGGATTGCTGTTCTTATGGAAGGGTTTATTTAAATCTTTCACTGTTTACTCACATTAATTGGTAGCTGTTTTCAGAGTCTTAACGAATGAACAATAAAAGACGATGTAAAAAAACGATCAGCGGTGAACTGGAAATACCAAAAAGCAATATCTGTACAAATATTGCGCGAGTCCGACGACATATGATGGGACAGAGGGACAGTTAGAGACGATTGTCTTTCTTATAAAGTTTTGTTTGACATCGAGAACATGAAATTCCCTAAACTGTAAATTGCTGATGTATTGATTTCTGAGTCTTATCTTACATACTATATCTGCCGACACTTCAACAGAAGCGACCAATTCTTTCTTTTTATAGTGATGAAGATAAAACTTTTCACCTTGCCTCGTATTTCGCTTGAAACCTTGATATATTTTGATAGCAAAAACCATATTCGAGCCTTTAAACAGTTTTCGGGGAGGGTATAAATATAATCGTTGTTGCCATTTTATTATAAGCCCGCTTTGTTTCGTAAATCGGAACAGAAGTTGGTACAAACGAAAACGCTTTGGATAAAAATAAACTGAAAAACGTGATTGGCGGATACGGAGGTGGAAAATCAATTAAAAGTAACAATATAAAGGTCACAATATATTCAATTCTTTGATGCTAAGTAAAAAAATATTCGTGTGTTTTTTTTCCAAGCGTATTTTAATTTGTGAGTCAATGCGTAACTAACAGAAAAAAATACAGAGAAATTGATTAATATCTGAGTTTCTCAACACTAAATTGCTATTTAATTTCGAATAGAAATGTAAGGAACATTTAGCTATTTATTTAACATTTTCATGTTACATATCTGGTAGATTTATTGCCTTAAAGCAATTTCACACTAAATATTTTCCAATTTAAATGTGTCAATAACAATTCGCTAATGATAGTTGCACATTGTATTTCATCAATCGTGAGAATGTAACAATTGGGTAACTTCATGTCTGGTTAGTGGATATTTTTAATGCAGATGTTGTTACGTTCAAGAGGACCCTTCTGCAGTATTTCCCTAATCTAAGATCTTGACTAGGAAGCGGGTTATTCTGTTTTATAAGAAGTTTTTTTTGGTAATATTCTCTATATTATTCCCTTGAGAGATATTTTATGTTTTTGAGTTATAAGTTATACGAGTATTACATATATCCTTCTATTGGTGATTGAATTGAATGAATTGTTTTTGATAACTTTTTCCATGTTGTATTACATTGCTATGTTCATGCATTATATTTTGAAAGATATATGTATTCTGAATTGTTTTGAAAGATATATGTATCCTGAATTGTTTTGAAAGATATATGTGTCCTGAATTGTTTTGAAAGATATATGTATCCTGAATTGTTTTGAAAGACATATGTATACTGAAAGTTTTTTTCGGAAGATATTGATATGTTATCTTTCGTTTTTTTTAATTGTTACTGTGATGTGTAAAGGACACTTAAGTGTCATTTATTGTATCAATAAATAAATAAATGTTTTCCAATCAACCAGCATTTGTGTCATAATTATTATTTGTATCCATGATCGAGTCTTTAACTTAGTAAATAACAATAATATTTTAGTAAAAATATAAAAATTAAAATAAAAGACGAATCTCAAAGAAAATAGGGATAAGGAAGGGAATTTTACAGGAGTTAGGGAGGAGGAATATTTTGAGATTAATAATGCTTCATCAGTTCTTTCTTAAATATTGGCAAAGATAACAAAGAGTAAAAAAAATAATTAGGAAGTAAATGGTGTTACATAATTTAAAATTAGTATAATCACTCAGTTGGTGAACATGAATAATTACTACTTGAGAAATCATCGTAATCGATTTTATATTAACACAAAAAGAAATCTATAATATATTTTTATTTACGTTAAATTAATCTATATACTATACATGTCACCTTTCGACATACCTAGATTGGTGATGCACATATATTTAAAAGCGTGGCCGGGAGACCACATTGTATTCACCCACATGAATTGCATATTTGGATTTTAGAACTATTGGAGCAGGCATGGAACTTGCAGTCCGTCATAACAGGATTGACAATGCTACCGCACGTGAAGAGACTACAAAATTAGTATATGTCTAACGCACGTGAGAATCGTTGTTACCAGATGAACACTAATGGCGTGTTCTCACGGTTCAAGTTTAGTTGACCGATAAAAGTTGATCAACAAAAGTTGAATGAAATTTGACGTGAGAACCTTTGTTTTAATAAAGTTGATCAACTTTTTAGTTGATCAACTAAAAGTTGACCCAGTCAAACTTTATCGTTCAAGTGTCGCCATTTGCTTTCAAGTTGAAACTATTCAGTTAATTAAAAATGGCGTCGAAAGCAGTTGTGTGTGAAGTTGTGCAGACAATAACTATTTTGTTAAAAGAAGAACTAAACACAATTTTATTTGACAGCAAAAATCGTAAGAAACGTCGTTTTGAAAATAACATTTATAATTCCAACATTGAGTATTTTAAAGCACTTTATAGAGATGATAATATTTAAAGGTTATGTTTTTGACCGTATTATGGCTATCCCACCTTTAAAAAGCTAACATATTTTAATTATTTATCTAAATTTCACATATTTAAAACGTAAAGTTAGGGGGCATGAAATTTGTTATTATACTATTTTTTAGATGTATCTGAGGCCGAGCAGATGTCAGGAATGAACCAACAAGCTGATAATAATCAGGAAAATGAAGGTCAAGAGGTCAAGAAAACTAAGAAAATGTTAAGACGTCCAGCTACGGGGAAAATTAATCAACGTAAAAGATTACGTAACTGTGGCCAAGAATATGTCATCAAGAAAGCAAATGTTGTGATTAAAAAAATATTTGTAAACAAAGATTGCAAATGCATAAAAAATGCATTGAAAAAATAAAAGAAGACGAGAGCAAACAAAATTTTAATTCATTTTGGAAATTAGGTGATTATGGTATTCCAAATTCATTTCTTTTCGGCCTGGTCCAATCTAAACTACTCGTAGTACACCGCACCGCACCGCAAACGTCCCGCGGATAACTCACGTTAAGGGAAAACAATCTCATTTTCTTACTTTTTGAAATTGGTAGATAAAAGTGTCGAAGTATGCAAAACGTTTTTCTTAAATACGTTTCAAATAAGCGATGGCAGGCTATATAGTAAATATGTATTTCCAAGAAAAAATGTTCAGGAAACTGTTGACGAACGCGGAAAAACTTCCACCAGAAAACTAGATGATTCCGATATAGTTGCACATATTAATTACTTTCCAGCCTACCAAAGCCATTACCCCAGAGTACACTTGAATCCGGCATTGACTCTCCGCAAAATGTACGATTTGTATAAGGGACAATACGAAGAAAATGGAATCGAACCGAAAAATTCAAATATTATTATCATATTTTTAACAGAAAGTTTAACCCAAGTTTCAAATTACCTAACCGAGATACTCATCGTTTGTGTGATGAATTAGAAATGAAAATGAAAGTAGAGGTAAATCCGGAGCTGAAGAATGTTACGAGTATCATAAATGAAAAACATCTACATTTGCGGAAGGCAGGACAAGCTAACATAGAGAATGTTTGAAAATGGATTATAAAAATGAAATAACTCAAAGTTACGTTATTACTTTCGATCTCCAAAAAGCTCTTCCATTCCCAAAGCTCACAACATCTATTACATATAACAAACGAAATCTTTATATTTACAACTTTGGCATTCATTGTTTTAATAATGGAGTGGGACATATGTATACTTGGGGTGAAACAGAAGGTGGGCGTGGATCTCAAGATATTGCGTCAGTGTTAATAAAACACATAAAGAAAATGCTTCGTCTAACAAACACATTATTATGTATTTGGATTCATGCACTGGACAAAATAGAAATATAAAATTTACTTTATCATTAATGAAGTTACTTCGGGATACTAACATTGCCATATAAACTATTGATCACAATTTTTTTACTTCCTGGGCACTATTCCTTGCCCAATGATACGGAGTTCGGGATTATCGAAAAATCAAGCCGCAGTCATAATTATATTTTTGGGCCCAAATACTGGATATAAATCATAAAAAATGCAAAACGAAAACTGCCCAAGTTTAAAGTGGTAGAAGTACACAGAACTGAATTTCTACCTACAAAAAATCTGGAGGATTCTGTTACAAATAGAAAAAAAAAACAGTTTGTGGTTATGATTTTAATTGGCTTAAAATACGATGGCTTCGATTTGAGACGTCGTCTCCCATGATTTTTAAATTTAAGGAAACTTTCAATACAGAGGTAGATTTTTATTAAGTGAATTTAGACATAAGAGGTCCCGGAAGACGATTCGATGTTCTATCAAATGTTCACCAAAATTTATTATACAATTCCAGAAGAGCCATTTCTTCTTGCAAAAAAAAGTACATGATGAATTTACTATCGTTCATCCCACCTAATTTTTATAAAAATCTACCTACTGAACTAGCAACACATTCATTTATGTCAGAAATCAAGGATAGAGATTCTGATGATGAAATAATATACGATTAATAATGCTCCAATAAAATTTTTGTATTAGTTTCAGATAAAATCATACCACAATGCTTTGTCATGTTTTTGTTAACATATATATTTTCACTTTTTTTCAGAATAATAGTGAAGTATCTCCATTTATTCACACGATTTAAAATGTTTTTGTACTTAATAAAAACTTTTATTTTCTCTTAATTATTACGTTCCAATATTGTGAAATAATTATATTTTTAAAATAAAACTGCTTCTAAAATGATAGCAATGGTATTTATTTAATCTAAGCAAAATTTACAAAATCTATAATTATGAAAATGGAATCTTCCAAGCAAACAGTGGTGCCATAATACTGCACTGACGAAAATTAAATGCAAATGCAATTGTAGCAAATGACGAATGACTCATAACTTGAACGATAAAGTTTGACTGGGTCAATCTTTTTAAAAAGTTGATCAAGTCTATCGAAACAAAAGTTCTCACTAGAGATTGCATTCAACTTTTGTCGGTCAACTTTTATCGGTCAACTAAACTTGAACCGTGAGAACGGGCCCGAAACGTGTGAACATGTGAATTCAAGTTGAACGGACCGATTAAAGTTGATCAACAAAAGTTGAATGAAATTTGTAGTGAGAACCTTTGTTTTAATAGAGTCGATCAACTTTTTATATCGTTCAAGTTATGAGTCATCAACAACTCGCTGGATGCCCGCTGAGTTTATCGATTTGTCGTATTCAACTTTTGTCGATCAACTTTAATCGGTCAACTAAACTTGAACCGTGTGAACAAAAACTGATTCAAGTCGTCTCGATCAACTTTAATCGGTCAACTAAACTTGAACCGTGAGAACGGGCCTTAATAGACTAGAAAACTTTTTTATTTCTTTTTGAGTACCATCGGGGATGGAGCCCGATACACTTCAGTAGTCTTACCATATCAAGCGTCTTACCATAGTCATAATTTATTATAAATAAAAGCCATTTTACCTCATTCAGGGGGTTACAATCAACAGCCTAAAACTACATTATTTTGAAAAATAATATTCTTATGAGGTTGTTAATGTTTTAAAAAGAAAATAAAATCAATGGCTATAATTTTTATGCCAGTTATTTGAAATTTACAGAAAATCTTAAAACTCCCAACACATTGTCAGATATGATTATTCTAACAAATTTATCAACTTATGCTATGAAGAGTTTGACCAACACCTTGGTCGTGTCTTATTTCAATTAATGTAATGAAACGGATTTGGGCTAGTTGTGACAATTCCTTTTCCATGTTTATTATTGGATTGATAAAAAAACAAGCGACTCCACTTTTGCAAATGCTCCACTGGTTAAGATGCGTTGAGAGGATTTTCTACAACTTGCACTTTATGACCTCTTATTACTTCCCTGATTATGTATCATCATATACAAGTATGTTAGCAATTTGATCTGTCATATATTTGAACTTACTTGCTAACATATGGAATCCTTATTTTTAAAGGGTTTAATGGGAAAAGTGCTTGATTACATCTTACGGCTTTCATGGCTTAGTTGGTAAGGCGTTTGACTTCAGCTGTGGGTTTCGGATTCTATTCCCGATGGTACCAACAAAGGGATGATTGATTATGTTCAGTACCTACTATAGCTGCCAGATGTGATTTGTTCTTCTCAGTTTGATTTTTTAAGTAAATTGTGATATATTAGTTTTTTGGTTATTTGAGTATTAATACCTGAAGCTGTGTATAATATTCCATCACATTTATAATCAATTACTTGAATGACTTTAGTCGATAATGTGTAATTTTCGTAATTTTAACGTGTTTGTTTTATTATTGCAACACAAATATAATAATATTATTACTGTATAATATTTAATGAATTGATGATCTTTAATTTTGGTTAATGTTTGTTTTCTCAACTGATATTTTAATTGGATCCATCTTTGCATGCCTCAAACCGTTCGAGATATGGGAGGCGTGTGCAACTTTAGGAAGTACTTGAAGACATCCCTTTTCGGGAAGTTTAAACAAAATTTATGATTATATACGAATACTACACACATACACTAACTCCATTTAAAGCCGAATGTGTTATTATCAACTACAAAGGTTTCTTGATAATGTGTCTTCTTTTGGTAAGTTTTCTGCAGTTTTTTTTACCAAATATGTTTTTATGAACATATTGAAATGTGGGGAAGTTCCTAATCTGATGACTGCATCCACTACCGTCTTACCCGTTCACTCAACTTAATTTTTGGGTAATGTTTTTGATCTGTCAATAATAGTGGGTTCTAATTCTAAGTTAAGGCGCCTTTGAGGAGAATTTGCTCTCTAAACGGCGCTATGTAAATTGTCTTTTTATTATTATTATAGAAGTCGGGTATTACAGTTCCTCTGATAACAATATTTACACGTGCTTGAAGTGTGAGTTTTTTTGTGCCTCTTAACGTGCGGAGTAGTATTCTAAATGTGTGCGATAACAAACCGCGAGTTCTCTGCCTACTCGAGTGGTTTTAAGCCCACAGGCTCGATTAATGTGGTCGAAAACAACTTTATCTCCGTCTTCAATTTGTCCAAATCACAAATTCGGATATGTTGAAGAGTTACCATACGAATTAATGAAAAAACGTCTCACAGCTTGGGGTTTTTGTTATCTGCTAAACTCAGGTCAAGTACAAAGATCCCCCACATAGACAATAAGTAGGGCCATCATGTTGAAATTTTCCGATGGAACTTTCTGTGTCGTTGAACCTGTTTATTGAAATGGCTTGACTGAAGAGATGTACGCGGAAGGAAATTTGAAGATTAAAAACTGCTCTTTATTAGAAAAATAATTCATGCGCCCTTGGGGCGATTCAATGTTAAACGATGCTGAATATTATGGAATCATCTTTTGAATTTTTTTACATAAATGTATTTCAACTGGTAGTTGTTTAAAAATATCAAAGGTTGCAACAGAGAAGATGTTTATGTGAAGATGCCGTTAATCATTTTTAATTACACAGTAATTCATTTCTTTTCTCTCTCTTTTACTCCATCACTACTGGACACATGCCTCTCCACCATTATCTGACCTGAGACTTAACCTGTTATTTGAACCCTGCCTCTCAATGCTATCCACCCAAAATTTATACAGCTTTACAAATGGTCTTGTTCTTCTCCAATTTACTACTTTCCCTACTTGTCGTTGCTTTGGTGAACAAGATACTTAACTCAACCCAACTTCAGTTCTGAAATGACTTTATAACTTTAGTGATGCCAGTTCTTTTGATTTCTGTATTTCTGATGTGTCCTGTAGGTTTATATCAAGCCCCATCTCTCTGCTGCTTCAAGTTTATTTGAAGATTATTCATGAATGTAAATCTTTCTGCACACTTGTTGCTAATAGAAAAAAATCATTGAAACTCTGATTTTAACCTCTAAACGAGTATGGCCGTACGGCGAGCGAATTTTTACCTCAAGAGACTATGGACGTATACGGAACGTCCGATGTTTTTATTCACATGAATTTATCCATTAAATTGTCATGGCTCAAATGTTTTTATCTATTCAATTATTTTGTATATGGCGGTCGCAATTACGTTTTTTATTTGTGAAAAATATTTGTTAGTAGAAAACTAACAATTTGGTTAAAAAAAACAAATTTCAGATAATTTTAAAATGTAAAAAAAACTCACTCCTCCATACATATTTTACTTACAAAATCTCACTCGCTTAGATGTTAATGTAACAACAAATACAGATTATTTAGTGCATGAATTAGTATATAATATCAATAAATTAAATTTCAATGTTATGCATACCACTAAGGTACAGTACCCGGCGGTAAGTAATACATATCGGGATTAAGAAAGATACTGTCGGCCATAATCGGCTTTGTAGAGCGTCGTCTGTCATTCATATACATGTTCTGTCGCGATTTGTCAGTCGAATCGTGCGACAGAGACAATGCTCTACAAAGCCAAAGTTAGCCGATTATGGCCGATAGTCTCTTTCTTAAGCCCATTGTGTATTACTTACCGCCGGGTACTGAACAAGAGTTTCCGATCTGTAAAAGTTAAAGCAGGGAAAGGAGGAGAATGTTCTCTGTCGTCAACATCTAAACAACATTTAATTTCGGACTTTTCCCTTCTTTTGAAAACAACTTGATAACCAATCAATATTCAGTTATTCAAATTTCAGAATATAATGAAATGACGTCTTCTATCGACTCTGGTTGACGTACTGCTAAGGGTAGAAGTATCAAATTTTAACTGTAACATAGCCTAACCATCCAATGGAGGTGTCCATATATGCTCTGATTTGTTCAGGGCGGAAACTTTGGAGTACATGAATTGAGGTTGATTAATTAAATCCAAGAGAGATGGGGTAAAATAATGCTTTTTAACGGTTGAGAAAAGGTTTAATATTTAAATTGTCAATTTTTGTATGTTTTGATCTCCACTATCATCTCCTTTAATATATCATGTCAAGTACCACCCACTCTTCTATTATTCTAGAGATGGCGTCTAGGCAGCCGAGATGATTCTTGAAGAAATGGAAAAGTAGAATTAAATCGAGTCCGAAACTCCCAGATTGAAGACATTCGTTGAAGGCGAGGCAGATTGAAGGTTTCAACTTCATTTAAGTCTTCTCACATTCAAGTTACAATCACTTTCATGTTTCTCATATTTATAATTATTTCAAAATTAGACTCAACACTCCAATCAGTGAAATGGATAAAATATAGAAGCTACACGCTGTTTATTCATTAAACTGAAATTATATCACTCTCATTATCTTTTACCACAAATTTAAACTTAATCATCTTCGTAATTTATTTTATCAAACACTGTTTATTCCACTTTTTTGTAACGGTATAACCCTACCGGTTTCAAGGCTTTCACCTCATCTTCAGAGGAGCACAAAGATGAAAGCCTTGAAACCGGTAGGGTTATACCATTACAAAAAAGTGGAATAAACAGTGTTTGATAAAAATAAATTACAATGTCTTTAAACCTCCACAACGTTAATGCCTTAACTATAAATAATATATTAATCATCTTTATTAATATATTTTACAAAAAATATTAATAAAGGTGATTAGGTGCAACACATTAATTAAAAAAAAATAATAAATATTTCTCATTCTGATAATTTTGACATATCTCTTTCTGCAGAAAGGCCTGATCTTTAATTATTAAATGGTGAATTGAAAGAAGTATAAACCAGAAAAATGTATAAAGATAAATGTAATATGTGGCTAGGGATTAGAACATATGAGGGGTGAGGTGAAGCAAGTTAATAATGCATAAACATTTTAATGGTCTGAAATTTAAAAATTTATCTTTTGTATTGTATTAGACTTTTGTTGTATATAATACAACCTGGGTTATTTATTGCCATGTGATAATCACTTCTTACCAACCAGAAGGATGTTAAACAAGCCATAAATGAAAACCAGACTGGAACACATTTAAACAAAATTGGGTACTATACTCAAGAAAATGTAGCATGGTCCCTGTGACGTTTGAAATGTCATGTCTCAAAGGGATGGGGTAAAACCATTTTTTTTACAAATCGAATAGTTTTTTTATAAATTGAAAAATTGTTTATCTCCAAACTGACATTTTAATTCGTAATTTTCATTATACTGACTTTCTAATGTATTGTATGATTTGTGTCTATCTTTAAATAGGCCAAGATCCACCACGAATCAATACTAATTAAGAATATTTAATTTTATATATAAAAAAATCTAAAATCCAATTATCGTATATCCCACCCCTAGCCAATGCAGACTAATGTAGTGACTTTTGATGAACGTCACCAAATATTATTTGATTTTAACAAACTGACATATTTTTGCTAATTTGTAACAAGATTTATTAATTTGTCATTATTGTTAGTTTTGTGTAATGTATTTATCTAAATAACTTGCTATTTATTAGAATCGAGGCTTATATTAATGTTGATAAAATAATTAAAATTACTGAACATCGTTACAAGGTTGTATTGGGGCAAATTTGTGAAACATCACAGGGACCATGCTATATTTTTTTTAGTATAACAGGAGTCGAACTGGCAATTTTCAAATTGGACAATAGGCATTTTATAAACCAGGTCATGTACGAGTATGTTCCTTATCTAAAAATGTTTACTATCTTAATAAATTTATCTAGTGTAAAAAGTAAATTCCTTAATTTAAATCAAATAAAGCGATTTAAAATTTGTATGTTATCATTCTTTCACAACAAATACCTTATATAATTTTTTTATCAGATAGCCAGATGTTAATCTCAAAATCAAGCATCACATGTTTTGAAAAATAATTGCGTATTTAATTTCTGCTTTCTCTTAAAATGATTGCAGACTGGTCTATACTCCCTGTTTGTAATGTGATGTTAATTTATAATATTTAACATTTAGTCGTCCCCAAATTTTGAAAAGTCGGACCACATATGAATATTGAAAGTAATTGGTAGACCAGATTGAAAAAGAAAAATATATTTCTTTATATACATACATAAAATATTAAATTTAAGAAAAATAGATAAATTTTTTTCATTCCACTAAAAACAACAAAAGTTACATGATATTTATTTATATAATTTACAGCTGGAAGTCATTTACAAAACAATATACTTATAATAAAGCATAAGTGTATACTTGAGAAAGTGTAGGATGGTTCCTGTGACATTTGAAATGTCATGTCTCAAAGGGATGGGGTAAAATTGTTTTTTTTACAAATCGAAGATTTTTTAAAAATCGAAAAATTGTTTTTCTCTAAACTGACGTTTTAATTCCTAATTTTCATTATACTGACTTTTTAATGTATTTTATGATTTGTATCTAGGCTAATAGGCCAAGATCTACTATGAATTAATAGTAATTACGAACCTTTTAATTTTAGGTATAAAAAAATCGAAAATCCAATTATCGTATACCCCATGCCTAGCCATTGCAGACTAAAGTAGTGACTTTTGACGAACGTCGCCAAATATTATTTGATTTGAACAAACTGACATATTTTAGCTAATTTGTAACAAGATGTATTAATTTGTCATTATTGTTAGTTTTATATAATATATTTACCTAAATAACTTGCCATTTATTAGAATCGAGGCTTATATTAAAGTTGATAAAATAATTAAAATTACTGAACGTCGTTACAAGGTTGTATTGGGGCAAATTTGTGAACTGTCACAGGGACCATACTACATTTTCTCAAGTATAGTAAGTGGAACAAAAAAGTACATTTATAAAAAGAAAAACAAGACAATGAACAAAGAAAGAAGAGAAAATATTATCATTATACAAATAAGAAAAAAAATGTTTTGAAAGTAATAAAATATAAGTAACTTTTCTTCTATATATGATTTCCAAGTTTGATCCTATTGTAAATCAATTAATTCTAGTTTCACAGATATGTCAACCTCATCAGTAATGATTCTGTAATAACATTAATGATTTTTCATGCACATAATTTTTTTTTAAACAAACTTTTTATTTTAATTCACTTTGTAATATATTTACGAGTATTTTGGCAATACAATTTATGATATACAATTCAGGATGATGGGACATATTTTCCCACAATAATCAAAACGAGAAAAAAAATTATAACTATTTTTTAAAAACCTCGTTATGTTTCAAATGACTTAATATATAAAAAATCATTTATTAGTTTTAAATTACAATAGGAAAATTGAGATGCTTAGTTATGTCAGTTCAAAATGCAAGATCTCGTAATACAGATTTGAATTTTTCTGTCATAATGTCAATTTCATTCCGAAGTCCAAAAAGTATTTTAAAACATTGCTGTGATGTAGCAACATAGTAGTAGTTCAATGTAGTACAACAAATCCCCGTACTCAGATTTAATATCTTCCAGAAAGCTTTTGAATTGACTACTTAATTCAGTCCTTATATAATGAACTGTAGTAATGCTTGTTGATATCATACAATTTAAATTTAGTACAGTACCCGGCGGTAAGTAACACACATAATTTGTAGAGCGTCGTCTCTGTCATTCATACACGTGTTCCATCGCGATTTGTCAGTCGTTACCGGACCGGACTGTTAGCACATCGTGCGACAGAGACGACGTGTGTATTACTTACCGCCGGGTACTCTACCATTCTACTTAAAAAAATATTTATGGACTATGCATTGGTTTCAGAATACTTTTATTTTCAAAAAATGTGTTAATTCATTCAACTAACCATACTTTTCACTCCATCAGTTGCCACATAGATTAGCTTTTCTCAAATCAATTGCAATTTATCAATAATTTCTAACAAGTAGAAGTGCACAATCTGACAGGCTTATTTTCATGTGAGTCTCTTCTAACCAGCCAGAAAGATGTTAGAGGCCTTACGATTACGATTTTTATATTATTTTTCCATTTAGAACCAACCAAATTCAAGTCAAACATTTGAAATGCACATACTATTATTTTCTGGATTTACAAGTTAATTTCTTACTAATATTCTCCATAAACGGCAATGCTAAAATGCGAAATAATTTCCCATATAAATAATATTATTAGCAGAACTTATAACATTATGTCTATGAGAAATGTTATGCTTATAAACTTATAAAGAGTGAAGGAACAAATCGGAGTTAGTTTGAATAACAGAACCTATAAATAAATAAATTTTAGAAAATCAACACACAGGGGGGTATCACATTTAAAAGTCCAAACATAATTTTTAACAAGATAAATTTTATTCAGTTAGTACAATGTTGGATTCACAACAGAAAATATAATATATTCCTAAAAAGGATTAATTAGTAATTGTGTAATACTCCTTGATCCACAATCTTTGGATATAAATAAAATAACATGAAATAATAAATTTGGAATGCTATAATACATGTTCAACAGCGTAAAAATTATTCACACTTGTTCTTTACTGTGTAAATGATCTGGTTTGTTTGATGTATGAGACACAAGGCACTGACGAATACTGAATTGGCTCTAAAAATAAAAAGCAAACATTATTGAATATGCAGAACAGTCAATGTTAGAAAGAAAACCTTCATACTTTTATTTTGCATTGACAAAAGTTATTCTTTAATCAAATAAAGCAAATCAAAGTTATTAAATATTAGTGTACAAGAGTTGTTCTGAGAGATTTAGACCGATTGATTATTTTAATTCTTCTGGTTTTGATGTTAACCTTTTACAGTAAAAACATGGTAATTTGAAATTTCACATTATCTGCTGACACACCACGCACCTGAGTCTACCTCGTGTGGAACCTCCTTTACATATTTCAGTGTCCAGCACCACATGCCTTGAGAAAATGAAGAATTCCATATACGTACACTACTTGTTCAAAGCGATTCAACCACAGGAAGTTTCCTATTTTATTGTCATGATCTACTTCCGCACTTCCGATTGTCAGACCCGCACTCCTCTATGGCTCCGAATGCTGGACGATGTATAACTCTTACTCTAGGCAACTAGAAACTGCTGAAATGCGCATGCTAAGATGGTCAGCTGGTGTGTCCCTAAGAGACAAAATTAAAAACTCACGCATTCGTGGAAGTCTAGGTGTTACAGACATCAACAGCAAGATGGAGGAGAGGCGATTGAGATGGTATGGGCACGTTGGACGCAGAGCACCCGATCACATTGTGAACCAGGCAATCTCCATGGATCTTCCTCGAATAACAACCAGAGGAAGACCAAAGAATTCATGGGTGGTGCAAAAAGATAACCTGACGCTAGGCCTGGGGGATGTAGTCCTGGACAGAAGAGCATACGACCTGAGGACGAGGAGAGCTGACCCCAACAGTCTTCGCAGACAGTGAGTTGGGATGGAGCCAGGGAGAAGAAGTGTCATGATCTACATCCGGTAATTATCAAATTGATTGATACCAGAAGTTCTAAAACCAGGTTGTGCTAGTTTTTCACTCTTTACATTTCAGATTGTTCTAAACTTGACATATTTTTAAATTTGTAATTTAAAATAATTACAAAATATTCACGCTTTATTTATGTCAAATAATTTGAAAAATAAGAATAACAAAGCTGTAGATAACTTACAAAGCACTTCGCTTTTTGCTTTTGCCTGATTGTATGGTTTTTGCTTTTGTCCACCCTTATCTATGCTGCAGTACAATCGCCACGGTGCGCCTGGTACTGCGGCATAGGTAAAGGTATGGAGCATAAATATCTCGTATGTAGCAAAAATGTGTGATGTGATGTATCAAGCAGTGCATATTATTTTTCAAATAATATAGTTAAACTATTGATATATTCTACATATTCAAAGGATATTTTTAAAATTTAAAATCATAAGCAAAGGGAAATTCTAAAGCCGAATGTGTTATTATAATATATCAGAAGATTTACAACGGTTTCTTGTAGTTCATCTTCCCATGGCAAGTTTTCTGCGGTTTTCTTACTAAATATGTTTTTCTAAACGTATACAGATGCGGGAAGCACCCAATCTAATGGCTGCAGTAACCATCTTCATTTCTTACTCAACTTCAATTATCATTTATAATATTTTTAATCAGTCAAAAAGAGAGGGTTTGATTCCCGAGTTAGAGAGCCCTGGGGAGCCTGTTTTTTGAATGGCGCTTTATAAATTATTTTAATGTTATTATTATTAACCACTTAACAGTTGGATTTGTAACACAATGACAAACTGTGAATAAATAAATTCTATACGAAAATATATTCCATTCGGAGAAAACAAGTTGATACAAGATTTGCCCAAACAACGCTTGGGAGAAACACTCCCAACAAGTCTAAACAAGATTTGCCGGAACGAGGCTAGGGCTCGTCAGTATAAAAAGAAACTTCGTGCCCGAATCCCGCTCGGGCAAAACTGTCAAGTGGTTAAAGGGGCATAAATTAAAAAAGAAGTGAGCTTTTGAGTTAAAAATTACTAAGGAATAAAAGACAACAAACAATACTTACTGTCCTTCTTTAAAATACTCCTTGAGGGTGTTGGAGAATCTTTTTGAATACTTGACAAACTCCCTTTTTCGTTGCTCCAAAGCCTGTTTACCAGCTCCTGGTGTGAATGCAGTCACTTCATTAACTGCATCTAGCAACTTCTTAATAGCTGAAGCTATTTCCCTGAAAAAAAAAACAAACATTTCAAAGAATGTAAAATATCGAGCAAGATACATGGTTTGTGTTTTGATCTGCACAATTATGTGCAAATGAAAATGCATTATTCCTTTTGAATACTGGAAAAAATATCAAGCTTGTTAAATGTGAAAACAGGTGACTCAGTGTGTAGCATACTTAAAGAAGTACTTATTGAATGATTACTCATTGAGTTAGGTATACGTGTGTCACTGGAATAAATGTCTTTATAAATTATTCAAAGACTGATAGGACAAACATTGTTATGGAAAAATTAGGATGCTTATGACTTAAGTCATTGTTTTTTTCATAAACAATATGCAAAAAAATAGCATGCTACATGACATGGAAGTAGTGAATGACTATCTTTCGTGGATCTCAAATTGACAATGATGGGGTGTACGAAGAGGAAATTAGAAGACAAATCACAATGACCAAAAGTGCATTGTCCCAACTTGAAAAGATTTGGAAAGATATGCCTTTATTTATCAGCAACCTGGACAATCAAGGCAGCATATCTAAGGAGAATTGATGGTTTTGATTTATGTGGTGTTGGCAGCAAATACTGAGGATCCCTTGGACCACTAGGCATACAAATTATTCAATTCTGGAGGAGCTTCAAATAAAGGACAGGTTTTCGACCATTTGTCAAGTATTCTTAAAATTTTTGGCCACAAGGTTGCCACAAGAGATTTTTTTTATTATCAGCGCTGATAGAAGAAGAGGAATGGAGTTGTGGTGTCACTATTCTATTCAGAGAAGACTAAGAAAATAAATGATGAGTAAATATTTTAATACTTATGTTATATCCAGTTTTCTTTTCCATTATGAAAAAAAAAATAATCTAAATAATAATCAAGTATATGCCATATATTTTTTGTTTGTGGGTAGTTTTTAATTAGAAAATAAAAAAAAAATGCTTACTTTATAGTTTCCAAGAAAGTCTTTCTATCCGTAATTTCATCAGGGATGCGGCTAAGAATTTTTTTTAGAGCTGCTGATTTCTTATTTAATTCTTGGAAAGCATCTTCTGATCTATTTAACCGAAGTTCAATAGCTGTAAATCAAAGTTCAAAGTTCATTTGATATAATATTTATTTATATCATCTACTTAATACCGACCTCAAAATAATATCCAACATTTTTTTACGTAAATCAACCAAGGAAATAAAAATGATCAAAAATATAAAGTGTGGAATATACCTAATGGACTAAAGAAAAAAAGTATTTGGACCCATGTACTTTCATCAATAATTCACCGGGTTCTAGTATTTTTTTCTGAGAAATAAAGTTTCTAAGGGGGAATACAATTATTTAAGCGACTTAAGCATCTTGAGTTAGATTAAGAAGATGGTCAGAGAGACGGATTGTCCAGATAGAGGAGATTGTTGTGTCTTGACATTATTTGGGAGGCCTTAGTTTTGAGGAAGAATACAAGTCACTGTATGCCTGACCCAATGGATAAGGGTGAAAGAAAAATGCATCAACATTTGTAATATAACAAGAATGGACAATTTGAGGATATTTAAGGCAGCTCTGGAAAAGTTCTCCACAGCAACGGGACCAAGAGAGAGAGAGCTAGCGTCTGCAGTGGAAGAACGGAGTTTTTCAGCATGAGGCAGTGACCGGATGCAGTGACTCGGAGCATTCTCAGGATATGAATGTCTGTGTTGGAAGGAGTGTTGTGAGATCAACCATGAGTCTTCATGGCTTGCAGTCTCAAAAGAATGTGTTAATAATACTTAGGAAATTTTTTAATTTTTTAACTCATCTGAGTAGAGTTTAGAAAAGAATCTAGGGATGGTCTGGATACAGAAAATTAATAACAAGCAACTAACAATAATATAAAACAAACAATTAGGTTCATGTACTGCCAAAAATCATAGGAGAAAATAAAAAAAATAATTAAAGTTTAACCATATAAAATATCCTAGTACAGTGTTCAATCAATACAGTAGCGTTCATACATTTAACTTTCAGTTAAGTATGCAATATCTAATAAAGTAGAATGAAAAAATTACCATCTGCTTCAGTTATGCTGCCTTGAAGTCTTAATATACTCTCATTCATATTAACGGAGACATCGGCTCTCCGTAGTATTCCTGCTACCAGGTCATAACTGAGGCCAGGTACTGTAGCTTCTGCTCTTGCCAATGCTGTTCTTAATGTTTGGGAAGCAGTGACATCACATCTTTCCAACTAAAAGAGAGAAAAACATTTACTCTAACACTTAAAGACTAAAGAGATTATTGGTAAAATTGATGGTTAGGAAGTAAGAAAATATCTTACAATAGTATTTAACTGATTTCACAAAAAAATGTCCCAAATGTTTTTATCATTGTTTGCTTATCAGAGGTAGTTGTTTAAGAATTATTTCTGAGAGCCTGGCGGATTTATTGCCCTGTGACAATGTCTACAAACCAACCAGAAAAATGTTAAAGATGCCTTAAGTTAAGATCAGATTGGAACCATTCTCTATAGGTTATAAAGGGAAACGGACCCGTAACTAAGCCAAGGGGGTCATTATTATTCTATATTTTTTTATAACGAAGAATTCAAAAGTGACCATTATATAAGAATAAAAATAATGTCAAATATCTTAAATAAATATATGAACAAAATTTATAATTATTGGACTCCGATTCTGATGAATATTGTCCTCGAAATCTGTGACTAAAACACCAAGAAAAGCGAGGCGAGGGAAAAGGCAGAGGACAATCATAGACTGCATCCAGAACTGTTGAGGAAATAAAAAAAGCCAATTTGTTTAATAAAAAAACACATACTATATTGATGAACAATGTCTCATCACATTGTTTTATCTGGAAGACATGTAAATGGTGGAGTCAACTATTGCTTTTGGGAATTAAAAGTATCAGCAATCAGTTCATATTATTTAAGAAATGTGCATTAAAAGAAAGAAAACATTCAACAGCAGATAAAAAATTGGAGATGAATTCTACTAGCCCTAATTGGTAATTTCAGGATTCTAAATACAGTAGCTCCCGTTATCCGTGGTTTCACTTATCCGCAGTTGGTCTCTTGTGATTTTTTTTTAAATCTCGCGCTAAATTAGTGCAACTAATGGCGAAGGTAAGTCAATCATAGATTTGAAGATTCATCTCAAGTCATTCACGTGATCAGACATGCTTCATCTCTTGTGTAATCGCAACGTTCCCAGTATCTCAGTGTCTGTTTTCAAATCCTTATTTGCCGTAATAATGCCTCTGAAACGCAAGATTAGTGATGCTGGTGACTCAAAGACTGCAAAGAGACCTCATCAAGTGCTTGCATTAAGTGTAAATCTAAATTTTTTAGCTAAGTAAGAAAAGAAAACAATCACCGCCGTTGCTAGAATGTATGGAAAGAACGGATCTTCTATTCGTGAAGTGCTTAAAAAAGAGCAAGAGATTTATTAGTTTTGAGAAAACAGAGATGAGATCTTTCAGCGTATTTATAGAAAATGGCTGTCTAGTATAGGTACACTTAAATATACGGTAATTTAGAAGGGGTTATTATCTGCAGACTTTGCCATCCGCTAGGAGATTTGTAACCCATTACCTGTAGATAATAGGGAACTACTATATTTAACCAGGGTGATCATCATGAAAACACTTCATATATGTAAATCGCCAAGAAGTATTGAAGAGACGGAGAGCATTTGAACTTTTCATTCCATGCGTTTTATATGTTAAGAATAGATTTCATGTATTGTTAATGTAAAATGAAAATTAACTTTTTTAATTAAATAAAACAAACAAAAATCTCCAAAAACACCAATTGAAAAATACCAGGTGGAAGATTGGAAACATGTTATGCGTATTGTATGATTGCATGTGGGTAAATGTTTTGCAAGATCACACTTAAGAATATTTAAAGAAATAGGGCTGATGTACCTTACTACTAAATACATGTAAAAATAAAAAAAGGTCAGAAAATTGTGGTTTTCAGAAATCGTTACGATTATAATTATATTGCTTTTTTTTCTCAGAAAATTGTAAATGTAATATGGGCCTTTTGGAATTAAAAAAATAAGTTTTTGAACTTCAAATGATGTAGGTCTTTTTTTACATCTTTGTGGTTGGTCGGAAGAATTACCACAAAGCAAAAAATCCACCTGGTTGAATTGTATATAACGGAAGTGTAATACCAAGCTAAACAACATTATTTGGCAATCATTGGTTGAAAAAAATTATAAAAAAATAATTTAAAGGCATTTATTTAAACAAGATAATTGAGGAATGAAAGAATAAAAATAGGTAAGTTATTATGGTGATTATTTTTTTTCCTTTTTAGAAACAGTTTCCCTAATTGTCAAATATTTTTTACATGTATTACAATAATATTTTTGTGATTATTCTATAAAAGATGCTCATCTAAGTCTCGATTAGTGCTCGGAATTCACGTTTTCGAGATAAGGCCCTGCCACATTGCGTCTCGATTAAATATCGAAGAATTTACTGCATCAAATGGCTGGATAGATCGTTTCAAGAAGAGGCATTATGTGATGTATAGATCAGTTTGCGGGGAATCTTGACGTGTTGATTTGGAGATCGCTGAAGATTGGAAGCAGACGAATGTTCCTACTCTAATTGTGATGACATCTGAAGTTACGGATATCGATGATATAGTGGAAAGTCACATCCACGAAAACTTATCCGATGAAGAATTATGTGGTGAAGAAGAGGTAAACTTAACCCATCCAATTCCAACAAAAGAAGATGCTATGAGGCATATTGAAGGCCATAAAAGCTACTTTACTAGCATTGAAAACGTACAAGACGAAACTTTCTTTTCGATTTACAAGATCGAAAGAGCTGTAAACCAGCACAAAAATATGTACCAAACCGATTTGCGTGATGATCTAAAAAAAATAATTTTAAAAAAATTTTCTAGCCCCGAATCTACGTTTTCCCGCTAATTACGTTTTTTTTATCAGTCCCTTCAAAAACGTAAAAACGGGGTTTCACTGTATATTAAATATAATCAGTGATTTAAGCTCAAGGAAATAACGAGTGAATCATTTGAAGATTTTCTAGAATTATTAACAAAATATAATATAAAATAAAAAAAATATACACCCATACCTCGCTTTACAGAAGAGATGTTCCTGAAAAGTTGTCCGTAAATCGAAATTCCGTATATCGAATTATTTTATGATGTGCATGACATATCAAATGTGCATGATGTGTTCCATGAAGAAAAAATAATAAATTAATTAAAAATTTGAGAAAAATCACTAGTTATTCTGAAATATCTAACTATTGTAGATAGAGAAAACTTATTCATTTGCAATACAAACATAAAAAAAATTACAGCGTCTATAATGAATAATTAGAAGATTCCATATCAGAATTAATTTATTGGGAGCAGAAACTGGATGGAAATATCCATCTAAAATGTGCTATTTTGCGTATTTTCTGCGAGCTGTTTATAACAATATATAATATGTAAAATCTAGTCAATTTTCTGAGAAACTTTTGGGCTTCTATCTTCATCGGAATCACTTTGAATAAGAACTGAATTTACTTTTAAAAATGTGAAAAAGCAACAACTAATTTCATCAATGTTAATTCTCCAGAAATATTTATTTTGCTTTCTGTGTCGCTTAACGGTGGGTGCATCTTGATCTATAAGGTCAGTCTATAAATTCGTGCATATTTTTGAGATATTTTGAAACAAATGTTGACAATAGACCTCTGCATTAATCGTTTAATTAGGTTATAACAGTTCAATGTGGATGACATCGTACATATCCCACCAAATAGATAAAAGTATTTTTTTTAATGCAATTGCTCCTTTGTTGTTGGTAAGGGTTTGTTTATCCGCCTACTGTATTTTTCTTGCGATATTATGATCCAGTATTCACTTTTCCTGTCACAACGCAGTAAAGAAACGGTTCGCATTCAAAGTGGGTTAAGAGAGACGTACAGATGTTTATTCGCTGCTGGCAATTCTGCTAGCTCGTTAGGTACTCAATTTCCAAGTTTGGATACCTTTCCTATCTCCTTAAGGTGACGAAATACTGTTCCATGAGATGGATTAAGCCTTTCTGTAATCTGATTTACCATTAGTTCTGGCTCTGAATCTATGACTCTTTAGAGCGTTGTTGTCAAAATTAACAGGACGCCCTGACCAGGGCTCCTCATTAACAGGTTGTCCATCATTAAATCTTTGAAACCATTTCTGGGTAGTCCTTACAATGACACCATTCTCACTATGAACACTGTTAATTTTTGTGTTGTGGAACTTGACCATTTAAAAATGAAAAGTATAGAACGTGCCATTTGTACTGATTATTGACATTAATTTTCTAAGGGTTCTTATTTACAATAATTGATAAACTGACCACTTGAGTGTACATTTAAAAACAGGATATGCCTTGTGTGGAAGCGTATTGTTCTACAAAATTAGTCATGGTGTACCATACATACGACATCAATACGTAAAGCGAATTTGTTGATTGTTTTTTTAATTCCATTGTAGCTGAATTCCGTGTACACACAATTTAAATTTATTAACAAAATCTCAAAATTAAAACAAAAATTTATACCCATGAAAATCATTTACTAAATGAATTTCTAGCTGCAATCAATGTTAAGGTTAGCATCCATAATTTTGTCAACTATGTATCCTGTCATTTACTGAATTTTAGACTGTTTTGGTATTAGCTGAATTTTAGTTTGCAGCTATACCACGTAATGTTGATGTGCAAAAATAACCTGCATATAAGGTATTCAAAATTTTATTAAAATGCCTTCAAAAGCTAGTCAAAGACGGATCTCCATACTTATGTCGAGACATAAGAAGATAATTTAAAAATACGTTTATACACTTTCACGAATATAAAATATGTAAAATATTTGCCTTTGTGACACGAAAACAGATCATATAATACGAACCTGCGTTAAAACTGGGCGTATCAATACTGGAAGAACGAGCGAGGTTACAGGAGTTTCATCTCCCATTGTCATCCTTAATCAGTTATATTTTAACTATATAACAAGAAAATATTTATATAAATTGTTAAACAAATATTAAAATACTAATATTCACAATAAAACAGTTGTCAATGTCTATCACTACTCATCCAATCTGTCTTATTTCTACAATAGACGTGTAGGTCACGAACTACCGTCGATATGATAACTGGTCTGTTTAAAGAACTAGAGAATCTAGTAGGTCTGCTCATATTTTTTTTAATCCTGTGTGTATAAATAAATGCATTTTTCTAGTTTATCATTACGTTTCCAAATGAAAATATGAATTAATTCACTTTTTCTTTCGTGTAGTAAAATAAATGTGGGCATTTATATAAGTTAATGGATTCATTTACAAATATTTGAAAGGGCGCTTTGCAATTTTGGGTTGAAGGGGGTAAATGTTATTAAAAAACGAAACTTATATAATTTTTATGTCAATGATTTGCCTGGTGATTGATGGAAAATACCTGAGCCGTTTTAAATTTGCAGACGACAGTATTATATTTTCACAAAACCCGAATGATCTTTAGTACTAACTGTTAGAATTGGCAGAATTCAGTAAACAAGTTAGTTTAAAAATAAATATATTAAAACCAAATACATGATGAACAGCTTTGCTACCACTAAACCAATAATTGTAAATGGAAAGCCACTGGAATATGTGTACTTGGACCAACTTATTCCCTTTGTAAGTGTCATATCAGAGGAAATAGCATGAAGGACAAAACTAGCATGGAGCTCATTTGGACGTTTGAACAACATTTTCAAAAGTAATCTCAATATCTTTGAAGTGAAAGGCCTACAACCAGTGTATTGTCTCAGTACTTACATATGACTGTGACATGAACGCTCACAGCAAATAACACATAAAGGCTTCAGACAGCACAAAAGAGCATGGAGAGATGTATGTTGGGATATCCAAAAGAGATTGCAAACGAAATTCTTGGATTCTCAACACAACAAAGATAGAACGCGTCACAAATGTATGCAAAAAAGATGAAGGAGCAATAGGCGGGACATGTAACCATAATGTCAGATTCTCGGTGGATATCTGAAATAATCCAATGATACTTAAGAGGCATAAATGGTCCCAGAAAAAGATTAAAAGTACGTTGGATGGATGAAATCAGGAAGCATGGCAGAATAGTATGGCACTAACGAGCACAAACCCGAATTATTTGGAGTCGACATGGGGAGACCTTCATCGATGATGATGACACAGAAGTTTACGGCCATTATTCATGTAGAAGAAGATTATCTTCCGAAAAAGGGCAAAATTTTGAAAATATAATAAATTGTCTATACATCACTCGCGTATACTCCTTCATATATAGAAGTTCGCGACAATTATTCAAGAAGAATAATCATCACTTGATACTGGCTACACTCCCTTCGTATACATATTATAAGAGTCCACGGCTAATTTTAAGAAGAAAAAGAATAAGTCTCTGGCGTATACTCCTTCATATATAAGAAAGAGTTCACGGCCATTATTCAAGGAGAAGCAATTGTCTATACGCATTTGCTGTCATAACATCGTGGAATTAGTTTGAGGTTATAAAAAAATTGTGATATAATTATAAAATTATTGTTAATTTACTTTAAAAGCTGGTTGCAAATTATAGAAGTGTAATTATTTTGACTCGTTCTTTTGTATTTATCATTTGACATAAGGGATCCGTGATATTGCTTTGTAGATTTTAGAATTCGTCAACAAAATTAAAACATTACATTATCATTCATATATCGAGTAAATGCTGTGTATTAAATATTCATAATAGCATTTTAAAATTATGTAAACGGTTTTTATCGGGAAGATTTATACACATCAGAAAAGTAAAGACGCAAAAGATAAATACACCGATAACAATGCAGTTTTTTCCTAACAGGTTTATTTGGTTAAAAAACATACAAAAACATTACACATTTCATGAAAAAACTACTTTTAATGGGGAAAACTCATGCTCCATCAACACTTTTTTTGCAGATGTGTCGCTCCCGAATATTTCTGTTGTGAGTTTTTTCAATGAAATTCCCTTTTTTGTTTTTCTCAAAAATGTATAATATGTTTTTACACATATACAAAACTACCTTGCAATAGGTGCATATAAATTTTATGTCTTTCTTTTTCTGAGGTCTATTTACAGCATGGTGGCACACATGCTAGTGCCTTTGAATGCTATATCCTTGGGGCTCAGTCTCTCGAACACGGAAATAGCATGATGATATGTATATAAAACTCTGAATTTAATGGATACATATTTTTCGACGGTTTTTCAAGTTTTTAACAAGTTGTAATCCGTTGTAGATGGTCATACAGAAACGTGGTTTGGACGGTAAAGAGGATATTGATGATGGTGAAGATGCGATGCTATCGGAGAATTCAGACACAGACATGAGTTCATCTGATTCAGATTCGGAAGGAAATGAACATGAAGATTTAATGCATGAAGGTGATTAATGTATATTTTATAATCATGTTAGTTTTTATTGTGGTATACTGTGTAATATGAATAAGAATTGTTCACCATACAAATTGGATATTTTTTGTTTATCTATTTTCAGAGTTATAAAAAATTGTTTAAAAAAAATGCATATTGCACTACACCATAAAAATAATGAACCAATATTAATTAAAGAAATTAATGCTCATTTGTCAAACTGGAAAAATCAATGTTTTTTTCAAAATCAATGACTTTTAAATTTTTTTAAATCTTGTTTATTTTCAGGAGTCCTTATTTTTCATTGACAAGCAACTTTGTTTTAATAAATAGTTGTTTCTTGCAATTTAAGAATATCTTTGGAGTTGAGTGAATTAAATTTGAACAAATACAATTATGACAGTTGGCGAAATTGTTTGTATTGATATAGTTTATATTCACAATGTCATATTTTGTGTTGTTATTGATCTAAAGTAAGACAAATAGAAATACTAATTAAAATTTATATTGAACAAAAATATCTTGATTTATGCATTTAAAGTTAACTGTAACAGTTATTTCTGACCATTTATATTGAAAATTTGTAAAGATATGTTTTCAGAACTTTATAGTAAAAAACATATTTGGTGTGTTCATAAAATGTTTATTTTGTTTATTGTACATACCTACTCATTGAAAAAAAATAGTGATAAAATGTTTTTGTACCAATATCCACAAACCTATCTGACAACTCATAATTACTAGTTGAAAATTTCCATATATTTTAAAGATGTTTTTAAATTAATATTACAGTTTTTAGTGTATTTCTTCAATTAACATTAATTAACAGAATAATAAGAAATAATTAGTGGGCAACATGAAATATGTTCTAACCATTTTACATATTCATTCAAAGTAATGCCGGCATTTGATAGGGTCCGGCAGAGTTGAAGATTTTTTTATTTGGAAGTAATCCTGAAGTTGACTAATTTTGATCTGCACTCTTCAAAAGATTTTATTTGAGTAGAAAAACTCCTTAAAAATGTCATTTTTGATCATAAATAGAGTTAATCATGTATGATTTACACTAACTGAATATCATTCATTGATAACCGAAGAAAAAATATAAGACTAGGAAAAATATTTTGACTGTGGAAGAGACTGGATAATCTCTGTGGTCCTGTAGATAAAACACCTGTCTTCCAACCTAGGGATAGTGGGTATGATTCCCTTTGGAACCCAGATTTTTTTAAATATTGGATACCAGTCTGGTTTCGTTTAATGCCTCTAACAGTATTTTTTTGTTGGAAGAGATTGTCACAAAGTAATAAGCGCACCAGATTATACTGTCTACAATAAAAGAGTAATATATTACAATACTGTTTTGATTTTTCCTCCCAGTATACTGTAAAATAAGTTAATACTGTAAAAAATTATGTACTATAATTAACGTATTTCTCATATTTCAGATGATAAAAATACATCAAATGAAGAAGAGGAAAAAGAGCCCACAGAAGATGACGAGGATGAGCTTGTCAAGGCAATAAAAGCTGCTAAAGAAGTCCAAAGGGATCATCCTCCTGATATCACTACGGAGGACTGTATTGTAGATATTTGCTTTCATCCACAAAATAATATCCTCGGTGTTGCATCAATAACAGGAGATGTCTATATCTACAGCTATAGTCACGAAGCTAACCAACTTCTTGCCACTCATGAGTTACACTCTAAAGCTTGTAGGGATATTGAATTTAACGCTGAAGGGGACACTTTATTTAGTTGTTCAAAGGTAATATATTTTAAGTATCTTTAAAAAAATTGAGATGATACAATTTGCTGATACTTATCAATATTTCTCGATCAACTGCAAAATATTGTGCACAAATAATTAGGGAAAAAGTGCTACACAAAATTTGATTTTGTAGAACTACAAAATTTAGTGTTATTTATTTAACTTTATTTACTATTATATACTTAATTTACTGTAACATCCTTAATTTACTGTTATATACTTAAGTTAAGGGTATAACAGTATTTATAATTTTTTTTTGTTAAACATGATCAATCAATTTCAGTGAAATTAATAATTTTTTTGAGATACCTAAATCGATTTGAAATAAGTAAAGTAAATAAAAATTTTAATTTTTAAACATTAGCCTTTGAGGGCTACACACTTGGTCGAGTGATATTCAAATTTTTTCACCCCATCTGAAAAACAAGTTTTGTCAAACTGCAAAATAATCATTTACTGCGGTCATATCCTGATTCAACGAAAATTTCTTTCCACTGAGACAATTTTTTAATTTCGCGAACAGGAAGAAGTTGCACGAGGCCAAGTTCGGGGAATATGTTGGATGAGGAACCAATTCATGCAATTTAGCCATTGCGATGATTGATTTGTAGGATGGTGCGTTGTTCTGGTGAAAGCATTTTTTTGTATGTCAATCTTGACCGTTTTTCCTTCAATTTGTCTCTCAAATGATCCAATAATGCTGTATAATAGACTCCCGCGATTTTCTTGCCCATTTACAAGTAATTAATTATGACGATTTCTCGGGAATCCCAAAAAACAGTGGCCATCCCCTTCCCAGTCGACAAAACGGTCTTCGCTTTCTTCAATGTATTTTCACCAATTGCTGTTCACTGTTTTGATTGCTGTTTGAACTCTGGTGTGTAGTAGTGGATCTAAATTTCGTACAGTCACGAATCAATGTAAAAAGTCCTTCGGATTGAGATTAAACATCGCCATTTCACTGCGTTGAAATGTTCTTTCGAGTGCGTTTTTGGTCGACAGACAACCATTTTGGCACCCATCATGCAGAAATCAAAAATCTTTTGTATATTAAACTTTTTATATAGTATATTGTGCACCCGTTCACTTGAGATGTCCACAGCCTCACCAGTCTTGCACATATGCACTCGATGGTCTCCCATCACAATACCATGAAGTTTTTCAATGATTTCCTCCATGGTGGATGCTATTGGGTGTCAGGAGCGCGATTCATCTTCAGTGTATACACGTCCATGTTTAAACTCATTTATTCAGAAATAAATAGTCTTCAATGCTGGTGCAGAGTCCCTGTGAACTTCATCCAACTTGACTTTGATCTATAATACTCAACAAGCATTCTATGGCAGTGGTTTTAAACTTTTTCATTTCACATCGCCTTTAGTGTAAAAATTTTTTTTGGATACCCCAAAAAATAGCTTACCAATTAGAGGAATAGGTGAGCCCGTTTACTATACAGTTTCTCAAATCTTGAAATCAAACCAGACACAGCTACCCTAATTTCTGTTCCACATTGACTTTTGAGCGATATTTGGTTTTAATTAAAACTAACACTGAAAACCCAGCTTTGGAGAGGTAAGTCGTCGCAAATGAAACCAGGATTCTCTGAACTTAGCAAAGGATATTCTTTCTGTACATATATCTAAAACTCAAACAGTTTCAGTTAGATGTCTCTTCCCATCATTCTGATCATACATAATCACATTGAATTAAGATTGCCTGAAAATATTAAATTTTTCAAATAATCTGCGGCATCCCAGATTGCCGAGACACTATTTTCAAGATTAATTTACTGTAATTCTAAACTTTCAATGTTCTTTTTTACAGGACAAAAGTATAATGTGGAGTGATACAGAAAGTGGCAAATTAAAAGGATTTATAGATAATGGACATGATGATCCTATCTATTGTTTAAGAGTCATAAGTGAAAATATTATCACTTCTGGTTAGTAATATATATTTACTTTGTCTGATGAATAGTAGAGGTGGTTATTCAAAACAAACATTCATAATATTGTCAGGACACCCTTTCATTTTGTTCTCCTTGTCTGAAAACCAATGAAGTAATATTTTTACATTTTATGAAATTTTAGGGGTAGCTACTGCCTTTAGCAACTGAATCCTGCCTATATTACTATGGCATCTGAATCCTGCCATATGGCTCAGAATCTGGGCACATTATTTTTTTAGTTTTTGAATTATTTTGAATAAGAAAATGTATTATGAAAAATATTAGACAAGAAAACTATAGTTTAAGCATTCTTATTCTTGATTTATTTTATAGGTGATGATGAAGGAATTGTAAGGATGTGGGACATAAGAGTACAGAAGCCAGTTCCTATATTTTCACTTAAGGTTTCAGAAGATTATATATCTGACATGGTTACTAATGAGGGAAAAAAGTTTTTGGTCTGCAGTGGAGGCGACGGAGCATTAAGCACTATTAATATGAATGGGAGGTAATGAATCATTTATTTATAAAATCTAACACATCGATCAATAAGTCCCGGAACTAACTACTAAAACAACATTTGTTTGCCAAAATTCTTCTTTATTCATCAACATAGTCTCCTTCAAGAGCGATACATTCATTCCAACGCTTTCCTTACTTTTCTATGCCAGCCGTGTAGAATGATTTATATTTGGTTTCAAAATAGGCGTTAGTTTCGGCAATCACTTCTTCATTGGAGCCAAATCTTTTTCCCTGGAGCATCTTTTTGAGGTCTGCGAACAGCCAATAGTCGCTGGGGACCAAATCTGGAGAATATGGTGGGTGAGGAAGCAATTCGAAGTTCAACTCGTGATATTTGGCCATCGTTACCATCGACTTGTGACACGGTGCATTATCCGGATGAAAGAGAACTTTTTTCTTCTTCATATGGGGCCATTTTTTTTGCAATTTCTGCCTTCAAACGCTCCAATAACGCTATGTAATATTCAATCAATGAATATTATACCATGCGAATTCCAAAATACGGAGGCCATAATCTTCCCGGCCGACTGTCGAGTTTTTGGTCGCTTCGGACGACTTTCACCGGCTGCTCTCCACTCAGCTGACTGCCGATTTGATTCCGGAGTACAGTGGTGGATCCAAGTTTTATCCATTGCTACATACCGATGCAAAAACTCCGGTTTATTTCGCGTAAACAGTGCCAAAAAGCGCTCTGAATCATCGATGCGTTGTTGTTTCTGTTCCATTGTGATAAACGTGGCACCCATTTCGAAAAACGCTTTTTCACGACCAAATGTTCATGCAAAATAGTGTAAACACTACCAAATGATATCTTCAGGATGTCAGCTATCTCACGCAACTTTACTTTGCGGTTTTACATCACGATTTTGAGGGTTTTTTTTTTATGTTTTCTGGTATAACAGCCTCATTTGGACGACCAGAGCGTTCAATATCATTTGTGTCTGTACGACCGCATTTGAAATCAGCATACCACCAACAAATGGTTGTTTTCGATAATACTTTTCAAGCCATCGCTGAGTTTGAACTGTATTTTTTCCCATTAAAAAGCAATGTTTTATCAACACACGAAATTCGGTTTTTTCCATTGTTTTGAAAATAGCAAAAGTAGCGTCACTAAAATCACTGTAACTCAATGACACAATATCGGAATGTCATGAAAGTTTGACACGTAACTTCTAAAGGCTGGTACTAACTGAGAATGGTATGGATTTGTTATTAGAGGCGCCATCTGTTGGTTAGTCCCGGGAATTGTTGATTGATACGTTATACATGTAATGACTCATTAATTTATAAAATATATACATGTAACAAATAATTTATTTTTAAAATCTAAAATTACAAAATAATCCTCCAACACGAAGAATAAAGTGTGTCGACACTTCTCTTCCACTCGGTGGTTTCGGGTTCGATTCCGGATGTGACCCAAAAAATAAAATGTTCTTAGTTTGGTTTTAGAGTTGTCCTATTAAGAATACTAACATGCACTAGATTTATGTGAATGTTGTTGCATTTTCACATGTTGTAGTATTGCCAATATGGGACATGATGGACAGTGAGATATGTGCTTGCTCCAGTTGTTTTTGAGCCGAAAATTTAATTAATGTAACCAAAGACAATATCACCTTGAGGTGCATGGCCGCACGGTAACACACTGGACTTCAAACCCCGCACTGTGCTACTGCCCTCGAATGTTACATGCATTTTTTTCCGTCTAGTATTTGATGGTATAAGGATACGTATGACTTTGGTCATATATTTTCTTTAAAAAAAAATGTCTCCTGGTCATCCTTTTCAACATGCTCCCATTGTTAGTGCTGATATATTGAGGAGTACCATATGAAATAATGAAAAGGCTACAAATAATGGTTTGTGGACAGATGTTAAATAAAATATCTTCAATAGGTTAGGACTGGAGGGCTGATAATCTAACTCTCTGATTTTTATATTAATTCTAATCCGGCAAAAGTGCATTTTATTATAGTGCTGTTTTTATATGAGTGACAAAAAAATGTAAAAAGTGTATCAATTAAAAAAAATATACCTAAATATGAAAGACAATGCTGTGGCATATTTGGGTACCCGTGTATGAATTGTCCCATACACAGAAGAAAAGGTATCAGTGATAACTAGAATCTCAGTCATCGTATTGACACTACACCAAATTTAATCTCTATTGTTAAAAACTGACTGTTTTGAATGATTCACATGTTTTTTTCATAACATGTTCATTTATAATTTCAGAAAAATTCACGTACAAACGGAGGAATATGATTCTGAGCTGACCTGCATTGGATTATTTAGAAGTGAAACAAAAATACTTGTTGGTTCATCAAAAGGAAAAATGTACCTTTTCAACTGGAATGAATTTGGTTTGCACAGTGATGAATTTTCTGGACCCAAACAACAAATATCTTGTATGGTGCCCATAACTGAAAACATTGTGGTCACATCAGGAGAAGATGGAATACTCAGAGCTACACATCTCTTCCCCCATAAACACTTGGGTGTAGTTGGACAGCATACTATATCTGTGGAAAGATTAGACATATGCAATGATGGAACATTTATAGCTTCTTGCTCACATAATAACGATATAAAGTTTTGGAATATTTCATATTTCAATGATATGGAAGTGACTACATCTTATAAGAAACAAAACAAGAAGAAAGATATGAAAAATAATCTCCCATCCAGCAAAGCAAGAAATGCTTCAGACTTTTTCGCAGGAATGTCGTAAATACATATTTTTCCATAAAATATATTTATTCTTGAAAGATGTATTGATAGCGTCAAATTATGTATTTCATAAAATAAAGCAATTTTATAAGCATTTTGATCTTTTGTAAATTTCCTCCTCAGAGGCCTGATCTTTGTTCTCATTACAAATAAATCATTAAAAATGTATTTCTCTTACTCTTTTTTTATGTTTAAAATATTGCAAAAATGTTCTCTTATTGAGAAAATAATAATGCACAGAAACATAAAAAGAAAGATAATGGGTTTATTTGTATATTTTTTAATAAACAGGAGTTCAGGAGAGATGGCTTTACAAAGAACATGAACCTTAGTGAAATTTTACTGGAAATTTTTTCATTTCTTGACATTATATTGTTTTACATAGGTGCTACACTTTCAGCTGAATGGCCCAGATAATTGGAAAAGGATGATCAATCAGAAAAAACGAAGGCAAAAGGCTAGTTAATACAAGGGGATTTAAAATTTTTCAAGTTGTTTGATTGTGTATAGTTCAATGAATTAAGGCTTTTCAAGAAAAGTGTGAGTATATTCTTGTGGTTTAGCTGAAATTTATTTGAAGAAAGCTAGAAATTATGTAGTATAGCCGGGAAGGACTGGATGTGGAATTTTTTTAAAAGAAACTCTGAAATTAGTCCAAGAAAATCAGTGTTACTAAGGAACATATTTTAAATAGTGTATCTTATTCCTAAGGGTAGCTATAAAATAGTGTTGTTACTGTTTTTTATTTATTTATTTACTTGAGCAGCATGCTACTTAAGATTGAAAAGTAACTATAACAAGTCTCATTTTTCAATGTAGTTTTAACAAAACTGAAGAATATGTGAAGTGCCAATCTCATCAAAATCTATAAGACTCTTCTTCCCAGTGTCATGTCAGGTCTCCCCAACGTTGAATATCACCTGAGAGTAGACATCTTTGTCCCCGGAAGCCCGAAAAAGATCCCCAACGCCCCTTATGCCAGTCCAATCACGTATATTGCGGAGCCAGGAAATTTTCCACCTACCAACACCTCTTCGGCCTTCTATTTTGCCTTGGATGATCAGGTGCAGTAATTTGTACTTTGCTCCTCTAAGTACATGACCCAAGTAGGACACCTTTCGGGTTTTAATATTAGTCAGCAACTCTCTATCAACTTTGGCTCTTTGAAGAACCCTTGTGTTGCTGACCATATCCGTCCAGGGTATCTGTAGCATTCTCTGGTGCATCCACATTTCGAATGCTTCCAGTCGGTTCATACTACCAACTTTGAGGGTCCATGATTCCACTCCATGCAATAACACTGACCAAACGTATAAGACTGGAAAACTATAGAGAAGTGATACATTTTTGGAGATTTTAAAAATATGAAAAAAATAGTAATTTGAGGAAAGTGTAATTAATCAATTGACAAAGAAACAAATACTCTAGTTTCATAAATATTTTGACCATTTAACAATTATCACTTAAATTTATAAATTGGAGACGGCCTAGCATGGGTTTTGAAAGAGTAGAAAAATTCTGTTATTTGAGAAGTATTATATATGACATACTCAGGAGATAAAAAGGCCAGAGATATTGAATGGTGATTTGCGATAGGAAACAATATCAACGGGGTACTAGAAGACATGTACTTGAACCAACTAATGTCAAGAACTGTTAAAAAGTATGTTTCACAATAGCATATTAATGTTCACATTTTTGTACGGTAGTGAAATATGGATGTCGAAAAATGAGGACTTAGAAAATGTATGCTCTGAAGAATTTGTGGTGTGTTAATGTATGGCAAAAAGAAATTTAATTGTTGATGATGAATGTAAACTAAATACCGAAGTATTAAAAAGGGTGAAAAATAGCATGTTGAGATGGTTTGGATATGTTCAACTGGTTGGCGACGAAAAAGTGACTAAAGTGAAGTTATGGTAGAGGAAGACCAATGGTTGAAATGATGGTCGTAGATGGTTGAAAACTGAAAAATCTATATGAGATAGAGAAGAGGCAAAGGAAGTATAATGTGATAGGAATGTATGGAGCTCTGCCTTCTTAAATAGAAAAATTACATTAAGACAACTGTATCATTTTAAAAGGATTTAATCTTTTTTATTTTATGTGCTTAACATTTCCTACTAACCAGAGGCATTGATGTAGAATGGTTGCAGTTTTCAATAAATATATAATATAACATATATACCAGCCCCGTAAAGAATCATACATATGTTACCACCCCATCATGCCTTTTTGGGGTAGGCAGAGCCACTCCTTTCTATCTATGCACACAGCTTTCTCCTTATCCCCATCATACATCTCGTCATATATTTTATTATACGTTCATTTTGTTATACTCGTATGTAAACAATATATGTATCGTGCATGGAAAAATAAAAAAAGGAATGTATGCAAAAAACATATTAGCGTTGCTTTTACAGTTGGCTTCCACGTTATCTCAAATTAAACTTACACTTGTCCCCGGGCGCAAAATATTTTTGTTATGTCACTGTGGACGTTTTGAGGAATGATAAAATAATTTATTTAAACAAATAAATTATTTTATCATAAGAAACCTGGAAGCGGAATTCGCCAATGATCAAACCTGAAACACTAGTTTGCTTAGCAATATTGCTAAGTATTAGAACAATGGCTCGATGCGAGAATCTATTTACCAGCCTAAAATAATTATTGCGAAACTAAAAAAATCTAAATTATGAAAACGAGAATTATCGAAAAAGGTTAAAAAAATATATCGGTTAGTATAAAGGTATGCCTGAAAAGGGTCATGTATCGGTCTCAGTAAGTCATATTGTTTCGCTCTTGGAGCTTAATAACGGTGATTAGCGAGATTTTTTAAAGAGGGTTATCAGTTTTTACGCGGATCTTTTCGCACCTTTCGTATTAAGGAAGGTTACCGTTAACTAGAACAGTGTTTGTCAAACTTTTTTCACCTTTGGTCCGTTTCCGAGATTCAATTTCACTTATTTTTACACATGGCTTTGCGAATTATATCATATCTTACTGCGAGTATAAAGAGTGAATATATATTTGAAAAACATTATAGAGATTCCTAATAATAAAATATTTCAAATTAGTCTAATCTGAAAAATTATCTCTAAAATAAAATTTTACTAAAATATTTATTACAATGCTTAGAAATCTAATCTACACGCTAATAATAAATTGTTTATTTCATTTTTTCATACATGTTAATAAACTATTAATAATATAGACATATTTGCAATATGAAATAATTTTTTGAGTATTGATTATTAAAAAAACATAGTCATTGTATAGGTAATTATGGCGCAATACGCTGTGCGCTGCTTAGTATATGTTTTTTTCACTTTTTTTGATTTACTTTATGTATTTTTAAAGTTATATGCCTCAAATAAACTGAATAATATTTTACTAGATTACTGTTCAAAATGTAGTTTTGTGTGACAAAATGTAACGCATATTTTTATTTTTAGTACAGCATTTTTTACTAAAATAAACGAAATGGAGGCAACATTTATTGAAAGTGGCCTTTTTCTCTATGCGGGGTTTATCTCTACTAGACGACTTATTGGAACAGATTTATTCATGAACTATTCATTATTTATATCACGTTTTTTAACTTTCAAACATCATTCGAACTAAAATTATTTAATTGTACTCGTAGTTTTATAAATTCGAAAACAAATGATATTTTCTCACAAAACAGAGTTTTATTAGTAATGTTTGTTATTATTAAACGAGATTGGTATTAAGAAATCTACTACTTTTTTTAATAACGTGTAATTCTCATATTTTTAATAATCAGGGAATATTTTGTTTGTGAACGTTAAAGTTTCCTTGAATATCAATATTGATAAATGTTGAGAGCCACTGGGCGGCACCATATTTTTGAACAGCCAATTAATCCAAAATATTTTTTATGAAGGTTGATCAAACAACCACTTAACACTTTATTATGTTGGCATCTTAACACGTCCTTATTCGGTTATTAAGTTGAATGCTGCGAAAATGAATTATTGTTTTGGCAGTAAATAAATGTATAACTGCACGTGCCGACCATACAGATGTTAATAAGAGGCAACCGACGAAATAGGAAAGCATCTCTATAATTGATAAAACTACTGATTATTTTGAATTATATCGTGTTCATGGTTTAAGTAATTAACACATTTTGTATACACACTATAAATAATAATAACTGTACATAAGTTTCATATACAGTTATTATTATTAGTTGATGATAATTCGATGACTCCTGAGGCCTAGTTGGTAAGACGCTGATCTTACACCCGGGAAATTTGGATTCGATTCTCAATGTTACCCAAAAAGAGAATAGAACAGGGTCCCAGTCTGGTTAAAGTATCTTGTAGCAATATTCGTCCGCGCTAGATGTGTGCGATTTGCTTGTCCACTTGCGGTAGTATTTCCAACGCGTATTATGATGAACTGTGAGTACTTTTCTTACTCCAATCCCAAAGACTCGATTCCTGGGGTAGAAGACAGTGTCATTTCCTGGCCACGTTCTTCAATATGTCCACACCATTAATCTAGGATATATTAAGGGATACAATACGAATGCATGAATTAATTAGTCAATTAGAATTTTTTATTTTATAAGCGAGATGATTTGTGCTAATAACAATTCAAAGGAAAGTAAGAACTGTAAAAATAATTGGAAAACTACGATATTGTTAAATATTTAAGGAGTTTTGCGCAATAAATTCAGATATGAGGATAAATTAGTGGAGAATTAAGTGCGAGTAGGTAGGACATATTAAACGGGCGGGAGATATTTATACTTAAGTAAAGATCATATGCGACGCATATTGGATATCATATGCATTATTGAAGGTATTTTCAGTATTTATCGAACTATCCAATTTTCGATTTTAAATCATACAGATGTTTAAAAATATGTTGGGTTTTGAAAATCGAGTTTAATTGCAAAAAAAAAAACAAAACCAAATAACATGATTGGCTGATTCTGAAGTGGATGGCTTCATAATCAACCAATCATGTTGTAGAAGTCACGTGCTATCAGATATATAATACGACACAATACGGTAGGTAGACTATCCCTCGTAATCTAGTATGATCATCAGCCATATTGTGGAAATAACACGCTTGCGCGTGTATCTGTTTATTGTGTACAAGCTGTTGCTCTTCAGGAAAGACACAATGTTAAAGGCAAAATTACGATGGTAAGAAAATTTAACTTCAATGACGATCGGTAAGTTTAATCTGTATCTGCGTTTTATTAGGCACAGTTTTATATTGCGCTCTTTTGTGTTGCTTAATAGCCCAATAATACTTTATGATTAGTAGCATATAGGTTACATAAATTATAATTATAATGTAAAATTGTTAGTAATCGAACCTGGGATGTCCGCATGTTAAACGTGAATTATAACCACGGCGGTCAACAGGTATATTATATAGTGGGATCCTTACGTTTAACAAATTACAGAATCGATTGCTATAATCGAATATAAATATTAATAGTATATGATCGGGTTCCAGGAAGAAGAGGCAAAATGTGGATGAAAAACCTTCAATGGAGGTTTGAACAGACAAACGTGATAGTGTTAATATCCTCTAAGCAGCATTTAACAAGATTGTGATAGCCAATATTGATAGTTAAACTCATTCGTACTGCTAGAGAAGATAATGTACCGTTAGACTCTGGAACCAGTTACTGATATACTTCGAAACGATAATTTTAACCATAGTCAAATAAAATGTTTCGTCATTAGAATTAGTCAATAAATAGTGACTGGAGACGAGACTAGTGACGCGTGCCTCATCATTGAATGGCGACAAATGGGCGTTAAACCGATTATGTGCGCGGATTTCAATCATCAATTGCCTATTATAGCGATTTGCTAACATGCAATTACGCTTGTTCAGCTCTTCTCGGTGTCTCGACACCTTTGACATATTGAACTTTACGGTATTCGGTCGTATATCCATCAAGTATGAACATTATCGAACTTGATTACTTTTAGAAGATGTGCATATTTTTTTGTAAATTTTAATAATCTTTCTTTTTTAGTCCGTTTTAACAATGTTTGTTTTATTATCTTCAACTTTCATTTAAAGATGATAGTCTACAATAGTATTTTGGTACCATTTTTGATGTATGGGAGTGAAACGTGGACTTGGAAAAATACTGAGAAGAGCTGAATAAATGCTGTAGAAATACGTGCAATGAGAAGAATCCATAGTAACATATGACAGAATACGGACTTAAGTGATAAGGGATGAATATGAACATAAGGCATCTGATGTGTTAAGTAAAATGAAGAATAGTACGTTGAGATGGGTTGGGCGTGTGGTATTAATCAATGAAGAAAGACTAACAAAATAAATATACTGTGCAAATGTGAGTGGAAGGCGTGTAAGCGCTTGACCAAGAAAAGTATGGTTGTGTCAAGTAAATTATATTCTGAAAGAAAGAAACGTGGAAAGTCAGAGCAATTGTATGAGGTGTATGGATTAAAAGAAGCTAAGGATGTGTGTCAAGATAGGAAAGAATAGTACTTTGTCCTCTCTGCCTATCCTGACACGGAAATTGCGTGATGTTATGTATGTACACGTATGTATGTAACTTTAATTTAAAATTGATAAATTACTCGTGATATAGTATGATTTTTAACCATCCTGTGGATGGAAGGCATATTTGAGTGTATTGGTTTATTGTGTGCAAGCTGTTGAACTTCAGCAACTACACAGTATTGACAGATCAAACCCAAAGTTTTGATGGTAAGGATATCAAACTCCCAGGATGGTCGAAGAGCTCAATCTGCTGCAGCTTTATAAAGTGCTACTGAAGACACCCTTGAAGTTAATCCTTTTTGGGAAGTCTTATCTAAATTTATGATTACATACTCGTATAAATATTACATAACATACATTTACTCGTACTCTACCTAAAGCCAAATGTGTTTCTTTGTAGTTCGTCATCCCTTGGTAAGTTTAATACTAAATATGTTTTTCTTAACATATGCAGATGCGGAAAAGCTTTTAATCTAATGGCAGCAGTCATCACCTTCCTTTCTTTTCCTCAATTAGTTTTTTTTTCACATATTTTTAATCTGTCAATAACAGTAGGATCGAACCCCGAGTTATAGAGCCCTTGAGGGGAGTTTGCTCTCTAAACGGCGCTGCATAAATTGTCATTTTATTATTATTCATTTGCTTGTATTCTTGACCATTTGGTAAATATTATATTTGTGCACATAAGTTAGGAAAGCTCAGATGTCCTTATCACCGAATTACAAAAACCTATAGATACATTATCCCGTCCTATTCTGCAGTCAATTTCAACATCTTTTATTTTAATAATTTATACTCGGAGTGTCGGTCCGATTTCAAGACACCTTACTCCTTCATCTGATATTGTAAAACGGACTTGGGTTTTTTGTTTTGGATATTTGGGTGGTGTAAAAAACTTTTTAGAGAGGAAAAGATAGGATTTGGTACATAAATTAATGTTATAAAATACATATACGTTACATATTAATATACTTATATTTTATATGTCACGTGCGTTGATAAATATGTATACAGAGAGAGAGAAAGGATAGAGGTAACACATCGATCAATAAGGCCCGGGACTAACTACTAAAACAACATTTGTTTGGCAAAATTCTTCTTTATTCATCAACATAGTCTCCTTTAAGAGCGATACATTAATTCCAACGCTTTCCTAACTTTTCTATGCCAGCCGTGTAGAACGATTTATCTTTGGTTTCAAAATAGGCGTTAGTTTCGGCAATCACTTCTTCATTGGAGCCAAATCTCTTTCCCTGGAGCATCTTTTTGAGGTCTGCGAACATCCAATAGTCGCTGGGAACCAAACCTGGAGAATACGGTGGCTTCGGACGACTTTCACCGGCTGCTCTCCACTCAGCTGACTGCCGATTTGATTCCGGAGTATAGTTGTGGATCCAAGTTTCATCCATCCGATTCACATACCGACGCGAAAACTCCTGTTTATTTCGCGTAAACAATGCCAAACAGCGCTCTGAATCATCGATGCGTTGTTGTTTCTGTTCTATTGTGAACAAACGCGGCACCCATTTCGAAAAAAGTTTTTTCTTCATGACCAAATGTTCATGCAAAATAGTGTAAACATTACCAAATGATATCTTCAGGATGTTAGCTATCTCACGCAACTTTACTTTGCGATTTTCCATCACGATTTTGAGGATTTTTTAAATGTTTTCTGGTGTAACAGCCTCATTTGGACGACCAGAGCGTTCAGCATCATTTGTGTCTGCACGACCTCGTTTGAAATCAGAATACCACCAACAAATTATTGTTTTCGACGGAGCAGAGCCCGGATAACACTTTTCAAGCAATCGATGAGTTTGAACGGTATTTTTTCCCATTAAAAAGCAATGTTTTATCAACACACGGAATTCGTTTTTTTCCATTGTTTTGAAAATAGCAAAAATAGTGTCACTAAAACCACTGTAACTCAATGACACAATATCGGAATGTCATGAAAGTTTGACACGTAACTTCTAAAGGTTGATATTTACTGAGAATGGTATGGATTTGTTATTAGAGGCACCATCTGTTGGTTAGTTCCGGGACTTATTGATTGATGTATTATATACAATATTATAATATAGTACATTTCAACATCTTGACTCCCATCTTCTTATATTGAACTTCTAAGTTTTGAAGTTGTTCACTATTTTTAGTTATTTTAGCCACCACATAGCCACTTTTTTCGTACTATTCTGAACAATCCAATAAGAATAGGATCAATTACATTATTCTTCTTCCTCGTGACCTCAATACCGAGGGGACATATCTCATAAATTGTTGAGCATAATGGAAATGGTTTTCTTGGGAAAATTAGTGCGTTGGTTTCCCATTGCTTCCGCATCATTGTAGATGTTATAGGAGTTGTATATATGTATAAAGTGTGAGCCCTGCTGCCAACACACCGTATTTTGGGATGTAGTACTAAATCTCATATGAAATGTGCACTTATGGACGTTAAGTGGGAGCAGGAGTGTTCTAGAAATATTTTTCATTTACTATAATATTCTTACATGTTATCATTATCGATCTTGGATTTCCGATACGCTTAAGTAGATTGTATAGGCTTTCAGTTCACCGGTCTCTTTTTTATGTGGTCCTTTACTGTTGACGCAGTGAGACTCTGAAATCAGTTACTGACTAATATTAGACACCCTCGGTCATTGGCATGTTTGAAAAAGCGATTAAAAATTCTTAATATCAAGTCAGTATTGCAACGTGTTTCACTCTCGGTTTTGCTTTCTCCTCCAACATTTCTTCATTTTTCTTTGATTGGTAAACTCTCAATTTTATTATTGTTATTTACACAGTTCATTAATTTTGAACAAAATTATAACAATTTGAACAATTTTTTGACCATGTCACTTCCTTTATTTACTTTTATCTAATTGGTTGGAAGATATTGCTATCTGGTTATCAGCCCGTTGTTTGTTATGCAATGAAGTGTTAAATAAATAAATAATTTCCCAAAGATAAATTCGAACATAAAATAAGTAAAGGTAATCAGTCAATTTGAAACAGTCAAGTCGATAGCTTTGGACATGGGAGAGTATAAATTGAAGGCGATGATATCTCAAACGGATTGACCTAACACCTCACATTTCCAGATATTCCGATCGGACGAATACGGGCATTGTTCAGCCGAGAGGTTCACCTGCCACATTTCCAAGTATTGTTGCATTGTCATATCTGTTAAAACTCTTAGGCGTACATTGTTTGATCAAAGGTTAACGCGATATCCGAGAGACCACATTTCCTTTTTACATCTTGAACGTTCTAAGCTATAACAAGAGGCGTATTGTTACTGAGAAATGTTCATTTCGGTCTTCAACTGGTTCGAGTTGTTTGTTTAGACAGTTATAAATAACCTCAACATAGATACTTTCGAGTAAACATGTTTTAAAAGCTTCATCATCATTGTCATCCCACCATGCCCCTATCGGGAACGAATCTGCTCTTCACTCTATCCTGGCATATATACGAGTATTTCGCTTCTACTACGTCCATATATTTCGTCACGCATATTCTCATATTATAAAGGCTAATTGACATACCCTTTCATCTTCCCCGTGCACCTAATATCTACATTAAATTATAATCTATTATATGGTATAATTTGCCTAATGTCGTGGCTCCGAAAATGAAACAAGTCATATTGTGACCGTGAAGTAAAAATGAAACAAAACATATAAGCAGAAGTTACTGCATTACGTGCTTTTCCAATATTTAAACACGTGTTCTAAAAGTAAAACCTGACGGCAATCGGAAGACAGATAATTCCAATATTAAATAAGGTTGTTTATTTTCTAAACTAAACATTTATCTTATAATTTTTTTAACAAAACAAATAAAAATGCATTTATGGTCATTCACACATTTCGAGTATGCGCGTATTGAAAAATAAGGTAATTATTAAATGAAATATCAAACAATGCGATAAAAATCTTTATTTTTCTTGATGTATTGAATACATAAAGTTAGTAACATTCTGTGCGACCATTAAATTTTAAAATTCATACAAAAAAACTTTTTTTAAATGCCTGGACACTCAGATTAACAGATGAACAACGTGTTGCTGCAAAGTAAAGAAACAGAACCAAAATGGCTACGACGACAAACTGTAAACGTTGAATAAAGACAATCTCTTAATGATGATCGGAGATCACGCATCTCCAACGAAGATTGGCAAAACCAAAAAGAGAGGCCAAGGCGAATAATATGATGATCGGTAATATGTAGCAATGGCAGAGCAGATACGGCATTGCATTATACTTTCCTGGTATACAGAACAGCCTGGCGGGCTTATTGCCATGTGACAATATTTTCCTACCAACCAGAAAGTCGTTAAAAAGGCGTTAAGTGAAAATCAGACTGGAAACCTTAATAAAAAGATCAGGGTTCCAGCGGGATTCGAACCCGCAACCTCCGGGTTGGGAGACAGACGTCTTACCAACTACGCCACGGAGGTCGTCGGTCACGGTACAGTCGAAACGGAATAATGTAAGTAGGTGTAACAATGAACAAGTATTTAGTAATTGTTCTCGTACATCTTAGCTTGCATTAATACAAATTGTTTAGCTTGTATTAATATAAATCCCCTAAGATATATTTGTAATACGTGATTTAAAAAACAACAAATATATCATCCCATAAATGCATTCAGTATTAAATATTTAATTTATAACAATTAAGTTTATTTGAAAGAGTATTAAGTATTCATGTATCGTGTCGAAGTCGATCACTTAGACAAGTTACTTTTTATTTAAACAAATTATCTAGCTTGTCTTCCAATGCGGGGGTTGCGGGTTCGATATCCATTTTCAATAGGTTTTCACTCAAGGTCTCGTTAACATTTTTCTTGTTGGTTATAAGATATTGTCACATGGTAATAAACCCATCAAGTTATACATATACAAGAAAGAGTGATACAATACATTTTTAAAGAATGCACACCTTTCAACGTGGGTACCCAATTAAAAAAAAGTTTTCACTTAAAGCCTCGTTGACATGCCTGGTTGGTTGGAAGAGATTGCCACACAGTAATAAACTCACCCGGTTATGTACAATGAAAGTGTAATACAATACATTTAAAAAAAAACTTGCCTGTTTTCTAGCCCCGGGGGTTAAGGGTTTGATTCTCGTTAGAAATATTTTTTTATAAAAAAAGATTTTGTCTGGTTTTCTTTCAACCCATCTTTCTGGTTAGTTAGAATATATTATGATACATGACAATATACCAGCCAGGCTGTTCTCTATACAACGATAGTGTAATACAAAACAATACATTTAAAAAAATTGCTTTAAACGAAGCCCGGCCTGTTTTGACGTTAAAATGGACTTCATATCAACAAAGTAAAATGTATTTAAGATAAAATCAATACCATAATGCCAAAAATTATATATTACACTTTGGAAGATAAAATAGAATTACCATTTGTCAGCGTTCATAATCTTTTTGCGATAAAAATGGTCTACAAAGAGAGGTACATGTAAGAGAAAAATCATAGCACTGAATATGTTCAGATTTATTGTCTTCGAAGATGTGTTAAGGCGGTTTTGTTCCGTAAACTACATTTATTCACTTATGCAACTTGACAAGCTTATAAGATCGCAGATGCCATTTTTCGTCGCGAAATCAAACCGTGTCGAATTTTGTCGATTATGCAATAAGAAATATATTATTGAATTGATCGAAATGCGATTTCAAATATAATAGTTGTTATATTGATAACTTCAAGTGTGTACTTGGTGACCCAGTCCTTAAGGCGCCACTTCGAATGGATTGAAGTATGATAACAATGGACAGCTATTTAAAATAATTTTATTAGTGCTTGCTTCAGATGTGAACTTTGCTCTATTTTAGTAATCTAAAGAAAGTTCGAGATATATTTGATTTAACTGTGGAGGTTTCACCATAATATGCAAGTGATTTGTGGTAAGTGGGAATATTGTAAACAGCAGTGTGGTTCAAGTTATGTTAGGAGTGAAGAGTATATAATGTTTCTTCTTTATACATTTTTCATGTCTGAAGATGGTGATATAAACGGGAAATCACTCTTGTATGAACACATTGTGTATCCAGAGGGCATCCTGTAAATGTTCAAAGACAAATCAATTTTGTATAATATAAGTTACAGATGTTTATGTTACATAAAATATGTAACAGCGTTGGCACCAATAAGAATATTTTAGTGCCAACTTTGTTGTATGGGAGTTAAACCTTGGACGTGGAAAAAGACTAATAGGAGCCGAATAAATTCTGTAGAAATGCATCACCTGAAAAAAATACATGGGGTGACAAAGCATGAGAGAATACGTAATGAAGTGATAAGAGGTGAGTGTGAAATTAAGGCTGATGTGTTTAGTGAGATGAAGAAGAGCTCTCTGAGATGATTTGGACACGTAACAAAACAAATATCATATATAGTTCAAATGTGAGTAGAAGGCGTTTGCGAGGAAGACCTTGGAAAGAATATATGATATTTTGAAAGAAGAAAACGTAGAAAGCAAGAGAAGTCGTATGGAAGGAGTATGGATGTGGAAGAGGCGAAAGAGGTATGTTGCGATAGGAATGTATGACGCTCGGTTCTCTCTGTCTACCCTGGCAGGGAAATAGCCTGATGCTATGTACGTATGTATGTAAGTTACAGTTATACATACATAAAACATCATAATAATGTGAAACATGGTATTGGGAATGGCATGTTATGTGTTCCGGATCCAACAAGATATATTTGAATTATTATTTTCCTTTATAAATATGGTTCCAGTCCATTTTAATACATTTACTTAATTTTAAACATAACATTTTTTAAACTAACGTTTTCACATATAGTAATAAAAACCATACGAGTAGACAGATTTCTCAAAAATAAAATAAAATATAGTAAAATAAAATACTTCTCAAAAACCAAAAAGGGATAAACAATAATATTAATTAAACAAGATGAGATCTGCAAGTAAACCTTATCTAACAGTTGCTCCTCAACGCGAACTGATATAGTCTCGACAATATCGACCACCACATATTTACAGTACCCGGCGGTAAGTAATACACATTGTTTGTAGAGCGTCGTCTTTGTCGCACGATGCGCTAACAGTCCGGTCCGGTAACGACTGACAAATCGCGACGGAACACGTATATGAATGACAGAGACGACGCTCTACAAACGATGTGTATTACGAGTACTTACCGCTGAGTACTGTACTTATGGTATATTATACAATATACAGTACCCAGCGGTAAGCAATACACATCGTTTGTAGAACGTCGTCTCTGTCGCACGATATGCTAACCGCATCGTGACTACGATACCGGACTGTTAGCGCATCGTGCGACAGAGACGACGCTCTACAAACAATGTGTGTTTTACTCAAAAAGTTTTTTTTTAATTGTAACAATGCCAGAGCACCATCGAAAAAAAATAGTATATCAAGTAAATGTACTTTTTGAGAGTTTTTTGTAGATGGGCATTAGATAGCAATGATATCGCGGCTGACACTTTGATGCTTACGTAACGATAATAGGCGGCTTTAGAATTACATGTATAATATTGTGTTTTCATACAGAAGACTTCATGCATAACAATAATATTTGAAAACATCCTGGGTACATAAATATTCAATGCCATAATGTACTTGTATATGAAGGTCTATGCGAGTGCAACTGACTGACAATCACAAGATTGCTGATTGCACATTTCATTACGTTTTCTCAAAAAATTTATTTGACTTGGTTTTTAATTATGCAGTCGTGTTCATTTGTAGAAATTCAAACACGGTACATTATTTCTTGTTGCCACCTCCTTTCGTTTAAATACGTTTGGTTCGAGGCAAAAATGTACCCTCCGCGTAAACTGATAAACCAAGATACATATTATAAATCGTATGTATGTTTTTTTAAATGTAATTCACTATCAAAATATTTTGAAACCACCGGTTAAGAGTATTACTGATAGAGAACTTGCTTCTTCGATTCATGGTCATTAATTTGGTCTTGCTAACATTTATGTTGAGATCAAAACACATTTTAATGCATACAGCATGCACAGCGTCCCTGGCCGCATCAGAATTCGTTCTTACGGTACAAAACCTTTTTCTGTGCAGGAAACAGCAGGCGGATCTAGAACTAGTACACCATATTTCACTTCCCCTTAGCCATGTTATTTCAGCTAAAGATCTTAGTCAAATATTGCATTTACTTTTTATCGTGAAAATTATCCACGACGAATGACAAGATACATATTATAAATCGTATGTATGTTTTTTTAAAATGTAATTCACGATCAAAATATTTTGAAACCACCGGTTAAGAGTATTACTGATAGAGAACTTGCTTCTTCGATTCATGGTCATTAATTCGGTCTTGCTAACATTTATGTTGAGATCAAAACACATTTTAATGCATACAGCTAAAAAATTGAATTAAAAGTATATGATATCAACGAACTTCATCCTTATTACATACATTTAATTTTTAAGAGCTCTTCACACGATACATTTTCCGTAGATGCTGAATATATTTGGAGACATAATATATTCTTGCCTTACACCCTTTCGAGGAACAAAACCGTTGGATGTGAGATTTTCTTTGAGATGCACCGGTTCTCTAATTTCCCAAAAACACAGAGCAGATATTTCAGTTAATACAGTCGAAAGCGTTTATATAATAGAAGATACAGAACGGCACGAGAGTATCAAACTATTGTTTTTGTTAGTATAGAAACTCCTTTTATTAATTCCTTTTGTTTTATATCATATTGGTTTGAATAGAAGTGAGCAAGTTTGTAATCATTCAGACAATAAATAAAATACTGAATTACGACGTATGTTATTTTTTATCGATTTTTTTGTGTGTTTGAGCTAGTTAAATTTTATTGTTTCAATAATTACATTTCTTTCATATCTCGGAGTGATTGCTGAATTATAATGAGATTTTGTTTGTAAAATGCCTTCCCATATTTATTGTGAACTGAAGCACTATCGATTACTAATATTTAATTACAAATATCTGCAGGCGTCCATCGAATCTATGCTACAAGTATATGTCAGGGGCTATCAATTCGATTGTTTTGATGTTTATAAACACTCTTAAGACTGAAAATCAAATTAATCATAATGCATTAAATATTGGGTAGGATTTTGTGCTCTTTATTCTTTACGTGTTTCATCAAATAGTGGAAGAGTTACGAGATATATCGAACGATGTGTAGCGATAGTCAACAAAGCCAATGGGGCCCTTAAACATATATAGGTACTCGAATCGGACAGTACCAAGATCTATATCGTCGCGAGTCTTATCACGAGAATATTGTCCCACATATGTAAAAGTACCGATTCTTGAGGTTAACGGGAAATATTGTACTTAAAGGTCCTTTCAGATTACCAGAAAATTTTGGCAAAATATATTAATGTTCACCACTAAAACATTGTTCGTAGTTTACTTTCCTAATATCAACCAATCAAATTCTTCATCAACCTGTTTTCTTGCCAATAAATCATTTGAATTAATTTTTATATTATTATATGAGTGGAAGTCGGTAAGCTTTTAAAATAAAGAAAGGCTACTATACTGAGAAATCGAAGAAGTTACATAAAAATGTGTATGGATGTTGAGGTGGCGAAATGTGTACCATATATGGTGACAGAAGTGTTTACGTACCCCTACAGGGAAACGGCGTGATGGTATGTATGTGTTTACTTTTATATCAATCTTCCGAGACATTAGTCAGATCCTTTCTATTCTTGGTGCTCCACACCAGGTTTTTTAGATAACCTTCGTAGCCTAGTTAGTAAGACGCCTGTCACCTAACCCCTAACCCCTAACCCGGGGGATGCTGATACTATTCCCCTTGGAATCCTGATTTTTTTGAAAAAGGAAACATTATGATTTTCAATAAATTGATATATTTCGGGTTAGTTTAAAAATATTGCCATTTGGCAATAAACCTGCTAGGTTGTACTGTATACTACAAACGTGTAATATAATGTTTTTTCAATCAAGTAAAATGAATTCACCCGTTTAAAAATGGTATCTCCGTGTATGTATTACGAATAATACGCATTCAAAATGTTATGGTTTGTGTACCCCTGCAATTGATTAGTCAGCAGAATTCGGGCGAATGTTGGCGCTTGGAGCAGGTGTACGCGTGTCAGGGGCGCCGCACCGCCGGCCCGCGTATCGCCTTACATAATTACCTAACACCCTTCGCACTACCTGTTCGCCGACAATGCAATCTAATGAGGCCTAATTTTCCATCGTCATTATTTATGATTGAATTTCCTTAATGAGCTTACAAGGCTCTGTGGTATATCCGTTTGTAATATTATATCGTTTTAATGGTGGCGATTTGTTAGATATTAAATCGACAATATTAATTTACTTCCAGACGATCTCCATGGCCAAATTAATAAGTCGCTTGATTTCCACTAGAGAGTTTCGGGTATGATTTCCGATGATACTAAAAATAAATAAGAAAGGTTCCAGTCTGGTATAGGAATTTGTCTGGTAACAATAATCACACGGGCTAGACGTGTGCGAGTGTTGTTGGTTTTTCACGTGCGGCAATATTGCTAAAAAGTGCGATAAATAAGAACTACGAGTTTCATGCCTACTCCGATGATTCTAAACCCGAAAGTAAGATTAATGGAGCTGAAGGCAAAATTGTTTTCCGACCACGTTCCTCAATATGTCTAAATTATTGATTCGGTTAAGTTAAAGGGTACCATACAAATGATTGACGATTTTAGCTCCAGAAATAGTGTTGATTTCTCTCTGTTACAAAATGTTTCCAGTACAGAAAAATGTTTATAATTTTAGATATTTTATTCTTATTCCTTACAAGTACAATTTTATAATTCCTTCTATGATCAGCTGGTTAGTTGATTACAAAAGAAAATGCATTTAAATTACTCTAGATGTGTATTGTTTTAATAATTACACTTTTGATAAATTAGAAATTAATAAAAATCGCATTGAACTGGAAGCACTGACGTAAATTAAATTATATACACATAACCTTAATATAAGATATTTTATTTTCCAGGTGTCCTCTTGTTTTCTGCGGAAGCCTCATTAGCCAATCTGTCGCATCCGAAACAAAAATATTTAGTATTCCGATTCCTTCAAGTGCCATGTATACATACCATTTGAAATATAGTCAGTTATGTACACTTGACCACATATGTAGAGGGACGAGTCGGCCACTCCACATCTGTGGATCAGGTATGCATGCACAGCGTCCCTGGCCGCATCAGAATTCGTTCTTACGGTAAAAAACCTTTTTATGTGCAGGAAACAGCAGGCGGATCTAGAACTAGTACACCATATTTCACTTCCCCTTAGCCACGTTATTTCAGCTAAAGATCTTAGTTTAATATTGCATTTACTTTTTATCGTGAAAATTATCCACGACGAATGACAAGATACGCGTTAACGTCCCTGACTGTCGAACCTATACTTACGTCACTGGTTCGAACCCCGAGATGTGCTACTTCCCTCGAATGATAGACATTTTTTCACCTAGTATTCGGGAGTATAAGTATACTTATGACTTCGGTCATATCTATTCTTTAAAAAAAAGAGGAAAAAACATGCCGGTGTGCTCCGATCGTCTCACTTCGGTGTGGCATCGGATCCAGTACAGCAATATGGCTTGTGAGTTTGCTGATGTCCAACGGCTCACGCACTTAAGGGAATGAAAAAAAACAGAAAGAAAAAAAGAAATTTCCACGGTACAGCTTCGCTTTCCAACGGAATTAACGACGGAATGGCGAGGGGATCTTCGACTACGCGGCACAGCAACGACAACTACAGGTTTGTGGGATAGGGAGGTATTAACCATGATTACTTTGTCGAGTCCTCTGGTATGGTTGGTAGATTGCTTGACTTCCTGTAGTACCAAAAAAATCTTAAAATTCTGGTTTTTACAAATAAACGTTCTAATATGACTTCAAGAGCGCAAGGTTAATTAACTATTAGGCCGTGCTCAGAGTTTTTGGCCTCCGCATGATCCATGTTGAGGGTAAATAATAGTCAACCAAGACTACTCACTTTAGTGGAATGACGTGTGTAACTTCCCAGTAAGTAATTTATATCTGACTTTGAATTATGTAAAATAATCCAAATTCGAAATGAACAGGTCATATCGATTTGAGGATTTTAAACGCAGAATCCTCGTTTTACGGAAACATGCGAGTATCTCTAATTAAAAAAAAAAACAGCGATAATCACAATTGCTCAGAGCTGAACTTGAATATTTCATTTAAATAATGATATATATAGCGTTGATGCCCCAATTTATTTTGTCCTTGGTTCAATTTTCAGATTATTGTAATTCTAAGCTGATTCAAATTTCCACTAGGTCTTATACGAGTATTTAATTGATATTTTAAATAAAATTAAACATGGTGATACTTGGCCCCGATGGGCGTTGGATTTGGATATAACTGTTGTAAATAGGGGCTCTAGATATAAATCAATCCAACGATCTATCCCTTTGAAACTATGGTTTAATATATAATAATACGAATGAACAAGACGGAAATGTCAGTGATGTGTCGTTTGCGGACGGTCCACGGCGTGGTGGCTAGTCTCCTTTACAGAATGGGTATTATGGAGAACCTCGGCTGCAAGTATGATCTGGATGATCAAAGTAAAGACCATGTATTTTTCGGCTGTTCTTTGCGAGACATATTTGATTTATTAAAGGCCGTATCTTTGCCGCGTCCAATGAATGTTGCGTTTCTTCTTTCTTCGAAAGACTTTTCCACTTATAGAACGATTATTAATTTTTTAAAGTATGTGTAATCGGTTGAAACTTTAAATTGTGTAGAATTGATATTTTTTGAAATTAGTTTTATTATATTGACTCATATAATTACATAGTGACTTTAATTTTGTGGCATAAATCATCCTAGTTTGGGTGGATTCACAATTAAAAAAATTAGAATGAAATAGATTGTCTCTATAGAAAATCCTTATTTTAAATCAAAGTCAAACACTAATACGTTACTATTATGTACCGACTGTAACGCAACAAATATAGGGATGACAATAAAAACTTTAAAATTACAAAAAGAGAACATCAACGTTGTCTACTTAATAATTTAACTGAATTGGTTTCATATTTTTCTATAAACCTTATAGAAAAATATGAAAGGTTCAACTGCACAACTAAAATAATAAAAAAACTACACAGTTGCTTAAGAATAAAAGCAATTCTTTTGAATAATTTAAAATGTAAAAGAAATTAACATCAAGAAAATTATTATCGAAATTGATGCATTCCAAACACGTCATCGCTCTGCGAGTCAATATTTCCACAAGACATACCCTCTATCGCGGATTTTTCATACGACCCTTAAGTTAAATAGGTCACGTATTGAATTAGTTTGCAAGAGTTCGGAAAAGGAGTCCAAAATTTCAGTCGCGGTAATTACATATTTATGTAGATTTTATCATAATATGAATATTTCATTGAGAAAATGCGGTGGAAATGTACTGAAAACAATATGTGTTGTATCGATGTATGACAAATTCAAAATAGTATTGATAAAGATAAATGTGAGATTAACATTGATATGTTAAGTAAGGTGAAAAACATCACGTTGATGTGGTTTGCACATGTTAAACGGATGGGTCATGATAGTGTCTAAATAATTTTATAATGCAAGCGTGAGCGGTAGTCATGTTAAGGACGACAGAGAAAATTATGGTTGGATTAAGTGAATGAAATTTTGAGAGAATGAAAGGTTAACTGTGAGAGGAACAGAAACACCCATTTCTAGAGAAAAAAAATGGCAATGAAATTTTGAGAGAATGAAAGGTTAACTGTGAGAGGAACAGAAACACCCATCTCTAGAGAAAAAAAATGGCGTGATGGTATGTATTTATCAATATTTTGTTGATCACATTGCAACATAATCCACACAATTAACCAAAACACACACTTAGGCATTATCAACCTACATAATAAACATCTGGATGCCTTCCTTTTATACTATGCATTATATAATTCTTTCGTTCTATGTAGTGACATAGTTCGGGTTTATTATCATGTCTCAATTTCTTTAAATCAACTAGAAATATGTCAAATAAACCTTTAACGAAAACCAGACTGGAATCTTGCTTTCAAAAATCTGGGCATCAACGGCTTAGAAGCTCCCGCAACAACCCGCTACTCCCGATATTTAAAATAGGCGTCTTGTCATCAAGATTACGGAGGTCGTCAATAATGAAAGAGTCGATGATAGTGAAAAGATTGAAAAAAAAATCGTTATGTTTAATTTTGTATTAAGGTAACAAGTTACAAATAATAAATAATAATATTGATTTGGGCGTGTATAAAATTTGTGGATTTGGGCGTCTATAATTCTCGTGTAACAATTAACAATATCTCTGCGTGATATACAGAAGACAGACTATGGACCAAAGCGCCGAGTAATGTCACAAATAAAATTCTCGTTAATTAGTTTAGTTCTTTATTAACAGAAGTCATTAAATTATTGCAGCTGCGTGCACCTTATTGTATTTATCGGTCGCGTGCCATTCAATAAAGCAATCATGATCAATAAAAAAATGACACTAAATGCACTTTCAGTGAGTTGGCAGTAAATTTCCGTATGCATATGTCTTTGACTGCATTAAAATAAATTGAACGATGTCAAACTGCATTAAAACATGTTATATATTAATTAAGTAAATCCACGGGGTTCATATTGGAAAACAATATTGCAATATAATTAATATGTGATTATATGATGTTTATTTGTGCGTTGAGTCCCCTTCTCACCGTAGCACACCTGGGTAATTCGTTTTGATTTCATTGAAAATGAATAAAGAACATTATCAAATAGTCAATTGATATGCTTTCAAAAAATATCTTGAATTAAAAAAATAATATTTCTAGTGAATATTAGGGTTAAGAAAAGACAAAGGGTGAATGAAAAGTGTTATTCAAAATAACGAGTTTATTCTATGATGTAGTAGAGAGACTGTTGGGGTCATACGAGTATATGGTGCATATTATAGGAAAAATTGTAATTAGTTGAACTTTTTACATTATAATGTATTGACAAATAAAACGCAGATATCGTACTCCTGAAAATTTAAAAAAATATAGATGTATTGTTGAAATTCAATGAAGGTTGTTTTGATTAAATATAGATTACAAGTTTACTTTAAAAAGCATATGTATCAAAATGATCATTGTGAATATGTATCAAAATGGGTGATAAACATATTGAGATAGTTTTTATCATCGTTGCTGGGCCTCATAGTCGAGGATCCCTTCGACATTCCAACGTCAATTCAGTTGGAAAGCGATGCTCTGCTGTGAAATGTTTATTTCTTTCTTTTTATCTCTCCTTTTTAAGTGAGTGAGCTGTTGAGCTGTTGCACACCAGCAAACTCACCGGCCACACAGGTGTACTGGATCCAATGGCACACCTGAAGTGAGACGATCGGAGCACACCGGCATGTTCACCCTCCCCTTTTCTTTAAAAATAATATTTATGATCGGAGTCATATGTATCCTTATACCTCCAAATACTAGGCGGAAAATGTCTGTGTCATTCGAAGGAAGTAGCACAGCACGAGGTTCGAACCGGCGACATTCCACACGGAAATCTAGTGCGTTATCGCGCGGCCATGTACCTAAATTGTTTTATGCATTGTTATAAGATTAATGATAGAATAAATGTAATTTGAATAACGTCATTTGGTGAGTTTTTTTAAAATAAGTTGGATTAATTGAGATGCATTTATGATTTGATAAAAAAGCATCCGTGAATATGCTTATGAATGGAAAAACATATGGGTATATGCATGTAGTAACGTTATATGGAGATGCAAATAATAAATTTTGATTGTATTGTTTCAAAAAGTTGGGCTAACCAAGTTGAAGTTAAAATGACGAAAATATATTTGTGTTTAAAAATATAAGTGCACGTAAATTTTTTTTTTCTTTTTCGCCATTTAGTGGCCAAAAACCATTTTAACGGCGTCTACGAGTATGTTACGATGTAATGTTTTTCAGAAAGTTTGGATAAGAGGATCCTTTTACAGACTTCTATACCAACAACTTGTCTTTGCTCTAGAGGAAGTATTTTCTAAGACCAAGCTACTCTAAAACACCGATCGAAATAACCCGGTCTGTTTGCCTGATCCGCTTCAAACAGACTGTACATATGGATATGTATTGGTTTCATGTAGACATTTCTGAACCTTTCAAGCAAAGAGTATCATATAGTATTGATGTACACGTGTATGATCCGAGTGTACAATCGATAATTGCTTAGAGTGGTTGGAAATAGGAAATATTATTTTGTATTAAAAGTTTGTTAGAAAAAAATGTCGTGGGGTATACCATACACGTTTTTTTGGAAAAGTTATTACTTTTAGTAATTTATAAACAATATTTAGAAGTAGATAAACAATTCATCTTTGACGATTAGTGAATACAAATTTAAAAAATGTAATATAAATCCGAAATTAAAAAAATATAATTTCAAAAATGCAATTCGTTAACTTGAGTGCAACAGGTGTTAGACAATCCATATTAAAAAAAAACATATTTCTATCTAATTTTTAATAACTGAAAATCGACTGGTCATTCGTAAAGCATGTGGAAGGCAACTAACTGACTGATGTGGAATGACATCACAATTTTCGTTTTCGGTATCTCCCGACCCAACCGATTGGCCGCTCTCTTTATTAATGGGTCACCCAGCGGGCGATGTTTATAGCATCAGCACTTTCTCTTTCAACCACATTCATTTTCTCGACAACCACGGTTTTATTCAACACGAATTAAAAAAAATTAGAGGTGCAAAAATAACACAAAATCCAATTACAAAGCGGTGATTCTTTGTCAACAATGCAACTTATTGTGTTTATTGTTATGCTTTGAGAATCTAATCTAAATCTTATTTACATAAAAAATTACGTATTTTAATTACATCAACATATTATTCTACTTGAAAATAAATACGCAGCATTCTTTCATAATTTGTCTTAATGTTAACATTAAATGAACGAGTTTCAAAAGCTATGATTAAATAAAAAATTAAACAATTCAAAAGAAAGCAGAATATTTACCAAATGAACAATAATACAGAATTTTCCATATCATATAATTATTGTAAACAATATAAAAATTGAAAAACAGTAAAACAAAAACTCAAATTGTAAACAACTGGTCGCAATAACTAAAAACGATGTAAATTCTTCTAAGGCAAAAAAGTTTTTCAATTATACCTCTGAGATGACGCAAATCCAAAAATGTTTCAAATGTGAAAGTATACTACTTTTTTCCCCTAACTTAATTTTTTAATGGGTTTAATTTTTAATGCTTAATTCTCTGATCAGGAAAAACAAGCAATTTTTATGTACATGAAAGGGTTGAAAAATTGTTTGTTTTAAAATCTAAAAGCGTTGTTTGAGAAAATTTTTGACGTAGATTAAATCTATTCTATTCTATATGCTACTACTGAACTAGATAATCAATATTATTTAAGGAAGTGTTCCACGGTATACCCAAATTTAGCTGGAGATCATGTATGAAAAAGTCCTATAACATGTTAGACCTTCAAAGGATTCAATTGGCACAGAATATGATAATACAGAAAACCTTGAGAAGACAATTGACTCTAAATATTTCTAAGATGAAGTTAACAGGGAAGTGTTAAGAATTATTTCTAAGAGCTTAATTAAGATTGACCTAAATACTAAATGCTTGGCTAAGTGGTTTAATATTTCGAAACGGATAAAGTAAGGATGCGTTATATTATCCTGGTTGTTTAATATTTAAATATGTAGATTCATGTGTGAAAGAACTACAGAGGTCAATGGACCATACATTGACCTCACACTTACATATGTCGAATACGAATGTATGTAGTAGTTGTTTGATTAGGTATATGGATGTAGAAGAGGCGAAGGATGTGTGTTGAGAGGAAAGTCTGATAACTTGTCCTCTCTGCCTACCCCGACAGAGAAATGGCATGATGGTATGTATGTATTGTATTACATTTTCGTTGTATACAGTCCAACCTGCTGGGCTTAATGCTATATGGTAATATCTTCCAAACAACCAACAATATGTTAAAGATGCCTTAATTGAAAACCAGACTGGAATCCTTTTGAAAAATCAAGGGTTCCAACGATTATTGAACCCGCAACCTCCAGGTTGTCTTATCAACTAGGCCACGAAGGTTGTCATGTATCATTCAAATTTAGAATCAGTTTTCCAGAGATATATTAATAAGATTTTTTCTAATTTCAAATTCCTTCAATAAAGTAAGGAGCAATAATTTAGCTTTAGGTCATTCTCTGAATAATGTCAATCAACTGTTATGACAAAGTTCAAAGTATCTCATTTGACAGAAACGACAATTCAATAACAATAGAAAATTATATAACACGTATCGAATGTTTTGAATTTATATTCGTTGTAAAACTAGTTAATTTCAATCGTTATAGGAAAAATGAAGGACTGAGCTCTATACATTTCCATAATATAACGACTGTTTAACTCTATTCAAGTGACTATTCATGACAAGCTTTCAGGTGTCAGGTTGTACGACCGGGTGATGAATAAGATGATCCGTCACCGGACGCAGCAGAAGCCTTAACTACTACAATGAGGGAAGACGATGGAAGTGGTTAGGATAAGTATCAAGGATGTCGCCTGGTAGCTGGTTAAGAGCTGCACTGTTTTATACTCACAAGGGACTAGACACATTGGGTGCCTATTACACTCCATACGCCAGGTTGTGGACACTTCTGGATGGAGATATTTTAAGACACCCCTGTATTATCAATGGAACGAATAAGATTAAGATGATGAGGTACCCATTTTAGGTTAGACAACAGTAATATTGGAGATGGGACTCTCTTGACCTACCGAGAAAACAGCATGGTGAAGGAGTGCTTTGAAATTGTTGGGTTTTTCGTAAAACAGCTAAGCATTTTGAAAGCCTTTAAATAAAATTAAAATAGTGATGTTCATTTGAACCAACTCATTTGTTTTTATCGTTTGTAAAATAGCCTTTTTATTTTTCTTGTTATCTAATTATTTTTATATATTATGTTGTATTATAAACATGAAATTTGGTAATTAGATAACTAAATATTTAAGGCGATTAGATAGATAGATATACACGTAAATGTGTAAATTTTAAATATGTATTTATATTGCTTTTTATTTTTTTATTGTATGAAACGTGCAGAAAAAAATAAAAGCTCACTTTTCCAAGGGTACTGATAAGTGAAAAAAAGTAATTTTGGAATATGGGCGTTTGGAATTTGGTGTCGTTTGTATTTCGTATTTGTTTTGTAATCTGCGATATTTTTCTACCTCATACTCTTCGTGCTCAGTGAGTCAGTGTTATATTATCGAGGCGTTTTCCAATAGCCATTGTCCATGATGTACAGATATCTGTCTCCGATAGCGCCTGACCCGCGCCAGTTGGGCACTCGAGCTGCTCGCTGCCCGCTGCCCGCCCATCTAACAGACGTAACCCGCCGTCATTACGACACCGCATCATGTTTAATCGGTGCACCTCACAAATCCAGCTCCCACACCCTGCAGATTAACTGACAATATTACACGCATTAAGATATACCTTTAAGGTTCTTCATGTTCTCCGGTTAGTTATTCTGACGTTGATTTGAACGTTATTTGACTACAGTCTGACACTTATTTCGATCCTATAGGATGTTTAAACTTTTTATATAATAAAATCAAATCTAGATTTATAGTGACTATAATATAATCTCGTTATATTTTAGTTTAAAGGATCAAGTAGTGGAATGAAGAAGCAACTATTTCAGTCATATTACATGTCATTGTACTCAATCGAACTTAGGGTAAATTATACGTCCTAAGGTTTAAAATAACTCCAAGTGCAGTATTATAATGCATACCAAGTGTCTCTCAAACACAAATGCTCAAGTGCTGCGAACAGATTGATTTCAAACTTTGTCTCTTTGTATTCTGGTCCCTGTATATGATACTTCCATTGTATCTTTCGAATATTTGTCTCAGAGATCTTATTTTGATGAGGAATTGAACTTCGAGGTCGATTTCGCCCTCATCTAATAAATTGTTTGTTTCCAATCGATCCAACAGGACGGATTAATATGATATAGCTTTTGATGTTTCTGTGGTGTGAAATGGCCTACATCTTAGTTCTAAAGATATGAGTGGCGTGTACAGCTTTAGGAAGCACTTGAAGAGAGTCCTTTTTGGGAGGCCACATAAAAAAATATGATAATGTATGAACACTACACATATAAACTACACTACAGTGTTTCTATCACATATCGGGATATACTTCTTTGTAGTTTGTTTGACTTTCCTTGTAATTTTTCTGCGATTTTCTTACCAAATATGTTTTTTTGAACATATGCAGACGCGAGGATGTACCTAATCGAATGACCGCAGTTACTAACTTCCTATCCAAATACTTAACTTATATATATTCATTGTACAATATTTTTAATCCGTCAACAATGGTGGGTTCGACTCTCGAGATGGATAGTCCTTGCGGAGAGTCTGCTTTATAAAAGGCACTGTATTAATTGTCATTTTATTATTATTATTATATTGCAGTGCTTCAGAGATAATTGCTCAGAGTCATCTGCGATTTTGATATACTTTTGAGGTAAATCATATGGACAATACTAGCGTGTATTAGTGTATAATGCAAACTGACAATTCAATAAAATTATTTTTAGAGTTATTTATAATGCGCCAATTGAGAATGCTGTTAGCGATTAGATACATTATTATTGTCACAAGAAATGAATAATCTAAATAGAATACTTATATCTGTTTTATTTTAAGCTTACCGAACTACAAATACACCTTGGTAGATCTTCCGATAAGTGATAGTAAAAAGTGTGGTTTTTTATATGTTGTCTTACAACACTGCACTATGAAAAAAGTTAAAATGCTAATTGGATTGATTTGTGCCACATTATTATGTAGAGCCTTTTTACCGTTAATGAAAATTCATCAAAGTCAATAATATAAACAAAAATACCGTTATTTATTAAATAAGATCTTTCCTTAAAACACTTTTAAAAATAAATAAACATTTTCATGCACATACGTGCATATAATCGGACAATGCATCACAGATTGTTGCCGAGTGCGTTGATTGGCTGCGCAGGCGCGATTTTTCTTCTTCCAGCCCGACTGTCTCCTTTTGTGCTGGCTGGCTACTTTGTTGTCAGATTTATTTTATTGATAGCGCCACAGACATCTCCTCGCAGAGGATGAAGTTATCCTCGCCACTCGTAAATGCATTGTCTCCATTATTTTTGTCCTTTTATTTTGGAGAGGGACAATTGAAAGGGTTTCTGCGAGAGGATACCGAATGGAATCATAAGTTATAATCACTTAAAGCTTCGTTCACATGTGTAGTTTGTATTCACTTGTTAAGTTTAAAAACATAATATTAGTAGTTATCATATAATAAATCAATAGGTAATTATTCGACTCAGGTATTCCTCGCGACATTAAGTGGAGATGGATTTACATTTCTCATTCTTAAGTTTTTGAAAATTATATAACTATTCCAAATTCTTGATGACAATATGCACATTTTTTATGAGGTAACTAGCTTTTTGAAGTCACTCGATAACCATGCTGGAAATTCTTCCCATTTCGTTCGCATCTTGGGTACAACTTTTGCAATCAGTTCATCGATAACAACGTATAGTAAAAGCTGTTATCATTACGATCTATATCCCATATACTCAAAAAATCCCAAATGCCATTAGACAAATGTTCATTTATCTTGTTGTGCTTTGCCCCAATACGTTTTTTTTCTTAGAAATAAATAATTTGGAACTAATATGAACATTGGGGACAGTGACAATACTTCTGAAAATGTTGAAAAAAAGGCAGTCTATTAGCTTATTTAAGGATAAATAATTTTATAACGATCTATAAGATCAAAACTTGACAGTATTCTCAGGATGATTTGACCACTTGCGAATGAAATTATTATGAGAGTATTTGCAAGTTAACATCTACTAGTCTAAAAACTGTGACTGAAAAGGAATTTATGCAGTCAAAAATACAAGGAATACTATAAGAAGTCCATAATCCATATTCGTATTTAAAGCAAGAAGAGTTCATGACATGTATGAATATAGAAATATTATATATTTGGATTATTATTTAACTCACCATAGAATATTGGTCCCAACGTTAAAATATACAAACAAAACTTGAACTTGGCAAAAATATATGAATGTTAGATAAATGCGATAGCAATATGATCGTAGATCGTTGAATAGAATATGTGGGAAAACTGTGTCTGACTAAATAAGGAATACAACATTAAGAAAGAATGCGCATTGAAGAAGATAAAGATGAAGATGAAGAAGGGAGTATTGAGATAGTTCTGTCACGTAGAAAGAATGAATGATGAAAGATTTACAAAAAAATATCCAAGGACGAAAAGTTCGGAAATACCTAACCTAAAAAATGTGACACGACCAAATTAATCAAATTTTGAGACACGGATTATTAAAAAGCTTTTATGATGAATGTGTCAGAAGCGAAATATGTGCACCTGTGTAAAATCAAATGATTATGGGACATGGCGTTATGAATTAACTCGATTTAGGAGTAAATATAAGATTTTCGGAGAAAAAGTATAGGAGTGTATCAAGCTTTAGAAGTGCTTCTGAGATGAAATAAGTTGAATAATGAATATATTTAACAGTTGATAGCTTTTTGCTGGTTCTTTTGATTGGATCGGCTGTCAGGATAGACAGTTAATGGTAGGTGCCATTAGCCACATTTGCACCTTTATAATTCAACAAGTCTTGTCAAAAGTTGAAATACCTATTTAATATGTATGAAAACGTTTTGGTGTTGTGTGATTTTCTTTATAATTCGCATAAATTTAAGAATTGATAAAGATAATTCATCGAACTTTACCTTAATAAATAATTTATAGAAAGATAAGCTGAATTATCCTTGTAAAATATTACTATCCAATTTTATGTGTTCAAGCACGATAAACTTTCAGTAATAATTAAAATAAGTTTTCGTAAATTATTTGGGCCACTTGATGTCAGATTTTATGTTTAATGGATCGTCAGAAAATTTAATGTTTTTAAAGCAACACTTAATATTTATTGTTTCTTTCAAAATGCAAGATTAGTTGCATCAAACATACTGAAAAATCTGAAATATTTCCGGAAAACTCAACATTCCAAACAGATAATGTATGTCACATAATAATTTTCCCTTGATTTTTTTCTTATTACTATACAAGATACAGTAATCGTCATCGTTGTTGGGCTTTGAAATTCAAGATCCTCTCGTCATTCCAACGTCAATCTCGAGCTGCTCTTCCACGTCGATTGTGTGATCTTCAGTGAAAGAATAACTTCGATCCAGATGCGCACTCAAATACATGTCGATCCTGCTGAACCGTTTGGTCATGCTGACTGATGTCAAGGTCAAGCTGTTGAGACTCCAATAGCTTGAGAACAGATAGCTCTCCACTTTACATGAACTTGAACCACCTGCTCTCAGTCTTCAGGTACTCCGCACAAAGTCAGTAACTCTTGCAGAATGTCCTTATACTCGTAGCGCTTTATCTACCCAACGATCATTTGCTTACCCATTGCTCATTGTGTAAGACCCGTCACCCATGCGTACCATATGTCCGGTCTTCCTTCAATTTCCCCTCTTCAACCATATCATCTATAGGTTAACAGTTGAAGCGTTGCAACACCGAGATATTTGTGACGTGATCACTTCAATAGATCCGAAGAATGCGGCGAAGGGAACTTCCCCATCATTGAAAGCAATGCGATCCCTCTGTAGCAATCACAGTCCGACCTGTGTCCCTTGTGTTTGAATATATTTACAATCCGTGATTCCCGAAAAGAATCAGGGATGGTTCTTGATTGCCAAATGTGAAGCATCAGGTCCTGAATAGCGACAACCACAGATTCCTAACCGCATTTGAAAATATCAGAACTGTATAGTTACTAGGACCATAAACAACTTTAAACGCCAAAAAAAAAAACATTTTTGACCATTAATGCCTCCAAATGTATTTTCTCACCTTCATTTGCCACCTGTTCTTGAGTTTATGTGTAAGTCTCTGAATATCTGCTTTGCTGTCTCGGTAGGCCTTCCTCATATCCTGAGAATTAGCCTTCTACTGTATATTTGTTTGTTAGTCTTTCTTCATTCATTTGTTCCACGTGACCAAATCATTTCAGAGTGCTCTTCTTCATTTTACTCAATACATCAGTCTTAAGTTAGTTTCATTACAAATTCTGTCATACATTGTCGCCCCATGTATTCTCTTCAGTGTACGCATTTCTACAGCATTTATTTGGCGCATCATCATCTCAGTATTTTTTCACGTTCAAGTTCAAATTACTTATTCTGATTAAAATAACTAAAATTGATCTGAACCTTTTCTGAATCTTGTGCGACACAACTGTTTATTTTACTTTATCTTTCATATATTTGAACTATATCTTGACAGTTTTATTTCTATTGTAGTGAGAGGATTTGTGTTTATTCAAAGAAACATAATCGTTACTATAATTCATTTTAGTACCGAAATGGTAAGAACCACTTTCGTATCCGGGTAACTCATACTCGTACTCGTACCTCAGATTGCAAGTGAACTTCGCATAAATGTCGATAGAAAATAAAATACGTCCATGTTTGTTTGTATTGTCGCCATCAATAAATTTGTAATCCGCGCACCGCCAAGTGTAACTCTATGGCGAGACAATCCTTATCTCGAACAATACGTTGGAAAAGCCTCCCGTGAACATTGTTGTCGCGCAACGGCTATTTTAGACTCTACTAAGTGCCAATTCAGGTGACTGTAATGCGTTTATAAGATATCCATTTTCATAAAGAACAAGCGTCCAAGAATTAGAACTAAACTTGTTCCAGTAACATATACATTGACCAGGTGTTCAATAATTTTGATATCTATTGGTACAAATATATTAAGTCTTTCCTCGGAATATCTAATCAATTTCTTTAACGTTTCTTTGATATCCAGGCATTTGTTCCATTAGTGTTAAGTATATTTTGTTGAGCTGCTAGTTTGATAATCAACGAAAAAGAGTTTAAAGAGAAAATGCATAGTCTTTGTGGCCTAATTGGTAGGACGTCTGTGGCCAAGTTAAGACGGCCCTTTTCCACCATGGGGTTTGTGGGTTCGATTCCCGTAAGAACGCTGTTTTTTTTAAACGTTTGCAGTCTGATTTTCACTTAAAGCCTCTTTAATATGTTTCTGGTTCGTTGTAAGCGATTGGGTACATGGCAATAAGCCCACCAGATTATTGTGTATACAAATGAAATGTTATTTAATATGACAATCTTCTTCTTGATGATTCACGATCTGTTTTTTTAAGCCAGACTTTCAGTAAGCCCAATACACATGAAGCTTTATTCTAAAAATAATAAGCCCAATACACATGAAGCTATATTCTAAAAATACTAAGCCCAATACACATGAAGCTATATTCTAAAAATACTAAGCCCAATACACATGAAGCTATATTCTAAAAAAATTTTTTTTTTAAACTTTAGTTTCATTTGTTGATTGTATGATACTGTATCATAATATTTTGAGCTCGGAAAGACCGTGGATGAAATTAACACTAGCGCGAGTTCTACACAAATATGTATGTTTTTATTGAAATTTGAATTGCATATGATTTTTGGTTCATGTCTCTAGTAGCCATAAATATTTAATTTCATAGCAAAAACAGATGAACTAATTAGCATATTTTAAAAATTATTTCTTTCTTCATTTCGTGTGATTTTTCGCATTATAAACTCGTTGGATATGTATAAAAACATCAAATAGGTTCTAGCTAATTTTAATGAAGGGAAAAATTAGCTTTTCTTATAATCACATATAGTATATGATTCCGATATGAAATATATGAAAATCTAAGAGGAAAATTGGAAAAAGCTTGCGTTGCTTACTCGTGCGTTCAGTTTCGAGAAGCTTTAGTAAAACATACATAGTTCGAACTTATTCCGGTAGATGGCCTCAGCATATCTATTTTGAACCAATATAGTTAGCACATGATAATTAACAAATCGTGGAAATATCAAGCATTTTCAGCTTCATTTTTATAATTATTTTACAATATATACTTTTAAAGTTATAAGTACATTTTAATTAAAGTTAAGTTCACACCGTTTTGGAAGCTGAAATTATCAAAAATAAATAAATAAAATAATTGTAATTTGGAAATATTGTCACTTAAGTTTTTCTTCTCTCAAATTTAATTATAGATGATTTAAAAATATCCCTAGTTCAATTGATTTACATTTTTTTCACAAAAAAAATATTTTTCATCAGTTTTTACTCTTTACTCTCGAATTTACTTATTTTTATTAACACAATATTTAAATAATACATTAAATTATTCGTACGGTATTTATATACTATATTACATTACAGCATATTTTGATGAATGATGTGGACATTTTGAAAAGCGTGACAGAAGGCTATCAATAATCTAGTAGAGATGCTGAATTAAACTTGGACACTATTTTTAGTAGTGTTGGGAATCGTTCTCGGAACCCCTGGACTAAAAAACGTCTTAACCACTATTCCACGATAGCCTTCAGTGAATAATTAAACGTAAAAAGCCAAGTTTTTAAACCAGTTTTTGCTATTAATCTGTTACAATCAATAAGAAAAAGCGGTGTTCTTATTCTTTATTCTTTTTCGAACTATAAGATATACTTTATGGTTCGACCCCGCGCTTTGCTACACCCCTCAAATAACACATACCTATCACTTCGATCATATCTATTCTTTTTTTAAAATAAAATTTGTATAAATGTTTGTTTCTATGTTAACACTACCGATTCAACCTTCATTTGTGTACTTCAATCTGTGTGCTTGATTCCTGATATCGATTTATAACAAGTGACCCAAACAATTATTTAACAAGTGCCCGAACTATTTTTCTCGCCATACCTATCATTTCTCACATCTATCTTTTAAAAAAAATATATATATGTTTAAATGTTTGTTTCTATATTATCACTACCGATTAACCTTCATTTGTATATTTCAATCTGCAGGCTTTATTCCTGATATCGATCTATAACAAGTGACCCAAACAATTTTTTAACAAGTGACCCAAACGATTTTTCTCGCCATACCTATCACTTCTTATATCTATCATTTAAAAAAATAAAATCTGTGTAAATATTTATTTCCATGTTAGCACTACCGAATTAACTTTCATTTGTTTACTACAATCTGCATGCTTGTTTCCTGATATCGATCTATAACAAGTGACCCAAACTTTTTTTTAACAAATGACCAAAACAATTTTTCTCGCCATACCTATCGCTTTTCATATCTATCCTTTTTAAAAAATAAAATCATTGTAAATATTTGTTTCCGTGTTAACACTACCGATTCAACCTTCATTTGTGTACTTCAATCTGCGTGCTTGATTCCTGATAGCGATCTTTAACAAGTGACCCAAACAATATTTTAGAATCAAGTTTTTTTAACGTAAACTGCAATTTGGTTTGATTATAATTATTCATTCAGAAAAAAAAATCCAATATTTCAAGAATGGCGAAAATTAATAAACGTCTCGGTGCGATTGAAAATCTTTCTGAAGTCGACTCAGTTTTCTTTACAAATTTCTTTGATACATTTCGGTAAATGTTGAAGACCTGTAAGTATAGGTTGATTTAGTTATTAATTATGACAAATACGTATTTTTTTCAAAATACAAGGTTGATATTTTTTATATAAAATAAACAATAAGGTATTTTCGTTCGGTCTATCTCATACAAGGTTGATATTTTTATATAAAATAAACAATAAGGTATTTTTGTTCGGTATATCTCATACTAAAAGGTTGATATTTTTATATAAAATAAACAATAAGCCATTTTTGTTCGGCCTGTCTCATATTACAGGGTTGATATTTTTATGTAAAATGAACAATAAGGTATTTTTGTTCGGTATACCTCATACTACAAGGTTGATATTTTTATATAAAATAAACAATAAGACATTTTTGTTCGGTCTATCTCACATTACAAGGTCGATATTTTTATGTAAAATAAACAATAAGGTATTTTTGTTAGGCCTATCTCATACTACAAGATTGACATTTTTATATAAAATAAACAATAAGACATTTTTGTTCGGTCTATCTCATATTACAAGATTGATATTTTTATATAAAATAAACAATAAGGTATTTTTGATCGGTCTATCTCATTATAGGGATTCTTAATCTTAGCTTGTTTTTCCATTGATTCGTATGGTACAACCCTCAACGTATCCGAATTGATGACGCGGACATGTTCGGTCTCAGTAATCGAGCCTTCGTGTAAAGAACCACTGGAGCAGGCAAGTAACCCATATTTTGCTATCGTTAAGTGTTGGAAACACTACCACACGTGGAAAGGCAAAAACATTTGCACACCTCTAGTACGTGCGAGAATTGTTACCAGATGAATTCTTTATCCAAACTGAAACACTTTTTTTAGTACCATTGGAAATCGAATGCAGAACCCTCAGGTGGAAGAACAGCGTCTTACTAACTAGGCCACGTAGCCTTGGACTAATATGGGAGGACGTGGAAACTCAAGCAGTGGACTGACCTAGATGGAAGCATTTTATGCCTTAGTTTTTTTTTAAATATTTATGGAAATGAAAATATAAGATAAGATTTTTTTGTTTGAGTATTAAGTAGCTACCATATATATCTGTATTGCGCTTCGTTTCATACGCCGGAAAGGTTGATGAATGCATTATTTTAGTAATTTTATGATAATGAAAACGTATGTTCTATAATTTTTTGAACCGTAAGATTTAATAAAGTTGGGTATAGTAAAGTCATGATATTGTAACTCCTCACACGAGTGCGTACGGAACAGCTGTCGTCGGTTATCTTATTGGATATATTTCACAATGATCATAATTGAAAAAAAATATATACATTTGAGAATGACAGTCTCCCAAGGTGTTCATTAAATCATTATTGGACAGTACCCAACTTTTGTGCGAGACTAGAACGCAGGGCTGTTCTAAGGAGTAATTATACCTTTTTTTGAAAGCCAATTTACTTATAATTATGGCTGCTAGAGAGGATCCAAACATACAGGAATTTTCACAAATGATATGTACTTTTCCAAGAACACGTGTTAGTATTTCATTATTTATTTGACAATGCTGACCTCGTAATACTATTCTAGTCTGTGTGAAATTTTTTTACAAATACATTGAAACGTTAAAAAATGAATTTAAAAGAAATCGCATACTATCTAGTGAACTAAATAATAAAATATATGTACATTACTCTTATAAAAATAGGAAAAAAAACCTTGAAGATCAGATCAACAATTACAAAGAAAAACAACTTAAGAAGTTGTTTGATACTTTTAAAATCAGTATTCATTAAACGAGAAGAGTTAACCACAGTAGCTTAGTAGATAAGAAGCCAGACTTCCAACTCGGAAGTTTCGGACTCTATTCTCGTTGGTTCAGATTTTTTTGGTTTCAGCCTAGTGTTTATATTTTACTAGGTCTTTTTTCCACATTTTTGGTTGCTTTAAACATATTTCCAGATGGCAATTAGCCCGCCGAATTGTACTGTACACAACGGAAGTGTAATACATGATTACATTATTTATGTAATGAAAATGACCGCGGCCTGAGAACCCTTCTTCTTCTCTCATATGTTTTTTTCTCACAGTCCAATGTTCAGGTGTCTCATTAATGATACAGCCTCAAGAGTAACCCTATAGAGATTCTATCAGTCCTTTCGGGAATGAATTCTTCCACGATGTGATCGACAGTCTGAACCATTTTACTTGCGCAACTGGCAATCAATAAAACCCCACCTATGCAAGTGCACTGTAACTTATGATGATACAAACGAGATAAAAATATATACTTATATAGGTACATCATTCTCAAGGTACATATTTCTAAACTTTATTGAAATGTATGTTAATATTGAATTAACAGCATACCTCGTACATAACATATACCATAATGGCGACTCTGTACATGCGTTGTATCAGGACTGAAAAATTGATATCGTATTAATTAGACAAGGCGATTGTTTAAATTTTTTTTATCAAGATTTACTCAGAGATTAATAGGCACCAGCGCCAAGTATCCTATTTGAAAGTGGAACTCAGATTGTTTAATGTGATAAGACCAACAAAATAAACCTTGCTAAAAAATCACGGGTCAAATGTTAACGAAAATATTCTTTAGGCGTTTTAAGCAAGGGTTTAGGCATTTTCTAAAAGAATATCGAATTTTAGTTATGACGCAATTAGTGTGGTTTTTGATATATTTCATTGATTATTTTTTATCTTTGATTCTTCTATATCGCGGTCAAAATAAAAAAAAACATTTTTGTCAGCAAATATTGGTAATTATGTAGGAAACCTTGATTTTGTATTATTTTATACGTATATGGTCGTATTGAACATGAATGTGGTGAATTGTCTGTATATTGTATTTAGTTTTTGTTATTATTATTTATTCGTATCACCTTCAACACATCTGAATTTGTGAATCGGACATGGTTAATAGTGTGATCATAAGGATAACATTGCGTTCGCCTTCATTACTCGAGCCTCTGGGCTTAATACCACTCGGACAGGCACGGAACTCGCGGGTCGCCGTGAAGAGGCAACAATACTATCTCACGTCTAGTGGTTATGAGACTTGTTACCAGACGAACTATTTCATCAGACGAGGTCCTTTTTTTCGGATACCATTAGGAATCGAACTAAATTAAAAATTTTTACCAACTAGGCCACGAAGATCGTTTACTTTTTATTTTTCTAGTTTTTGTACAATATTTACATTGAGATGTTACATATTAATTCAACCTTGATTCATAAAATAACTTTACTGGTTGAAGTTTCCTGAATGGGTAGTCTTAAATGTGTATCGTAAAATATTCAATGTCTCAAATGGTCTGACATATACTGTGTATAAATTAGAGAATTAGGGATGTGCCCTCTCATTGTCTTGGTACACTGATGTCGTCTGAATCTCATAGTGTTAACTATATAATTAGGTAAACAGACCGGGCTACCTCGATTGATCTTTTGGAGTGGTTGACCTTATAGCACAGAACTGACTTCTTTTGGAGTGTATATACATTAACATCGACAACAAGCTACTTAACACATTAGTTTGTAGCTCAAATCCATCCTTAATAATTGCATTTCTTATTCTGTCATATTGGCACACCACATATTCTTCTCAGTGCATACATTGCTATTGCATGTGCCCGGCTCCTTTAATTTATTTTCCATTTCCACGTTTCACTCTCATACATTAATGTGGACAATGAAACGCCACACTAACAAATGTATCGCACCACTTAAGGAAATTTAAATTTAGAAATATGTGTCAAACTCCAAGCCCTTCCAGGGTGATAACATTAAATGTTGTAAGTTAGAAACATGTATAGAACTGCAAGGCTTTCCAGAATGGTAATATTTAACATTGTAAGTTAGAAACAAGTGTAGAGTTTCAAAACGTTCCGAATGGTAGTATTTAACACGTAAATTTGAAACATTTGTCAAATCCAAGGCCTTCTAGGATGGTGACATTTAACAATGTTAGTTAGAAACATGTATTAAACTCCAAGGCCTTCCAGGATGGTAGCATTTAACATTGTCTTTCAGCTTAACACAATAAATCACATAAAAGTCGCATTTTTCGGTCCATTTCGAAACCTGCTTTCTCAACTCCCGCAGGAAAGTGTGAGCATAACTTTGTACTGGTGTCAGTTGCAATTAAAAATACATAAATATGCCATGTTCAAGTCCTGTTCGGTGTTGATAGCCGCTGCGGGCCGCGGTTTTAATAATTCTTTCCACGCCTTGTACCGCTTCGCGAGGTCCTCGCAGATTTTATTGATAGCGCACAAATGAAACGATTATGTCCCGTGTCGGACACGGAAAGGCCATTAAGGGTCACTGTGCACATCTCTGCATACTGCACATTGCGCTGCACTGCACTCGGAGACACGGGGCGTGTGCCCGCGCACTGGGTACACCACCTGTGATTCCCAACTGTATTAGATTTCTGATTAAGGAACGACGGGGGTTTGAAATATTATTGTTAAACAAATAAAACAAAGGACCGATTTTAAGTAATTATTTATGGATTTTTTACGCGCCCATCTCTCAATTTACGTGGTAGATATTTTCCATGAAAATTTACTTAGTCAAATTGAGGCTAGAAACAATATTGGAAGATATGTTCCAAAATATCGAAATCCCCATTAATTGAGATACATTTCACCCTTGAGTAGTTTGTTTTCTTAACGACGCTGTATGAATTGTATTATTATTATTACTATTATTATTGCACATAAATACCGAAAAGAGACTAAAAAACACGTAAAACGAATCTATCAACCTAATGAAAATCAAAGAAAGTTATAATAAAATAACTGGTATAATTGCAGAGTTGTTCCATAGCTTATTTTATCCTAAGAGTTGCTGTAAAGTAGCGCCGTCACCATGTTTTGCTTGGATATATGAATAGTATGCTATTTTAAATTATTAAGTAGCTATAGCATTTGTTTCGTTTTAGAGTTATTCAGTATTGCTCTTCATCGTAAGAATAGCGCCGTTACTATGTTTTACTCGGCTATTTGAGAAGCATGCTATTTTTAATTGTAAAATACTATTTTTAATTGTAGTATAATTATTTCAAGTAGCTTAAATAACATTGTCTTGTGTTTATTGACAACCTTCAGAGGAGAATGAATATATTGACTTCCTTGTCCTAGTTAGTAAGATGTCTGTCCTTCAATCCAGAGGTTGTGGATTCGATTAAATATATATAACATCACGTCGTTTGCCTGCTGGGGTAAGCAGATAGGACAGAGTGCCAGAATTTCCTATCTTGACAGACCTATATACTCTTCCGCAACATCCATACACCTTCTCATACAGCTCCTACGATTTCCCTTCCTTCTTACTTTTCCTTTGTTCAAACTGTCATTCACTTGATTTAACTATACTTTCCTTGATTTTCCTCTATCACACCTTCCACTCACATTTGCATTGCATATTTATTTTGTAAAACTTTCTTCCTTCATTCATTATGTATTCTGTCATACACTGTCACCCCACGTATTGTTTTTTTAGTGCACGCATTTTTACAGCATTTATTCGGCTCCTTTTAGACTTTTCCCACGTCCATGTTTCCCTTCCTCTCAATAAACTTGGAACTAAAATAGTGTTGTGGATTATCATTTAGCAGATTTTGATACTGACTTGTTGTTCCAGAGTATATGTTTTAGCACCCCATTGATTTTATTTCCTACCGATACACGCCATTCAATATCCCTCGTAACTCTTCCATCACTTAAGAAAATACTATCTCAATAACACAATTCTTCAATTTGTTCCAATATTTTATTACTCACACATATATAACTTTTACTTTCCTTTCATACTTTTCTCTAAGCATGACTTTGAATTTTGCAACATTCTTTCTCAGATCTTTTTTTTAAAACCTTTCATACAATTTACTTTAAAATCTTTCATACAATTTACTTTCATACAATTTTTTTTAAAACCTTTCATACAATTTACTTTTCAGACTGTAATTCATTCTCATTCTTCATTAACACTATCATGTCATCACCAAACAGTAATCTTCATTGTTTTCTACACAATCCATTCGATTCTCGCGGATAACCAATTTTTCGGTAAGTGTAAAGCCTCTCAAACATCTTTATGGTTGGTTGGAAAGGATCGCAACAATACATTAAACTAGCAAGATTATACATAGACTATCATATAGAAACATAATAGTCTATGGTTAAATTTTTCATTATGGGTTTATAGGAGACCACAAAAGGTTTTCTGTATACAGTACAAACTGGCGCATTTTTCATTATGGGTTTATAGGAGACCACAAAAGGTTTTCTGTATACAGTACAAACTAGCGCATTTTTCATTATGGGTTTATAGGAGACCACAAAAGGTTTTCTGTATACAGTACAAACTGGCGCATTTTTCCACGTGACAGTATCTTCTAACCAACAACTAAGATGTTAAAGAGATCTTAAGTAAAAATACTGTAATCATTGTTATTAAAATTACGTATTATCGGGAATCTAATCCTTATCCCCCGAATCGAAAGAAAGGCGTTTTTGCAACTAGGCTATCAATGTTTGTTCTATTCTCTCAATTTTCTTGGAAAAAAATTAACCTTCGTGATTCTTTGTATTATTTAAATGGAAGAAGCTTTATTTGCTCAGGAACCAATTTTGTTGTCATTTATATGCACCACTTTGCCGCTAAACCTGTAAATGGTTTAAGTGGAGCAACCTTTGAACCAGCGACTTCTTTAAAGCTTGTGAGAAATTTGTTTTCTTGGAAAACATTTTTATTTCTTCAATTTAATATTTAACAGATGTTTACTTATATTCGTTACTCGTGGCATATTTACATTTTTTTATTAAGGTTTTTATGAAATGACCTCCTTGGTTTAGTTGGTAGTATGCTTGACATCCATCTGAGGATTTCGGGTTCAATTTTAGATGGTAATACCCGAAAAAAAGGGTCTCTGTCTGGTAAATAAGTTCGTGCGGTAGTATTTCCAAGACCTACGATGATGAACTTGGTGGGTTTAGACAATGGATGTCTCCTGACCATATTCTTCAAAGGGTCCGCATTGTCAATTCGGATATATTTATGGATACCATAGAATAATTGAATGAATACTCATTCCGTTTAATTTTATTGTAGAGAGAATCACCCAAAGTAAAGGTAATTTGATTTATCAAAATCTGTATGTCAGTTTTTTTCATACATGATAATTTTTTTCTTGTATTGCACATTCAATTGCAGATAAATAATATCTGGATAGGTATTATTAGTGTTTTTTCCAACCACCCATAAAAATTCAAGTCGTCATAGAAAAACCTAGGTTGTGATATATTTTTGCTAATTATCATCGCGAGTTTCACACAAAACTTTAAACCGTAAGCCAAGTTATTATTTATCATGCAACGCAAGAAAAAAATGGACTTGTTAAAAAAATATTTTCATATCCATATTTAAGTTGCATCTAATTGACAATTTTCGTGGAATAGTTGGTAAGACGCCTCTTCCGATTCGGGGGATACAGATTTGTTTCCTGTTGGAACCCAAATATATTTTAAAGACTACCAGTCAGATTTTCCCTTTCACTTTAACATCTTTTTGGTTGGTCGGTAGAGATTTCTACATGGTAATACACCAACCAGGTTATATTGTATATAGTAAAAGTGTAATAAAATATGTTTATTATTTTACTAAACCATATTTTATATGATTACATATAAAATTTTGAATTTTTAACTCGGGTACTAGTTTTTGTCCATGAAGGCATTATCACAGATCCTTACATTATTATTTTCATTTGTCTTTTTATTTATTTTTATTTATTTATTTAATTAACGACACAACAGTGTCTTTATATACAAATGAACATGTGACAGGTTATAAAAGTACTTAAAATTATTGACAAATAATACAACTTTATCTTAAACTAACATGAAGATACAAAAAGCAGTAGTAATAATAAATTACAGTCACTGTTTTAAAATTATTTAATAATTATATGTATATTTACGTTCAATATATGTTATGTATGTACGAGTATACCACAAAATATTACCAAACTTCACCAAGCAGACTTACGTAATACGTTACGTTACGCAATCGGCAGTGTTATTTATGACTTTGACCATTTTTAAATCATCAGCAAAAAGTAAAATATCCACATCACTAAGTGTGTCAACTATATCATTAAGGAATAAGAGGAATAATATTGGCCCTAGATGTGATCCTTGGGGTACACCGCTTGTAGCTGTAAAGTGATATAATTTTGACAGTAAGTATTCGGTTTTTACTGTGGCTTTCGATCCAGTCTAAGAGCGGGCTAACTATTCCTAAAGCTTTTGTTTACTTAATATAATATTATGTGATACTTTGTCAAATGCTTTACTGAAATCTGTGTAAATTGAGTCCTCATGTTTTCCATTTGACAACGAATTGAAAATATAGTTTTCATATTCGAGTAGATAAGTCAGTGTGGATCTACTTGAAATACATCCATGCTGTTGAGTGATAATAATACTGCGAATCGAATCAACAATTGTGTCTAGGATAAGACTCTCGAATAATTTAGGAATCGTTGATTGTATACAAATCGGTCTATAATTTGAAGCCTTTCACCTTTTGTCACCTTTCTTGTATATTGGCGTGAGAAAACTTGATTTCCATATTTGTGGAAATCGACCTTCCACCAATGATTTATTAAATAGAATTTGCAACGGATATACTAAAACTGATACACAGTTTTAAAAAAAAATGGGAGGTACATTGTCAGGACCCGCAGACTTAAATAACTCAAGTTTATTTTTTTTTTAACTACTTCGTCCAAGTAGTTAAAAAAATAAATAAACTTGAGTTATTTGTAATACTTAGTTATTTAAACTTGAGTTATTTAAACGCTGTAATACAGCGTTTTTAATAATAAAAATAAACGAGGAATACAAATATAAATTGTAAGTCAATTATGCTATTTTCTTACAATAGTTTTCATAAGATTACGAGTGTAGGAAAGGGAACGATTTAATAAAAGAGATAAGTGACGGGTGTGTCTATACGTTATCTTTGAATATTTTTATTTCTTAAATTTATAAATCTATGTCTAAATATTTAAGTAAGGTAAGCTGAATTCGGTCTCCACAGAGCTCCTTTAATCCATCCTCAGCCAAAAGGACGGTAACAACATATAAGAATATAAGATAAAAATCTAATTTGATATGCGCCAGAAAATGACACTCATTTGCAAAATTAATGCTTAAATAAAACAACATGAACCGTTTAAGGCTAAAATGTAATAAAATAACTAAAATAAAACAGCACTAACACTACCTTAACCTAACCTAACTACCCTTGGCAAAATATATTTATTTGTCAAAATTAATGCCTAAACGAAAAAATTGCTTTATAACGTTAAAACATTATAAATTTACCAAAAACAATTTCACCAAACCTAACTTTTAAAGCTAAAACGTAATAAAAAGAATAAGCTTACTTCACCAAACTTCACTCATATAGGGAATTTCATAAAAAAGCGAACACATACATTCTTAATGGAGTTTGTCATAGATACCTAATGTACACATGTTTATGACCCATATGTATTATAACAAATCAACACTAAATAAATAATGCTTTTTACTGCATATTTTTAAAGGTTATTTATTAAGGAGCTATTTTATTGAAGTTTATTTTTGATCTTACTAGAAAATATTTTCATGAAACATATTAAATCGATCAAACGAGAATTTTTATCAAAAGTTAAATTTTATAATGCTCTAAATAAATATAAAAAATCAAACACGATTCCCGGAAATTAAAAAAGAATTTTAAGTCAGCCATATAATATCATATATATATTTAATATAAATTAAGTTTTCCAATGAAAATATCGACCAAAAGAACGTTTAATGAGTAAAAATTATAGTGTTAAAATTTTTATATATAAAAGAACCATAAAACCGTAAATAAAAAAGATATAGTTGATTACTTAACCAGCATATTTGAGATGAAACATTTCAAATAAAAGTGCTCTAAATTCCATAGATTCGATTTGACAAGGATTTTTTTCGTAAAAAGATATTTCTGCACAGGCTCTGAACACTTGAGTCTGTTTTGTGTTACGCACACAGGTGGCTGATTAAATGGGTGACCGCAGTTCGCACTTATGTGATAGTATTTTTATTCGCTTGACCCAACCCATATAAGGCGTACCGATCCATATGAGCGAGCTTTACTATCTAATATAAGGATATTGAGCGTCGGTCAACGGTGGGCACAATTGACCAAGGTTTACAGAACATTCTCGGCGGAGGTACCCTCGGTTTTGACGGGGCTCGTTACGTTACATCTAGAGGTTCAGCGTTGCGTCGTGATCCTTTCGGAGGCAATCTTTTCCAACCAACCCATATAAGGTGTACCGATCCGTACGAGCGAGCTTTATTATCTAATATAAGGATACTGAGCGTCGGTCAACGGTGGGCACAATTGACCAAGGTTTACAGAACATTCTCGGCGGAGGTACCTTCGGTTTTGACGGGAGGTACCTTCGTTACGTTACATCTGGAGGTTCAGCATTACGTCGTGATCTTTTCGGAGGCAATCTTTTCAAACCGAAGAACATTGAAAACCAGACTGGAATACTATTTAAAAAAATGGGGTAAAACGGAATCTGAACTATGCACTTTCGTAGTTTCATGACGTGATTTTATTAACTTCATTAAAATGTGTCGATATTTGTGAAATTAATGTATTATTTGTAATATATTTTATTTGTGAACACATGTATGCCTATTACCCGACGACGAGTACAATAGAGGGCACAATACAAAAAGGGGAATCAGGTTACTTAACGTCAGGGTTATCAGAGATGACTAAGTTAGCCAATTTTTGATAGGCATATACTGTTTCATATAGGGCAAGGAGCTTAAGTACTTGCTACTTGTGTACATCTTCTTCCACCATTGAGTCCCTGAAAAGTGGCAATAGTCTACACCATCTCTATCTGCTGCTGTTTGCTCTCAGTTATGCTAAGCATTTATGTTTTTAAGAGTTTCGTGCAGTTCGTCTTTATATATCTTGCCCTGCCCACAGTGCTTTTTTTTTGCTTTCCGTCAGTTCACCAAAAATGACATTTCTTGGGTGTATTCAGACATTCGAGCTACGTCTCCAGACCAACGCAGGTGAGCAAACGACACTAGAATCTCGATTAATTTATATAAATGGCAATAAACCATGATAAATATTGTCAAATAATAAGATTTCACGGAGAAATAGATTATTTCAAACCATTTCAATAAAGTATTTGAAAATTATAAAAATCTCGATCTAATATGATTATTACATTTAGGATTGATTTTAAAACATATAACGTTAATTTTAATGAAATAGCCCTTTAATTTAGAGTAATTCAAAGATAATTTTGATAAGGTTACATGAAGTTGAAAACGACGAAATGGTTAAGATTTATGCCATTCGTATAATTTGTATCGACCTGTGCCTTGATGATTATTTCACGGTCAAACAACAGTTTTCTCCTGGCACGCACAATACATTAAAATATACATTAACATTTGATCGGACTATATAGAAATAATATTGCAGTACATTTACAATTGAGAATCTCGATAGTTGTTTGGATTAGGATTTAGGGCGATTGGTCCACGGTCAGGGACAGCTGTAGGCGCACCATGGTCGCATGCCTCTTCGTCTTTTTTTTCAGAACAATGTCGTCTTTATATGAAGTTTTAGTTTTCAAAAAGGAAAACCTATATTTTTTTGGATTTGAAAACATATCGAAATTTGTGGGTTAGTTGGTAAGACGCCAGTATTTCAACTCGAGAGTTGCGGGTTTGATTCCAAGTTTAAAAAAAAGGGTTGCAGACTTACTATTACTTTAAGCCTCTATAATATATTTCTGGTTGGTTAGAAGAGATTGCCATATAGAAATACACCTGCCAGGTTGTACTGCATACAATAAAAGTGTAATACAATGCAACATATCCGTGTATGTTTTTCATATTCAACGGTGTTTCTGATCGTCACCAAGGCAATTAATCGGCAATTAATAAGTTAGATATATTTAACAGTAAATAATTGTGTTTTACAGTAAGCTGTTTTCAAGAATGAATATTCTTAGAATTTCAATGATTTTTTTTTTACCTGGAGAGTTTATTGCCATGTGGCAATCTCTTCCAACCAGAAATATGTTTTTATAGGCCCTAAGTGTTAACCAGCCTGGAATTCTATTTAAAAAAATCTGGGTTCCAGCGGGGATCGAACCCGCAACCTCCGGATCGGCAGACAAGTGTCTTACCACCAGGCCACGGAGGTCGTCCGTGGCTTGGTGGTCATCAACCTTCGTAGTCTAGTTTGTAGAATATTTGTTATCTACCTCGGGAGTCTCAGGTTCGATTCCCGATGGTACCCAAAAAAGCGTTCCAGTCTGTTTTTTCTTTCAAAACTTTTCTGATTGTTTGGAAAAAAATTATCACACAATTGACAATTAGCTCGACAAATTGAATTTCACACAATATAAGTGAAATATAATATACAATTTACGGATCAAGAATTAGCCTGTTTATAGACCTACAAGGATCAGTCTTCCTCGATATCAAGTGTCGCTTGATGATGATAAAATCACTACAAATTAAGATCTGGTCAGCCATACAACCTATTATTTCTGGAGCGAGTAATTAGCTACTGTTGAAATCAAAGCAGTGTTTAAACATGTCGGTAAATACCCAACATGTGAGAGACGATTCATCCCAGGAAATCAAGTTACCAAATGCCACCCAGGTGATTATAATTGTCTCGTTATCTTAAAAAATTCTACATGTTATATTATGAAAGTAACCTTGAATAATATAATAAACAGCATGTTTGACGAAATTTTTATTTTCATGTGGTTCAACCTCTAAAATTTACGATACCCTGAAAAGCTGAACACCCCAAGTAGAGTTCCTGTCAGATTATACTTTAGTTCGACCCTGTCCCCGATGCAGATTTATGGAGTTGCGTAAAAATGCCTACGTTTTGCTCTAATCTAATTCGTGTGTGTTCTTCTATTTGTACTCTGGGAAAATGACCATTAGCGTATTCTCAAGGTTTTGTGTTTAAACTGCGTACTTGTTTATCTTAAATGCTTGAAAAAGTAAGTAAAACTTTCGTTTTCTTTGTTTCATTGTATCAAAATAAAGTGCTTATACCCGTAAATAAGCAAAACACTTTTTGATTGTCAAAATAATTAATCATCTCCATATTATCTAAACCCTTATCCATGAGGGTTGGGTTTGAAGCGTTGCCACGAAACTCTTCCTGACTTGTTTGTCTTGAGATCTTTCGGGAATGGACTCCATGCCTAGCTGAATCTGTCCTGACACAAACATCGCATACTTTTCCAACTTCATGCCTTTCTTGACCTTCTTCTTCTTAGAATTTACTATTTTGGAAAACATTCATCTGGCATTCTCAACATACCATACATCAAACTGCAATTTTTCAATATTTATATTTTATACTTTATCATATTTAGAAGAAATTTCAAGAATAAAATTTTAACGCTTTTTTTAGAACCATATTTTTTTATTTCGTACTCAAGTTTTTTTCTTTTTTGCACTCAAACATTTATATTTTTTATTTTGTACTTGTATATTTAATATTATTAACAAAGGAAAAATTAGAAATCTTATAAAAATATATCAACATATATTTTTATGATGGATATTCTTATTTATAGAGAATTTTAAAATCTCCTGCAAAGTCGATTATTTAGAATATTTAACAAGATTATATAAAATATTTAACAAGATTATATAGAATATTTAACATGAATGACTTTTTATACATTCCACCTGAAAGATAGTAAATAGAAAATGTGCTGCGTTGATTAATGTAATTAGTGAAAAAACAAAGTTCTTTCTTGTTAAATAATTTTATTTCAAATTCTATAAATTTGAACCTGAATTTTTTTATTAAATGATATACGAGTATTTTCATTGAATGATTTTCTCATACCCTCGAACACTCCATGACAAAAGCTTGTTCCATCCTGAATAATGGAATTAACGATAGTTTTTGTTTGATTAAAATGAAAAATCATATAACCTAGTTCTAGAACGTTGTGCTTCTTAGTGTTAGATATATGGGTGGCGTATGCAGCTTTAGGAAGTACTTGAATACAACTCATTTTGGGAGGTCTTATCAAAATTTAATTATATATGAATACTACACTACACCTAAAGTAAAATGTGTTACAATCACAAATCAGAAGATAAACAAAGGTTTCTTTGTACGAAGCGTATCCAGAAAGTAAGTGTACTGAGGCTCTCACGACCGAATGGATTTTATTTTCGACATGTTGGCTACACTTCCGTGTAGCCTGACCTTTCCCCTCCGCAACGAGACCGGTTTGAGGTCAGTACGTTGAGAAGTGTCGACGCGACAACACGTTTTGTGAAAAATGTCAACCCAATCTCCCGCCAAGTGCGAAGTTTTGTAAAAAGGCAAGAGTTTTTGAGGCGCTGCAAACTCCATGGAGATGAATTTCTCCGCTCCATCGTTACTGGAGATGAAACTTGGGTTGCACACTACACGTCTGAAACCAAAAGGCAGTCTTAACAGTGGCGTCACACCTCTTCACCCTCCGCCAAAAAGTTCAAAACCACAATTTCAGCCAAGAAAATCATGGCATCCATGTTTTAAGACTGTCAAGGCATAATTTTAATTGAATATATGCCTCAAGGGAGACCATCAACTTTGCAAGATACTGTGAGACCCTAAAAAAATTGCGGAGAGCGATTCAGAACAAGAGGTGAGGCATGCTGACAAAGGGAGTCTGCCTGCTGCATGACAATGCCAGACCACACACGGCCAACGCCACGAAGGAACTGCTCGCCTCGTTTAAATGGGATGTCCTGAACCATCCCGCGCATTCCCTTGACCTAGCACCTTCAAATTACTATCTCTTTACTTCCCTGAAGCTGTACATGGGTGGAAAAAGGTTTTCAACCGACGAGGAGCTAAAGGAGGAGGTGGAGAAGTGGACAGAGGGGTTGGCGGGAAACTACTTCGAGGAAGGCATCAAAAAGTTGATACCCCGCTTCACCACCTGCATTGAGAGGAATGGCGACTATGTCGAAAAATAGCTTACATATGCACAACGGTAACCACGTAGTTTTTTGTTTAAATAAAAAAAATTGTAACCTACAAAAATTCAGTACACTTACTTTGTGGATATGCCTCGTAGTTCGTCTTCCCTTAGTAAGCTTTCTGCGGTTTTCTTGCTAAATATATTTTTCTAAGTATATGCAGATGTGAGTAAGTATTTATTCTATTGGCCACCGCCACCACCTTCCTATCCCTATATTCAACTCATATATGTTTGTATTATTTATAACGAAGGCATTAACATTGTGGAGGTTTAAAGATATTAAAATTTGTTTTATCAAACACTGTTTATTCCACTTTTTGTAACCGTTACAAAAAATGGAATAAACAGCGTTTGATAAAACAAATTACAAAACCGTATATGTTTATTTTGTAATGTTGTTGTGTGTTGTTGTGTTGTGGGTTCGAGTCCCGAGTTGGATCCCTCTTGAGAAGACTTGGTCCTCTAAACGGCACTATATACTATAAATAGTCTTTTTATTATTATCTTATCTATTGTTATTATCATAATTATAAACAGGCCGTATATGTGGTGTCAATATATGATATTTATTAAATTTAATTGCCATAAAGAAAAAGAAATAGAAAAAGAGTTTTTACTTTAGTTACTAATTCATTTTTTTTTAAATTTTCAAATGCGGTTTTTAAAAAATAATACATACCTACTCGTGAAGTCAATAGAAATTCTTAGTAAATATTTGTACGATTAGTCACTCAAAGACTCCTGATTATTTTCATTTTCGTTCATGGTCAGATTATTGGAATGACTTAATCAAGGATGTCAGGTCTGCTTAAAGCTATTGATTTTGTATGAATATTTAGTTTCAATAGGCAATAAATACCCAATGGTCTTAAATGATAGTTTTAAAAATTAACAGGATGTAGTTCGTGTTTCTAGACAGGGCTGTATTTATATTTGGAGAATGCAACACTGTTCAGACTAGAATTCTGAAGTCATTATTAAATAATGAAAAAACATAATTTTGTTTTTAGTCCTATTGTGTTTTTCCACGGTGTAATTAAAAAGAATTGTTCATTTGAAATAATTTATTGCATTCAAAAATTATAAATAAAAATCAAACAAAGCTTTGGTTCTTAGAATAAGAGTGGAGCACTCGATAATATTTCCTTGTTTTAAAAATACATAAATAGTATTTGATTTGTTATATAAAGTTATATACCTGTTCAATAATAAATGTGTATCAATTACACCAGTTCACCTGAAATTAAATAATTTATCCTTTTGATAGTATTCTTCAACATACTCAAATTGATGATCCGGATATATTGAAGAGCATGACCGGGAGAAAACTGTCTTCGACCCCTTTAATCGAGCCTTTGGGCTTTGGAACTTTTGAAGTAGCCATGGTACTTGCATTTCGTCATCGCACATTTTGACAATATTACTGCATATGAAGATGCAACAAAAAACACATTTCTAGCGCACACGAGTATTGGTGACAGGCGAACTCTTTTACTAGACAGGGATAACTTTTTTATTTTCTTTCTCAAATATCATCGGAAATCGAAGCCAAAATTTGAATGTTGATATTTTATTTTGTGTTTATAAATTTTTCAATACTGTATTACTAAGTTTTATTACATACTAGCTGTACCTGGCCACGCGTTGCTGTGGCTAAGTCTGGTTAAATGGAAAAGAAAGAAAAGAGAAAGCACACGTTTCTAATATGTTTTATTTCACAATGCTTCTGGGTATACAATATTTTTGACGTCTTTCAGCCACTCTCAGCCTGTCGCGTTCATTCTGTTGAGAACGAAGCAGATCTGAAGCTGCACAACGCGATCGTCGTGCTCGCAACCGTTCATCCTCAAGTCTGGCTGTACGTCGCTCTGCTACTTCCTCGGCATTTTGATGAACTAAAGCAGATCGATTGCACTGAAAAAGAAGAAAGAAAGTTATAACAAAAACATATATGAGGCAATGAACTTCGTCTTAAAGTCGTATCAACCAGCACCTTTCCGTTCCCAATTTCCAGCAATTGATGTGCAAATCTCTCAGCTGATCGATCGCCTGTCGCGTTCATTCTGTTGAGAACGAAGCAGATCTGAAGCTACAGAACGCGATCGCCGTGCTCGCAACCGTGCATCCTCAAGTCTGGCTGCACGTCGCTTTGCTGCTTCCTCGGCATTTTGATGAACTAAAGCAGATCGATTGCACTGAAAAAGAAGAAAGAAAGTTAGAACAAAAACATATTGTATAAAATTGCTAAACATTAAAAAAGGAACTGAATAATATTGTTAAGTTCGTAGACCTCATCGTTCTTGGCGGCAAGAATAGCTCGTTCACTCAGCCAATCGTGATTCTTAATTACAAAAAACTAACAATAATGACAAATTAATACACCTTGTTACAAATTAGCAAAAATGTGGCAGTTTGTAAAAATCAAATAATATTTGGTGACGTTTGTCAAAAGTCACTACGTTAGTCTGCATTGGCAAGGGATGGGGTATTCGATAATTGGATTTTCGATGTTTTTATACCTAAAATGAAATGTTCGTAATTAGTATTAATTCATTGTGGAGCTTGGCCTATTTAAAGATAGATACAAATTATACAATACATTAGAAAGACAGTATAATGAAAATTAAGAATTAAAACGTCAGTTTACAGAAAAAAAATTATTCGCTTTATAAGAAAACTATTCGATTTGTGAAAAAAAAAACGATTTTACTCCATCCCTTTGTGACATGACGTTTTAAACGCCGCACGACTCATCCTAGACTTTCTGAAGTATGAAGCAGATCGATCGCACTGAAAAAGAAGAAAGAAAGTTATAACAAAAACATATAAAATTGCGAAACATTAAAAAAAGAAAATACACGAACTAAAAAACAAAAAAATATTAACGAAATATTTCACTTCAAACGCAAATCAATCAATACAGTTAAATTTTAGCGCATTTCACGATATAACTATGGCGGATAAAAATTTAGTATATCGTGTGTTGCTTTTACGTCCAAACAGATGGCGCTATTTTTCAATACACGTATTTGAAAATTTAATATTTCTTATTTAATTATTTAATATTTAAGAAAAATAAAAAAACAGTTAAAAAACGAAATGAAAGAATTCGAAACGTCGAAAATGCAATGTGACATAACTGTAAATGAGAATTGTTTAGTTTGCGTGTGTCACTGCAGGGGGTGCTCCCATTATTTCGACTGTTTTATATACTTTTTTATATCCAACTGTATATAAAAAAAAATATATAAACATGCTTGTATACGAATGCAACCTTTTGTCAAAATTTCAAAGCAATCGGTAAAGAACTTTCGGAGATTAGAGATTTTCTATTAACGAACATTTACGTTTTTATTTATATAGATTTTACACAAATTTTGTACCATCTGTATATAACTGTGATATGTAAAGGACTCTTAAATGTAATTAATTTTTTAAATTGTATATAAATAAATAAGAAATTTAACAATTAAAAATTTATCCATAAAAAATACCAACTGCTAAGTGTGAGTTCACTGATTAACACATTGTAGGTAATAATTTTTTTTTCTCAAACTAGACTCGAAACTCATCTTTTTAGCATATTTTTTGTTTCTCTCATATTTGATTAATGCTTCCATAAATCACAACTGACTTCACACGTTCTTTATAAATTTTGACCTGTGTATGTATATTTGTGTATTGAAAATAATCAAAGCTGTTGTAGCCAAAGCACTCAGAGTTTGAGCTCATCATCTTTGACATGTGTGATGTAGAAGATGGACAAAATCACAGAAGATGGAGAAAGTATTGTAAGTAGTGTAAGATGGAGAAAATCGTAGAAAACATTGACGAGGTCATTATGAAATGATTCATATACAAATATTCTTTCATACGTTAATGCACAGAACCCGCTGATAGCCAATCCTTCCCGAATACCATATTAGCTGAAGGTCGTTTTGGTCGACGTTTCAAGAGAGACAGTACTAACCATACAAACCACAGGTTTTAATTAAAGAAAGAGAAGTATTCTCAGTAAGGTTAATAATCAAATAAAATATTTTTAAGGATATTATTACATTATGGAAGAAATATTTCATGAAAGTCTCAATGTTTAAAAAATTAAGAATTTTATTAGATTTATTGAGATGCTTATGAGAGCGAGAGTTGACTTAAATGCCACAACCAGAACTATGCAAGCTCTAAAAATAACCCAGAGTATGCTTGTATGTAAATATCGGCAGAAACGATGAATGGAGAATTTCAAATGAATTGTCTTCCAAAACATCTTCTCAACATCAGTGTTGGTTAGCCAAGAATACGATGGGAAGGTAATATCTCCAAGCACATATAAGTTCTTCAAATAAGGAACTGAAGTTGTCTTGTTTGTGAACAAAGTTGGTAGAGGTAAACTTTGAAAGATGCTGACAACAATACTTGATTGTAACGAAGGGAGATGATGATGATCTCAAGAAAAATTTGTGAAAAAAATTGACCATATAATTAAGAAAAATTCTCGTTTGACATATCAGTTCGTAGATCAATCGCTTAATATTAAGAAACAAACGATTGCTGGCAGCGGAAATCTTGGCCAGTTTCGGCAATACATTAATCTTTAAGTAGGCAATAATTTATGAACGGGATCCGGCGAACCACCTTAGAGTAGCGCTAGCCCGGCTGGCCGCCTTAGAGGTCCAGCCCCCAGCTCAGAGTCGTGAAGCGAGGCGGCCATAGAAATCAAATTGATAAATTGTGCGGAGCAAGTTGCCCGGGTCTGCATTGTCGCTGGACCCTGGGGTCACACGAACTACGGGATGTCAGGTGCAAAGGGTTCAACGGTATTTGTCTTTTGATTCTGCGCTATTTGTTTTCAGAGAACTCTGGGAGGTTAGATTGTAATTGGCTTTAGTGGGTTCTTTGAAATAGTTTCTATTTTGCTTTAAATTAAAACCATGTTAAAAACTCTCATGAAGGAAATTAACGATATTCTCTGCTCTTATGTATATATTTTTCATTATACACATTGTGCGTTATTTGTACGGAGTCTGAGTGTATTATTGTCATGGAAAGTATATAAACGTGTAGAGAGCGATTAGTATTCAGATTTATGTCCTTCGGTTCCACATCGGGTGGCATTTGAGTCACTTCGATAGCTCACAAATCAGGTTATGAAAATGTTATCTTAGCCGTGTAGAATAAAATAATTTTAATAGAAAAACAAAATAATCAATCAAAAATTGCATTTCAATAAAGATATAAAACAATGCAACATGTCAATGTTATTAAAATGAATTTGCAATAGCTAGCCTTTGATATTTTGACATCTTGTGTTACGAAGATTTATATTCTTGTTCCTTAGATGAATGCATTTTTTCTTTAAAAATATTTATTTTTAACGAAATAGTGAGTGTTAATACTTAAGGGTCAGTGCAGTTCAGCTCGATCCCGCCACCACCCACACTGTTGTTATTGGCGACAAAATAAGTCCCCATCCAGCACGATTAATACCAGAAGATCGAAATCTTCTTTATTTATTAGCAACGCGATGTCACTTAGTGACGAAGAATGAACTACCAAAAGGAACCTTCTCCGGTGGCGACACATCCGAATGTAAAAAAATAGAAGCGAGGACGGACTTAAGGTCTGACGTCACGCGAGAAGGAAAACTATTCGCAGGGCAGTAAATATAGGTATAAAGCGTAGCGTTATGATGGTTGTCTAAATTGTTACCTTAATGCACGGCGATAGCTTGAATGAACTTATTTGCATACCTTTTTACTCGTATTATACAATAGTTATAAAGAGTGGTTTTATAAGGGTTGTCTAAATTGTTACCTTAATGCAAGGCAATAGCTTGCAATGAATTCTTTGCATACCTTTTTCGTTGTAATGTAATGCATACATTTTCAAAGGAAAAACATAAATATTTTTTTATTGATGATATTTTCCAAGGCAAGCTGAAGGTGGAATCATGATTGAAATACTCCACAAAGAAACAAATATTTCTCATTGTACGAGAAATTGAAATCGTCGATCCATAAACAACAATAATTGGGCACTCACTCGTTTCTACCTGTTCGAAATATACAACGGCAATAACAAGTATGAATTATTGTAACCGAACAATCGATCGCGTTAGAAAAAAAGGCTCCATTATTATTTCTCATGTTGGTTGTTGTGTTGTGTTCCTGCGAAATTATCAAATCACGAATGATAAAAATAAAGCTAGCCGAACAGATGAAGTTAACCTGATTAGTCTCATAATTTATGGAAAGTTCAAAGGCACGTGGGACTGGGCATTTCTCATAGGATGGCATTTTTCTTTTATGTTGTATTTTTTGTCCGGTCTCTTGAGCGGAACGTGACGGGCCGAAGCGCGCACAAAGGAGGCCGGCTCCCTCCAGCCCGCTCTGGTCACGAAGCCTCTATTAATGGCCATCTTTATTTGATAAACAACTGTAATTAAGATGCTTTGGATCTAATTGTGGACATCTCAACCGGCATGGCGAATGTCGTTGTGCAACGGAATGATCTTGATCAGTGGCTTTCAATCCTTTTTCTAACCATTTTTATTTACTCTTCATGTTCAACTATTGACTATGAATATTAGTAGTTTAATAGTTTAAGTTAAAGTATCGTTCTGTGAAGACGCGTTAGTAAAATAATAAATATATACTCTATAAAAAAATTCTACTGAGTTTCAAAACGCTTGTTCACTTTCTTTTTTCATACATCATTACTTCTGAAACTTGATACTTTATTTATTATTTTTCAACGGCCGCAGTCTTTACCAAAAATACATTTCAATTAAAATTATACAAAAATAAAAACGATATTCAAGCGAAAACAACAATCAAACTTCAAAATGTACCACTAAGCAAGAATGAAAATCAACAACAAAATTGAAAAAAAAAACATATATTAGGTCCCCACATACGAAACCGGCGTTTTGCCGTACTGGCAACTTTGATCTCAAATATCTTCTCTTTGGTTAAGAATTTCAAATTCAAATTTATACAGCTATTTACTCAAGTATTTGTGTTTCGAAAATTATAATTCATTTGTTTTTTCCTCAATTGTTTTTTTTCTTTGCGTCACTCAGTTTACAAAATGGAAAACTTGAAATATCGCGTTATTTACGAGTACGAGTTCCACCGTGGCACCAGTGCTGCAGAAACGGCTCGAAGGATAAATGATGTGTATGGCGACGGTGCCGCAAAAGAAAACACAGTGCGTTTTTGGTTCCAACGTTTTCGTTCTGGAAATTTCGACCTGCAGAACAAGCCCCGTGGACGGCCGGAGACCAAAGTTGATAATGAAGAATTGAAGGCTATTGTGGAAGCGGATCCATCGCAAACCACGTCCGAGTTAGCTGCAGGCTGCGGTGTTAGTGATAAAACTGTTTTAATCCACTTGAAGCAAATTGGGAAGGTGAAAAAGCTTGAAAGGTGGGTACCTCACGAATTGAGTGAAGCAAATCAACAAACGCCCGTTGACTGCTGCGTTGCATTACTCAACCGGCACAATAATGAAGGGATTTTGAATCGAATCATTACCTGTGATGAAAAGTGGATCCTGTATGATAATCGGAAGCGCTCATCGCAATGGCTGAACCCTGCCGAACCAGCCAAACCATGCCCCAAGCGAAAATTGACTCCAAAAAAGTTACTTGTGAGCGTTTGGTGGACTAGTGCTGGTGTCGTTCACTACAGCTTTCTTAAATCTGGCCAGACGATTACGGCAGATGTCTATTGTCAGCAACTGCAAACCATGATGGAAAAGCTAGCTGCTAAACAACCGAGGCTGGTTAATCGCTCTAGGCCACTGCTGCTTCATGATAACGCTAGACCACACATTGCACAACAGACGGCTACCAAATTAGAAGAGCTTCAATTGGAATGTCTAAGACATCCACCGTACTCTCCGTACCTTGCCCCAACAGATTACTATTTTTTTCGAAACTTGGATAACTTCTTGCAAGGGAAAAAATTCAACTCCGATGGGGCAGTCCAAACCGACTTCAAAGATTTTATTGATTCCCGTCCGAATGGTTTTTTTAGTAAAGGGATCGATGAACTACCTATGAGATGGCAAAAGTGCATAGATAGCAATGGTACATACTTTCATTAAATAAATATATTATATTAAAAAAAAATCAACTTTATGTTCCTCCCAAACAAAACGCCAATTTCACATGTAAGGACCCAATATTTTGAACACAGAATTAAAACGGAGGAAAAATATGGCTCAAGTATCAAAACTATAAATTACAAAAGCGTTTTTTATTTAAAAACTGTTTTAATTCATCATAATGAATTTAAAACTAAAATATATAAGATAATTTAAAATAACCGTGGCACAAAAATGTCGAACAAGAATGTACGTGACCGTTGCATGCTGATGACGAGGTTGAAAGTTAGTGGAGAGTGAAAATTAAGTTATTAATCTATTTTAGGATACTATCAGTGTCGAATAACAGCTCTCTGTCATACTATTTTGACAGAGAAGTGTCGCTTTTTGGATATAATTAATTGAAGGAGGAATGCTGCTGAGAGATAATGAGCAGAAAATCCATCCTAGGCTGATCATGGTATTTTGGATACATAGAGTATATCTATCAATCTACAAGTGGTTCGAAAATAAATAAACATACAACATCTTAAATATAAAGGGAATATTGATTAAGAAAGTTATCATTAGTCATATACATATCATATATACTTTTCCATCTTAAACTCTGGAATTTTCAATCTTCTTGTACGGTGCCGGGACATGAATCCTAAAATCAAACGATCGACAGAATGTTGAAATTTTCAATCTTCTTGTACGGTGCCGGGACATGAATCCTAAAATCAAACGATCGACAGAATGTTGAAATTTTCAATCTTCTTGTACGGTGCCGGGACATGAATCCTAAAATCAAACGATCGACAGAATGTTGAAATTTTCAATCTTCTTGTACGGTGCCGGGACATGAATCCTAAAATCAAAGGATCGACAGAATGTTGAAATTTCGGAAATGTGGTACTGGAGACAATCGCTCAAAAAGCTCTATACAAAACAATTAACTACTAATTCAATATCATCAGAAATCAATGTAACAGATTCATATGAGGATTCAGTGATAAATATTAGATCGCGTCACCAACAGTGAAGACTTAATGGAGATATGTTATGCAATGAAGAAAATATATCACGTGGAACCATAGTCGGTCTTCAATACGTTGCACAGATCTGTTGACATACCACTCACTGGAAGAATGCATAAGGGACGCTGGGAACCGCCCAAAATTGAGAAAAGCAACCAGACCAGCGCTGAACTGAGATAATCATCATTCAACATAGCCACGACCATTCTGGTAAGAGTGCGGAAAACTAGTTTTTTTTTCATTTAGGTAATAGTTATTAATAAGATTTGTTAGGACTATATTTGTTAAATTGCATACTTCACGTCCTCGAAATTGTTAATTCGCGACATATCATAATTTATGAAACTTGTGGTGTCGAGACCATGTGCTTGCCTTGAAAACAGGAAGATTAAAATATTATGAAATACTTGAATATTTTAAAATACTAAAGACAATAAAATAAGGGTAGCTACCCTTGCAGTCAGGTACATTTTTATTCAATGACAACTTTGTCACGTACGATCTTGGTCGAGGTTGGCACCACTGTTTCTTCGTATTTCCTCGCCAGGGGGAACCAGGCGCTGGCAGGCTCCTCCTATTCCGTTCGGAACGTGGTGAGGGAAGGACGTAGGTCCGACGCTGCTCTTCCTCATATATCACAGAAGTCCAGGACGCCATCTTAATTACGGGTGAATATTATTCCTTCTATTTTTATGTGGATTTCGTCGCCACGCTAAACCCACCGAGTAAAGTAATTTCAAATTGTTATTGGAATCTCCCTTGCTAAATACAACACATTTTTATTTTCTTGCCAATTTTAAACTTTTTTCTTGACATTCGTCAAGTTTTTTTTATATATTTTTTTTCTTTTTTTCTTTTTTTTTACAATATAATAAACTGTTTCATTACCAATTGTTCTTGTTTAATTGTGTCGCCTGTCCCTGCGAGAGTTGAGAGAGAGTTATTCAGAGTTAAGTGAACCCAACAAAACCCCAGAGATCTAAAGAGTTCCGGTCTCGTTAAGAAGCCGACTGACCTGTGCGGGCCTGTCGCTCCTTGGTAAGATTGATATTTGGTGAATTGATTTATGTAATCAATTGTGTACATATAATTATTGTTTCTTAAATATAGCAAAAAGGCGTGACATAATTGGCGCCCGAACGCGGGGCATACTTTGTATCTCTGATCTCTCGTTGGACAAGGTTTTTATTTATAATTTGTTTTGTGTGTTTTAAATAATAATTTATTTTCAGGAAAGTGTTTTATATGTATTTTTTGTGTGCGCCGTTTGTTTTCATTGTTCGCAACCGAGTGGTCATCCTTGTTCCCATGTGCTACGGGTTCCGAGTTGGAAAGGCCGTTTTTCGAGTCTTTTTGGAATAGATTTCTAGTTAACTTTTTCCAAATATTTTCTTGTTAAGAATTGTGTGTTCCTTAACAAATTTGATTTAAAAAGTCAGTGTGTTTGGAGATTTGAACCATGCTTCTCCCGCGTTTGTTTTCGCTGTTCGTCACCGCGTGGCCATTTTGTTGTCGCATGTATACGGGCTCCGGTTTGGTAAAGAGCCGTTTTCGAGTTTTTTTCATTATTTGAATTGTGAATAGAATTTTAGTTAATCGAGTGAAGAAAAATAATTGATTTTCTGGCTTCTGTTCGCTAAATATTCTGTTGTCAGGAGAATTGTGTTCCGAGTTATTTGAGACCAATCTCATATTGAGATGGTGCGTGGTTAGGCAAAGCGCACGAAACGCCTATCTTTCGTGAAATAATTCGCTGTTCAGTTGGCCCAGTTTTTCGGGTTTTCTTTCAAGGATTAATCATTTCTTGGTGCTCGGTTTGTCGAAATATGGAGAATTTCAACGGTTTAATATTACTAAGAAGTGGAAGTTTCGCTTAAGTTAGATTCCTCTTTTACTTAAAAAGATTCCGTTGGAGCAAGCTATTTTTGGTTTCGATCTTGGGAAGCGATAATGGCCGAATCATGAATTGAATAGTTTCTTTCAGTAATGGATCTATAAACGATATAGTTGTTTATAGAGATTGAATTACATTTTGGTCTATAGTTGTTTGTAAATTTGAACTACGTTGTTTAGTGAAACCTTGTTTGTTTAACAAAACGATCGAGATAGAATTGTTGTTTTTTAGTAAGGTCTTGATTTGGTTCGGTTGGGCTTTTTGTCCTATTGTTTTATTGTTGCAATGTATCCAATTAAGGCCGAGGGAAGATCTCTTCATTCTGCTCCCCTGTTTTCAAGAAAAGAAGTGCGCGGTCAGAGAATTGTAAATAGGACTAGTGTGGTATTTTGTGTATAGTCAGGCTTAAAAAGAATTAAATTCCACGTGGATTAAGCTCCAGTTCGTCTTTGAAAGGAGATGGGCTGGGCAAAGTGTTATGTGCGCCCTACTTTCGTAAGAAATATTCCAATCGCGTAAATGATCCAGTTTACGAATTTTGTTTAGGAGTAAATAATGATTAATATCTCAGTGGTCAGTTTAGTGATTTTTGCGAATTGTAGTAGATTGAAAAGGAGATAAAGGATAGGAGTTCAATGTTAGAAAATTTAAATTATGGAATGGTCGTGCGTAATGGACGGACGCCATTTTGTTTTGCGGCTGGAAATACTGTCCGATGTTTTTCTTTGAGGAAGTTGATTCGCACGTGGTGTCGTACTTGAAATGGATTAAATTAATAAAATAATAGAGGAAGCGCGTGGTCATCATGACAATAATTAAGAAGTGTTGACTTTCGTAGAATATTCCAGTTGAATAATAATTGGTTCCTGGTTAATTGAGATCAATCTCACCTTCGAAAGGAGAAAGAAACTTCCGTAAATAATGTTTCAAGCGCGCTAGTGACCCGGTTTACGGATTTTGTTTAGGACTAAGTAATAGTTAAAATCGCAGTGTTCGGTTTGGTAATTTTCAAAGTCAAAGGCAAAAGGACGAATTGCCTCGTAATTATGGATAGTTTATTTTGATAACGGTGTAGCAGGTCAGGCAGTAAATATTGTGAAAAAGAAAAAGAGTGGGAACTAGAAGAAGGCTCTAGATGTGAATAGTATTGCGTCATAGTTATAATTTTTTTTTTGTGATAGCAGTGGCTGTTATTAAACAATATGTTGGAATAGAGAGAACTGGGATTGAGTTCTAGCAGGGTTCTTGTAATAGGATATTGCAAATTATTACGCGGAGCTACTGTTGTTATGGGGAATTTGTGTAGAAAGTATTGCGTCATAATTGATGTCGTTCGGTGATATTGGCTGTTCTTATTGACATAGGGATTGTTAGAAAGGGCTGTCGTATTTTATTGATAGTCAGCCAGTTGATGCTGAGTTTTCTTACATGCGCTGTTTTTAAACACTGAATTGAATTTCGGTTGGTTAGATTCCTTTGTGTTTTTGTATCAATACGATTGTTAACAAAGTGGTTTATGGGTTTCGGTAGGAATATGGTTTTAGGATAATTCCTTTGTTTCTGTCAGTGCATCTGGATAACACGGTTGGTTTCGAAAAGAATTTCGTTTTGAATAGATTCCTTTGTTTTGTGTCGGTGCACTGGGTACAAAGAAGATGGCTTGTTTATCCTTGAAGTAGAAGTAAATAGACTTCCTTCAACTAGCCATAGTTCCTGTGAGATGCAACATTAACCTTCTCAGAATTAAGGTTAAAAAGGTAGTGATTGCCAGGTAGTCTATAGGGTTTTCCTAGAAGGGTATGGGTCGGAAGACTTTAGGATAAAGTGCAGACTAGGCAGGCTTATGTATAGAAACAGTTGAGTCCCTTACAGATTATATTCCAAGAATAGAGAATTTAAAATCATTCTTTAGAGCCACCCTTGTCAGATAACGAATTATCGCGGGTGTAAGAAGTGATAGCATAAAGATGGCGCAGAGATTGTCTGTTTCCAGTCGTGATTAGTTGAGGATTTGTGAAAACTCTGCTCAGTTTTCGAGCTAACAATTAAGGAAGATAAAAGATCTCGCCTCGCTTCCTTTTACGTAAGAGCGTGGCCAGGTGATCGGTAGTAGAGTATACCATTCCATGTCATAAAAGGCAGGAGAGAATTAGTCGGGATTCTCGTAGTCAAAGCACATGAAGGGACCATGGCCAAGTGATAAATAGAGTATAGCCTCTTTGTTGTTGCAATAACGGTAGAGTTATTTGTGTATTTTCTCCTTAGAAGCTAAAGAGCGTGGTCGAGTGACCAGTAGTCGAGTATAGAACTGTTTCTCGTCGTTATAGGGAGATCGTAGTTGAAGTTGTAACTATGTGTTGAAGTTAAATTGTTTAGGAGCCTAGTCAAGGAAAAGGTTTACGTGGTTTCCTTCCTCGTGGTCGGTCTTACACCAATTAAGACTACACCTATGGCAAATGCTGACTAGAGATAAATCGGCCACGAAACCGTATCCGGTGAAGGGTACATACACCCCTCGCTCCTTAGAAACATCCCTCGGACTGATGCGTCTGTGATATACGGAGGATAATTTTTTTTTTTTGTTTGTTTTTTTTTTTGTTTTTTCAATAACTTAGGGTGGGGTGTTAGGACTATATTTGTTAAATTGCATACTTCACGTCCTCGAAATTGTTAATTCGCGACATATCATAATTTATGAAACTTGTGGTGTCGAGACCATGTGCTTGCCTTGAAAACAGGAAGATTAAAATATTATGAAATACTTGAATATTTTAAAATACTAAAGACAATAAAATAAGGGTAGCTACCCTTGCAGTCAGGTACATTTTTATTCAATGACAACTTTGTCACGTACGATCTTGGTCGAGGTTGGCACCACTGTTTCTTCGTATTTCCTCGCCAGGGGGAACCAGGCGCTGGCAGGCTCCTCCTATTCCGTTCGGAACGTGGTGAGGGAAGGACGTAGGTCCGACGCTGCTCTTCCTCATATATCACAGAAGTCCAGGACGCCATCTTAATTACGGGTGAATATTATTCCTTCTATTTTTATGTGGATTTCGTCGCCACGCTAAACCCACCGAGTAAAGTAATTTCAAATTGTTATTGGAATCTCCCTTGCTAAATACAACACATTTTTATTTTCTTGCCAATTTTAAACTTTTTTCTTGACATTCGTCAAGTTTTTTTTATATATTTTTTTTCTTTTTTTCTTTTTTTTTACAATATAATAAACTGTTTCATTACCAATTGTTCTTGTTTAATTGTGTCGCCTGTCCCTGCGAGAGTTGAGAGAGAGTTATTCAGAGTTAAGTGAACCCAACAAAACCCCAGAGATCTAAAGAGTTCCGGTCTCGTTAAGAAGCCGACTGACCTGTGCGGGCCTGTCGCTCCTTGGTAAGATTGATATTTGGTGAATTGATTTATGTAATCAATTGTGTACATATAATTATTGTTTCTTAAATATAGCAAAAAGGCGTGACAGATTATTTCAACTTGTTCATATGGCAATCAAGAAAAAGTGTTTGTGATCCATTTTTTTGTTGTATTACCAATTAATAAATCCTTCCAAAGTCATAAGTATTGTTATATATTTGAATGATTTTAAAATATTGCCATACCTTCCGAAGTCATAAGTATTGTTATACCTTCCAAAATTATAAGTACCTTTCAAGTATATAAGTACCTTTCAAAGTCATATGTATTGTTATAACAAGAGGTATACCTATTCGAAATTATAAGTATCCTCGTGTCCTCGGAATTTATAAGTGTTGTTATATTTTCCAAAGCCGTAAGTATTGTTATACTTTCCGAAGTTATAAGTATTGTTAAACATTCAAAAGTCACAAGTATAGTCATATCTCCAACAACTCAGTGATTGAATTCCTTGTTTTTATCTGAAAAAATTCGTGAGAAGTATGTGGGTTTCGATACTTTCCATGGCAATCATAATCATGTCCAATGCTTTAACCAACTGCATCAAACAATTTTCAAGCTCATTTGTTCACGAATGTTTAATTTTAAAATTAACATATCAGATGGATAGGGGCTTAAATTTTATATTTCGTGTAAACCATATTGTAATTAAAAAGGTTTATAAAACGTTTAAAATAGTAGAATATAGAAATTTTGCATCCATTTAGTTAAATGGCCGGTCGTTTGGGAATCTCTGCCCAAGGAAATCCCCGCACTCTCTGGATCCATGTCCGCCTTGGAAATATTTCGTGCACCTCGCGGCCGATGTAGAGCAAGTACTCACTAATTCCTCTGAAAAGTGACTGAACAGATATTTGTTATTTGAATGAAATTTAAATACGCCACATTTACATTTTATTTGCATACTGATAGAGTAAACATAATATTTATTTTTTGTTCATTCAAAATTCAACAATTGCTTTGAGTTAAATCCTTAAAGTTAAACCAGTATTATTATTTATATTATGGTAGCAAAGGACTAAATTATCAAGTAGGGAAATTTTGTTTTCTCTTAATAAGAGTAGCAAAACTTTCTAAATGATTCTAATACACTTTTCGGGAGTTAGTTTATTTTATACATGAAAAGCAAAGTAACTTTGGTTATCGATTTTTATGGTTAATTTAAATTTTAAATATTTTCTATTTCATTGCTAAGGTAGCAAAAGTTCTTACAAGGCTTAAATATTCTTTGTTTTTTTTTATCAAGGAAAGTATAAACTACGTAAAAAATCATTCGGGATCCAAAGAACGATCCAATGAACTAATCAGTTATAACTTCAAAGTTAATAAGATATTAAACTTCTTAATAAACTTTCTAAGTATAACTGAGTCATTTCACAGGAAAGCATGAGTAATCATTGTTACGTGTATTATTATGTTATTTCAAGACATATAAACAATTTTTTTTTCTTATTACATACATATTATTTTTCTTATTTCATACATATATACTATACATACATCAGGCCATGCCCCTGTTGGGGTGTGCAAAGTCGGATAGGACATAACGCCCGACTTTCCTATCTTGACAAACATCCTTGATTTCCTCCACATCCATACAACTTCTACGATTTCTCTGACTTTCTACGTTTCCTTCTTTCAAAATACGAGTGTCATTCGCTTAATCCAACCATACTTTCCTTGGTCTTGTTCTTACATGCCTTCCATTTACAATACATTTGCACAGTATATTTGTTTTGTTAGTCATTGTTCTTGTTTTTTATTTGATTGGGTAAAACCTGTAACATATTTAAAATAAAATAAAAATGTCGCATAGTCGGAAAATAAGACAAGCTATCCCATCCCGACAAATGCACATTTTTGTTGTGATGCATGACAATGAAAGTATAAATTACTATTTAGTATTTCCTCACGCTACTTTCACAATGTACGAGTATTATATATGTATGTCTTAATCCTACGGTGAAGAAAAAACTACGAAATCCTGTATTTTTTGTGAATAAATTCCTTTGCTTTTCTAGGAGGCTTAAAATGAACTAAAATGTTTTAAAATACCTTAATTGTTTACTATTGTACTTTGCACGGTGTCATTTGAGAATAACACATCCATTTGACGAAATATACTATCTCACAAAATCTTTTATCATCCCTTCACTTTTAAATTATAGTTAATGATTTACATTAGAAATCCACTTTTCACTTTTAATTCACTACGACTAATCGAGGAACAATTCTTATTTTATTGAGCCATATAATTTCGCTGACAGTCAGCAATATTCGGTTCTTCTTCCGAAGCTATTTTATTTCCATCTTGATTAAGGATGAAGAATGATTTCTACAATCTTACATAATATAAATAATCTAAATATCTGCCACAATAAATCTTTTGTCAAACGGGTAGATTCATTATCTAATATCGTATTTAAATGCCAAATCGTTATGAGAAAGTTTTACCAAAATATCTGTGAAACAATGAAAGTATTATTCGAATTGAGCGCTTCAGCAATTTTCATGAGACGATACAAATCTTGAGGAAGATGATTTTACGAATGTGGTTTGAGCACGCTTCCCAATTTAACCCGTTCACTGCGAATGTGATATATTTCTATTCTTTTATTTTTGTATTGTTGTGAGTAATATTAAAAACAAATACATATTTATGTACAGTTTTAAATTTATTTTGATGAGAGTGGGTTTACTGTAATGTTTTTGTTTGGGCTGGTAAACTAGGCATCTGACGGTGTAGTTTAATAATTATGGGGAACTTTTTTTTTATTTCTATCGACCAATAAAAACTATCAAATGTTTTATGACAGTGTAATACTTGTCTTTTAGTATACAACAAGGGGGTTAATGTTAATGTTATATAATGTAGAATATTTTTATATTGTTTTTTTATCTTTCTTCAATTGTCCGTGTTTTTTTATCTTTCTTCAACTGTCTGTGATTTTTTATCTACTTAAATATTCTCATTATTTTTTTGAAATGTTATAGTGCGGATTTTAATACAATTGCAAAATAGTTCTGAAAACATTATATCTTTTATATAAAAAAGCGAGAAAAGGAGTAGAAATTGAAAAAAATATACATAATTTATTGCCAATAAGCCTCTAAAGGCAAGGGAAATTTATTGCCAATACGCCTCTAAAGGCAAGGGAAATTTATTGCCAATACGCCTCTAAAGGCAAGGGAAATTTAACAAAATAATGTGAAAAATGTTTTTAAATAATTTAATAATATTGATAAATGTTTGATGTTATGTTATATATATTATATCGTATTTTATTTTACTTTCGTTGTATGCAGTACAACTTGGCGGGATTATTGCAATGTGGATATCTCTTCCAACCAACCAGAAATATGTTGAAGTGGCCTTAAGTGAAAACCAGACTCGAATCCTTGATGTTTCACTAGATGTTTCACTAAGGAATAAAATTAAAACAAGAACCGTCTGTTAATCTCAGACACACAAGATGAATAACTTCGAAAATGTTAAATATTTATTCGTATAGTATCCTTTAACATGCCCGAATCGGTTATTTAACACAAATAGCATGATCAGGAGGACACATTGTCTTTGGTTCAATTAATCATAATTTTGGGCTAATAACTACTAAAGTAGGCACACAACTAGTAGTTCTTCATCATTAGAGTAGTATTGATATCGACAGTATTGGCAATACTATCGCAAGTAGAGTACTATTGTTTCAAGATGAAATCTTAAACTTGAGAAGTGGATCATATTTTATTTTTTGGTTACTTACAAGAAACGAACCCAGAACCTCCGGGCGGAGGACAAGCTTCTTACGAACAACAAGAAAAATAGAAAACCTCCGTTTCTAATTTTTTTTTTCAATTCGATATTTTTCGAGAAAAATCTTAGTAAATGCAAGTGAACGCTTGCGAACTACCAAAATAACAGATAATAATTAACACACACTTTTTGTAGAAAAAAAATGTACACATATTCAAGTTTTGTTTAACTTTAATTTTTACATTTAGACGTGTTAAATATATGCCTAAAGGTAAGATTAAAAGAGATAGTTGGTTAGATTTCTAATTAAAAGTTATCGTTTATCTAATCTTAGTGATGTTGATATGGTTACTTAAAAGTTAATGATCAGTAATATTGGCAAAAATAAACCAATTATACAAAGGTCCACCACTGAAACAGAAAAAACATATTAAGCATCTCCGCATACCAATCGGCCGTCAAGGCGTCATTTATAGCTCTCAATAAAATTTAAGCGTAATTCGTTCTTAAAATTGAAATGTTAAAAATTTATATGATTGTGTACGTGACATAAAGAACTGATATTATGTGTTATGAAGCTAATAAATGTTAGGGAACTTAAATTAAGTTTTTGGGTCAAAATAAAAATATCGATAAAACGTTAAATTAACGAACTTTTTTAAGTTCATAGGACCCAAATCAGTTAAATATTATGCAGAACACCACAGGTTATTTTTATTCACAAGTGTATACATATTTTTTGTGCATACTAGGAGTAATGAGTGTGTTGTTTAAATGATTACGTTTATAGTTTAAAATGCTACTAGTGCACGTTATACATAGGATTATTTGTGTATATTTATTTAGACACTTTATTGTAAAGTATAGAAATTATGATTTTTTTGCCATGCGACAATCTCTTCAAACCATCCAGACGAGAGATCCGCGAATTCGTTTGAATAGCTTAGCGAAAGGTATCAACGTTATTTTGAAAATGAAAAAATATTCAAGCTTAAAAAATATATATTTACAAGTGTCACCAAGGGAAAGAAGAAGGAAGATGAGAAAGGATAAGTAAATAAGAGTTATGGAGAAACGCATTGTCTTTTAGAGAGAGACTTTTTTTACATTGCTGTATATTGAAATAATTAAAAGATACTCCATTTTTTAAGTTGATGTTAACTATGCATTCAACTTTAAACAAAATGAGAATAGAAAATGAGAACTATGAATTAAAAAACGTAAGTATTAATTGAAGTATGCTAATGAGGCTTCAAATTTACTTATTCAATTAAGCAATATGTTATAACTAATAATGCTTTTCATTTTTGTGTTTCTGATTTTTTTCAGTTTTTCTCTAGCTCAATGTTTTTCGATTTGAGTTATGAGTATATTATAATAAAAACTGAGATCAAGTGTTTTACTCTATATTTAGTACTTTTCCTTACTCATTCCAGAAGAAAATTACACACCTATGGCAAATGCTGACTAGAGATAAATCGGCCACGAAACCGTATCCGGTGAAGGGTACATACACCCCTCGCTCCTTAGAAACATCCCTCGGACTGATGCGTCTGTGATATACGGAGGATAATTTTTTTTTTTTGTTTTTTTTTTTTTTTGTTTTTTCAATTACTTAGGGTGGGGTGTTAGGACTATATTTGTTAAATTGCATACTTCACGTCCTCGAAATTGTTAATTCGCGACATATCATAATTTATGAAACTTGTGGTGTCGAGACCATGTGCTTGCCTTGAAAACAGGAAGATTAAAATATTATGAAATACTTGAATATTTTAAAATACTAAAGACAATAAAATAAGGGTAGCTACCCTTGCAGTCAGGTACATTTTTATTCAATGACAACTTTGTCACGTACGATCTTGGTCGAGGTTGGCACCACTGTTTCTTCGTATTTCCTCGCCAGGGGGAACCAGGCGCTGGCAGGCTCCTCCTATTCCGTTCGGAACGTGGTGAGGGAAGGACGTAGGTCCGACGCTGCTCTTCCTCATATATCACAGAAGTCCAGGACGCCATCTTAATTACGGGTGAATATTATTCCTTCTATTTTTATGTGGATTTCGTCGCCACGCTAAACCCACCGAGTCAAGTAATTTCAAATTGTTATTGGAATCTCCCTTGCTAAATACAACACATTTTTATTTTCTTGCCAATTTTAAACTTTTTTCTTGACATTCGTCAAGTTTTTTTTATATATTTTTTTTCTTTTTTTCTTTTTTTTTACAATATAATAAACTGTTTCATTACCAATTGTTCTTGTTTAATTGTGTCGCCTGTCCCTGCGAGAGTTGAGAGAGAGTTATTCAGAGTTAAGTGAACCCAACAAAACCCCAGAGATCTAAAGAGTTCCGGTCTCGTTAAGAAGCCGACTGACCTGTGCGGGCCTGTCGCTCCTTGGTAAGATTGATATTTGGTGAATTGATTTATGTAATCAATTGTGTACATATAATTATTGTTTCTTAAATATAGCAAAAAGGCGTGACAGATTATTTCAACTTGTTCATATGGCAATCAAGAAAAAGTGTTTGTGATCCATTTTTTTGTTGTATTACCAATTAATAAATCCTTCCAAAGTCATAAGTATTGTTATATATTTGAATGATTTTAAAATATTGCCATACCTTCCGAAGTCATAAGTATTGTTATACCTTCCAAAATTATAAGTACCTTTCAAGTATATAAGTACCTTTCAAAGTCATATGTATTGTTATAACAAGAGGTATACCTATTCGAAATTATAAGTATCCTCGTGTCCTCGGAATTTATAAGTGTTGTTATATTTTCCAAAGCCGTAAGTATTGTTATACTTTCCGAAGTTATAAGTATTGTTAAACATTCAAAAGTCACAAGTATAGTCATATCTCCAACAACTCAGTGATTGAATTCCTTGTTTTTATCTGAAAAAATTCGTGAGAAGTATGTGGGTTTCGATACTTTCCATGGCAATCATAATCATGTCCAATGCTTTAACCAACTGCATCAAACAATTTTCAAGCTCATTTGTTCACGAATGTTTAATTTTAAAATTAACATATCAGATGGATAGGGGCTTAAATTTTATATTTCGTGTAAACCATATTGTAATTAAAAAGGTTTATAAAACGTTTAAAATAGTAGAATATAGAAATTTTGCATCCATTTAGTTAAATGGCCGGTCGTTTGGGAATCTCTGCCCAAGGAAATCCCCGCACTCTCTGGATCCATGTCCGCCTTGGAAATATTTCGTGCACCTCGCGGCCGATGTAGAGCAAGTACTCACTAATTCCTCTGAAAAGTGACTGAACAGATATTTGTTATTTGAATGAAATTTAAATACGCCACATTTACATTTTATTTGCATACTGATAGAGTAAACATAATATTTATTTTTTGTTCATTCAAAATTCAACAATTGCTTTGAGTTAAATCCTTAAAGTTAAATCAGTATTATTATTTATATTATGGTAGCAAAGGACTAAATTATCAAGTAGGGAAATTTTGTTTTCTCTTAATAAGAGTAGCAAAACTTTCTAAATGATTCTAATACACTTTTCGGGAGTTAGTTTATTTTATACATGAAAAGCAAAGTAACTTTGGTTATCGATTTTTATGGTTAATTTAAATTTTAAATATTTTCTATTTCATTGCTAAGGTAGCAAAAGTTCTTACAAGGCTTAAATATTCTTTGTTTTTTTTTTATCAAGGAAAGTATAAACTACGTAAAAAATCATTCGGGATCCAAAGAACGATCCAATGAACTAATCAGTTATAACTTCAAAGTTAATAAGATATTAAACTTCTTAATAAACTTTCTAAGTATAACTGAGTCATTTCACAGGAAAGCATGAGTAATCATTGTTACGTGTATTATTATGTTATTTCAAGACATATAAACAATTTTTTTTTCTTATTACATACATATTATTTTTCTTATTTCATACATATATACTATACATACATCAGGCCATGCCCCTGTTGGGGTGTGCAAAGTCGGATAGGACATAACGCCCGACTTTCCTATCTTGACAAACATCCTTGATTTCCTCCACATCCATACAACTTCTACGATTTCTCTGACTTTCTACGTTTCCTTCTTTCAAAATACGAGTGTCATTCGCTTAATCCAACCATACTTTCCTTGGTCTTGTTCTTACATGCCTTCCATTTACAATACATTTGCACAGTATATTTGTTTTGTTAGTCATTGTTCTTGTTTTTTATTTGATTGGGTAAAACCTGTAACATATTTAAAATAAAATAAAAATGTCGCATAGTCGGAAAATAAGACAAGCTATCCCATCCCGACAAATGCACATTTTTGTTGTGATGCATGACAATGAAAGTATAAATTACTATTTAGTATTTCCTCACGCTACTTTCACAATGTACGAGTATTATATATGTATGTCTTAATCCTACGGTGAAGAAAAAACTACGAAATCCTGTATTTTTTGTGAATAAATTCCTTTGCTTTTCTAGGAGGCTTAAAATGAACTAAAATGTTTTAAAATACCTTAATTGTTTACTATTGTACTTTGCACGGTGTCATTTGAGAATAACACATCCATTTGACGAAATATACTATCTCACAAAATCTTTTATCATCCCTTCACTTTTAAATTATAGTTAATGATTTACATTAGAAATCCACTTTTCACTTTTAATTCACTACGACTAATCGAGGAACAATTCTTATTTTATTGAGCCATATAATTTCGCTGACAGTCAGCAATATTCGGTTCTTCTTCCGAAGCTATTTTATTTCCATCTTGATTAAGGATGAAGAATGATTTCTACAATCTTACATAATATAAATAATCTAAATATCTGCCACAATAAATCTTTTGTCAAACGGGTAGATTCATTATCTAATATCGTATTTAAATGCCAAATCGTTATGAGAAAGTTTTACCAAAATATCTGTGAAACAATGAAAGTATTATTCGAATTGAGCGCTTCAGCAATTTTCATGAGACGATACAAATCTTGAGGAAGATGATTTTACGAATGTGGTTTGAGCACGCTTCCCAATTTAACCCGTTCACTGCGAATGTGATATATTTCTATTCTTTTATTTTTGTATTGTTGTGAGTAATATTAAAAACAAATACATATTTATGTACAGTTTTAAATTTATTTTGATGAGAGTGGGTTTACTGTAATGTTTTTGTTTGGGCTGGTAAACTAGGCATCTGACGGTGTAGTTTAATAATTATGGGGAACTTTTTTTTTATTTCTATCGACCAATAAAAACTATCAAATGTTTTATGACAGTGTAATACTTGTCTTTTAGTATACAACAAGGGGGTTAATGTTAATGTTATATAATGTAGAATATTTTTATATTGTTTTTTTATCTTTCTTCAATTGTCTGTGTTTTTTTATCTTTCTTCAACTGTCTGTGATTTTTTATCTACTTAAATATTCTCATTATTTTTTTGAAATGTTATAGTGCGGATTTTAATACAATTGCAAAATAGTTCTGAAAACATTATATCTTTTATATAAAAAAGCGAGAAAAGGAGTAGAAATTGAAAAAAATATACATAATTTATTGCCAATAAGCCTCTAAAGGCAAGGGAAATTTATTGCCAATACGCCTCTAAAGGCAAGGGAAATTTATTGCCAATACGCCTCTAAAGGCAAGGGAAATTTAACAAAATAATGTGAAAAATGTTTTTAAATAATTTAATAATATTGATAAATGTTTGATGTTATGTTATATATATTATATCGTATTTTATTTTACTTTCGTTGTATGCAGTACAACTTGGCGGGATTATTGCAATGTGGATATCTCTTCCAACCAACCAGAAATATGTTGAAGTGGCCTTAAGTGAAAACCAGACTCGAATCCTTGATGTTTCACTAGATGTTTCACTAAGGAATAAAATTAAAACAAGAACCGTCTGTTAATCTCAGACACACAAGATGAATAACTTCGAAAATGTTAAATATTTATTCGTATAGTATCCTTTAACATGCCCGAATCGGTTATTTAACACAAATAGCATGATCAGGAGGACACATTGTCTTTGGTTCAATTAATCATAATTTTGGGCTAATAACTACTAAAGTAGGCACACAACTAGTAGTTCTTCATCATTAGAGTAGTATTGATATCGACAGTATTGGCAATACTATCGCAAGTAGAGTACTATTGTTTCAAGATGAAATCTTAAACTTGAGAAGTGGATCATATTTTATTTTTTGGTTACTTACAAGAAACGAACCCAGAACCTCCGGGCGGAGGACAAGCTTCTTACGAACAACAAGAAAAATAGAAAACCTCCGTTTCTAATTTTTTTTTTCAATTCGATATTTTTCGAGAAAAATCTTAGTAAATGCAAGTGAACGCTTGCGAACTACCAAAATAACAGATAATAATTAACACACACTTTTTGTAGAAAAAAAATGTACACATATTCAAGTTTTGTTTAACTTTAATTTTTACATTTAGACGTGTTAAATATATGCCTAAAGGTAAGATTAAAAGAGATAGTTGGTTAGATTTCTAATTAAAAGTTATCGTTTATCTAATCTTAGTGATGTTGATATGGTTACTTAAAAGTTAATGATCAGTAATATTGGCAAAAATAAACCAATTATACAAAGGTCCACCACTGAAACAGAAATAACATATTAAGCATCTCCGCATACCAATCGGCCGTCAAGGCGTCATTTATAGCTCTCAATAAAATTTAAGCGTAATTCGTTCTTAAAATTGAAATGTTAAAAATTTATATGATTGTGTACGTGACATAAAGAACTGATATTATGTGTTATGAAGCTAATAAATGTTAGGGAACTTAAATTAAGTTTTTGGGTCAAAATAAAAATATCGATAAAACGTTAAATTAACGAACTTTTTTAAGTTCATAGGACCCAAATCAGTTAAATATTATGCAGAACACCACAGGTTATTTTTATTCACAAGTGTATACATATTTTTTGTGCATACTAGGAGTAATGAGTGTGTTGTTTAAATGATTACGTTTATAGTTTAAAATGCTACTAGTGCACGTTATACATAGGATTATTTGTGTATATTTATTTAGACACTTTATTGTAAAGTATAGAAATTATGAATTTTTTGCCATGCGACAATCTCTTCAAACCATCCAGACGAGAGATCCGCGAATTCGTTTGAATAGCTTAGCGAAAGGTATCAACGTTATTTTGAAAATGAAAAAATATTCAAGCTTAAAAAATATATATTTACAAGTGTCACCAAGGGAAAGAAGAAGGAAGATGAGAAAGGATAAGTAAATAAGAGTTATGGAGAAACGCATTGTCTTTTAGAGAGAGACTTTTTTTACATTGCTGTATATTGAAATAATTAAAAGATACTCCATTTTTTAAGTTGATGTTAACTATGCATTCAACTTTAAACAAAATGAGAATAGAAAATGAGAACTATGAATTAAAAAACGTAAGTATTAATTGAAGTATGCTAATGAGGCTTCAAATTTACTTATTCAATTAAGCAATATGTTATAACTAATAATGCTTTTCATTTTTGTGTTTCTGATTTTTTTCAGTTTTTCTCTAGCTCAATGTTTTTCGATTTGAGTTATGAGTATATTATAATAAAAACTGAGATCAAGTGTTTTACTCTATATTTAGTACTTTTCCTTACTCATTCCAGAAGAAAATAAAATAATGGTGCCAAAGTTATCGCCAATGACAGATATAACTAAAAAACATACAAACTATTGATTATACTCGTATATTATGTGTATGGATAAACGCGTTATTATTATTAAACAAATAAGTTTACTGTATTTGAATATTTTGGACTCAGCCCACATTAACTGTTTTGAAATATTGGTGAATATACAATATTATGACGAAACTTTTTAGATGAAATTTAAACATCCATATACCTCCTACAGTACCCGGCGGTAAGTAATACACGGCAGTAAGTAGTACAAACGATGTGTATTACTTACCGCCGAGTACTGTACGTAGGAGGACCTTCTTATATACCTTCTACGATTTCCGTTCCTTCTTACAAAATGTCATTCACTTGATTCAACTATACATTCCTTGGTATTCCTCTACCACGCCTTCCACTCACCTTTGCAAAGTATTATATATTTGTTTTGTTTTGTTAACCTTTCTTCATTCATTCGTTCCACGTGCACAAACCATCTCAGAGCGCTCGTCTTAATATTTCTGAACGCATTAGCCTTAAGTTCACTTCCATATTTAATCACTCCATTCTGTGTTCTGTCATACATCGTCACTCTATATGTTCTCCTCAGTGCACGTTTTTCTACAGCATTTATTATTAAGGTATGCTTATTCCATGTTTAAAAAAAAACGAAAAGGTTTTTTGTATTGAATTCTTCTTGAATATATTAGATTTAATTTTTCACGAGTTGCTTTAGAGGAGTCATGTTTCAAGTGTAAGTTGAAATATTTTCAAAAAGAATTTCGAAAGAAAACGTGACATACCGAAAATGGAGTTGGAGTTGTGAAGAGAATCGTTGTGCCTTAATGGTCAAAATATATGAAATAAAACCGTTGAAAAATTGGCATATTTCAAATATTTAGCAAATAATCATTACTCTGGATAATTTGTGTTATTGGCCCGTTTGCGTTCTTGTGGCAGGCGAAAGTATGCCCGGAAAACGAAAGGAGATTAAAATACTGCACTTTTGGAGTAATTCGTTCGAAAGTAATTAACTTTACGATCCCACCAGCAACATATTTTTTTTTATCAAGTACGATGGAGTTGATTTGCTCCATATTGTGTTGGTATTGCTCTGTAATAATGTTAAACAAAAGTATCTTTTATACGGCCTGCTTACACATTTTGATTTTTATTGTTAATTTCGTCATCATTGCTAGACTTTATAGTCAATGATCCTGTTGTCATTCTAACGTCAATCCCGAGCTGCTTTTCCATGTTGATTTGTTTATTTATAGAACTAGTTAAAATAGTTACGCCATAAAATCCGTTAAAGTATGGTTGGATTCAGTGAATGATATATAGAAAGAAAGAAACGGAAAAAGTCAGAAAAATCGAAGGATATAGGACGTAGAAGAGCTGAAGGATGTGTGTTGAGATATGAAAGTCGGGCGCTCTGTCCTCTCTGCCTACCCCAACAGGGAAATGGCGTGATTGTATGTATGTCTGATTTAGCCACGTAAGTAGGATGGCAGATGAATTTCATACAGAATATTCCTAACAATTTTTTCCAGACCAAGTCCGAAGTAATGGATGAATAAACTAAATAAAGGAGGCCTTGGTTTTAGAAGTACTTTTATCTTTTGAGTGGTAAATATGGTGGTCGGTTAGCAGAGAGGTTATTCTAAACAGCTATACGGAGAATTTTTGCATCGTCTACAATTTTCCTGTGTTTGTGACAGTATCATCTTCGTATTCTTTCCCATCTTACGATATCCTCAGTGTCGCATATTTTTCTAATTTCAGAATTGTGAATTTTATCTGCAAGTTATATGCTCGAGATATATTACCGGATCTTCATATTTAATTTCCAGAGACGAAATTTTGTTCTGAAGGTATCAGCTCTAGTTTCAAGACAGTAGGTCATTATTCTCTGCGCGCACATAGTTTTACGTGTCAATAATAATACCAAATGCATGTATGACAAATTGTATTCTACATGAATTAATATAAGGTTAAGTTTTAAATGTAATGTCACCATTCGACATACAAAAGCGATTGCTGGAGACACAACACAATGAGAAGGTATCTAAAGTATTTGAAGTGTCCAAAATATTTATTAATCCAATCACTCATTGTCCGATTGGGCAGGAACATTGCGATTGTCTGTCTGTGTCCGTGACAAATAGAGGCATTAAATTGAAATCTGTTTCGAAACAACGTATGACAACCTTACTTTTGTTTTATATAATGCCATTTGTCATCGGCCGTTTGTCAACCGAAACCGTAACACTTGATCATTTCTCGGTTGGGTCAAATGGCTGTCATACTGTTGCACCGGTTTATCGAGACTAGATAGGTTGGGTCAAATGGCTGTCATACTGTTGCACCGGTTTATCGAGACTAGATAGAGGGGTAGATGAATATTTGTTGATAATGTTTTTATAAAATTATATTTTAATTAATTCACATGAGGCAATCCTTCGAAATCGAGTAAAATTAATAGTCTATAGCAGGGATGGCCAATCTTTATAGGTATAGTCGGTATCGGGTTAAGTTTCAAACCAGGTGTATTTTTTAAATTTATAGGTGTATCAAAATTTCTGAAAACGACGTAGGTGCTCCAAACTGTGCTCTATCTGTTGAATATTTGCCCAATATATTCTGGTGAATATCCGCCTAATATATCTTGGTGAATATCTGCCAAATATACCTAAATATCTGTCTAAATATTGTAGCTAGTGTCACTAATGGCGATAGTTGAATATCTACCCAATACCTGCTCAATACACGCTGAATTTATTTAATGACCTTTTATAAATAACGCTCTTGGGGTGGTGTAACATAACGAAATAGCGCTATATATTCATTAATATTATTATCGACAATAATAAAACATATACCAAAACTCTTTCTAAAAATATCCATTCTTTTTTTTATCAGACTATCCAGAGTAAGAATCGATCCAATTACCTTTCAAACAGCTGATATATTCTGCAGCATTTTATTTCCAATGGAACTCAGCGACATTCTTCATGGCTCATGGTAAAACTCAAATATGGCTTTATCTGGTTAAGTCGCAGGTGGTTGGTTTGGATGGAGCTAGATTTATAGATTGTAGGTGCCATGAGTGGCATACACAAATACTGTGATAAGAAGAAAAGAATTTGCTAGAGGCAATTATAGACCACCTATGACCAGATCTGCAACGACAATAATAAAATATATTTTTTAAATATTCACAGGACTATTTCAGGTTGTCCATGTAGAGAAAACTGCCCATAAGAAGAAAATATATAGTTTTTGCAATTAATATGAAAATTAGTCCATTGATCGGCGAAACACAGCACTAAATTTGTTATATTAATAACGTAGGCACTGACAAAGTTAACGTAATTTAGTTAAGCAATATAAGTTAATTTTTTCAGTCATTTTTCTACTCCGATACTTTCTATTCAGATTTGACGATTTCCTGGTTAGTAATAGAGTTTTCTTCCATCTTTAAGTTCAGGGTTCGTTTTCCAATTGTATTGAAAGAAAAAATAAATAAAAGGCCAAATTAAGAAGGATTTGTCTACTAATAATACTCACGCGTGCTAGACATGCACGAGTGTTTTTGCCTCTTCGTGTGTAGTAGTAATATCAACATATAACATATTGTCCAATGATGAACTTTAATTGCTTCAGTGGCCGGATTAACAGGAACGAAGAAAATGAAGTCTCCCGATCACGCTATTCAATATATTTCCATAGCTATTTCGAATATGTAGAATTCAATTAGTATATGTTCAGATATTCCACTATGCGAATAACATAAATGTCTGATATTTTTGCATTATTTTTGCATTTGTCGTTAAATGCCATTAATCAATATTACCTAATTTTCGTATTGTATTATATTTGACTTTCGTTGTATACAGTACAACCAAGTGGGTTTATTGCCATACTGCAAGTTTACCAACCAACCAGAAACATGTTAAACAAGCATGATGTGAAAACTAGACTGGAGCTTTTTTAAAAAAAACCTTGGTTACAGCAGGCCCCCGGGTTACTCGTAACCCCCGGGCTGGAAGACAGGCGTCTTACAACTAGCCCATTGAGGTTGTCGTTGTAAGAAATAAACGACGAAAAATATATTGACCAAATTTGTGACTTTTCCTATAGCAATTACTAGTAATTATTTAAATGTTCTAGAAACATTTATTCTTCTCACTATTTTTTTTTAAATTAAACTATTGTCAACCATTCGCAACATCTATGGGATCTGTTTAACCTTTCATTTATAAAACACAAGTTGCAGCTTCAACTTCTGAACTGCATGCACTTTTAAAAGATCAAAACTACTGGTAATTGACGAAATTTACGAATGGCGTGTCTTGAACTGTATAAAGAATGCAAATAAAGTATTTGTGACAGTGGTTGACCGTGGCAATTCTTAAAGCTATTCTGCAACTTAATTAATCTAATAAGCGAGCTTAATTCATTCGGAATGGTTAAAAATTATGTAGCAATAAATTCAGCAAACGCATTAGTTTTATTCATTGAGACGCTATGGAGAGATTTACGAATCATCATTTTCTTGATTATTTTTATTATAACCACTTTAAAGTGATAAATTGGCCAAATATCATTTCTTCTTAAATTTATAAACATAAGTTCAGGAAATTAAATTGTAATTCAATATAATTTTCTAAAGTTTACACGAAAACCTTTTATACGAGGAAGTAATAAAGTTATTTACTAGCTTTAATAATTCACGCCATATTTCAAATAACCAACCATATTAAATGTATGGGAGTAAAACGTAGGCGTGGAAAAAGACTTGAAGAAACCGAATAAATGATGTAGAAATATGTACACCGTGAAGACTACACAAGTTGATAATGTTTGATAGAATACGGAATGAAATGATTAAGAAAGACTGGTGTATTTAGATGGATGAGTACTTTGAGATTATTATCGCATGTAGAACAAATAAATGAAAAGACTTTCAAAACAAATATACAGTGCAAATGTGAGTAGAAATCATGGTTGAGGAAGAATAAGGAAATAATGGTTGAATCAAATAAAAAATATTTTGAAAATCGAAATGTATCGTAGTAGTCGCATGATATGGTACGAGTATATGCATGTAGAGGAAGGAAAAAATATATAAATAATTATATATTATTTATAGTTAAGGCATTAACATTGTGGAGGTTAACCTCATCATCAGGGGAGTACAAACAAGACAAGGAGTATTTTTTATGCTCTCCTGATGATGAGGTGAAAACCTTGAAATCGGTAGGGTTATACCGTTACAAAAAGTGGAATAACCGTGTTTGATAAAACAAATAACAATAAATTTATATAGGTTTATTGATAGCAACATAATATGTACATGTATATATATATATCCTGAAATTACATATATGGTATACTCGTATTTCAACATAATGTTGAAAAAAATACATTTAAGAGAGAAGTTATCAAAAGGTCTTGGCTCATCTCATTACATCTTCCCAGTCGAGATACATCCTACCAATAGAGGGCGAGTTCGGACGCGAGGATATCAGATGTTTTTCAGATCACACCCTGATGTGTAGTAATAGGAAAGTCTGGAGATCTGTCCTCACTGCCTACCCTGACACGAAATATATAGTTTGCATTTATGTATACATATCTTCAGAGTGTTGTAACATTAGTCGGGAAATTTCAATAACGATAAAAAATATCGATCATTTCTTCTTCTTCTAAGTGCTCTGTCGGGTCCCCCCAACGTTGGCGATCACTTCGGCGAATCCGTCTCGGTCCTGAGCCGCCCGGAACAGTTCCTCTGCACTCCGGATGCCGGTCCACTCCCTCACATTCCGCAGCCAGGACATCTGTCTTCTTCCGGGCCCCCGGTGTCCCTCGACTTTCCCCTTCAATATAAGTGATATTACATGATCATTTACTGTAGGATTTTTCAAGATATTAAATTCTCAAAAAAAAAGTAACTCAAACACAAATTACATGTCGACAGCAATATCTAAAATTCATATACTCCTTGCAGTAGAATAGATCACCATTTCTTCGTGGCATGAAGTGGAAATTTTGCCTCGTGGAAATCTCTTTCAATTAAACAAAAACATGTTAACGATACCTTAGGTGAAAACTAGATTGTGGCCTTTTAAAAAATAGTTCCAACGGGAATCGAACCCGCAACTCCCAGGGTGGAAAGCTTAACTGTTAAAGAGGTGAGCTGAACTGTTAAATTACAAGGGGCTTGGAAACAAAAATAATTGATGTTCTGTCAATGTCGATTGTTAGGTTGCCTGCCTACAGCTTTTTTATCATTAGCTAATAGTAGTGAAGTTAACGCAAGAAGTTCACGTGGTATGACCGCGAACATGTAAGAATCCGGTCCAAGAGTAGAAAATGCTGAGGTCTATTATCTTATTTGCATAATCTACAGTAAAAAAATTGTTCTGGCCACTACAAAACATTCTGCGCTGCTCTCAACTGTCATATCTCGTCACTTGAAATAATTATTCATCTTAATTCCTCGAGTTATATAAAACTAGTTTTGATTTAGGTTTTTAAATTTGAAATCAAAATCTGAAAGAATCACTTGTATTCTTGCATGACTATTAAGATAAAATTTTTTTGCTCCGCATTTCACCGTGACAGAAGTACTTATGCGGTGTCCATCATATATCACGGACATGCTCTATTTTTTGAAGTAAATAAAGCCTTAGGTCAAATTATATTATATTATATTTCTGTGAGCTGGTCTACTGACCATTTTAGTACTCGTACATGAAATTTGTATTTTTATAAAGAATATCAAATTATACTTATGTACTTGTATATTATATTTGATTGAAATATGTAGTAAAAACTGTAAAAAAAATGCGTTTACTGAGGTCTTTTGCTATTTGATGTATTGAAATTGTCATCATCATAATTTTCTTTGGCGCTACAAGTTTGAATTCGCCGTCAATCGAGATCCTGAACAGCTCGTTGTCAATTATTTCTTTATGTATTTACCTCGCACTTTATTGTATAACAATTTAGACAGCTTACTGCTAAGCGGTAGTTTTTTCCAACCAACCAGACAAAAGTAAATAATGAAAGTTACATGATCGGAAAAAATATTCAAATCATTATTGATTTGTACAATATTCATGAATAACATAAATAATAAAAAATAAAGCGAGACATTATCAATCACAGAAAAAAAGAAGGTTTGGTGGAAATGCAAATCGGGATTATTGTTTTTAAAAACTTTTGTTCTTTTTTCTTTCGAGTTCACGTTCCGGACGCGTTTGATTATACAGGTCCTATCAACTTCTTTTAAATACTTATATTTGTTTTCCTGCTAACAGTTCTGTACTTTTTCAACAGTTGAAAATAACACTGATTTGCATGTAGAATTCTTGTTTAAATTTCTTCACTCATGTCATTTCTAACTATGAAAAATGAGCTAAGATATATAAACATGCCAACAATTTTAACACTTGCCACCCTGTGATGGATAGCGAGTGACCAGGACTTATATTTTATTTGATTGTTCGACGTTTTAATACATACTAAAATGATTTTTATAGCTAATTACAAAAAATAACCTAGCAGATTTTGCATAATTTTAATTTAAAATATGAATTTTTCACTGGACACTTAGCGTCCAGCACCGTGGCTGGCGGAATTTTTTAGCACAGTAAGGCAAGTGTTAAACTGACATTTTGATGCAGACGTCTCATTGACTTTGTTAAAATTGATATTGAAAAGCATTTTATTTCTAGAACTGAACTCAATATGTTTAATCCAATATTTAAATCAATGCAGTTAGAATTACGTCACGAAAGTCTCACAATTTTATTAAATGAAAAGTAATAATAAAAAAAAAACTCAACAAACTACTTTAAAACGTCATTTCGTAACGTAATGTAATGTAACATTGTATCTCCTCAGAAGTGCTTTGTTTTTTAAATAAAAAAAAGGCATCCCATTAACTTTTAAAAAAGTTCGCTGTCTGAATTAAGATGTAATGTTATCTAAAAGTATATTTTTAAACTGGGATGCCATTAAAAAATAAAGTCTCCCACTTACTCGAGCAATAGCAAAGAGTAATATTTCTTATGATATTGGACATACGAGTATATAGTATTAAATGCGACTTTATAATGATATTCAATGATAAATCCAATAGGGCTAGTTAAAAAAACACCCCAGGTAGTTTTTAAAGACCGCTACTTCAGTTTAGTAGCAAATTAATATTTCTTTATGGAACTTCTGATAAATTATGAAAATATTTATTCAAATAATTATCCAATAGCGAGATCATAAATGTGATATTTTTTATTGATTCTATAAAGCTTCCATATACAGGAAAAATTCCAATTACATACAAAATTTAAAGTTAATATGTACAGTAATAAGAAATAAAAATTAAAAAAAAAGACATATGCTAGTTATTGAGCTGAAACAACTATCTCCTATTATTAAGAAATATGTCAATATCCGAAGTCCTATTCAAAAGGAAAAGCTTATGAAACTATGAAAAATCGTTTTACTTCTTGCTAGTCTAAATATACCAATATTGTTGCACCTCAAATTGTTGTTAGGAACATAACACCATGAATTTTCCAACAAAGTTGGATTAGATGTTGCTCTCATGTAAAATATACAAGAAGAAACCCTCACACGTAAATATTAGTTAAAAAATTGTTTGTACTAAAACCTGAACCAAACCAATATATCAGACAAATTAAAACCTAAACCAAAGGATTAGACAAGAATGTGCAAGTCATATGAGAAAATGTTTTGTTTTCTTAACAATCAATTCTACTTAATATACTTGTGGTACTCTATAGGTTGTGAAGTGTTATTTTAGATGTGTTGTCTACATTGATATATAAAAACAACTTGATAACATATTTTTCATAGCAGGAAGAATTTCAATAATCATAATAGAAACTCAACTCAACTGGTTTGTCTCTAAAGCTTCAATGCTCGGCTGATGAGTCACCTCAGTCGAGATTCTGAGTAAGGTGCTTAACAGGTGTCGGTGCAATCGTGATGGGGTTACATCGTTATAATAAACACAATACAATCTTGCTGAATGCCATCATTTTCATATAGAAAATAAAAATGTATAACGTTACCATAATTCTAAATGTACTATAATGTTACAAGGTGGAAACATATCCTGTCTAAAAAAAGTTTAAAACTTACACTTGACCAAACATTTGAATTGTTGCTCAAATAAATAAATTTATTTGATATGTAGTTAAATGTATAATTTGTCAGGCTTATTTCCAGATAGCCATCTCTTTCAACCAGCCAGACATAAGTAAACAAAATAAGTTAAGCAGTCTCAACAAAATCAAATCATTAACAAAGTACTCGTATACAAATTAAAAGTGCTAGGAGTGTCCTTGGAGAGAAAATATTGATAATTTCTCTGTCCATCCCGGGAGGGAACGGCCTGATGATATGTTCGTATGTATGTAATTGTGTTTTAAGTTTGATGCGATGAAGGGTTAAGTTCAGTATCGTTTTCGTCGCCATATTTTCCAGATCGCTTAACACCTCGGGTTCGATTTCCGGCAGGTCTCTGACTGATTTTACTTGGAGGACTTTTTATATGAGTTTAGATTTTTATGAGTTTAGACTTTTTATATGAGTTTATTAGTACTGGTTCTTAGAAGCTGAGTAAAATCAATTATTTAACTGCTCTTGGATCGACAGATTTTACGAAATAACGCGATTTAAATACCTATTTTTTTATTTACAAATGTTTTTCAGCACTTAACATATTTTCATTCTCTTAAAGGAATTCCTGCTTTAAAAAATGGGTAACAAATTCTTATATTAGCCCCTTTATGAAGATATAGTTTATCTAGAAGTATCCTTCGATTTTGATGTTATAAATTGAAAAAGAATAGCATGTTACTACAAGCAGTATAATTTATTTTGGAAACCGAATATATGCGTGCATGCATTGTTATATTAAAATAAGGGCGTGGAAATTATAAACTATAAATATTGCTAAACTAAAACAGGATTTTAAGAATTGCACTACTCGGGTAGGTTTCTATTTGCATGATTTACTCGGTCAAGTTCTGCTAATGTTAAATTAGCAGATAACCCCCATATCTTGAGTTGTTGGAAGATGTCGTAGCTTATAGCGTTTAGAAATAAATGAAAATTCTGAATAGAGACGATTGTGAACTGCAGGTGAGATTTCATTATCTTAATGTCATTCAAATGTTAACTATTGAGCAATACCCACAGCAAATGAAGATATGATGCGTCTTGTGAGGAACGTACAACAATAGTTGTTAGTCGCCATCTTCAAGGAAGTGAGGTCGCTCACGTCAATGCTTTCAGATTGCTTGTTGTAATTCAAATAAGATTATGCCCCTTAAGACATATATTTAAACATGACAACAATATCCATGTTTTTATAAAACCTATTTATGATTGTATTTTTATTTGCTTAATCTTACAAAAAAGAAGTGAACATTTCAAGCGGATACTCTCAAATTATATGGGTCTGGGTATATTGCTTATAATTTGTCGAGACTCCAGTGAACTAAACTTTTACCTGTATCTTACTGTGGACGTATGAACATGAAAATAATATGCCGTTTTAACGATTGTCGATTATTATTTAATTATTTTGTTAAAAATCTCATAAACTTGATAATTTGTGAGACCTGATTATGAGTATGTGCTACATAAGTCGTACTATTTGCGTAATGTATCAATTCAAATAAATTAACAGTCTATCCCACAATCTACTTCTTACGATTATCAGAAATATATTAATCGGGAACGCTGACAAAATGTCAGATTGGAAGTGAAGCTTTTAATTTAATTACAATAATTATGGCTGGTTAATTAGAAGAAATTTCTATATAGCAATACGCTTTAATATCTAATATATTATAGTTTTTGCCACGCTTTTACGCTACTTTTGGACCCGATTGGGTTGTAATTAATCTTGCTATCCCCTTGCACCTCCGGATTCAAACTCTACTGAAATATTTTAAAAAATACGCTAAAAACTATACCAATCCGCTAGACATTGTGTTATAATAAAAAATAAAATGTATTTTTAAGTCTCTAGTATATTGGTTAATTGCATAAAAAATAAAATACATAATATTATTTTAGGTCGGTCGCGACCTTGTATGGCATAAATATTACCGCGTGTTTAGGTCGGTCGCGACCTTGTATGGCATAAATATTACCGCGTGTTTTACAAACATGTAATATTGTTAGGAAAATTATGTGCGGTTTTCGGATCTTATCGGCCAAAATAGTATCTAAATCGAAAGCAATATTTCATTACGCACAGTTTTCACCAAACCTATCGCCAGACCTACCCCAAAATTCATTATAACCTTTTCTTAACCTTAACTACCAATACCGGTAAGTTTAGCCGTTACGATTTTCGAATCATGACTACTCTATTCTTTGATATTATCATTTTTTACTTAGTATCAAAAATAGGTTTTCAAAACACTAATCAGGTTGCTAGCAACAACACGACAGCCCGATGCGTAATTATGTAATGACCGAAGTCGTGGTCGATTTTTATCAAATTAAAACAATAATTTCCGCTTCCAAAACATACAACGCGTAACGGTTCTTCAATTAGTAATGGGCCTTTCCCATAGATTATTTTTACTCATTCTGAAAAATCATGAAAAACATGAATGTCTTTTTTATTTTTAGTGTACCCCTTAAAAACCATAATGAAAATTATCAAATGCAATACGCGCACTCGTGAAGTACACTCAGAGAATATATAACTGATGGCATTATTTACTGGTTAAGATTCATGCTTGATAACTAATGAACTAAGAATAAGATTTAATTTATTATCATTCTTTTAGAAGTAAATTTGCTAAGAAAATTTATTTACACATGTGACGAAAACACAATGCAAAATATTCAGTTAAAAACGTTTCGCTCTGAAAATGAAAAGAAAAAATAATTAATGATCCACTACTCAAAAACTAAAATATTTCCAATGAAAATAGTTTTCAAATCAACTAATAGATCTTAACATACATTACACATTTCTTAAAAATTCTGAATTGCAAGACTTTTTCTAAAAAATAAACTTGTATATTGTCTCGTATGACTCTTGTTCTAACAAGTCAATAAAAGCCTTACATTTTACAATATAAACTAGATCTACGTTTAGTTGGATGCCTGATAAATGACATGAGAGAATGACGCCGTTTGATTTCCATTCATTTTCGTTACACTCTTTTCAAATATTTAAAAATATTTTATTTTATTATCGAAGCTTATTTTTACATGTGTTTAAACATCGAAACTCCTTAGGAAGGGATGCACCCAACGGAAATCGGTGGGTTCCATTGTTCAGGTTACATCAACCAAATATTTTGTATTTATCACATTATTTGCAAAGTAAATACCCTTGGATACGTGAAATAAGATTGGTTCACCTGTTCTAGGAGGTTTTAAAATCATGAAAGTCTTAAAAATCATACACCAATGTGACTATTTGTACTTTTTCTTCTTTCTTAACATTTTTCTATAAAATTATTGTAATAAACATCTTTATATATTTCGATATTCGAATCAAAATTATAGTTTTACAACAGTATACAAATCATTATTTTGCTAAAAGCTTTTGTAAAGAATATATATTATAACAATTTTCTCCGCTTTCTAATGTCTTATAATAGTTTTTTCAGCTTCCTAAGTTACAAAACTTTCTTATACTCAGTATATTTTATTCTTTTCAACAATCTCAAATAACGTTAAATAGTAAAATCACTCTTTTTATTGAATTATTAGGTATATTGCATTAATAATACTTTACAAAGTGTTCTATTTTTGTCGAATTGTTTTTTGATGTAATTAATATTAAAAATAGTAAAAAATATTATTGTCAATCGAGAAAATTGCGGTCCTTTTTCAATGTTGACAGTAGTTAAATTAATATCTTGTTCGGTATTTTTCGGATAGATGTCATTAGGGCAAAATTTTCAAACTTGCTAACTTCTTTCCAAACTTAGTCAATGTGTATTTTTATGAGAGAGAAGTAGTTTAGCGTATTTTTATAAAAGAGAAGTAGTTTAGTGCGTTTTTATGAAAGAGAAGTAGTTTAATGTATTTTTTCAGCAATTGTTTATCCAAATTGTTGTTGCTTAAGCGGTTTTTAGGCGTCATTTTGAAGATGGAACATAATGAGTTTCTTTCGGTGCTTGATGCTTTTATATTATCGCTAAACAAAGATATGTAGTGTGTCAAATGTGGTTTGAAAAAAATTCCATCGTGATACGACACCCGAAGATGGTGTTTGTTCTGGAAGACCGATTACTACTGATGACGAACAAATCAAGGGCTCGATAGAGAATAATCTGCGTTCTATGACACGAGAGATTAAGATACTATAAATATCGAAAACTACCATCCACAAACATTAGGTGCAATTTGGCGTTAGAACTTGACTTTAAAATACAAAATAAATTTCCGGACAACTCGATAGTTTTATTTATAATAATAAATTTTATGACAAACAATCGAAAGCCTTGATCGTATCGCATATTTTACGAGTAACATCACCAGCAGAACCATCACTTGATGTATCCTTCGGGGTAAATAGAGATAATGAATCTCCTTTTCGTTCAATTCTGCTATGTATTTTTGGCCCTTACTACATGTGTATATTTTGTCTTGTACAAATCTTGAATATATCTAACTTTCCACTTTTTCTTCTTTAAATATTTAACTCATTTGATCGCATATAATAATTCGCTCCAAACTCATTGTTGCCTTTTGTATTGTATTATACTTTTATTGTATTCAGTACAACCTGGGGAGCTGATTAACCTAAAAGGAATATTCGGGTGATTGTCCGTCTTTGTGGGGCTTACGGGCGTATGCTAACGTATGTACCTATGTGTTCGTGGATTTCATGGGGATGGATAGTCATTTGAATGTTATTTGCGACCATGTAACTTCCTTTATTTACTTTTGCCTGGTTGGTTGGAAGATATTGGTTTTAAGCCCGACAGATTGTATTTGCAGTAAAATTGTTAAATAAATAAATAACCTGTGGTCATATCTTTCGAACAACCATAAATATGATGAAGAGATTGTGACGGGAAAACAGGGCTAAAATCCTATTTTAAAAAATATATGGGTTTCAACGAGAATCGAATCTGTAACATTCTGGTTGGACGACAAGCGTCTTACCAAGTCGGCCATAGAGGTCATTTTACCAACTAGGTCACGGAGCCTTTATATTATTCGAAAAAATATTTATTCAATGTGACTATCACCTCTCTTTTTCGAAGATACTCGTATTATCTAATAAAATATTTCACTTATCAACTTTCTTCAATTTCTCTTTTTGCAGATTTGAATAGCATATAAAATAAGCTATAACTTTTATAAACTACCTTTTGGCGATTGTCTAGTTATCCTCAAAAGGAACCGCCTCTGTTCGTACTGTTACTGGTCCAATTATAAGAAATGAAAGTAATATCGTAACGAGTCGTGACTGTTCTGAATATTGACATCTTGCGACTTCTTGCGTGTGTCACGCGTAATCAAAAATTATTTATTAACAATTTCAATCTGATCATTTGATCGTTATGTATTTGAAAGGTAATTAATTAATAAGAAATCATTCGATTATTTTATCATGTCAAGCAATAAACGTCAATTAAGACTCTTGCATAGTGTTTTTGAAGGGAAGTTAAGTGATTGCGTACAAGCACAAATATATTATATTTTAAACCATTACATTGTTAGACTTGAAACGCAAAAAAACGTAGCTTGATAACGTAAAGAATCAATAAATAGGGCGTTGGCGTTGGATACTGATAATCCCGTGAGCATACAGAAAAATGAACTTCTACATCATCATCCTGTCGTGTAGCTCATGATTGAGCATCGTGACTTCCATGAAAGCCTTACGACTCCTTCCTATTCATCCCTGGTCTCCGCGGCTCGAAGGGCAGTTGTTAAGGGTAGTCCAATTGTGTCTTTTACTTGGTCAGTCCAACGCATTGAGATCCTTCCTCTTGTGTGTCGTTCTTCTACACCTCCAGTAATCACCAACTTCTCCAAACTGTCTTCTTGGCCACGAGAAACGTGCCCAAAGAATTGGAGGACTTCTACACACTCAAGGATTTTAATGTAACGTTACTGTCCTCAATATGCTATAAGCGTATTCTACTGTTTTTAGGGCACATTTACAGATGTGAGTTAGATTTTCTGGAGAAATTGATAATCATAGGGAGTGTGTCAGAAAGAAGAAGTAGAGGCAGATCACCAGCAAGATGAAGTGATCAGGTGAAAGTATTTATTGAGGGAAGCCTGTACACTGCCACGTAAACGGCAAGTGTTTGAGAGGATTGAAGACGTGTCGTCGCAACCTGTACCACCAACAGTTCATAGATTACGATCCTTGGTAATGAGGAACGACTGAGATAGCAGTTGTCAATTATTTATGCACAAAAATTCAATCCACCAGTAAAGTCCAAAAGTTTGATACCTCTACACTCAGTAGTAAGTCAACTGGAGTCGATAGAAGTGTTGTTTCGTTACGTTCTGAAGTGTTAAAAATCTAATATCGCATGACTATCAAGTTTATTTAAAAAAAAGGCAAAAACTCAGTAAAAATTAAACGATGTTAGCATCTTAACGTCGTTTTATTATTGCCGGGCGTTTTTATTTTGAAATCCACTTGATAACTGCGCGATATTTAATTATTTACACTTCAGAATACAACCAAATAACACTTCTATCGACTCTAATTGACTTACTACTTAGGATAGAAGTATCACATTTGAACTATTACATCGCCTGATTATGCGATGGGTGTGGCCGGAGTGGTATTTATCCACACACGCTCTAACTAGTTCAGGGCGGAAACTTTTGGATCTCAGTAGTATTAGATTAGAAGGGAAGATTGTAACAAATACAATTCATAATTATTGTATCAAACCGTATATACATGGATAATAAAATCAATAAGCTTAAATCTAAAGAATACGCGAACTGTCTTGTGCAACATTTGATCTTGAGATTATCGAAATATGCAAGTTCCTAAAGAAAATCTCTATGACTCATGTGTTCTATCAAATTTCACATATGAGTCGAAAGTTGTAACTTTCACCAAATGAAGTATGCAGAAGATAAATAGTGAAATAGATAAAAAAAGAATGCTGTAATGAACAGACTGGAATCAAAATCCAACGGATGGGTATGGTAGTGGACCAAAGTGACTTTTAAGGTGGAATGGGAAGCCTTTCAAAAATGTTATGGACAGGACACGTTATACGAGCCTGGAGAGAAAAACGTGCTTTGATCTTTAAAACGCATAAAGGGTGTCTCGATAAATATATATAAATAAATTACGCTTTAATCAATAAATTTCCTTGGATATTAATTTTTTACTATTTGGGGGTAAAAATTTGCATTTTACCAGATTGACCTGTTGTTCATTTGCTCCAGTCTTTCAGTATTGCAAAGTGGATTGACGGATGTTGACGTGTGTTTTCTTTATCAAAATATTTGCTAATTGGTATAAATAGCAAAATTTATATTGTTGAGAATTGTAGTAAGTATTCTTAAATTATAGCAAGTTCATCAATAAAATGTTTAAACTAGAAGCATATTTATTATTTGTAATTTATTTTTAACAAGCACTGTTTATTCCACTTTTTTTATGACGGTATAACCCTACCGGTTTCAAGGCTTTCACCTCATCTTCAGGGGAGCGTAAACAAGACTAAATGTTGTTCGGACTGGCACCGATATAGACACTTCAACGGTTGGAGGCGGGAGGGGTGAGAGGAAGACCGACGACAATTTTCAAAAAGGAATTAATAACCATAAAAAAAATTGCTACAAATAATGGCTATCCTGGAAGCCTCATTGATTCACTTTTAAAAAACAAAACAAAAAAGAAACTTATAAAAGATTATATATTTAACGACACCTATAAGCATACCTATAAATGGAGCAAAGTCCTATTTATAAAAAATATATCAAATGAAATAACCTAAAATATTCCAAGTCACATAAAGCCAGCTTTTTACAATAACTTTAATCTCCGGAAACTCTTATTTAATGGGAAAGGCAAAAATGGAATACTTAACAACAGCGGTGTGTATAAACTTTTATGTGCTGACTGTGATAATTTCTATATAGGAAAGACAGGAAGATCTTTTGAAAAGAGATTTCGTGAACACCAATCTGCTTTAACAAATCCTCTAATTTATTCTGAAATGGCTAATCATTGTCACCGTGAGAATCATACTTTTTCTATCGATGATGCCAAATTCTTACATATTAGCGGCAACGGAAATAGATTGGACAGATTAGAGGCCCTAGAAATTTCTAAGTCAGTATACCGATCAGAGCATCTGCTGAATAGTTATTTCCCCAAAATCTCCCCGCTCTTGGCCGAAATTATACCTAGCCTTCCTCTCACCCCTCCCGCCTCCAACCATTGAAGTGTCTATATCGGTGCCAGTCCGAACAGCATTTAGTCTTGTTTACGCTCCCCTGAAGATGAGGTGAAAGCCTTGAAACCGGTAGGGTTATACCGTCATAAAAAAGTGGAAAAAACAGTGTTTGTTAAAAATAAATTATAATGTCTTTAAACCTCCACAACGTTAATGCCTTAACTATAAACAACATATTTATTATTTGTGAAAGTTTAGATGTTAAAACAGCAGGAACCAATTTTCTGCTATTTGGAAAAATATTATGAATATTTTGAGATAAAACTAAGTTACTAGGATAAATTGTGGGCTCCTCATGTTGTTCGTTATACTAGTACATATGTTGCTGGTTTAAGAAAATAGAAACATCAATATTCGATATTCGAATCCGATGATGATTAAGCGCAAAAGGGTTTATTTTAGACGGCCTGGACCTCTAAAACAAGACGAACTTAATAATTTGTTTAGATACTTGGGTTTGTCTAAATAACAACTAAGAATTTTGGGATTTAGATTGAAACAAAAAATATATAGAAATAAATTCCACTTTTTATTGGAATATAAACAGAGGGAGTGATAATTTTCGATGTATTTTGCAAAATATGATGATTTAGTTTATTGCATAGATGTAGATATTAAAAATAAAAATATATACTATAAGTGTGAATTGGTTTGGGCATGAAATTAAATGAAAGAAGAAAGACGAAAAAAACAAATATACAGTGCTAATGTGACTGAAAAGAAAAAGACCAAGGAAAGTATTGGTCGATCAAGTAAACTATATTTTGAAAGTAGGAAATGTAAAAAGAGTCTTTTTCCTCTTCTACATTCAAGGTGAATGAATGAAGAAGAGGCAAAAGACGTGTGTCGCAATAGGAAAGTCTGTCGCTGTGTTCTCTCTGCCTACCCCGACAGGGAAACGGCGTGATGATATTTATGTATGTATGCACGCTTAGTGGGAACATATCGTTTATTGACGCCAAAATAAATCTCATAGATGCACTTTTATATAATAGAAACATGTATACATCTATTCTAGATGTACATTTCGTTCATATGAAAGAAACATATACTCACTTAAATAATCTGTTGAAAAAAAAAATGCGTATTACTAGCAGTTACTCGTACTATGTAATCATATAACAGTTACAGATACTTTGCTTGGACTACAGTGAGGCTGCACAAAGTTACCTTGTTTCTTTTGCGAATGGGCTAGTCGAGCTCATGCAGAATATTGGAGTACTGTTCATTGGTTACGCAGAGAAAAAATATTCCAGGAAAACAAAACATTAAGTACGGTAATTATATTTTACCAGAAAAAAATATTATTGCAGAAATATGGCAAGTGTTTGGAATATTTATGTACGACATTTTCGTTTTTTATCTGAAGTCAAATTGAAGAGGGAATATTTGAATGGTTGCAGTAAAATAGGCACTAAGTACCAAAAAAAAAAGCAAGTATGCAGTTTCGTTCTACGAGTATATGCCATATATAATGAAACTGCATACTTAGTTTTTTTTTTTGGTACTTAGTGCCTATTTTACTGCAAGCATTCATTTGTCGAGTTAAAAACACGCAATATACACTGTTGCTGAATTTGAAAGAAATAATGAAGCACAGTAGAAAAGAAGCTTGAATTGTTTTCAAAAATATAAAATATCTAAATTACAAAAATATTAAGCTACACAAATTTAAAAGTTTAGGGTGTAATATACGAGTACATAAGTCTTAAACTACATTTTCTTTGTAATCCACCTGGACTTTTTTCCATCTTATCTTGGAGACTTCAGCGAGGAATAAAGGGAAAGGTTCCATCAAGATATTAAGGAATTCAAACGACGATATTAAGGAAGGTGGGATATTAATATTACGGGGGGTGGCTGTTGGTTGTTTAAAAAAGGCAATTGTTCAACCCACTAAAGAAAATCTTCAAAACGAGCATTTGTTCCCAATCATAGTACGTTGTATTCAATTTAATTTGTTTTGTGGCTTTTTTGGAAAGGTTAATAAATTTATAGTAAGGTTTCACTATTCATTGACGTAGGTATGTGGCAACAATTTAAATATACTCGTACATAAAGTATTTTTGTACAATAAAATTTGAAGAAATGTTTATTTGTAGTAATAATTTAAAAAATAAATTTCCAAAGAAAGAAAAATTGGTATGTGATTTTTTTTCTCCGATTCACTAAAGAAATCCATATTAAAAAAATCGAAACTACGATAATTGTTTCCATTTCGCTGCTTTTGATTAAGTTTATAAATATTTTTTAATGTTATTTTACATTTGTTCACGGGTCACGTAAAAATAATAAAAAATATTGGTTAATGTAATTAACAGATCAGATAATACCGTAAACAGACAGACATAGTTTTTGTTACAGTTTGATTGTTGTGGATTATATAAATATAAAACAATATAATTGGCTCAATTGTGTCTATATATGTAAAGTATCTCCTTGAACGATCACATTTAATGGAGTCACTAGGGTCAAGATTATTTCTTTTTGATTTGAAGGATGTACTTTTTTATGGACGACGCAGATCCGGTTTCAGGATTTTCTTTAGTTTAGCCGTGTAGATTTTTTATTAATAGCAATAAATTTAATATATGACTTATATATCACCGTTTTGTAATAAAATGTCTGCTAAATTACTATTTGTTTTTAAATTTCTCAAAGCGCCAGCTTATAAATTCAGGTAGGATAAGGTTTGAAGGAAAACCTTTATTATTAATCGGACTGTTATAACATAAACCAGTATATTAACATATTTTTGACTCTAATGTTTGGGCAAATATCAATATTGTTACAATTATATAATGATGTAGGATGATGAGTCTAATGAAGTTGTTTGAAAAACTACTGTTATCGTTTTAAAAAGTCTACACCACAAGTAAGTAGCGTATTTATCAACGGAATATAATGTTCACTTTGAAATATAATCATTTAACAAACTCTTCAAAAGCATATAAAAAAGTACATATTTTGCGAACTTATGCTAAAATCATAGAAAGCTAAGCATGTCCTATATCCAAACTTATATACAAAAAACTAATGAAAATTAAAAGAATTATCAGAATGTTTTTTCGTCACGATACCCCATTGGCTACCTTAATAATGCTTTTAAATTCCTGTCCTCTTTTCCTTTATCATATCAATTAGTTTGAAAATAATATTCCTAGTCGCCATTACTGGAACTTGATTATAGCATATTTAGAATTCAGCGTTCCGGTTCAGTTCCCGATAAGCCTGGATTTTTTTAAATTGCGTCACAGTTCCACAAGCGCTCTTGAAGTAAAGTATGTTATTGGATTTTATTCAATCATAAAAATGTAGGTTTTACACTCCAATTAATTAAATCGGAAATTAATTGGAGTGTAAATTATACGGAAATTTTTATCCCTGTCTTATACTTCATCAATTTATTTACATTATTTTATACCTGAAAATACAATTTAATAAAAATGCAGGGTTAATGGGTTCCATTAAATCAGCTTTCAAAATGACACAAAATTTTATTTTTGTAGTAACTGAATGGAACATGTTTGGTCCGAAAAAAATAACGTACATATATCATATATAATACGGTAGAATGAAGAAGTAATTTATTAAATGAATGAAAGAAATATTAAAATAATTTTTGAAAATCATCATCTTTATTATAATAGGTAGAAAATGTATGCGAAATTATTTATATATATATTTGAACTAGTAGTAAATGATCGTTTATAATAAAACATCACTTAATAAGCGTATTATAAAATATGATTCGTATAATTCATATAGTTTTAAGTTTTCGCACAACACTCATAATTAATAGTATTCCATAAGAACAGTCCCATTTCAAATATATTTTGTAATATGAAAAAAGGTTTAATGAATTAGTATTCATAGATGGCTATTACTTTTTTGCTGGCACTTCTAGTTTAGATAATATTAAAAGCCTCTAATTTAATATTTAGTGTATTAAATCCAAAAATGACAATTAAAAAATGGTACAGTTTTATCTTTTTCAATAACATTATGTAATTTTCTCACCATTCTTAATAACATTTTATCATTTTAGTTTATATGGATGTAGAATAAGCAAAAGATCTTTACCGCGATAGAGAAATCTTGCGCTCTCTCTTTTCCACCTATCTTGATAATTCAAAATGTATACTGTCTTTATTACTAATGAGCTAAATTATATCAAAATGAAGTCGTTTCGATTTACTTGTGACCGTTTTGTATTAAAAATTCGATGTTATCGGAAATTATATGCTCATTAGAAGTGTTACTTGCGATGCCGTTGACAATGTGTCATATAGGACTGTGCAGCATTTATTCTGAAGATGTAATGTCACCTACTTAACGCCTGCATCTTGTCTCTTTTCCTATACGGTTTAGAATCTTGGCCTATACCGTGGTCCAAGGATGATGGGTGGCAGCCAGGTAGTACGATCACATGACGAATCGACAACTTGTCTGCGAACGTAGCAGTAACATATAATAACCACATTAAAGGTAAGGCGCTACAGATGGTTGGGTCATACATATATTCAGGATATATGAGTTCGATTCCTCCACCTCCCACGTCGTTATGGGGGACAAAAATAACTTCCCACTATATTTTTATGAGCACAACGTCATGTAGTAACGAAGAAGAAACGGCCTAAAGTGACTGCTCTTCCGTTGGCGACACACCGGAGTGTGAAAAAAATATGAGTGATGATGGACGTCACGGGATAAAGAAAATGACTCGCAACGCGGTTAATATGATATAATTATAACGCGTCTTAAGATGTGGAGTTCAAACAGTCTAGCAGTTGGCAGTGCTTTCACAGAAAATGCAGCAAAACTATCCTTTGACAGCACTAGGTCAGAATAGTCATGTATCGAGGATAGCTGGTTAAGAACTGCAGTATTTAAATCACCCGCAAAGGACTATACTATTGTTTGATGTTACGGTAGTGAGGTATTTGAAGACTTGGAGGGATGGGCTGAGGACCGACATAGATGGAGGTGTGTATGACATCAGATTATTCCTGATGGAACGTATAGAGTGATGATGATACTTTTTGATTTCATGCTTTCTCAAATCGGCTCTGGTGAGTTGCACACTTTTCAAGTTTAAGTTGAAACCTATTCGTGATTTACGGGTCAGTGTCCGTCAATTGATTTTACACCTTGATGTTTCACAGTGCAACATCCCGTAGCCAATATTTTTAGACGTCTAGGCAACCACTTATCAAAATATACAATATTTAAAAAATATACAACTTTGTACATAAAATATTATGAATAATAATATATTTTATATAAGTTTACTCGTATGACATATACAAGTAATTCATTACCAACGATTAAGCAACACAATTCGTGCGTATGTATGCAAAAAATATTCAGCCTACAGTTAACTTGTTTTTAACTATTTAGATAAATATAACATAACTTTGTAAAGCTGGAATTCACTATCCCCAAACAATTTACTTGAAATATTTGCATCTTAAGTATTAATATTTCCATGTTATTCCTGTTCATACCAACTACAATAGCAAACAAAGAAGCTGCCTCGCAGCCAACGTATTTTACAAATAACATAGCATAATTGCACCATGCATGCCCCTTTTGGAGAAGGCAGAAAGAACAGATCACCAAATCACTCGCGTTTTAGTATAGTTTAGTATAGCGTTTTAGTATAATTTGTTTCTCATGCTTCTTATATTTTCCTGAATTAAACTTTCTCCGTCAATTCTTTCCCCGATCCACCTCATTTTCGCTCTTCATTTACACGTATTTCAGACATATCATTTTGTGAGTATTTCGTAACTAATATTCTTAATATCCCACTTTATTTTTTTAAATTATACTGATAACAGCCATTTATAACATCTCTTATCAAATCATTCCTTGTTCTATCACATATTGTGATTCTAGATATTAGTATCAAAGCAAGCATTTCTAAATAACTTAATCTTCAATTATCACTTTTTTTAGTATCAAAGCTTTGCTTCTTATGCATCAAAGTAGGCTTCCAAATATCCAAGTTTAGCTTCCCTATCCACACCACTATATACTAACATTTTTGGAGATATACTAATAAGAGATATACTATACGAGTATGTTATTTAATTGTTTGAGATAAGAAAAATCTTTATTTAATGCTTGACTAAAGTATTGTTTATAATTTTTTGTAGTCTTTAATTTGTACTTTTTTATTCATCTCGCGTAGTTAGAAACCAGTCATCGCTTAAGCCCATTTTAATTTAAAAAGTAATACATCACTCATTTTAGTATTGTTTTAAAGGTTATCAGGAAGTGTTATTGTTATTTATAATTAAACAAATGACACAAGCCTTCATCATAGGTGTGAGAAAAATCGTTTTTCTGTACATATATTTTTTCTTTCATATACGAGTACATCTCCATATTAAGTAAAGGATTGTAGGTAGTTTAAATTGATATCAGATAATGCAATTCGTACTGAGTTATTTTTTGTTTCCGCATACAAAATTTAATAACAATATATACTTTAATAAAATTATAATTGAAAGAAAAAAGTATATGACTTGTTAAGTATTAATTTTATTGATAGATTAAGGCTCTAAGAATCTCAAAACAGTGCTATGATGAGGTTAAGAGTTGGGATTTCTATAACGTTTGATAGCTTTCGTGGTCTAGTTAGTAAGATATCTGTCTCCAGATCCGAAGTTAGCGAGTTCGATTCCCGTTGATTTAAAAATTCCGATTCCGATTAAAAATTCCGATTCCCGTTGACTCATTTAAAAAAAGTTTCAGTCTTGTTTTCATCATCTAATTGATTAGTAGAGATGGCCTCATTGCAATAAATCTGGCAGGTTATACTGTATACATTGAAATAGTAATACAAATACAATGTTTCTGCCTGAAAAGCTTGAGAAGAATTATAATCGTGCAATTACTTTTTAAATTCATCTAGAAATAAATATAATCGTTTTAAATTTATTAAGGAAAAAACAACTATCATACCTTTACCAATATAAATTCTGCCAGAGATTCAGAATTACAAAAAACCCTTTGTAGATCTACTGAGATGTGGAGGTAATATACGAGTATATATATATATATATATATATATATATATATATATATATATATATATATATATATATATATATATATATATATATATATATATATATATATATATATATATATATATATATATATATATATATATATATATATATATATATATATATATATATATATATATATATATATATATATATATATATATATATATATATATATTTGGCTTGAGGTGTAGTGAATGTGTAGGGTTTATATACCATCATACATTTTGATGAGGTCTCCTAAAAAAGGCTGTTATTAAGTGCTGCGGAAAGTTGCAAACGCCACCCATTTCTCTAACACTAAAAGGCAGACCATTCCACGCCACAAGATCGGTAACGGCAAAATCTCTATCATAATTCCCCACCCTATAGGATCGATTCAGAACAATCAATGTCTTAAATGAAGAAGAAATCGATCTCAAAGTTCTGTTCCATCCGAAGGAACACCGTTTAGACACGGATTCAAAAGATACAATGGAGACATTCCATTAAGAAACTTTAATACAAAGATACCAAGTTTGAAAGCAATACGATCGCAACACTTGAGTTAGTGTTGTTGAATTTGGAACATTCTATCCTGGAACACGTTTTTCGTTTCTGTACGAAAGAAGAAGTAGTTACTTGATGCCGGTGATCTGGCCGTTTTTATTAAGTTGTGAAGATACCAAGTGATAATATTTATACATATTCATTATTGAAAAGGAACGTAACTTTACATAGCAAATAAAATACTATTTATGTATCTCTAAAGCAACAAGTAAATCGTTTTAAATACTCCACTCCTATTCTTAGAACAAAAGAATTATTTTATTACATTTCAACTTCAACTGTTATCACTAATTAATTAAATTCCTCCTGCTACTTGTATCTTGAAACTGAAATATCACTTCCGATGTGCACTGGGCGCGGGGCGGGCATGGGCCAGGGTCCGCACAACTGCTTCGGCCAGGCCGCCTCTAATCTCCATGAAATAATTAACTGAGGTGAAATAAATTAGGATCCCTAATGCGGAACGACATCTATCTACCCTATCGTGCCATATGGTTGGTCTTCTATTCGGTTCTGTTATTGGTATTGGGTACTTTAAACTATGACCACAATTTAAAAATAAGTCGCAGATTACACTATAATATAATACATATGAGGTTTTATATAATATATTTGAAATTTTAATTGATATATGGATATTCGTATTTTAATAGTATCATAGATCTTAAAATTTTGAATAAAATTACAGTATTTGAAGATTTTTATACAATTGTCTAGTTAAATCAAAAGAGGAAAGGACACTTACACGTGCCTGGTCTTTTACAAGATCACTGCCTTGCCTCATCGTGAGTATCAGTATGGCCTTCTCTGAACACTTCGTGACATGTTGTCGACTCATCACACCACAACCATAAACTTCCACGAGCTTCCGATGGATATTCGCGACGGTATTGTTCTGGAAAGTAAAAAAACGAATGACCGCGCGGATCTCGCACGGACGGGAGGTGGCGGGAGCGCGCGACAACCTCTCCATCGGAAGAATTTACTGTGACTGAAAAAAGTGGACGACAAACACGCGGGACCAAACAAACTGACCGTTAGGATCCCCCTACACGCCAGGTGCGCCAACTTCGAAACAAAAAAATTCCCCCAGCCTCAGGAGCCCTTGTAACCTTACTTTCTAGATGACCCTTGTTTTTAAAAATGTATTGATCAGTTTTGACAAATTTATTGTTTACACCAGGCATGTCATAAACGCGGCCCGAGCCCCAGGGGCCCACTAACGAGAAGTCCGCGGCCTGCCGAAACTTCTTGAAAAAAATGTTACTTCTTGAAATTAAGTATTACATGGGAATAATATTGATTAGTTATTTTGAACTAAATAAATTTATTTTTATCATTAAAAATATGCGGCCTTCAGTCTAATGCAAAGTAGTCTAATGTTGCCCGTGGTGTAAAACGAGTTTGTCTTGCCTGGTTTACCCATATTTGTTGTTCAACGAGTGAAAATTATTGCTTCTTTTATATAGTCAGATTTTTTTGTGAAACACAAACCTTTTTTTTCAATTTGACTCTGATTGGAAAAGGTTTCCTACCCCTGACAAAGAATATTGAAGAAAAAAAAGAAGATATAAGTAATTTGATGATTATTTCTTTATCATTTTGAAACGGTAGTCACCCTATTGATGCACGATCCCTCCTTACCGCTGGAATGCTTTGTTTTATTCCGTGCATTTTTTATTGTGCTGAGCGGTCACTGGTCGTGTGCCAAATGTCCCAGTTCCGTGTTATTGGGTGCCCCAAATTGAATATATGGTTATTGGGTCGGGTCGCATGTGCTGCTTGGTGGTTGCTGGTGAATTACCTGCTTAATATTATTTTATTTCTATTTAATACTTTACCTCGCACATATATACGAGTACATATACTATACAATAGATTATAAAACAATAAATTTTTATTTTTCCGTCGATTTAATTTATTGATAATTTTGAGGTTTCTGACATTTTGAAATGTTTGAATCGCTTTTAATGAATCATATCCGAGTATATTAAGGATGAAAGCTGATTTTCGACGTGTGTAAGGTAGGTCTAAAATATAGAAAATATGGAAAACAAAAAAACTATGTGGAATACTATATACGTAATAAGGTCGAAAAGTTATAAAAGCCGGTTCAAGGATATAAAAATGGTGATAGAATTAAACAAAAACTTTTTCTAATACAGTTAATCTGTAGTTTAATACAATACATTTTTTAGAACGACGACTTAATTTTTCAATAGTACTGAAAAACTGTTCTAAAAAAATAGCGTAACACTGCAGAGATCAATTCTTCGTTATTTTTTATTCACGCAAATTGCAATACAGTTCCGAAAAAAATATATTTTTTCTGGGGGGCTTAGTTGACACTACAGAGGGGGTGATTTAATTCTTGTAAACCAGTGTTGAATGGCAACTTTTGCAGGAACAGAAGTATGCACGTGCGTATTGTCGTGGAATAATCTCACGCCTCATGACAATTTTTCTCGAGGTTTGTACATTAATGACGCATAATATTATCCAGTAACCATAGTATTTCTATCTTTGAAGTCAATGAATAGAATTTCCTGAAAATCCCCAAAGTCTTGCCATAACATTTTTTTTCTTACTCCATCGGGTCCCTTTTTTGACAGAGGACCATGGTACAAAACCAAAGATTCACCCCCCCGTGACAATTGATTCAATTATTTGTTTTTCTTTCCCATCGCAGATCATTACAACGTTCAACACGTCGTTGCTTTTGGATATCATTCAAGAGCTTTTGGCACACATCTTCCGCAAATTTTATTCATGACATAATTTTCGTGCAGATTTCGAAACGTTGTGATTTTGAAAAACCCACACCTTGTTGCCATTTCTTTTGATTTTAGTCTTCAATCTTGTAACATTTACTATTGCATTGGAATGCAATTGTTTCTGGAGAGAGGTCTTCTGCTGGTCTGCCCTGACTAGGTTCATCTTAAATTGATTCTCTGCCGAGGTGAAACTGTATTGTCCAACCTTTCACTATGGAAAATGATGGAGAAGTTTCTCCATAGACATTATCTAAACGCCATTTAATTTCTGCCGGGCTATTCCTTTCCCTTCTTTTAAAAGAAACTTGATATCAGCGTGATATTAAATTTTGAATATTTCAGAATAAAACGAAACAACCGTCTTCAATCGGCTCTGAGGGCACAGATAACAAATTTAAACAGAAACATCATTTGACCATGTCGCGGGCGGGGCTGGTGTGGTGCTTTCCACGGTCAAACTTTATCAGGCCGGAAACTTTTGGACCATGGTGGTATGATGGAAACCCAGTTTGATACAATTTTAATGACAATACTTCACACTGAAATGGTTTGGGCATTTAGAACGAATGAATTAAGAAATACTAACATTATTTGTACAGTGCAAATGTAGTGGGAGACGTGGTAGAGGAAGATCAAGGAAAGTAGGGTTGGATCAAGTGAATAGTATTTTAAAAGAAGGAAACGTAGAAAGTCAGAGAAATCGTAGGAGTTGCTTGAGAAGAATGATTGATATAGAAGAGGCGAAGGAGGTGTGTCGAGATAGGAAAGTCTGGCGCCCTTTTCTCTCTGCTTACCATGACATGGAAATGGCGTGATGGTATGAATGTATGTAAAAACGGAAAAAAATTAAACAAGTAATTAAACTCAATGAAGTGAATTAATTATATTGAATTCATTTTTCGTTTCCACTACTAAATGAGATGTATTTTTTAGCTACTCATTGTTTTTTTTATTTTGAGATTATTTTTCTGAAATAATGCTACATTTTTTCGAATATATGAATAATGCAGTTTAATTACCTTTTTTTAGAAATTGTTGGTAAAGGGAAATTTAATATTTACACTTAAGTAAGTTTTATAATATAATAACACAGGTTCTTAACATTTGTATCATAAAATGCCATACGATTGGTAATTAAATACCAGTCCCAACTTATATTAGGAAATTGAATGAGTTATTGGACAATTTTTTCGAGTGTTTAATGAAACAGCCGGTGAGGGTTCATCCCTTAACGACTTTTGTGCATTGGCGTAATTAAAACGTGCAAAAAAACATTTAATATTTGTGTAAGTGGGGCAGGTGACCAGTGCCGAGGGCTGCCCCACTGCCGGGATACAGTTCGGGATTCTGCGCCATATGGCCAATCACATGCTCCACGTTGTGGTGTATCATTTCGTCCGTTGCCCCTCAAACTGTGATCAAGCGTTAATTAGTTCCTCTTTTATCTGGTTACATGAAACGAAATACTAATTTTTCATGTCTAAATGAATATCAAGTGGTTGTGAACTACAATATATCGCTAATTAAGATTATTTTCGGTGACGCATTCACGTACTGAGCCGTTAAGAGTACCAATTGCATACGGAATGACCTTATTGAATGAATGTTCTGATATCGATATTTCGGTTAATAAATAGATAAATAAACTCATTGATACACTCTGTACGTCACTTTATAAGGAATCATAAATAACATTGTTCCTGTTGTCACTATACAATATTTAGACTTTTAATATTATTTTTCATGTTATTTGATATAATAAGTTAAACCTGTCAAATGTAAAATAAGCAAAGCTTTATGTTTAAATTGGATCCGCTTTGTAAAATTAATTTTATTGTGTTGAATTTATACATATAAAATCCTTAAAATTATAATTATTAAGATGGAAAAAAGACAGTGATATTAACTCAATCAAGAAAAAACCGGTGAAAAAAAACTTTATTCAAGTAAGTTGAGAATTAGAGCTAAAGTCAACACATATAGGATATTATATGCGATCTACGTGGCCTGTTTGGTAAGACACATGACTTCCATCCTGGAGTTTGGGGTTCGATTCCCGATGGTGGTGATGAACTTTGTGACCTAGTTGGTAAGACTTTCGCCCTAGGTGTATCGGATTCGATTCCAGACGGTACTCGAAAGAAAAAATTAAGAGTCCCAATCTGGTAAAAGAGTTGCCTGGTACGAGTAACAACAAAAGAGGATGACCCAAAGCAAACTGACAGTTCATTATCTCAGCGGTAATATTAAAAGTAGAAATTAATGTCATAAACAAGACAATTCCAGAACAATGTGTGGAAAAAAATAATGCTAGTAGTGAAATTATTTTTTTCAATGAGACAATTCACCCTGTATAAGAATGATTTCTAAACGAAACAATTGTCAGTAGCTAATTTTACAGGAGTCTCACATATGTGAATATTATTGTCCATAACTCCTATGCGATTCCCATCGGTATCTCTATTTTCCTTGAAACTTATTTTTTTAAAATTCTCGTTACATTTAGTCTAATGCTTTATTATGTTGTTTATAGTTAAGGCATTAACGTTGTGCAGGTTTAAAGACATTGTAATTTATTTTTATCAAACATTGCTTATTCCACTTTTTTGTGACGGTATAACCCTACCGGTTTCAAGGCTTTCACCTCATCTTCAGGGAAGCGCAAACAAGACGCAAACAAGTCTTGTTTGCGCTCCCCTGAAGATGAGGTGAAAGCCTTGAAACCGGTAGGGTTATACCGTCACAAAAAAGTGGAATAAACAGTGTTTGATAAAAATAAATTATAATGCTTTATTAATTTATTAAGTTTAAACATGGCCATGCATACCAATAATAATTATAAAATAAAAGCTGGATGACTGGAATAAATCGCTTTAAAGCAATATGCTACATCAGTTATACGTATTTACGAGTACATGAAATATAGTACATGAAAGCGTTTAAATATATAAATAAATGTGTTTATTTTATGACGTTACTCGTTTAACCTTTCAAAGTTGTGCATATGATTCAAAATAGTCATTTTTAGGCGGATTACTGACTAGAAGAAGGCCGAATAGTTGTTGGCAGGAGGTAAATCTCCTGGCTCCGCAATATACGTGATTGGACTGGCATAAGGGGCGTTGGAGATCTTTTTCGGGCTGCCGGGGACAAAGATGTCTACTCTCAAGTGATATTCAATGTTGGGGGGACCTGACATGACACTGGGAAGAAGAAAATTTACTATTGAATCAATTGTCAAATATACACACCAATTGGCGAAACACGATATACATAATTGTTCCGTAGCAGGCTTCCATGAATGATATAACTATAATTGCAATTACATTCAGTTTAAAACTAAGGTGTTTAGATATGGAAGCGAAGTTTAGGAAATCTTGGTGGATGGAGAAGTATTGGGAGATAGATGTTTAGTATAATAACTAAGCATACGTGACCTGCGTGTCGGGACATGGCGATAAACTAATCAATTAATCGGCCCACGCACCATCATGGAGGGTCGGGTCTCCTTCCTGGGTCTCCATTGCATACTGCACACTGCCGCATTGCTACTGCAAGTGACAGCTGGGCTACTGGGGGCTATCATACTCGTAGTCATGATTTCACAATACGAAAAGGGACTCTATTTGTCATTGGAATACGAGAGGTTCTAGAATAAAAATGACGAATTTGAAATTCATGATAATTAGTTCTTTTGCAAAATCGATTTATTAATGAGTAATCTATTGCGATCGAGGAAGATTGTCAGTGTGTCTTGTAGTCGGATGCTACTTGTGAGTGTATTTTTAATCCATATAAGTTGAAACCACTCCAAGTTTCAATGGCATGGATATCCATGTTTTAAGTCACCCTCCATGGCTTAGTCAAAATATGTTTGTCTTACATATGGGGAATAATACTTTTGTGAAAAAGGGTTCCAGTCTACAATAAAGGTTTGTTCAACACATTTCTGGTAAGTTGAAAGAGTTTTACAATATGGCAATACACCCGTTAGGTCAGGTTAAGTGTAATACGTATAGATTCAAAATATATATAGATTTGGTCCAGTAAATTTAAAATTTATATTTTTATTGATACAAAGTAAGTTAATTAGATGATACGCTAAATAAACATATTAATATATATGTAATTAAACCAGACCAAAGGTGGGATGAGCCGAAATTTGAAAAAGAGATGCATGTTTGAGTCTTTAAGGCATCTTATTTATACTATAGTACACTCAAGCGATTAAACCACTGTCTGTGTGACTTTTAATATACCATAACTCAAGGTCCATTTATTTATGCAGTTCGTACCTGTTTATTTTTTTATCCCTGAGTAAACTTTGCCATTTCATCGGATTCCATTGATTACGAAAATCAGTCGGTCGATGTTATGCAATATTCAGTCATATTAATTTACATTTCAATTTGAAATATGGAGCAAGTCGATGAGTTATGCTATTTGCTTAGGATGTTCTCAGATGATGAAAGTTAAGAGGGATATCGAATGACGTGTAGAGATAGGAAACAAAGTCGTTGGGTCACTCAACATATATATTCGAACCGGACAGTATCAAAATCTGCCAAGATGATAAAAATTGACACAAAAATATTATTGGACTAAGATGATAGTCCTATAATATTTTTTGTCAATTTTTATGTATGGGAGTGAAACGTGGACGTAGATAAATACTGAGAGGAGCCGAATAAATACTGTAGAAATGCGTGGATTGAGAAGAATACATTAAGTGCAGTGAGTGTGACAGAAAACAAAATAAAGTGATAAGGTATGAATGTGAACTTAAGGCTGAAGTGTTGAATAAGATGTAGAAGAGCACGCTGGGATGGTTTAGACACGTAGAACGAATGAATGAAGAAAACTAACAAAACATATATAGTGCAAATATGAGAGCTAGACCAAGGAAAGTATGATTGGATCAATAAGTGATATACTGAAAGAAGGAAACGTAAAAAAACGGAGAAATCGAAGAAGTTTTATGAAAAGGTATATGGATGTGGATGAATCGAAGGATGGTCGAGATTGGAAAGTCTGAAGTTCTGTCATCTCTGCCTACCCCGACAGGGAGATGGCGTGATGGTATATATTTAGAATAATTTCTGTTTTAGCTTAGAGATTATTGTTTAATAAAATTACACCGTTGTAACAAAATCTAGAGTAAAAAATATCAAGTTTAGCAAGACACAACAAAACATCAAGAATATTAAGAAAGAAGAAAAATTTTGTTGTAAAAAGGATGTTTTTTTTTACATTAATAAAAGCACCTTTTCTGTATGGTTAAGTTAAAAATAAACTTTCCATTTCTAATGAAGACCATCATTTCACAGTGTAAGGATAATTAATCAAATGAATACACTTATACATTTCATCATTACATATGATTCATGCATCCAAGGTATCAAAGAAAAACAATAATTATTATCGATTTGATGATTTGGTTCTGTTGATTTAAAAATATATATGAATCCATTTTAGATTTGAGCAACAATATATGATTTTAAAATTAAAATGTACCTTGCAGTAACTAACACGCAACATAGCTGTCAAAACAAGTTGAAGGTTTTTTATATCCTCTAATTCTAAGTGTTTTGATTGTAAAAACTCACTAACGTATGAGTAACTGCACCTTGAAAGAGAGTACGTTTCTCGGTTTCTGCACTTTGATTAAAATTCTGACCTTTTCAATCAAAATATTATTTTATAAATGTCGACAATTTTTCGAAAGGTTGATGAGACGCATATTTGAGCTTGAAGTTGATTAATTTTTTTGAAATAATTGTTACGAAAAAATTAAGTTCAAGAGCGATTAAATGAGTCCTTTTATAAAGTTCACATATTTTGTAATATTGATTTCAATTTAATCATGAATTAAAACTATACTTTTACGAGATGAGCAAATTGTGCAAGAATACTTTGTGGGAGTCAGATATCTGCATCGCGTTTTTACCTGCTATTTTGTACATAAACAGAACACGAGATTTTTTATAGATTGTTTTGCAAAGCTTTAACGTAAAGGATTTATTTCGTACGGAATATTTTGATCTTGTTTGTGGAAAATTTAAAAGGAAAACAGATTTTAAGATCAGTCATATAAAAAATGTACAAATGAGGGACAAAAATAAAACCTTTGTAGGTTTAAGATGTGCCAATGAAAGGTATACGCTTTTCGAATTGAAAACAAGTCTAAACCTAATTTGAAAACTGGAAAGGTAATTAACCTGGTCTAAAAAAATTCCAACATACGGAAATAACAGAAAACAAAAAAAAAAGAGATTTTTTATCTATGTTCTTCGTGGCCTAGTTAGTAAGACACCTGTCATCAAAAAAAGAAAAATATATTCTGGACTTTTTTGAGATGTGGTTTTAGCGCCGAATACTTCGGCTAAGATTTTCAAGGATTAAGAAACAATGCATTCCATCACTAGAAAAAAATGTGGTTTCAGTAATATAAAAAAGCTTTATGGTCGAACGAATGCTTTAATAAAATAGTGTAAAGAATGAATGACATGAAGGGCATAGCGGATTGATGAAATTAGGCTTAACACAGTAATAGCTCTCTGTAATGGAAACAGAATAACCAGTCGAGGGGGTCACGGGTCGGTTCACCGACAAACATTCAACATATTACAGCTTTCGGCACTATTTTTATAGCAAGTATGACCTATCAATAAACATTCAACAGTATTCAATCAATACCCAGTTTGCTTACTACCATGACCACTGGAATTGGAAAAGTCTACGGTTTGCCATGCTTTGGATGTTGTCGGAAAAACTTAACATAATTTCTTAGTTGAATTGAAAAATAGGTTTTTTTTTTTCATTACAAACTTTTTTATACACAGAGTAGTATGGCTGCTATTAATATTATTGATATAAAGAGGATGGTTTGTGTCAATAACAATTTGAAGGAAAGTAGGCAGCATAAGAGTATGTAAGAACTACTGTAGTTCTAAACATTTAAAGAGTGGAGAAAAATTAATTCAGATATGTGGCCATACATTAATGGAGAATTAAGCGCCAGTAAGTTGGACATGTTGAACGGACGAGGGAGAAATATGAAGCAAAAAAATTTTAATTTTTAATTTATGTCATCCACGATTGATAGCGATTTCAAAATAAAATCCCTTATTTTAATGAAATCATGCTTTGAACGGACCTCGGTTCGCTGAGTGATTAGTTGGTGTGATATATATTTTTTTAAATTGTATTTATACATTGCAAGAAATTTTATAAATACACAAATTATGAAAAAAACCGGTAATTTAATGTGGACACACAATTTTCATGGATCTGGGTTTGTTGTCTTTCATTCGTCATGTGCCCAGTAAACTGGGCTTTTACCTGTATTTACAATGACATGTACCTTAACACGGATACGTGTAACAAAACAACAGTTACAAGTATATTCACCATGGCGTTAGCATTTTTCATAGTGAATATACACTAAATAATCAAATGTTGAATTGTGTAGAAGTTTGTGTGATCGCGGTATCTATTACGACTCTCGTTTTGCGTTCGATTATCATGTTAACGAGATAGTGAAAAAAATCTTTAAGACTGCTGGGATTCCTGACAATAATTATAAGACCATTCAGGAATCTAGCATCATTGATAATATTATAAAAGTCATTGATAAGAAATAGATTGGAGTGTGCTTCTGTGATTTTGAAGGCTTAATGAAGGCCATATATAGACTGTGTATTAGCTTAATTGATGCAGTCCAGCGGCAATTCTTAAGGTGTCTATGTCATAGACAAGGATTGCTTAATATCCTTACGTCATATAGTGATAGATTGTGTTTTTTTAATCTTCAATCACTTGAGACTCGTAAACATATTTTCGATCTTGTGTTATTTTGTACACTCTTGAATGGTTTTGGGAACTTATGTTACCTGTGACTTTAGAACGAATTGATTTAAGTGTTCCTCCTAGTTATCATAGAAGACCTACTTTATTTAGCGTAGCTACTTTTACAAAAAAACACAAGCTTCTATTGTCTATCTCAGTACATGGCAAGAGTACATTATAGTACTCATAGCTATACGTAACCTGAGTGTTATCATATTTGGTTCAAGCTGTCAGGGCTTACGAGGATGCTAAGTTGACTAACTATGTTAAATTGAAATAAATCGTACCATTTTTACTAACCTGTGAATATAATTGAATTGTGAATGAGATGAACACCGAGAAATGAGATTTTCATTGTAAGTATTTTTTAAAAAGGATCCGTCTATTCATTGCTGAAATTTCATATAACTGTTATATAAAATCAAACATATTCAAGAAAATTTATGAGAACGCATTAAAGCGTTTTGTTCTTGCATTAACTAAATTTAATACCCCAGCGTAGAAAATCATGTAACATTCGTATTGATAACTAAAATGCATATAACAAAATAAATAATTTGTAATATTTACTCGCAGATTATCTGATATCAAATGGAAAAGATTTGTCTCAGTAAATAATTAGTGCTATTTCTCCATACCCGAAGCGCAGATTGCAGTCTGATAGTGCAAGGAGCGCGTTTAATGTATTAATCTGCGGTGATTAGAGCGGTTGGTGTTGCGTGCCTTGTATCGATTTTGTTGTCACCTCTTACACGTAAATCGTCAGCTTATAATCACTCTGTTGTACTATGTTAGGTGTTGGTCTTCGGGTGCTTGTTGTTTGTATTGTGTCGCACGTTGGCACGCGATGTGCCGCATTAGCGAGCTTTAAGCACTTGAGGCTATCTTGTGGCAGGGGTTTCATGCGAGAAGATATCGTAATAAGTAATGTTCATGGTTATTTTTAAGAAGTTATTATTTTGAATATTTGTTCAGAAACTTGACTTAGAAGAAACATATTACATTATAGTTAATATATTGGAAGATTTTCAGGACTGTTTTAAAAAAAATCACTAGCAAACGTTTATCGGAGTTGTTGACACGTTGACTTTACTTTAGGGATGACAGATGTTTCGAAAGCGCTGCAGCCTTCATACTCAGAGTGATGTCCAAAAATATTACCGAATATAATAAGCACGTAAGAAGCACCCACCTAGTCACCCGTTCTTGAGTTTTAACTATATTCGGAATAAACATTACCTTATATAGTCAGCACGCAAGAAGTACTCGCACTTGCGTGTTTACTAAATTCGATAATGTTATTTGACATTGTCCAGAACATGAAGGCTGTAACACCTTCGAAACGCCAGCCATAATTTAAGCTAAGTAAACTTGCCAACTACTCTGAAAACCTTTGTTAACTAGAAGAGGTTAAATATAACTTCTTTGAAGAAGCGTTATTTGAGTACATGGGCGTTAGCACATAGTGTCAAGGTTTCGGAAATTCGTTTTATTAACAAGCGTATTTTTCACACGAATTTATTGTTCCGTAGCGCTCAGTAGCTGGCTATAACAATTTGATGCGCTATTGTTCTAAATGGTGTTATGGAATAAAGTTATATAGATTCCAAGGTGTAATAGCTAACTATTATGAAAGTTGGATAGTGATAACATATTTTGAGAGCATCGTATATTTAAGTAAATTTTTCACTTATATTATAAATATAATTAATCGACTGTTATACAAAATAATGACTATATACATCGTTTACTGCTGTTGATGACCCTAAATTAAGATATTTCTCGTATTACATCCTCTATCGACCCCCTATTTGCATAATCAAGCCGCGCGTCACGTTCTTTCTGTTGTTCGAGTTGACTACATCAGAATTTCCTTTACTGAGTTTGTCATTAGACGTTCTATAAAAATATAGGCAAATAAATCATAAAAAAGAAAATTTTGCGTAAGATAATTAATAGGACACAAAACTTTAAAAAATAAAATCAGACGAAATAATATTAGAACCCTTGAAAACAAAAAAGTAAACTGCAATATATTTTTAACATTAGTAACTAAGATATACCACTAAGATTCAAAATCTTTTGACCTGAACAACATAGAACGTCCATGGATAGATACTACGCTGGCCAAGCCCTTCTCAGATCAGACGATATTATAGTATAGCTAAAATATAATACCTCTACAGTAGTAGAATGTTAATTAGATTCTATCGATATTATGTTGTTTCGTTATAATTGAAATGTTGAATATTGAATATCGCGTGATTATCAAGACTTTTTCTAAAGAAGAGAAAAGTAAAAAAGAAATAATACAATTTTTAGATGCTGTCTTTTCCGTCATATTCCACAGTGAAATATTGAATAAAACAGATTCACTTAGACATAAAATTGAATAAAGATGACTCTCGTCAGGGTGGACCAGAAGAAATGTTTACTCCAGAGATAGTTGCATTAGTGCAAGAGCAAGTGTTATTATAACATAGGAGACTAAAATTACAAGAAGTAGCAGCAAGGTGCTGATTTTCCAGAGCCACATCACTTTTTACACGAATTCTGCATGCTCATCATGTCATGAATGTGAGTAAGATGGGTGTCAACACTTTTCAGTGCTAATTGATTGAAAGTGCTAATTGATAAAAAGAAAATAAATTCATAGTTCTAAAAAATGTAATACATAAACTACAGGGTGACTACATATATTAATTTTTTTATTCCTTCTATCACCTTTTTTATATCCTTGGACCCGAAACTTTTGGACCTTACTACGTATATTTGTGCCAGGAACATCTCTTTTCATTGTGTCGCATGCCTGATTACTGTTGAACGAAATATCAGATATCGAAAATTCATGTTTTGATTCCTTGTCCATGGGAATGTGATATAGAGAAGGACTTGAATGACATTTTTTAACTGTAGTTCTTGTGACTCTTCCAAATTTTTTTAACTGTAGTTCTTGTGACTCTTCCAAATTTTTTTAACTGTAGTTCTTGTGACTCTTCCAAATTTTTTTAACTGTAGTTCTTGTGACTTCCAATTTTTTTTTTATTCAATTTCAAATTTTGATATTCGACTCATTTGGCCTGTTTTAATATTCCTATTAATATTAAAACTTATACATTTGAGTATTAATAGAACCATGTAAATTTCTTTGTTTTTATATTTCTTGGTTGACTGGAACAAATTGCCACCAGGCAATACATCCACTAGATTTTATTGTATTTTATTACATTTTCGTTGTATACAGTACAATCTTACGGGATTATTGCCATGTGACAATATCTTCAATGAAAACCAGATAGGAATACTTTTTTGAAAAAAAATCTGGGTTCCAACGTGAATTTAGCCCGCAGCCTCCGGGTTGGGAGACCAGCGTCTTACCAAATAGGCCCCGGAGGTCGTCACAGATTGTTACTTAAATAAATCAACTTCAAATAAATGTTGTTTTATTAATTAATATTTTCTACAATACTTACATCATGTGAACAAATAATAAAAAATATTTTTTTTGTGAATAAAAGAAGATTGGATCCATTCTTTGAAGTTTTTGATGGGAGTTGCAAGGTGAAGAGGCAATTCAATAAGACTGTCAGGTGATGTAGGAGTTACCGAGACAATGAAAAGCATTGGACCATGGCGATAATTTATTTATATTTTATGCATTATTACTGGACATGTTTATGACAATAGCAATGAGAAACAATGAGGTAAAATGCTTTAGATGATTTATATGACAGATTTTAAACTTACAGCGTTATTATGATGCATCCTTGCCTCATCATTTCTGTTCATAAAATCTGCCGTGTATTATTGTTCAGGCTGAGAAAACCATCTTTCGCGTTTAGATAGACAATAAAACTAAAATTAGTATGTAACGTTTTCCTTAAATTTTATTTATCTCAATCCCGATTAAATTTATTTTATCTAAAATCTTATTTTTGTGTGTCAGAAATGAGTTATGTCGAATATGTGGAAAACAGTATATCACATAATAAGTAATGCGGACATACATATATACATACCATTACGTTATTTCCTTGTCGGGGTAGGCAAAGAGAACAGAGTGCCAGACTTTTCTATATCGACTCATCTCCTTAGCCTCCACCACATTCAGACACCTTCTAATACAACTTATACGATTTCTCCGACGTTCTACGTTTACTACTTTCAAAATATTATTAACTTGATTCAACCATGCTTTCCTTGGTATACCTTTCACATGCCTTCCACTCACATTTGCACTATATATTTGTTTCGTTGAGGACTTTAAGAAAAATGTAGAATGAAAGAAGTAGCAGTGTTTAAGATAAAGAAAGGAACATTTCGATGTTTCGGCTACTTAGAAAGTATGAATGACGAAAGATTTATATAATCAATGTATATGAGTATTATAGACGGTACGAGAAGTTTGGGAAGACCTAAAAAAATGTGGCAGGACCAAATGAATCAAATTCTGAAAGAAAGAATTTTAAACTTTATTATAAAGCAGTATGCATGACGAGGTGTATGGATGAGGCAAAAGCGAAAGGTTTTTGTCAGGAACGAATGTAGTGAAGATCTGTTTTGTTGTCTGCCTACCCTTATAACATTGATGTGATACACATGTGATAAGGATTATAATTTTTGTGACTTTCGATATATTGAATTATTCGTTTACGGTCGTTATCTTTATAACAAAAACAAAGTGTAAATTAAGAATGACATAACAGACAAAAACATGCATAATATAAAAAAAATTATATGTGAAAAATAAGATACATAGAACAAAAAACACCTCATTAAAAATATTAAAACAAGACAATAATTAATTGCACGACATAAAGAAACAAAAAATGTACTCCAGAAGCTAACAAACCTTAAATATGAGGTTGAATTTAAAAAATATATTTGTCTATTATTGTTTTAGTTATAAAATCGAATATCGAAATAAATAAAACTGATTTTCATAGTAGAAAATATGTGTAGAATACCTATTTATGCTTCACAATACTTTCTTGTGTGATACAAAAATTAATAAATGCAAGTAGTTTTTAAACTTATTATTATTGAGCTATAAAATGTATTTATATTTAATACCTGGTATTTTAAGCGCAGGTTGTTAGATGAAGCACACAATAATAAATAATTTGGTATATTGGTTTCAAATTATAAACATTTGGTAATCTACCGAAACTTTTTAAGTATAGGTTGGCGCCATAATCGCTGAGTTTGGCGCGTAATCACGGGTTAACAAGGTGCCAACAGAGCGGTAATAACAGGGGCGCATGCGCCGCCGGTGGCTAGAAAGAGAGACTCGATACATGATTGTTTAGATGTGAGAGGTGCGGATATATAAATCGGTGAAGTGCGCCAAAATATTAACTAAGGTTTCGTTTACACCAGGTGCAATGTTTTGAGAAATGATTCCAGGAATATTGTTGTATGGTAGCTTCTTCTAGCAACAGGTTATATTAATTATATTTTGTTTTTAATCTAACTAATTTCGATAATATTCCTAAATATTCTACGTTCAAATATTTAGATTTAAAAAAATAATGCAAATGAAACTGAGATTTTAAAACTTTTATTGAAAGACTTAATCCAGACCACTTTACGTAGTATTTTCTTTATAATTACATACATGCATTCATACTACGCAGTCTCGCTATGGGGAAAGGCAACTTTCTTTTGCAACACGCATCTTTCGCCTCCTCTAGATTCATACACCTTCTCATGCAACTCCTACGATCTATCCATTTTTTTGTAATTCTTTTCAAAATATCTTTCACCTAATCAATTTCACTATTTTAATCTGTAAAGAAGAAGGGAGAATTAATGTTAATATATATAAGTGTGTCTATGTGTTAATGAAGTATATAATGTTATGATTTTTCGGCCTTGGGCCTTCTGAGCTCTGACCTGTTCCGTGCGCATGTACTTTTTATGCCTGCAAATTGTATGAATTATCTAAGTGCTTTGATATTTATACCTATATTGTAAAATCTTATATTTCTGTATTCACTCAAACTCAGAATTTAAACTACAATATATTTTATAAAAATGATCAATTGTCGAAATCGATCGTAAATGAATAAAAAAAACTTGATAAATGCAAAGTTAACATGAGTTTCAAACAATTTTTTCATTAACTCTTAGTCTCTTCAAGACTGGACATTTCTAAAATATTTTCTAGAATAAAAATGTTCACTTGAGGTTGACTCGTAAAACTTGACGGCATTCATTGATTTTTCATAGACAAAGTATTCAATTTTTCAAACTCTGAACAGAAATGTTTAACATATCAGAAATTGACTCGAGATAAAATATATTTATTTATCGAGTCAAAAAATGACGCTTAAGTGAACTTTACATGTCACAATAACAATTATATAACAGATAAAACAAAATATAGCGTATCAACATCTTCCAAAACCAAACTAAACATTCAGGATTTATATCCTTCAAAATAGGAGGCATAAAAATATCCAAGTATTGTAGAATATAGAAAGTAAAAAAATAATGTAATTTGTTGAATTCAATCAAGAATACAAGACTCGGGAGTAGGAAAAAATAAAATCTCTCAAGGGTATCGATAGTAAAAAAATCTTAGGTTAAAATAGAATAACTAGTCTATCAATATTATTTTAAGATTATACACCTTCTGCGTGTTTTGCTCCTACATAAATTATAATAAATCTCCAAAAGCTATCCATGTGGACCTATTCACAATATGAAAGATTACTCACCACCTGTTCTTTTTAGTATTTCAGGAGCTATAATTAATCAAGTGCCATGAAACATTAGTCATATTTCGGCATAGCAATAGCAATGATGGGTGTTCCGAGGGGCTGAGCGGGTGTAACACGGTGCACGAGCCGTGCTCATTGCTCACTACTCGCTACTCGTAACTCACTATTCACTCACTGCAAGATCGTGAGCACGCGAGTGCACTTCACTCACCCTGCGTTTACACGGTTCCCATTGTACTCTTTTATTTTAAAATAATTATATCATGATATAACCATAAAAGTAATAATAATAATTTATTCCTGCATCTGTGCTAGGGTGCGCAATATAACATAAGCCATATAAAAAATACATAAGCAATAAAAGAAGAGTAAAGTACATTTACAAAAAAATACATACATATACATACATACATCGCACCATTACCTAGTCGGAGTAGGCAGAGAGGACCGAGCGCCAGACTTTCTTATATCGACACACATCTTGCGCCTTTTCCGCATCCTCTTCGAAACCACATTATTTTCTCCCACTATGTCTCACCCAAGCACACTATATCTAAACTTTTATCTCTCATTATTTCATCCAGTTCATAAATTGTTTTATTAATTTCTCCGCAAAACTCCATACACCAACTTTTAGTTTCATCCTCCTCTGACCCCCACCACCAGATACATGATGCAGCGGGTTGTGAACTTCACTGGCGTCAAAAAATATAAATAAATAAAAAAACATTATTCTTAAAAAAACAAGTTGAAAAAAAAAATTAAATAAAAAACATACAAGTATTTTATTCAGAATTACACTTTTTGTAACAATAGTAATGTATCTATTCGCTAACCGCATTCTCTAGTGGCACAGCACAAATAAAATTGTAGACTTGCAACCATTTTAATTAATGTGATGTCAGTTTGCATTATTGCTCATGTACGCTCGTGTGTAGACTGTAACCGTCCCACCTAAAGCGATTCAGGATACACCACAATCTTCGCGGTAGGTCGAACCCTTGTAGAAAAACTTAATTTTTCTCCACTTTCCTTGACGTTTCATTTCCCATTTTAATTTCGCACACTTTCCTACATTCTCTCTCAATAAGCAAATTTTATTCACATCTTTCATACAATTTTCTTTCAAGCCTTACTATAGTATAATATTTTAATTCTTGAATAAGAGAAATAATCGTAAAATATTTGATAATAAATTACTTTGTTATTCCACTAATTACATTAACCCCGCTTCTTCCGATAAGTTTTAAGATACAGATCAATGTGATTAGTTGAATAACAAAGTAATTTATCATTAGATTTGGCATTTGATAAAATAAAAGAAAATCTTTATTTTAAACAACCTATTGGCAATTCTTAATTGAACAGGTGGTGAATGCTGGCGTTTAAACAGAGGGATTAAAGCATTATATAAGTGAAAACAACAAACTGCTAATTGTTCAGGATTATGCCATAAACACGAGGCAGCTTATAGAAAAACCATAATTGATTGAGAGAATATCACAGCGGAGGGTCCGCGCCTTGCCGAGACCGTTTCTTGGACCTCTTAGCCTCTCGCTCGCAACTTCAGTTCGGTAAAATACTCGATTATATTGTATGTTTTCAAAATTGTTACAGCGTTATTGAGTTTTATGAACATCATAAAATTACGTTATTCAAAAGCAGGCTGAATGAATTTCTTAATGAAATTGATACATTTAAAGTTTGTTATTGGTGTTGTTATATTTTGTTAAAGTATACTGTATTTTTGGACCATTCATGGATTTAAAAATATAAGTAAAATTTGTACTTTTTTTATTAAATTTAAAAAATGCAGGAATATTTTTTTTGCAATATTCTCATATTAAAATCCTTAATATTAAAATATTAGTTGACATTTAATGAATACATTTTTGTGTAATTCGAAGGTTAATTTTGAGAAATCTATAAACACTGCATCATGTTTTACTGTTAATTTCTTAAAATAAAATGATTCAATAAAAAGTTTACTGCAATATCTTATTAAACTTTAAAATAAAACAAAAAATCATGTTCAAAATATTTTTTTCTATTTTTGCATTTCATTCATGCATTTAACAATATGTTTTTTTACTTTCAACGATATTGTTGGTGGTTAAATGTGTTTTGATCAAGCCTTTATTTTCATTATTTTATGTACATATTTATATATGGTACATCTGGCAGACGTATTGCTCTACAGCAATTTCTTTCAGCCGACCAGTTTATCTTGCTTACATTAAATTGTTTTAATTCATGACAGATTTTACATTTAAATTAAAGTAAAACAAAAACCAATCTGGAATAATGGAAGAAGTACACGAAAGGCGTTCGTTCAAAAAGAAGGAAAGGTTTTTAGATTCCAAAAAAGAAAGTTTACTGTACATTTCCTGAATTTTTTTGAGAAATCATTCGCCACTTAACGAGTATGTAATCAAATCTGTTCTCCTGGAAAAATTCTTTTAGTGCCGGTTCATCGCACTCGAACTTCTCTTGTTGCGATGAACGGTGATGGTGTTGCGGATTGGAAAATAATTGCCTTCTCGGAAATAGCGTTGAATTCCAAAAATGCATTTTGAAAGCAAATGCAGAAATTCCAGTAGGTAAGTGCGCCCTTTTAAAAAGTCTATTGAAATTCTAGAGCATGAATACTAATGTAGCACGATCTGATAATTTGAACATCGGCAGAATTAAGCTGATTAACTCATTTGCGCATGAAACTAAATCAAATCAATGGTACAATATAATTCAACGTTGATCGGATTAAAATACATTTTCTTGTAAGATGTATTTTCAAGAACAATATGGAGTATATTAAGTTTTTTTCATAATATTTAAGAAGTACTTAATTTTATGTCTTTTATTGCTAGTCGCCTGGAGGATACAATATAATTATATTTTTTTCTTTGTTTTTATTTCAGTCACGTAATAAATGCTCGACCTCCGTGGCCTAGTTGATAAGTGGTTTGTCTTCTAGTTCGGGGTTTGTAAAATTTTAGATTTTAAAAAAGGGTTTCAGTTTGGTTTTCACTAAAGGCTTGTTTAATATGTTTTTATTTGGTTGTGAGAGATTGCCACGTTGCAACCAACATGTAATACAAAACAATAAATTGGTTTGAGAATTTCATACTTGATCTTTATTAGACGATTCCATGTGGACGAGAATGATGTTCAGTCCATCCTCAACATTCTGAAGCAACGTACAAGCTCATTCCTCCCTTAGCACGTCTTACCACAATGTACCTCTTGCCGCATCGCATTTTTTACTTTTCCTCCAAAGTGCTTTATCCCTGATCGTGAATTAGTTTTGGGTTCGTACAAGTGCACTATATTCAGACTACTTAACCCATTTTCAAGACTATCTTCGTTCACCAAATGAGTTTATCGAAGAGCATCTATTTGACAACTTTTAAAGTAACTGTTTCACTTTTAGAAGTAAAGAAATATTTCAATAAAATTATGTCAGTAATCTTACTTAGGAAATACACAAATATTGAACTACATTGTTTTAGAACAAATATTGGACTAAATTGTCTTAGAACAAATAACTACATTGTTTTAAAACAAAAGCATATATTAAAACTCAATAGTTTAACTTTTTTTCAATTCTATTAATTTTCATCAGGAACTGTAATATATAGTATTGTATTACTTGATCAGAATCCAGTTATCCGTATATCACCTTGCTCCGCGCATAATGCAAAACAGGCGTTGTGCTTTCGAACTGCTAACCCGAGCATCGGCATCGAGGCGGGGTCCAGCTGATTACAGCACCTCTCGTTATTCCGTATTTACAAAAATGCCATTAGTTTGTTTCTACACGTTATTTCTCGGCTGTGCTGCGAAATGATTGTTGACCCGGTTTGCTCTAATTGTGCAACCACTTATAATGGTAACCCGCACTCCGACATCCTAAAAATGTTCCGGCTTATGCTTATCCGCAACCACAAATAGAAGCACAGAGGATATGGCATAACTTCAGCATTTTTATTTAGATTCAAATTTATATACCTGGGTGCTCTCATTTTGAAGAATGGAGAATATGAACCTGAGATCCGAAAACGAATTGGAATAGCAAAATCAGCTATGATAAGTCTGACAAATATATGAATTAACCGGTCTTTCCTCAGAATAATACAAATTCAACTAGTGATATCTCCTGTATTCTCCATGCTACTGTATGAAGTGGAAAAAATGTTAGTGAGAAAGAAGGAATTAAACAGAACAGATGCCTTCGAGATGGGTGCTGCAGGGGATGCTCCGTATTCCATGGACCACAAGGTGCACCAAGGTCTGTACCATCCAAGAATTAGAGATTACCAAAATACTTTCGACAGACTGGAGGAAAGAATCCTTGGATCTTTGTACAATTATTTCCATAATCATTGAGTTGGCACATTAACCTGTAAGCTAGTGAGGAACAATATTTACCCAAGGAGTGAGTTTTAAAAATATATTTTGGTGAGGTTGAAGAATTATCATACATATTTCGTTTTATTATTATAAATCGGGCAAAGCGAAAACTGTATTGCGAATTGGAATTTGTTATGATAAATTATCCATAGCTATCAATACAATTAACTTTTTTGGTATAATCTACCCTTTTCTTGGATTTTAATGTGAAACGCATGGGTGCGTTCGCACTAACTTGAGATAAGTTAGGTTCACTTTAGATAAGTTAGGCACCCGTGCATTCATACTCGCTTACATGTTAATGATACAAATAGTAGAGTTTATTATGAGGGATAGGGCACATACCCTCCCAGTATAAGGGGATGATAGATAAGTAAAAAAATACCAGTAACACAAGTAGTTCATTATGTAGTATCCGTAGAAAAATACAGTATCGATATGTTTGAACCTTTTCTCCATGTCATCAGGAAATGAATCCTTACACATTTTGGGCATGTTGCCAAAAAAACATTGGAAGTCTGGGTAGTTAGTGATTCCAGGGACTATTGAGTCCTATAAGATGGACAATGAACAAATGTGTTCTATAAGATGGATACGGAAAAATAAATGACAATAAATCAAATACCATTGACATATACTCGTATATTATTTTTCAACTGAAAGGCGTAAAAAGTTGTCATATTTAAATAATAATTAAGAACTTATTATATTCTCTTTTATGACAAATCCTTTCAACTCTTTGATCAGAGTCCGTGAGCCTTTGGTGACTCATTGAATAAATTATTATTCAATCGGCTGGCAAGAAGAAAATATTGAAAACATTTTGCCATTAACACTTATCCTTGAATGAAAATTGAAATAACGAAACTACGAGTATTTATTGGCATCGTATAAATTACTGCAGAGAACAGGAATTCTCTGATCACTGTTGCGATGTCTATTTCTTTTTAATATGTTGCAATGAGTTCAATGTTAAATTGTCTAGGGATGAACGAATGTATCTAGAAATGTTGGAAAGAAATATCTATTACATTTATATATTTTCTTATATTGTGTACTGAACAAAAAAATATTACTAATATTATAATTTAAGGAGTGACTGTTATCACTAAGAGCTTTTTATGAGAGATCGAAAACTGGTATTTATAAGAGATTGAAAGAAAACCAATAAACTTTTTATGTGCTTTCAATTAAGTTATGTATTCATTGAATTAATTTTACAACGAGGCAACCTGATAATCTACGAGTAATTTCATAAAAAAATTGATAAATAACAATAAATAATTTTGCACGTGATGTACAAATCCACAAAATTCCTTTGTATTTACAAGTGCACCAATGGCGAGACAAAGATACATATCATCACGTCATCTCTGACAGACACTACGCCTCTATATCCTTGCACACAACTCTCATTCATATCCATAGATATCGTCAAATATGCTCTTCTATTTCTTACCTTTTTTTCAGTTAAAACTACTCGTATATGCTTATACTCTTACCCCTGTCTTAAGTTTACGTCCATCCCTAATCCCTTAATTCCGTATTTTTCTATATTTGAAAAAAAAAGATATTTTTTTTACTGAAAACTTGGGTTGTTATATTACTTAATTTAAAATAAGTCAAACTGTTATATTAAAAAGTTAGGAATTATCAATTTTATATTTTTAGAATCTCTTTAAAAGCGAACAAATGTTATTAACGAAAACCCTGCTGAATTGTGCAATATCGAACACTTGACTCTCCCTAAAATGTCGTAACAATTAGTCAGTACAGCAGAGAAATACATAATGACTGCAATCTCATTGTAGTCAATAGAAAAATAGAAGATATTGACGTTTCAAGGCGCTTGGATGGTGCTGTAAAGAGCCTCGGTGAGGGGTCTATAGAATGCCAAGCAAATGGACACTCGAGCTAATTTTGCAAGAATGGAACTGTCAAAGATAATCTAAGTTCGTGTTGAAGTGTATATTCTGAAAAATGGAAAATCGTGCTCTGATTTATTTGCGATATAATAAAAATGTATGTATTTAGTATTATATATTGCAATTCATCATTCAATGCCAATAAAGAGATATTATAATATTTATATGGTTCAGTAAAGAATTACTTTCGTCGACATGATTGCATTTTATATTTGGAAACAATTTTATGAAAAGTATTGTATTACACTTTCGTTGTATGCAGTACAATATGGCGAGCTTTTTGCATCGTGGAGATCTCTTCTAACCAACCAGAAAGATGTGAAAGAGACCTTAAGTGAAAACCAGACAGGAATCCTTTTTAAAAACAATCTGGGTTTTAGCGAGATTAGAACCCGCAATATCCGGGTCAGGAGCCAGGCGTTTTACCAACTAGGTCCCGCAGGTCGTGAAAATGATGATCATAACCTGAGTAATATATAAATAATAATTAATGTTCGTTTACTTTGAATAGTTGATAAATAAATTGTTTCAACATAGTCTCGATGATAATACACTAAATAAATGTATTTTGAACAAGAAAAACACAAGCCTAGGATTATGTACAAACATCCACGTACATGGAAAGTATTTTTTACTAGGACATTGTATTTTAATTTAATTATATATATATATATATATATATATATAATATATATATATATATATATATATATATATATATATATATATATATATATATATATATATATATATATATATATATATATATATGTATATATATATATATATATATATATATATATATATATATATATATATATATATATATATATATATATATATACATACATATATATATATATATATATATATATATATATATATATATATATATATATATATATATATATACATATATATATATATATATATATATATATATATATATATATATATATATATATATATATATATATATATATATATATATATATATATATATATATATATATATATATATATATATATATATATATATATATATATATATATATATATATATATATATATATATACTATATATATATATATATATATATATATATATATATATATATATATATATATATATATATATATATATATATATATATATATATATATATATATATATATATATATATATATATATATATATATATATATATATATATATATATATATATATACATACCATCACGTCATTTCCCCGGCGGGGGTTGGCAGAGAGGACAGAACGCCAAACTTTCCTATCTCGACAAACATTATTAGCTTCAACACCAATACATCTTCTCATATAACTCCTACGTTTTTTCTCAATTTCCATGTCTCCTTCTTTTAAAATATAATTTCTTTGATCCACCTATATTTTCCTTGGTCTTCCTCTCATACGTTTGCCACTCAAATTAGTACTATACTCGTATATTTATTTTTCAGTTTTTCTTCATTCATTCGTTTCACATGTCCAAACCATCTCAGAGTGCTCATCTTACTCAACAAATCAGCCTTCAGCTCACATTTATTCTTTATCATTGTGTTCTGTCATATATTGTTAACTCGTGGATTCTTCTCATTAGATGCATTTCTACAGTATTTATTCGGTTCCTATTAGTATTTTTCTACATTTCACTTTCATATATCAAAGGGATGTTATTTTTATTATCTGATGTTTAGGTATCTTTAGGTGATTTTATCTCAATGCATGCAGTCCTTTGTTATCGCGTTGGAGTTAAACATTTAATTGAAAATGTTTCAAAACATTGCTTACACCACATTATTATGAATCACAATACACTTCAAAGTTACTAGAGCAACATCTGATTAGAATATTATCCGAGTACATTATCTCTCTTTTCATTGTGTAAAGATAGCTGGGAATCAGCTACACCGGAGTGTGGGGGGCGACTATTATAGTATTTCTCATAAATCATTGTAGCCTCTTCAATCAATTCAATAAGATTTCAATTCCGAGTATTCTTTGCCGGGGAGAGTTTTCACTCAATAGCATCATCGATCATCCTGCTTGGAGATGTCAAACATGATGCACGCCAGAGAATTGGATTGGTATCAGAATGTAAAATAATTTGCTAACTTGTTATTTTAATTGTAAATGCATTGGGATTTTTTTTCTATTTCAATTTGTTAGACTTGTTACGTATGATTGTTAACAGTTATTTCAAATTGCAATATATGTTACTTTCAATTCAATTTTTTACATTGAGTAGACGATCTATGCAATACTTCGTGTATTTGACTGTACGTTTTGAAGTTATATTTTTAACTGTATTTTGTAACGTTTTAGTATTACTAAAAAAAATGGAATTGAAGTATTCATCCTTATCGTGTGCTTTATGCTTAGCGTAGCATTACTATGTTATATCTGAACTTGATACACTACCTGTCTTCATCCTTCATGATCCTAGGTCAAGTTAAATACATGCTTTAAAAGTATTCCTGCTCACTTCTTTATTTGGTCCGCTATCTTATAGAAAACTTTCCTCTTGCTGGGTTTTCTCAACTATTTCCATGATCACCAGCCACTCCAAATCTTTGATATTCTTTTTGATAATATGCTAAAAATACGAATTTGCTAGGATCATTTTACTGATAACATGTAGAACATACTTAAATATATCGATGTTGTATTTCACTTAGCAAAAATGACAATATATAATATAATAGCGTGTTGGAGTCCACCTTCGCTAATGGAAGTGTGAATAAGACTTAGAAGGAGAAAGTTGAAAGTAAAATTAATGCTGTGAAGATGCTTACACTAAGAACAATTTGTAGAGTATTAATGTTTAAAAGAAGGTGGAATGAAGGCACCAGAAATGAATGCATGGATAAAATGGATGTTTTACGTAAGATAAAGAAAGGAGGTTAAATAATTAATGAACTTCGAAAGAATCAATAAGCGAGTGTGCCTATCAGATGTGTAAGGTCTATATGAAAGAGGAAGACCAAGGTAAATGTGGCTAGATTAAGATGAACAGATTTCGAAAGAAGATAAAGCGAGAAGTATGAATAATAGAAGAGCGTGCATGACGAGATGTATGAAAATGGAGGAGGCGAAGTTTGTGTGCTTGGAAACATTTTTTTGGTTATCTGTTCTCTCTGTATATCCCGTAAGGAACAACTGAGTGACATTATGTAACATACATATGTAATTCACTAAAGATACTATTTAATGAATTACATGTACATTAATTATTTTTTTGTAATTCTCCATCTTTCTTCCCTTATATTTGAACGGTCTGGGAACCACCCACACACAAGGTCCTACTACTTGTCTGATTAATATGTTAACTCAACAGTTTTTTTAAATTTCCATTAAAGTCTAGTTAGTAGGTGGTTCATAAGACGACTTATTTTCGAATCTGAGAAAAAATAATCCTCTTTAGCATCCGTCCATCTGGCATTCAATGTACTTGTCCAAGGCAATTAATCTGCGACATCTCAATATGCAGTATGACGTTCTGTATGGAGTGCTTCTCACTTCTAATTCGGTATATTAGAGTCACGCTCTTAACTCTTCATAAAGGCTTCTTAAACTTACCGTTTCGGTAAAAAATAACCATTCATTAAAGTGGAACAATAGACAACTTTAAAATTGTCTGCAAGGTAAACCCTCAAATTCTGTAAAGTCCACATTAGGTTAATTGTACAGTATATTTAAATTCTGCAAATAATCAAACATAATCGGTTCACTCTAATCTAAATTCAAATTCTGTCAAGTCACGAACTAGAATTTTGAGTTTATTCATTTTATTTCGTCTTTTTACTGGTTAAGATTAGATTTCATTTCATAAATCTGGCTAAGATTATATTAATTCTGAATACACTAAATTGAGAAACAGAAGAGCATGCATGCCGGATTTGCATGATATCTGCTTTCTCAGCTTATACTAAAAAGAACATGGAAAGATGTTATATTTGCACCAATAATGTTTAAAAAGTTTGCTGTTGTTGTAATATTTTTAGTAAGATGAAGAGACGAGCATATACTCGTACATGATTCGGTCACGGGTAAAGAAATAATAAAGGAAATAACATATAACGAATATAATAAGGTACGTAGAAGAGGTAGAACGTGCAAAATTAAGTTGACTAAATTTAGAAAAAGTTAAAGTTTGAAGCACGAATAATAGAAAATTGTGTATAAATATGAATGATGCAAAATACATGTGTATAGAAAAAAGAGTGTGGAGATTTATCACATGAAGTGATGATATGTATGTTAATTATGTAACATGTCCAGTTTGTGGTTTAGATTACACTTTTTAATTTCAAACACAAACGAACAGGTGTCTAAGATCAGATTTTATGAACTTGTACGTAATGCAGTTAATTATGATCTCCTTTTAAGGGAAGACGATAAAACACATTTGCATAACAAGTTTTTTTCTTATTGCTCTCGTGTTTTATATATAGTGGTTTTACATGTAACAATAAAAATATGGTCTCAATTAATAATTGAAATTGTCGTTGTATTATATGATACATCTATAAAATCTTTACAGCACTTCAATAGTATATTTAAGGAGTGCAATAAAAATCGAAATTGCCTTTAATAAAAATGTTTCTAAGCACATTGTAACAATGTAGTTTAGTAATGGTACTTTAAATTAGGGTTAAAATGAGTTATTAAGTCGATAAATTGATATCTCGAATAACGGACAAGCGTATTAAATGAAATTATATAATGTTGAAATATGCCACTTGTTAAAAATAATTCATTTTAAATTATGATCCTTGATTGTTTATTGCGAAATTTAATAAGAAACGGACACATGTGTATAAACAAATCATCATTTATCAAACTATTCGGTTTCTGTTTCATCAGAGAAATACAAAACGATTGATATATGTAGTGATTATTTTTGACAGTTGGCGATTTTAGTGATTCAATGCAGAAAATTGTAATATGTATCAGTATTGTGTAGGTGGGAGTTTTTCACTTTAACCTCTCAACGTTTTAAATATAATTATTAAATAAATATAGGTTTATTAATAACAAAATAGGATGTTGAAGACGAGTATATATATTGTATATATATATATATATATATATATATATATATATATATATATATATATATATATATATATATATATATATATATATATATATATATATATATATATATATATATATATATATATATATATATATATATATATATATATATATATATATATATATATATATATATATATATTATTTTAATACAATGCTGAAAATCGTAATGTATATAGTCTATGAGATGTAGGCGTATTTTTATGTTTATTTCTAACGTAATGCAATACCTATATGTAATGAATAACTTATATAACGCCTTTGAGCTGGTAAATCTAGAGGCATACGGAACGATTGATGTGTGTGGTAATTATTTTTTCCAGTTGACGATTCAAGTGATTCAATGTAGAAATTTGTTTGCTTATATATATAACAATAAGGTGCGAGCACGATTTTTTTTATAAAGGGAAAACTTATAAGAATATATTATAACAGTTGACGTATGTTAGATGACTGGTAATTCAGAATAAATTATTTCTTAAATTCCATTTCCAAAAAAAATATTCCTTTTTGTAAGTTTTTTTTCGATTTCTTTTTCCCCAAATATCTTAAATTAGGAAAAAAGTGATTTTTAGCATATGTTATACTCGTCTTAAACCTTATGCATTGTGCCAAACGATGAAAATACATTTTTGCAAGTGGGATTCGAACCCACGAAGTTCTTTTCTGACCTTGTGATCCAGAGGCTGCGATTCGATTCCCAATGGTATTTTTAAAACGAGGTCCAGTCTTGTTTTCTCTAAAAGCTTGTATACAATTATTTCTGACTGATTGCCATGTGGTAACGAACTCACCAGTAACTCTGTTTACAGCAAAAATGTAATACAATACATTGATCACCGAAGAGTACCTGGCTATGGGCCGATCAGGATGGATGCGTTTTACGGCGGTGATGATGATGGTGATGAAGTAGAATAATATATTAGTATGTACCAACGTATTGGGTACTGTGGCCTAGAACAGTTTGTCAGATAAAATAAGTCAGAACAGGCTAGTGACCAGTGTTCAGTGATCACCTTCTCCGCAAATAATTTATTGGCCGGCCCCGCTTAGGAAACGGCAAAATGTTTTGGAAACCATCAGTCACTAGTTAGCCAGCGGACATGAACACTGATAAAATATTTAAATATTCAATTACATGGGTTGTTCCCGTCTGCTTTTTCTATTCGATACATAATTGAGTAATTGGTACACTATCTAAATGATGAGCAGTTGTATAAATAGTGTGTTGAAATTTTTTCTTTCATAATTTTCTTTTTCACATGTTACGGCTTATAGTACATGAAGAAATGTTGTTTATTGCAGCTAATTGTATTTGAATATTTCTTATACACAAGTATCTTTCTTAGACTCTCGATATGTTTCATACAACATACTATTAAAAACACAGTGTTCGAATTCATCCCAGGGGCGTTTTCGTTATTTTTTATCCGTTTTCTCTCAAAAAGTGAAAATGAAAAAAAAATCTCTTGAAGGCTCCAAATATTGTCAGTATTTTGACAATACAGAAAAAAATGACCATGGATCGTCCCTCCGATCTGGCGACAGCAGAATCCTTTGTATACCAATACAGGACACCCTTTTTGCGGTTCACTTGGATTTTGTAACGATCTTCTTGGCTTTATCAGATGTGCTAATCGATATTTAAGAATTAAGTAAAGAAGCATTATTTATCTTAAAATATCTCACATCGTCTTCCTTAACTTCCATCCTAATCCGTATTTTCCAGGAGATTTATGTTTAATTATAATTTTGTTTATTTTTTTAGAAAGTCAAATTTATCAAGATTTTTAAAATATCAGTATATTGACCTCTGTATCCAAATTGGTAAGGCACTTGTTTACCTACCCGGAGGTTGCTGGTTCGATTCTCGTTACTAAATGGAAAAATAATCGGCAGTAATCCGTAGCTTCGAATTCGTGACCTTCTTTCTACACATGAATCCAATTCGTTGAACGTTCGGCTATACATTAACTAATATGCTAACGTATTGAACAAATACTCGGTTAAAATGAACCGATATCGTAGATATTTATCTGCGTAATGTGATCGTATTATATTTTTGTTGCAATACAATCGAATGATACAGATCTTAATGAAAATCATTTAACTGTGAAATAAAAACTACCATTTGTTTCACAAATAGTTATTACTTTGAGGTTTCATTGATAAAAGCTGTCATGTATTTTCTTTAGTCAATCTTCATTAAAGAAGTAGTTCACTTCGTAACGGTTCATCAATTCAACTGTCCATCTGGGAAACAATGGTGGAACCATTTCATCTATACAAATGAATATTTATTTTTCAGTAGGGATCAAAAGAATAATTCGCTTATCATGTATTCACTTAACGAAATGATTATCTCCGCAGTCACCAGCCAGTTTCAATTCGAGTTGATCAATAAAATCGAAAGCGATTGGACAGGGAGACGTGATCGGCATAAGCCAATCTCATTGTGGCGCTGCGGGTCAATAGAATTCCAGAGGCTAAATGAACTATATAAAATAATAAATTCAATTAATAATTGAAAGCAGTTTACGGTTAGATAATTGAAACAGCTTATTCAGCGAGGATTGAGTGAGTTCTTTGTATTTGATATTTATCAATAACATTACAAGTGAGAGTCGTAACTCTCTGAAGTGGATAACGTTTGAAACACTTTCTTTGCGTGATGACAGGTTAACACACGTATCTGTTACATTATCTTTAAGCACTTTGTCTCTGATTTTCGCTTTGAATAAGTACGTACGTACTTTCACTTGTCAGGGTCTTTTTGATACGCAATTCTATGAGAAATATGGTTTATAGTAATGACTCAACCATATTTCTAAGTAATGGCTGATAACTTATGGTAAATAGATATGAAAAACAGTAACTCACTAGTGGAAAGAGTTTTAGATAATTAAAAAACGCTGTAAAATAATGTGTAAAGATTCAGACAAGGCGGAATTTAAATAACTTTGTGTAAGTGTTACTGAATACTACACGCTATCACTGTATTACGACTCGTCTTAGATTCCGACGGCCTTTCTGGATCGAGGAACAACGATTAATTGAGAGGAATGTAAGTCTCTATACGGTGGCAACATTGGAATTGATCGATTGGAAACATCCACCTTGCGAGTGATACGAAAGAGCTTCTCCGAGGATTTGATCTGTCACAATGATTGTGATGTATCCTGAATTAGATGTTGTAACAGTTGCAGTGCTTTGTGGGTGGGATTTCATTGATTCCTCCTTTATGTGGAGTGATCTAGATTTTCGGTCATATTACGAAGAAGTATCCAATATATTAATTCCCGGTTCTTGAATAATATGAATTTAATAAAATGCATTGAAAACAATAAAATCTGGCGAGTTTATTGCCATCCAGCAATCTTTTCCAACCAATCAGAAATATATTAAAGTGTGAAATGAAAACCAAACGGAAAAAATAAAGTTAAAACGGGAATCGAACTCGTAATCACTCGATTGAAATACAGGTGTCTTACCAAATATCCCACGGAGGTCGTCAGTATTGATATAGAAGTATATTCCTTACATTTATTTTACAATTCTTGAAGTTTAGTATAATTATGGCGAAGCAATGGCAGCAATTTCGAATGCATCAAATATAAATTAAATATAAAAAAATTGATTTATCTCATAAAAGAAATTAGGATAGATTCATGTTTTAAATAAACATCAAATTGAATAAAATACAGCGCCCCAAACATATTCAAAATAGGCAATCTGGTTAAAAAATCAATCGACCAGTATTTTTTTTATTTCATACGGTAGGTACATCTTTAATCATTTCACCATATATGGTAGACTGCGCGTGCGGAGGCGTCAGCTACCCCTCCTTTAACTTCTACGTATCCTTTTTTTAAACGATTAAATGTCTAAGCCAGTCTTCATAAAAGAGAGGTCCGCAATCCGGCGTAGGGCTGTGAAAAGTTAATATCGGTTTCTAAAAACTTATTGAAATATGAAGATTGATTCTGATTTTTTAGTTTCATTTATGCACCTCATTATGTACAATATTCTATTTTTCTTACTTCTCACTTATCTTATTTAAAAATCTGGTCCACTTTTGATCCAGTCACGTTTTCCTTTGTCTGCCTCTTCCACACACACTTCTGACTTGCATAGTCACTAAGTCATTCTTTCTTCATTCATTAATTTTTTAAATTCATTTTTGCAACTGACTTAAAAAATCCACTTTATACGTGCATTCATTTCTAATGTTTTCATTTCGCCTTCTTTCATACAGCTACACTCCCACAAAATAAATCTCAATTTTATTCTTTCTCTGCCAAGTCCAAGTTTCACCTCCGAATGTCAATGTGAGCACCAACATATTATTATGTATTTTAATTTTTGCAATTTCAACTAAAATGTAATACGGAATAATTCTTGAGAAAACATTGATTACTACTACGTGCGGGTGAACAACGAAAGTAAAAAAATTCATACAACAGCCCTTCGTTTGACAAGCTTGAGGAAGGCTGGCCTAACCCATTTGGATGAGGCAGGAGGTGGAACTAAGTCCGTAATTTACTTGCCCTTCCATAAATTACATCCCTTTTAGGTTAGGCGCGTGTTACCAAACCACAACGTATTATAAAACGGTTGTTTTCACTCTTATCAAATTAAATTATTTGCCTTTTAATTTGAGGTGATTCATATTTTGACTAAACTATTGTCTCATTTTATTTAGCAATTAGTTGAAATGACTTTTGCTAGTTTTTGTACAAGGTGATAGTTAATAGCTCAAAAAAAAATTCTAAGAATTTCATAATTTTGAATTGTTTATTATCTTTTTTTTCTTCCGGAATTTAACAATACAGTAAGATGTATAGGTGAAATGTAGTGTTTAACTTTAACCCAATAATAAAGTTCCAAATGATAATTCGAAAAATAAACAATTGAAAAAACGACATAATGTATGATACAGTATGGGGCATATTAAGTGAGAAATTTGGGAAGGAAGGAGAAGAAAAAGGAAGATAATAAAGGCATTTCTTTCTTTATAAGTTTCAAATCAGCCAAAATATCCGATTTCAGAGTTCAGGGCTAAATGAAAATTACAACAAACAAAAAATAATAATAATTTGAAAATGGGTACAATCGACTCGAATAATGATTTTGAAACAATAAGCGATTAATTGATCACTAAGATCGAAAGAAATTTCTGGAATGTTATTCAATTTGTGTGAAAAAAATCGATATGGCTAACTAAACCGTTCATTGCAACTTCTGCAACCTTGTGGTATAAAATAGTTAATGGCATACGAGGTTCTACATGTCGTGAAATAAAATAAAGTTGATTGTCGCACTGTTCTTATTGGAACCTGAAAACTTGTTTCTTAAAAAAACATGAAGAAGTTTAAATAAAAATATTTGGTCAGTGATCTAATAATGATCTTATAAAGTCTGGACTTGAAGCACATCGTACGAGTATACTTCTGCATACGATGTAAATGTCGTGTTTCCATTTCATGTACTATTTCTGCTGATATTGTAAATATTTATTTATTGTAGTTACTTTTTAACAACAACATTTTTTTTCATTATTCTCAACAACATAGTTATAATAAAAAATATCAATTTATCTCTATAATTTTTATATCATAATGTAAATCATGACATTTCATCTTAATACTCAAATAAATACATAACTTTTAAATAAAATATTACCTCATGAACGCGGCGGCGGCTTTCGTGAATTCATAACATTTATCTCGTGAGCGTAAATAAATAGGTGATAAAGTTTTGTAGGAAAATCTTTAAAATCATGATTTTAATAATTAATAACAAGTTTACTATCCACAATCCCATTGGTACTGGTAATGCTGCCCTGATATTTGGACTAGTATAACCTGGTGAGTTTATTGCCATTTGATAATCTGTTCCAACCAACTAGAAGGATGTTTTAAGTAAAAACCAGAACTAAACAAGATAATAAATGTATGTAATCACGTGGTCTCGTTACATCTATTTAATAATGATGCTTGTCACTGTCTCTAGCTCCTTGGTTAGTTTTTTAAATAAGTAAAGGTCATCTGGCTAATCACCTATACCATTTTAGTTAATTCGACTGTAAAGGGGAGCATTTCTAAGGGTTTGTGTAAATTTAGATAACTATTAGATAGAAATAAATGCTCATACGAGTACAAGGCTATTTGTTAAAAAAGTAATACAAAGTTTTCGCCTAAAACTCAGATGATTTAGTCTGCACTTTGCTGCACTATAAGTATATGGTAGCGATGAGTCAAAACCTTTGAGTATGCTGGGAAAGACAGTCTCATTAATGGATGAAATTTTAAGCTTTAAAAGTATACAAATCACCACGAATTCACGTTAGGCAAATTTAATAAATAATTTCATATGTTAAAAAGCTTGGCTCGACTTTGAAACGATTTTTCTGGTTCTACCTAATGTGTTTAATTTTTATTAATATTCAAAACAAACTAAAGAAGCATTTTTTTATCTCAAAATATTCCTCGTTATTAACTCCCGTACGATTCTCCTTTACGCCCTTATTTTTCTTGAGATTTCTTTATATTATTCATTTACAGGACAAATAATTATATGTATACATACAAGTGTCGTATATGAAAAACAAAACAAACATTATGCAAGCAATTTAAAGTGATCTCACTCAAATCATATGGATCTGGGTTTGTTGCCTTTCATATTCCATATATTCAGTAAACTAGGCTTTCCACCTGTATCTCACTGAGGACGTACACGTATATACATGAAAAATAGGTTCATGTTTTAACCAATTGTCGATTGATTATAAATATTTATTCAATCCCTATTATAAATTGTAATTTGCTTGATAAGTTGTGAAACTTAATTACAAGTATCATATGTAGCTCGCATATCTACGGATTAATGAATTATTTCAGAAAAATTAACAGTCAATCTTACAACCCCTTTTTTACTATCAAAAACATATACAATTTTAGAGTTTACATAAATATTCATTACAATTTACTCCTACAGCAAGCTTTAGTATTCAAAATCCTGTCATAATAAAAAACGTGCTTTGATCCACTGCCTGAAATTTTCGCACCCTTTTGCCTTTATAGAAGCCTTTTGTTTTAATAAAAGATTTGTCTTTTATTTTAATTTTCTTTTTTTTTCATTTACTAAGCCTAAGATATGGTAATCGATACTTTAAACAAGAAAAAGGTTGATTAGAAGCAATGGCTTTAAGCAGTTCATCCGCCAGATATATTTACATGAAAGTGCTAAAATAAAAAATAACGTTACTTTTATCAGACGATCAATGAAAATATTCAAGAAGTAACGGGAAGCTCAAATAAGTTATTTAGAAAGGAGCTACACAAAACAAAAAACGTTATGCATGGCTTGATCTAATAAAGGGGGTGTATGAATAAAAAACATGACCTGATTTAAATGAAATTCCGTTACGGACATTACCTGAAATGTTTTTTAACTAGTGGAACGATCCTAAGTGAGATAATGTTAACCCTTTTCGAGAATATCTTCAAGCATCACTTTCTCTTTAGTTTTAAATCAAGCGGGAGCCGTTATTTATTAGTGCGTCGGAAATTGAATTTGATGAAAAAATATATGATCAGTAGGAGATGATACGGCGTTAACTGGACGCAACAACAAAAGCGAAAGGAAAAAAATCAACTGTGATTTACATAAAACTCCTTTGATGATTAATTATTTTATTTTAGTTTATGCAAATGTTTACATAATTACGTTATTGACAAGATAAAAGGTGAACATCAACTGTCTCATTAGGATCATTGCCTGTTCTAAGACAGTTGATATACATTTGCGAAATTCACAATTAACAACAATGAATAATGCAAGAAATCTGAGCCACAGCTGTTTATGAGATTTCAGAACTGTTAGTAAAAAAAGTATTGGCACAATTCCATTGAACACCCAAAAGTTGGGTGTATTTAAATAAACCCAATCTGTCGAAATGCAATAGGAATATCCATGTTATTTATTAACTATTGAATTGAAAATTAAAACGGTGACCTGAACAAAATACAAAAGTGACCCTATTCGAATGTTGTATTTTAGTCACAATATAGGTGAACATTAGGAACAAGGGATGTTTTTTTCAAAATAAATATCAAGGTTTATCTAATCGTATTACTATACACAGAGAGTCATCATTCCTAGGAATTTATTTTCCAAAAAATTAAATACAAATTGGAAATAAATTAACAAACAATATATATGTACAAAATACGCAATGAAGTTTCCGAAAGAATAAAAAAATATTCATTTTAGTTGCACTACTTATATTATTCTAATTGACTTTAAATCATAAATGATCTTGTTAATTTTATGCTGGAATCATGGTAAAAGTATTATAACATTTAAAAACGTAAGTAATTACAGTTTCTGGGTATTACTTAATCAATATAACCAAAGCAACATCAGTTGTGCAAAACACATCACCCATTTCAATTGGAAACTTTTCTTTTTAAACAAATAAAATTTTGTTATCAGGTGGAGTAACACTAACAAAAAAGTTTAAATCCATTTTATGTTAATGTTTATTCAATGAGCTAAAACGAGTCTGGGAAATATTAGAAATAAGTTTAATTACTACCACGGCCTCACCTTTCCCACATCCGTTAATTAATTAGTCAACTTACTCGTATAATTAATGTCGTGACAAGTAGATGCAATTAATGTCAGCATGTACATCTACACGAAAACCTTATTTAAAAAAACCGCATTGATTCGTACATAAATCAGGAGGAGGAGGGATAAAGTTTTATAATATGCGTTATTAAATGGTTGTTACAGTAGATAATATTGTCAACCTTTTTAGCCTAGTTGGTAAGACGCTTGTCTCTCAATCTGAAAGTTGCGGCTCGATTCCAGTTGGACTAAGATTTTTTTTAAAATTATTCCAGTCTGGTTTTCACTCAAAACCTCTTTAACAACTTTTTGGTTGGCTGGAAGAGATTTCCACATGCCATTAAGCCTACCAGGCTGCACTGTACACAACAAAAATGTAATGCCAATAATATCTTAAATATATTTTTTTACTATCATTAGATATTTAGCTAAATTATATCTTATTTTATCACGTTTTCATTATGTACAGTAACTGCAGATTGCAGTCTCTTACAACAAATCAGAAAAATAATAAATAGGTCTGAATTGAAAACATTTAAAAAAATTGAGTATGAACGAAAAGTGAACTCGCATCCCCTGGGCTGAAAGACAGCTGTCTTACTAACTAGGCCACGGAAGTCATTTTAATATAAAATTGCCAGTATAAGTATTCAAGCATGACTTCAAAAACTGAGTTAAACTTCAAAATATTGTATATACGAATCAGACTAAATATTTTCATGATCTGATATACTTGTGTGGTGTAAGATTTTAAAAATAGAATAAAAAAATAAGAGTTGTAGATAAGATATGTTTTACAATAATTCATCGTGGTATAATATATGATACTTTGGCAGTTTTAGTATTTCTGGAAAATTATATAATTGTACTTGCATTTCTGGAAAAAAATGAATCGTGATTCATGAAATTAGTTAGATGTTGACATTGACAATACTTCTTTGTTTGTGGTATCATACGAGTACACCGGAGTAAAAACAAACATGAAGGTGGTACCAGATTTTATCGATATATGGGCGAGAAAAAAGATTGCCAGCTGCATTTAGAAAACTGATAATTAAAAATCTTATGTAAACTCGGACCCGCCCTAACGTTTCATGATCTTCTTTGTGATCTGATCGGTTTTATTAATAAATGTGAAATACAACTTGTTGATAGGAAAAAAAAAACGGAATGTCGGTCACGTCAGTAGTTTGAAATTTATTGGTAAAAAGTAATATCAGTATTTATTTCTACAACATAAGTTTAAACTGAATCATAAGCAGATGTTGAAATGTGAAGTGTTTCGTTAGAAATGTTTTACTGAAATCGTTAAAAAAAGTTTTTGTTCAATTTTTATTAATTCCAGGTTTATCAATTTTTATTAATGTTGATATGGAAATTTATTTCAGTAAAATATTTTCTTTACTTATTTATATGGCACCCTTCGACATATCTGAATGTACGTAATTCCAGTATATAGAAGAGTGTGGCCGGGACACACAATTGTCTTCGGCCCCGTTCATTGAGCTACTTTTTCCCTCTTTTTAATTGCCATTCACCTAAAGTTTCCAGCCAACGAGCAATAATAAGTTGATTACATTAATTGAGTAAACAGAGAATTTGTAGTTTGTCATCGCATGTGTTGGCAACACTACCCTGCACGCAAAGATGTAAAAAATACTCGTCTATCGCTTGTGTGCATTGTTAACAGACGAATTATTGTACCAGACTTGGACCTAATTTTTTTTTCAGGTACTTTCGGGAATCAAACCCGCTACCCCCAGGTGGCAGTTAACCATCTTAACAACTAAGCCACTGATGACATCGCAATATTAAATTGTACGAAAGTATATCTGTACACATATCACGCCGTTTCCTTGTTAGGGTAGACAAAGACGAGAGAGCGCCTGATTTTCCTATCGCGACACACATCTACCGTCTCTTCTTCATTTATACAATTCCTAAGATTTTTCTGACTTTAGATTTCTCTCCTTTAAAATATCATTCACTTTTTCCAACCACATTTTCCTTGGTCTTCCTCTACCACGCCTTCCACTCACATTTATACTGTATATTTGTTTTCTTAGTCTTTCTTCGTACATGCGTTCTATATTTCCAAATCATTTGAGAGTTCTCTTCTTGATCTTAATTAATGCATCAGAATTAATTTAACATTTATCCTCAATAGCCGCATTCCGTATTCTGTGTATGTATAAGATAAATATTTTAATTCTGTGTATGTATAAGATAAATATTTTAATTCTGTGTATGTATAAGATAAATATTTTAATTCTGTGTATGTATAAGATAAATATTTTAATTCTGAAAGGTATCCTGAAAAACTCATCTAAATTTTGTTCATTTTAAAACTTGCGAAAATTAAACATTTTTAAAGAAGTATTTTTAAACAAGATACATTTGATTTAATGTGTCAAACTTCTAGTAATATTTAAAACACTCATTATGTTATATCTAAGACAAATTCTTGTTTTATTCGTTAAACAAAGACAAAAACCATACAAATGTTAGTATACTTTATTGTACTTATTGCATAAACGCCTTAATGATCTAATGATAGTAGCACTTCAGTCGTCCTTCTTTCCCGGTCTTATGCAGGTTTTTATAATTTCATTTAAATTTAAGGCTTCAGAATCATATTTATCTTACTCAGTAAACCTCTTACTGGTATGCAGGGCTGCGGATCGATATATATGGAGGCTTTTATGGCATCCTTGTATTTCTGGCAAAATGAAAAGGTTGTTAGATAAGATTAGTAAAATATCAATGGACATCATTCAAAATACTAAGTATTAATAAAATAAAAGATTTATTTGTTTGTGTATGCAAATATGATAAACATATTCTAAATTAAAATTAAAGTTTAAATATATGAGATTATTACAGGGAGTGTTTGCGAATCGAGTTGGAGTTTGAATGTTATCAAATGTTATCTTAGGCCCCCAGCTGTTTAATGAATAATTTCTTACTTTGAGATGTCAGAAAACGCTAGACAAGTTTCTATGTGATCAAGTTAAATATTTATTTATCTAATAAATTAGACGTAAAATAAATTTAAACATTATAGTTGTATTTAAAAAAATCATTTTTCAACAATCTGTATTTTTTGCATGGTCATAAAAAAATCATCTTACTCTTACAAAATAAATATAGAATCTATATTACTCATATTAATATATTTCCTTAAAGTATTTCATTACGTTTTACAAAAAAGTTTTCAAAAATATTCGGAATATAATGATGATGAATAATGTTGTTTTATTTAATGATGCACAAACGTTAAACCTTCGTAAATTAAATTAATTATTTTTATGTTTAAATTATTTGTGTATAAAAAAATAAACAAAACACAATAAAGTGCAATACAGTTAAAATAAAGAAAAAGTTTTATGCAAAAAATAATACTTAAGTCCTCCTTGAGTCCGCAATTAATTGGCCCGTAATAATAAGAATGTATCTTTCTCGTCTGCAATATATCCAGATCTATAATATCATATCATTTTAAAACACTTGTTGATTAACTCAACTCAACACCTGATTTCCAGCCGGAAGTTGTGGATTAACAGATTTTAAAAACAGGCTCCAGTCTTTTTCACTTCAAGTATGTTTAAATATCTTTCAGGTTGGTTAGACGACATAACTAAGTGGCGATAAACTACCAGCTTACATTGTATACAACGAATGTGTAATTGAATGCAATACAATACAAAAGTGGAAAAATATTTATTATTGAAAACTTTATAAAAACATTATTGAAAAATTTATATAAAATCTGCATCATTTGTGGTTACTATAAAAATAGAAATAGCAATTGAATAATTATGTCGGTGTAAATAAGACTTATTTTCTTATTTCTCATACACAATATTTAATATTTTAACATCTCGGGACATGTCTAAGAATAGGATACAAATAAATGCTAATTTAATTCAAGTAAAGTTCTCTCGCTTATTACAGCAATACTCCCTGGCGAGGGAGCACGGAGCATGGAGCATGGACTACGAGTAGGTATAGGTGTGAAAGCAAGAGATAAGATGAGGAGATAAGATGGGACACAGTCATACAGCGCTGTTGTCTGCTGTGAATTGTAATCAGCAATCACTGCAACGCAGCGCAACACTTGCTAAGCTCCTCTGACTTGGCGACATACTCGTACACCATGGGAAAATGGACATCTTTTGACACATGGAATAATAAATTGAAGCGTGTCACGTAACATTTACATCTAAAACACATTTTTACTATTTTCAATTATAAGATTTTTTCACTTATTTGTATGTTTTTTTTTAACATGTCTGAATTGGTGACTTGAAGAGTGTGGCTGGGATAAAGTATAATCTTCGACCCCCATTAATAGGTCTATGAGTTTCGAGTTACTGGACTAGGCATGGAACTTATTTAACACATCTGTTTTAACTTCACATTCATGATTAATAAATATTTTTTTGGGTAAAACACTTCAAGATTAAAAAAACCAACAATGCAAAAAACCAAAGTGCACTAGTAAAAAAATATTTTTTTACTAGTGCACTTAAGTCGAGGTAAAACCATAATTTTGTTAAAATTGTGAGCTTATGCTCACAATTTTAACAAAATTATGGTTTTACCTCGACTACCCATACTAGAAGACGTACACTAGACAAACGTGACAAATCATTTCTAAACGTCCTCCAAGATGAAATCTAAAAAGAAATCCGCCTACTTAAAAATCAGCTATGACAGAGAAAATTGGCGGCCCTAGAACCGGGTAACGGTACTCTCTGGCGAGTCGTCAAGGGTATCAAGTGCTCGTCTCAAAGCATACCACCTCTGCGCACAGCCTCCGGGTGGCTGTCTCTGGCACTGACAAGGCTAGCTTTGGCGGACGATTACGAGAATACGTACTCAATCACTCCCGACCTTGGAAATGTTGATGTCAACAAAGCTGTCGAGGACACTCTCGCCAACTTTGCTTACTCCCCGACCAACTAAAATGAGGTGCAACTTTGCACCCCGTCCGAAATTGGTCGTATCCTTGACAGACTCAAAACACGAAAAGCACCCGGTCCCGACAATATACACAATAGCCTTCTTAAACAGTTACCACTCAAAGCGAGGATTTTTCTTACTAAAATAATAAATGCCTCACTCCTTAATGGCTATTTTCCGAGTATTTGAAAAATAGCCAACATTGTTCCTATCTACAAGCCAAATAAACCTACCGAAAATCCAACTAGCTACAGGCCCATCAGCCTTCTTCCAGGTCTTGGCAAGATCCTTGAGAGAGTGGTTGCCTCAAGGTTAGTGTCACATCACGAATCCAATAATACATTCCCTCATGAGCAATTTGGATTTAGGACAAGACACAACACGATCCAGCAACTTACACGTGTGGGGGAAGGCGTGTCGATGGGCTTCAATAGGAACAGAAGTACTGGCATGGTACTGCTGGACCTTGAGCAGGCTTTTGATACTGTCTGGTACGATGGCCTTCTCCACAAACTTCTCCTTACTGGCACTCCACTATATCTTGTGAAACTACTTCAATCCTACCTTTCCAATAAAAGTTTCACAGTCTCCACTCATCATTCTACGTCATCCGCCAGGCCCATCCCTATGGGTGCCCCCAAGGCAGTTTACTTGGACCATGTCTATTTAACATCTACACACACGACATACCTACTCCCCCAAACTGTAAGCTCGCACTCTTTGCTGACGATGCGGCATGCTACGCATCGTCACTCAAGGTGGATCGAGCTGGTCGCCGTCTTTAGATTGCTCTTAAGATCCTCGAGAAATACTACCAGGACTGGAGGCTCAAAATCAATTACACCAAAACCGAGGCCTTCATGTTCTCCCGCAAAATCAAGGAAAGAGTGCCGTCGATGCCCTTATTCATCGGTGGTTGCCTGGTTGAGTGGCAGGACGTGGTTAAATACCTCGGCCTGCACCTCCACCGGCGACTGATGTGAAAAATCCATCTGAATACCATCAAATAGAAGGGTCACAAGAGCATAGGGACTATCAGTTCGATATTTCATTGACGCAGCTTCCTTTCATCCAAAAATAAGCTCCACCTCTATAAAACCCTTATTCGTCCTATCTTGACCTTTGCTGCACCCGTTTGGGGTAGTGTGAGCAACACGGATCACCTGAAACTCCAGAGAGTGCAGAACAAGGCATTAAATATATCTTTTAACACCCATCCCAGAACAAACCTTACCCGACTTCACGCCGAACAGCGAGAAGAAACCCTACGACATCACATCCTCGCTTGGTCCGTGAAGTTCTATAAAAGTCAACAAAATCACAGCAATCCCTTAGTCGCTGCCTTGAGGGCTTACGAGAATAAATCCGATCTACCCTTCCGTTATAAGCACAAGCTCCCGAAGCATTATCTGTTACCTGCCTAGTCCACCTACAGTATTAGCTGGGACGACCAAGGTCTGAGTGAATGTGATGGTATACAAGTAGCCTGAACGAGTGGACTTTTCTTTGCTAAATAATTAGTGTAAGAATTGTTATCTAGTTATAAGAAGTATGTAGGTGTTAATTATTTCTAAGAAATCATATATGAAGATTGTAAAAAATAAAATAAAATGACATGTAGGAAAATAAGATTAAGTAAGTTCATAAATTATAACATATAAGTATAGCCTTGACAAATGTTTGTACTATATTTAATTTGTTTAATAAAAAAAAAAAAAAAAGGATGATTACGTAAATATTTATAAATATTATATAAAATACGAGTATTACAACTCTTTTAGAGTATTTATTTTATTTAAAAAAATCATTGAAAAATAGTGCATGACCTACGACAAGAAGAAAATGCTTCGAAATACTATACTTTGACAATAAACTTATTGCTTTTTTTATCAATATTTTATTGTGCCTACTGCTTGTTTATACGTTTTTTTTTAAATACTTCAAACATTAATACCGTTTTTAATATTTGTCAGGTAGTGACAGAAGTTATAAACAAAAAAATATAAAACATTCACGACAGTATAAAAATGTAAATAAATTAACATTCGAGTCGAGGAAATGTGAAGTAAAAGACTTGTAAGTGTTAAGCTGTGTTTGAATTTAAACGTAAATACAGGAAATTCAAGAAACCTTAACTAAGACATTGTACTATTTTACAGCCTTGTTGGCTGCTAATTGGAACCAGACTTGGCTCATTTGTTAGTTAATCGAAATCAAAATGTGGTAATTACCAGGTACACTATCGATTATTCTTTAATCTGTCATGTTCCCCGTCAAATACTATTCATTATTAATAGTGTCAAAACAACAAAAGTTTTTAAAATTTGATAGGTATATAGTTATCACTATATGTTTTTTAAATAAAATTAATACAAAATTGCTTTACATTTTGTATTCATGATCTCTCGTTATATTTCAATTTTAAGTTCCATGATAATAACTTGATGAATATTCCCCGTCCTATTAACTTTGCTAGTATGTTTAAAATTAGTTCTATATTTGTGATAATGACATTTTTGAAACTGGATTAGCTGAATCTAATCTTTGATCTATAAAAAATACTTAAAAGTTTTGATTTTATAAACTGGTACAAAACACCTTTCGTTGGGGAAGGCCTTAAGAAAAATCATCCAAGTGAGTCATATATTAGTAAAACCCCCCTATAACGATATTTATAAATTTTGAGACAAACGAGAAAAAAATCGAATATTTAATCCGCCGAAAATCTATGATTAATTTTAGGAAAATATTTTTTTAAAAGTCATATACATTTTTTTAAAGAGTGGTATATATAATTGTTTGTGATTGGTCAACTGGTTAAAGGGGATTTTTTATTTACCCAGTTTTAGGGTTATTGAGGCGTAATCCTCGATTTTAAAATGCTATATTGAATTAAGTTTTAAATTATATAAGAAAAAAAAATATACAATACAATACTTTTATCGCAAAAACATAGAATGAATAAATTCATATTGAGACAAATTATTTTGCTGAATCTGAGCAAGTTGTGTATAAAGAAATAGTATTAGAGAATTCAGGAGTATTATCCATAAGTTGTCGCGTTGAAATGCATAATTATTGTATATTACTTTGGATATTACTTTGGATATTATTACTTTGGATATTATGAAATGCATAATTATTGTACATTACTTTGGATATTGTTGCGTTGAAATGCATAATTATTGTATATTACTTTGAATATTACTCTTTTAGCATTAGAAGACATCTACATACCTGTTTAATCGTATACAAATTGCTAATGGGAAAAATAGCAAACCCTTTGATAACTGCCAAGCTTTTGTTTAATGTACCACACAATTATTTACGTCCCCACGAGTTTATTTTTGGTCCCGTCTTCACGAACTGAGCTATTAAGAGCGTCATCACTCGCAAACGGAATGACCTTATTAAATTACTCTTCCTATATCTTTCATATCTTGATGGAAAAATTGAGGATTGAACTCCTAAATAAACTTTATAGACATAATTGCGCCACTTCAAGGAAATTGTCATATTTTTGTTGTCATTATATTACATTTAGACTTTTATTAATTTGTTTTTTCTCTTGTTATTTGATATGATTGGATTAAACTTGTATCAAATGTAAAATAAAATACATAAAAAATTATAAATTATTTTTTAAAGTTTCTCCTTCAAACTAAAAAAAATCTCACATATCTCCTGATTTTCATTTGATCAATGTTTTTTTTTCAGTCGAGTATATACCTAATTGACACATGTGATACGGTGGTTGACTAAACACAGGAATTCTTAGTGAGTCGGCCAGCAAGTCTACGATATTTTAGCATAAAAATGAAACAAGATGGGGGAAGACGAACATATATTTACGAGTATATGATGAGTGTTTCTTCAAATTGTTACTATTTAATTTTGGCATGTTGCAGTATCGTGTAAATAAGAATGAATAAATAATTAAAACCGATTAATCGAATCAAATGATCAAACATATTTGTTTGGTTTGATTTATCAATGAGATCAGTGCAAACAGGTTGGATACATTTATTAAATTCCAATTTTATAAAGAGTACAATATGACCTTTTTATTGGTTTTCAATTAAAAGGCAATTAATGTTTAATTTGATATACAAAGTCGGAAATGTTAATCCAAATTAAGATTTTTAATTAATTTTGGACATTAAGGTCAAAAGTGTAACAAATTGTTTTATTTGAACTATCGCTTTTTTAATTATGTGATGTATGTCTTATTCATGAATCGATTACGTTGATTAATTAACTAAAGATGGTATGTAAATATTTATATCAGTTTTTTAAATCTGATTGAATGGCACGTTGTTAAGGTGTAAATATTTTTTATTATTTCATATTATAGTTTTTAATATTCTAAATATTTTACAAAGACGACCTCCATGGCCTAGTTGGTAAGATGCCTGTCTTCCGACCTGGTTGTGTCGGGTTCAATTCTCATTGATGAGGAGTCCACTCCAGAGAGTTCTATTGTTATAATAATAAAATTATAATTTATGTAGAACCGTTTAGAGATCAGCCTCTTTACAAGAACATTCGAACTCCGAAATCAAATCCAATGTTATTGATAGATTAAAAATATTATAAAATAACAAGATGAGTGTAAGGATAGGATGATGGTAGCTGCATCCATTACATGAGAAACCTCCTGGTATTTGCATATGTTTAGAGAAACGTATTTGGTAAAAAAATCACTACCAATGGAAGACGAACCACAATGAAACATTTGTATATCTTAACATACGTACGTTATGTGATATCAACACATTTGGCTTTAGGTGGAACGTGATGTATGTTATGTGTGTAGTGTTCATATTAAATCATACATTTTGTTAAGACTTTCCAAAAATGATCGTCTTTAATTGCTTTCTAAAGCTGCACACGTCACCCATATCTTTAACACTTTGAGACAGACAAACACTGCTAATAAAATATTATTCGATAAAATGAACGTTAACCAAAAAGAAAGATCGTTATTTTATTCAACATAACGCAATAATACTAACGTAAAAACGTCAAAATTAAGAAAAAAAAAACATTGAATTGATTGGCATGTTTTGAAAAGCAAAAGAAAAACTTTTAGTTTCAATTTAGTAATCTTACATGTTTCATTCCCGATTTGCCTTTCCTCTTCAACATTTGTTCATTTAATGATGAATGTATTTAAAGTATCTAATAAATAAATGAAATAGCTACGTTTAACAATTATTCATTACTTTTTTTAAAGCAAATTTTTCAAATGTCTCGATGGTTGAAAAATCATGTATTTTACACAATAGGTTAATTCTTAAAATATCGAATAAATTTGCAATAGCGAACAAATACTTTGAATAATTAAGATTTTTTCTCAGCATCTAAGATCAATTGCCCAATCGATGGTCAGACCTACCGCGATAACAGAAATAATCTGCTACAATTCCATCTTTTGACCATTTCATATTTCACAATGGCCAATTTTTCACCATGAATTCGAAGCGTAGTCTATCCGATTGAGATCAGCCTAGTAACATCTGACCCTAATTAACTTATAATGTGATTTAAATTGTAAAAACTTATCCATCTTAGTACAATTAAAAAAGGTACGGTAGATTGCTCGATTCGATATAATAGTAATACACTACGACCGCATTTTACGCAAATCATCATCATCAGCCTTCGTGCGACTAGTGTTGAATAAATATTTATTTCATAGATTGTTCACTTGAGTGATTTTCTCTCAATGGTCAAAAAATGTAATTTGTTTAAAATGTTGTTGAATTATTTTTCAATCAAAAGACTAACCATTGTTTTATATCTTTTTATTATTGTTTTTCTATATTGTAAGTAAGAATATTTAATGTGCATGACCAGTGAATTTGTTAAATTTATTTATTTTTATTATTTATTTAGGAGACGGGGATTTTTAATGAAATAATGTCCAAAAATATACTTTTAATAATAGTTGTTCAATCTCGTAAACGGCTGCGGTTCCAGTTTGTTGTATTGTTTATATGTGATTGTTGTTTATATGATCATGTTAATTTTGCGAGTATCAATCAGCTGCCTCAGAACAGACAATGAACCTAGTGAGACAGTTGATTAAGACTGTTTATGTAGTATAGATTGAAGTTATGGAAATATCTCAATAATACAAATATTTTTTTTAGGAAGTCAATCATCGAACTTTGAACTAGAATACTAATGCGTTAGTCAGAAATCTGAGTATGTACGCTACAAACCATTTTAATGGTTGGCACACATGCAAAGCAATTTGATGTTCTGATTTCTGTTTCATGCCCCATTTTGCTTCTAGAGTGGATTCGCTTTCGGACATTAGTTTTATTTTTTGAAGTAATTAGTTGTTTAACATACATTTTCAGTGTGTTGTAAAACAAATAATATGCTTGTTAAAAGGTTGAAGCAGATTGAACTTATCATATATCCTCGGAACTTGGAAACACTTGGCTAAGGTTTGATATAGAAATATTAAATAATTTACATTTATTCAGTCACAAAGTGGGCTGACAATTTTCTTCAATATCTAAGCATTGTCTAAAATGTTACAATAGTTACGATTTTTGTTACCGATTCATTGCGTATCAAGAATTACTGTGTTACCACATCGTCCTCGAAAAGAACAAATAAGGGTAAAAATAAAACAAACCATAGAATAGAATGGTATGAAAAAGAAAATGGTTATAGGCTAATTTGTGTTATTCCTTTTTCATAAGGTTTTAATACATTTTCTAAGCGGTACGAAATATTTTTAAATTGTTTTATTTTGAGCAACATCGTTTGATATCGTTTACACGTTGTGTTATTCTTCGAGTCATATGAATAATGGAAGTATAAATTTTATAAGTCATTCGTTTTCTTTGAAAATCATTTTACACATTGTCAGTTACCTTTTTTTTTGTAATGGGAATACTGAAATTCTAAGGTGACCGATTCTCTGTTGATGCATTTCGTAACATGATTTCACACCAGATTTAAGCTTGTTTAAATCTCGATCAGAGTTCAGGATCGAACGGCATTTTGTGAGGATAAACTGTACGAGGTTTTTGTGTTGATACAGCTAAACCACGATCGCGGGAGGGTTATCTGCAGATCACTATCGTTTCGTAACATTTACGATGGACTGTAATGAGTATTGTGATTGTGGATCTGGTCTGGGATTTGGTTTGACGTCTGCTCAAACGTTTTATTTATATTCACGTTTACAATGGCAGGTTGAAAAGGTGTTTGATAGGCATGTGCCATTCTATTGAGAAGGACTCGTGTAGAACAGGTTATCTTTTCAATTTCAAATGTGTCGAGTTCATTTTTAACTATAACAAAAAAATCAAGAATCAGTGAATTCTGCACTCTCTTGAAGGCCTTCGGATTTGATTAATATTAAATATTACTGTTGACTAATGATAATTTTAATAATTAATTATTTGAAGAATATATAAGTAATTTGTTGACGGCCGTGGTCTAACTGTTAGCATTCACGATAACCAAGCAGGCACCTGAGGTTCGATTTTCTCGCGGATCCACTTCCGAACTAGTTTTACTAATATATAAATTTACATCTGGATTTAATAATTCATCTGACGCTCTTGTTAGCGACACTGCAGTCTTTTAACCTTTTAAAAAGGTTGATCTGGTTAGGAAACGCTTTTGGGGTGATCGTTATGATCAGGAAACAGCGCTGTACAAAATTACGACGAACAGAAAAAAAACTGCCCTTCGATTCTGCGCATTTGCTTTTTTTTTGTTACCGATTCATTGCGTATCAAGAATTTAAAAATTAATTAATAAATTCTAATCTTTTTCAGAACAGAATTTTTAATATAAAGAAAAACACACCCAGTTATTATAAGAATATTTGTCTAAAATATATAATTGACCTCTCAATTGGAATTTAATTTCTCGTTTTTCAACATACCGTAAGTTAATCTTTCTGTCTGCTTTTTACTTTTTCTAGATTTATTTTAAAATTATAAAAATAGGTGAATTTCAAATTATAAAAATAGAATTTGTTTTTGTTGGATTGCCATTCCAGTCTTTGACTTTTTGTTGTTAAATATATTACGCTTACTGTAAAAAGGAACGCAAATAGATGAATAAATGGATGTCTGAACACCGTAATGAGAACATCGATGGGGCGGGCCCAGTGCACAGTCCACAGTGTCTACAATTGCAAGCCACACCGATCCAAGGAACAAATTACCATTTACAGCACTGGACTTGTTCAGATTAATAAACAAATCTTTTCCTGTTTTGTGTTGCTAGTCCGACTGATTGTTTTACAATTCGTTTGATTATGCACTATTTGTTTGATTATGCACTATTTGTTTACTTGATTTTAATCAAAAATATTTTATTTTTATTTATTACGAGTACATTGAAAAGAATACATATTTTCAACAATATGATGTAATGCATGTGTTTTTTTTTCGTGAGTAATTTTTCACGGTTTCTCTTTAAAAGCATGAGGGTAGGCTTCATTTGTCTAGTATTTTAAAGTAATATGAAAAAAGTCGTTATTTCAATTTCTTTTACTCGAATAACAAACTTTATTCAGTCTTTTTTTTTTTAATTTTATCTTGAATTCTTCGTCATTATTATTGCGCTTATTTCATTTACTGCATAACAGTATTTCTTACTTCTGAATCTTTTACCTCGAAGCATCTTAGTCCTCAGCGACTATCATAAAATTCATTCCGCATCTCATTAAACATTGTCCTTCCAAAGAATTCATCATCACCCATCTCCCCTTTTCAATGCAGAGTGTCAACAAAGATCCTTTTTGGAAACTGTGTTTCCTGTATCTTCTTGATACACCAGCCAATCTGATCTTTATATATTGATGTTGATAGAAAGTATGATGGATGCCATAGAGTTCACCATTGTATCCAACTATCCAGGTGTCTCCATCCTGCACTGGCGGGTATACTCGTCGAAAAACCCTCCATCCCGAAACTATCCAAAATTTCGGTTGACTGTACCGTATAGACTTAGGCGGGGAGTATAACTGGTCTCATATTTTTTACCAGTAATTGTACTAACGAACGAGATATAAGACATTTCATTTACGTTTGCTATGAATAATTATTTTACAATACTATGTAATGAAAAGACAAAACTTGCACGAAATACTATAGAACTCCGAGACTAAATATCTTCCTACTCCAATTTTGAAGTAATTAATTTTTCCGCAAATAAAAGCAAAATTGCTCCAATTTTAATACAAAATAAACTTATATATTATTTCCTATAATTATAAAAAGCCCTAAACATATAACATTTGACCACACTACAAATTAGATCTTCAATTATCACATTGAGCTGGAAGCTAAGACCGCATAGAAGACGTAAGAGAATGGTGCTTTTAGAATAGCGTCAATTTTTAAAAAGTTGTTATAAAATATTTAAACTAGACAATTATATTTTATGTTACGATGAATCGTGATAATATTACTCAAGTTTACTTCTACATGTGTTAAAATATAAAAATTCTTTAGGTTGGGTTGCGCCCCTTTGAAATGTCTTATCTCCAAACAATAAATTTATAATTATTATTTAAAATTTCTATTAATTTCAATGAACGTGTAATGCTTACATATGTAATCAATAAAAATATACATAATTTCCCATTCAGTTCATCTAAGTGTAAGAACATTTGAAAACACATTGCAAAGCGTGTAAAGCAATGTGTATTACATAATATTTCATTTAGTACAATAAATCATTGTTAGGTCTCTCGCTTGACTTCCAATATCTATTAATAATGATCAACACAATAAGAAATGTAGGTACTCTGTATTTTGCACCTTCAGTGTATAAAACGCTAAGTGCCGCTTAATTAATAAGTTTTAGCTTGGGCTTTATTGCTGGTTGGAGGCTAAATCTTGTCTTATCATATAGATTAATGCTTAGCATCGATTGCGTGTCTGATTCGAAGCCTCTTGGGTATAATTTCTGCGAGTGCATTGATAAAATAGTGATTAGGTAATTGATCTTTGCTAATATTAGTTGAATCAAGTTCTTGTACACTAAGTATAGTTTTTAAGGTTTATTACTTTGTAGTTATTGTACGAGTGTTATGTGTAAAGTATAATCGACATGTAACTTTTTGGTTCATCATTTTGTAAGTTTAAAAAATGTCAATAAAAATCATCATCATCTTCGGATGCTGATCACTTCCAGAAATCAGCTTCACCGATTTCCGTCCTGTATAGTTCGTTACTTGTTTTTAACTTCGAGTACCAATTAGACGTCCTCCAATTTCAGTATTCTGGCCTGCAAACTCTTCGGGCTCTTTCTTGCTCTTAAGGAGGCCTTTAGGAGTAACTTTTCTATTTGACGCGCGTTCATTGTTAAAGTGACTACTTTTACATTAGCTTTCAAGTAATATTTCCGATTAAATTCCGCCATAACATTATAATTTATTCCGATGAATATTAAAATATTGTGTTTTTTATTAAAATATTGTGTGAATATTAAAATATTGTTTAACATTTTTTGAAATCAACGACTCCGTGGCCTAATTTATAAGACGACCGTCTTCTATCATGGAGGCTGAGGGTTCAACGCCTGTTGGTACCCAGATTTAAAAAAAAAACCTTGTTTGATTTTCCCTTATGATTCGTTTAACACCTTTCTAATTGGTTGGAAAATATTGTTAACCCGCTAAGTTGTACTATATACAAATATTGTATTATATTACACTTTTGCCGTATACAGTTAAACTGTTGGGTATATTGTCATGTGGAAATCTCTTTTGGCCAAACAGAAAAATGTTAAGGAGTTAATAATTGAATAAGCGACTAGAACCTTATTAAAAATAACCCTCAGTTTGAAAATCAGACGTTTTATCACATATCACGAAGGTTGTCAAGAAGAGATTTTTCATTCTAATTATTGATATTTAAGTTATCAAAATGTTATTTAGATGCCAAAAATGAAGTTGATTAAAGAAAATTTATTATTTTAAATCCATTGCAATTATCGGCAAAATTTTAAGAAAAATCAGTTTAGCTTAAACGACTTGTTAATAATGAAAAATGTCTAAACTGCAAATCTTTTTTACTATTACCGGGTGGTATAGTAAAAAATTGTAACCCATGTCAAGGTGAACCGGTGTCTACACATGTCATGCGTCTTATTAATATACTGGTCCAAGTAATTCAAATAAAAGTCTACGCATGAACATCGTGAAATACCGAGCATACTAAAATGTAACCAATGCCGGAATAAGACCTTACAAGGCCCTTAACATAGAAGACGTTTGAGAAGGTGCGCTTCTTGAATACACTAATTATGATCATAAAAACTTATTTATGAATTTGATATTTTATTTAGGAAGTTATCTAAACTGCGGGCATCGTGTTTGCATCAATATATGCCCATGTTCAACCAAAAGGCTATGGGCATCTCCCAGTCCCTTTGTTGCACTGGAATAGTGAAGGAATATCTGCTGTTGAGGGTTTGTTCTCAATCCACAGTCGAACAATGCAAGTCCCTCGTCTGCTACAGAGACGATAAAGTGCCACGTGTCCTTTGTCTCTTCTATATCAATATACTCGTACATTCTCACACAACTTTTACGATTTCTTTGACTTTTTAAGTTTCCTTCTTTCAAAATATCATTCAACCACACTTCCACTCCCAATCGTATCATATATTTGTTTTCTTAGTCTTTCATCATTCATTCATTATGTAATATATGCGTAAACCATCTCAAAGTGCTCGTATTCATCTTCTCAACACATCAGCTTTAAGCTCACATTCGTCCCTAATCACGTCATTACGTATTCTGTCATACATTGTCATTCCATACATTCTTCTCAGTGCAAGAATTTCTAGAGCATTTATTAGGCTCCTTTCAATATTTTCCACGTCCACGTTTCACTCCCACACATCAAACAGGGTTGAAAAATATTGTTTTCTTTTGACACTTTCCGGATCGAGTGTATATATTTAAGGGCTGCATTGAGCTTGATTTCCTATCGCTAAACGCTGATCGATATATCTCTTAAGTCATACATCATCTCAGAAAATACTATCCAAATAGCAGCATTTTAATTTTATCTTTTGCATTGTCTTTCACTTGTATTATCGATTCAGATTTTATAATACGCTTCAAATCAAGTTAATACCATTACTTTATGGATGTCAATAATTACCCGAAAAAGATAATCGAAGACAATTGAACATTTCGAAGAACTAATGTATCTTAAAACTTAATAATAATAATAAAAAGACCATAAAGCGCCATGTAGACATCGCGCTCTTTAAAAAAAGTGCCCTCTAAAAAACAATTATTTTTTATTTTTGAAAATGGAACTAACTATTATTGAAAGATTAAAAATATCATAACAAATAAAATGAGTTATGTGTAAATATAGAAAGGTGTCGGCGGCGACCATTAGATTGGGTACTTCCCCACATCTTTATATTAAAAACGTATATAAGCAATGTGTCGATTTTTTGTGGTTTTGATGAGCTTGAAACGTGTCGAAAAATATTGCTTAGTATTTGTATGTGATCCGGCACTGAGTGAAATAGATATATTTTTCTTTTAATTTTGGAAGATCAGCAGACTGGCATGATTATTAAATCAATTCAATACGTTCACTAATAAAAGTGTTATAATAACACTCAACAGACACGATCGGTCAATAAAACTACCAAAAGAAAAGCATGAACTTCCATCTACCGATAGAGACGTTTCGCTTGACTTAGCGTAAATCGTGAATCTTAGTCGGATTTTTAATATAAGCTGATATTAAAAACCAACATCAAACAATAGGTTTAACTAGAGCTAAATGCTAAAAGAGATTTTATCTTAATGCGCAATAAAGTATTATTTATAACTTTTTCACGATTGTAGACGTCGAGGAACATATGAGTGATGAAATATTTCGGCCAATGAAGCGGGATTACTTTCAAATGTTACGTCAGTTGTGCTAGTGTGAGAGTAAATCTTCGTCACCTGTCCGATCGGGGCACACTTTTCAAGTTGAGTTTTGAAAATTATACCAAGTAATGTAACAAGTTAAGGTGAGCATGTACTGTTTTTTGTTTATAAGGGGAGCATGATCAGGAATGGAGCTGGAAGACATTTTATTTTTAATAACTCACATCTAGAGCAGTTTATGTATCTGACGAGTTTCTATAACAGAGAAATGATGGCCTAGTTGGTAAGATTGTTGCTTTCCAGTCGGAAGTTTCGGGTTCGGTTCCCGATGGTTACTCAAAAAAATATATCCATCTGGTAGCAAGTCACACGCGCTAGACGTGTGCAAATATTCTTCACTGTCCATGTGCAGTAGTATTACAAACACAATTGTGAATTATGCCAACTTACACTGTGAAAGACTAATAATACAAATATTTAGTAAAAATGTGAGGGTAAAGCACGGAAGAAGAAGAGGAAGAGGAATAGGAAGACCAAGAAGAGTATGGTTGGATCTATTGAATGATATTTTGAAAAAAAGAAACGTACAAAGTCAGAAAAATCGTAGTTGCATGAGTAGGTGCATGGATGTAGAAAATGCGAAGGATGTGCGTCGAGATAGGAATGTCTGGCGCTCTGTTCTTTCGGCCTACCTTGACGACAAGGAAATGCTGTGATGATATGTACGCATCATCCTGTCGTGTAGCTTATGACTGGGCATCGTGACTCTCATGATTGCCCTTGATAACTCCATACATTCCTGCACTTCGCAGTTCGAAGAGTAGTTGTTAAAGGTAATCAGTCCAACGCACTGGAGCTCCTCCTGTTGTGCGTGTTCCTTCTACGATTCCAGTAATCAGAGCCTCTCCAAACTGTCTTCTTAGTCACGAGCAATATGTCCAAAGAATCGTAGGACTCGTCGTAGGCATATTGTCAACAATCTGTCGATGACTTTCAGTTCCTCGGGAATGTAGACATTGGTTCGCCTTTGCCATCCGTGGAATTCGTAATATCTAAACCAAACCTACATTTTATTCCATTGAAGCAAAATAATGATATGTACTATGTTTATTTACATTTTAAATAATAAAAAAACAGGCATTGTTTATACTTGTGTAAATTTTCCCGACATTAAATGCAAATTGAATAAAAGGTTATTATGAGTCACCTTATACTATAGTTCGCAAATTAGTTCCTGAAGTAGTTTTATTTTTAAAATTTTATTGTTTCACGTTAATGGAATAAGATAATGTGGGCTTCTTTTGTTGTCTCATTGACTATATATATCCATTGAAATCAAAGAACTGCACCGTAAAAAATATTATAAAATGATAGCATCCATTGATGGGCACATTCCATGTGGAACATTCTGCAAGATATATTGGATATTTGTAACCAGGGCTATTTACTTTTTAAGCTAAACGGTTGTTTTGAATAGTTAACATTATAAAAAAATATGCGAATTTAAGATTTAAACCTGCTAGTTTTATTCTAAATCAAAATATTTTTTGTCATTGTTAAGGGGTAAGGGGTCCAATCTTCTTCTTCAGTTTCAATCCTGGGGATTGGTTAGCAGCAAAGCCCTGCATCCCCTCCTCCACTCCGCTTGGTCTTCAGCGATCTTCTTGAGCTCTTTATAGGAGGTGCAGTCCATATCGTGGCATATTTGCTCCAGATACTCTCGGTGAGGACGCCCTCTGCCAATGGATCCCTCAATCATTCCCTCCAGTATATTGTGCAGGAGGTTTTCATGTCGTATTTCAGGGGTCCATTATTAACTGTAAAATTATGTTGAAATTTTGATGTGTGGTTTTTATGTATGTTGAATGGATGAATTATACGAATATATTTGTTTTATTATATTCCTAGGTTTTAATAATACATTTCTGTTCTTATGTTACATCCTTGGACCTCCTGAGCCCTTGCCTGTCTCATATTTGTATTACTTGTATGGTAGGGTAGTATGTACGAGTATGTACATACTCCTTTCTGATTTTTTGTGTATAAATCTTTTTAATGTTCATATTTTTTTTGTGTCACGTTGATTTTGTATTTAGTATTATTGATGTTGTCAAGAGAGTCATTGTGGTATTTATTAGTCATAAAATGATCTCAATTGTAAACTTCATATATTTCATAAATGAAAAAAATTATCTATGTAAAATAAAAAAAATTGAATTTATAGTTTTTAGTAACATCTATGGTATTGTGTATCTACGGTACGAACATGAACAAGAACTAAAAACATTTAATGTCATACTAGGGAGGGCTTCGATTTATGCTAAAATACTTCAAGAGAAAGTTAGCCCAATAAAGGTTGGGAATCCCTGAGCTACACCCATTCCGTAGCCATCTCTGTCCAAGTGTGGAGTGGAGTGTCTTGGAAGAACTGAATGGTACTAATCAATGATGAGATCACCGTAACATTTTAGTTGCCTTATTATTCATCAACACCAAATATGAAATATTTTTCTATACATCAATTAAACTGATTTATGTTGGAAATCTTGTTTGTTCTATTATATTAAAGAAAAAATAATGAATCAATTTAAGAAGAAATTAAAATTGCTATAGAAATGAAATGCTCGTAATTGGTGTCTTCTTTTTTTTACAAGAGTAATAAATTTTATTTCGTTTTGTGTAATATTTCAAATCTGAAGGCATCAGCGTTACGAAATCACGTTTTGATATTGATACATATGACGACCTCCGTGGCCTAGTTAGTAAGACGACTGTCTCCCAGCTCGGAGGTTGCGGGGTCAAATGTCGCTGAAATCCCGATTATTTTCAAGTTTGGTTTTCACTTTAGACCTATTTAACAGCTTTTTGGTTAGTTGAAAGAGATTGCCACATGGCAATAAGTCCACCAGGTTGTACTCCATACGACGAAAGTGTAATACAACACAATAATATACCATGCACATCATCGCGCTTACCATATACCGCCATGAACGGTGTCCTACTATGAACTATTTTCTGCCATGCATTTTGTCCCCTCATGGATTATGCCCTACCATGTACTATGTCTTGTCATGGACTATATCTTAATATAAACTATTTTACACCATGGGCTATGCATCCCATTGACTATGTTCGCCATGTACAATACTATGTATCGATAAGTACTATGTACCGTCATGGACTATTACTCGCCATTGATTATGTTCCGCCATGTACTATGCCCCACCATGTACTTCTTCGCCATGTACTTTATCTTCTCATGGACTGTGTTCCGTCATGGATTATGTTTCACCATGTACTAAGAGTCCCTAGGAAATTGTAGAGAGGAAAGGTTTTCTCGCTTTACTATTCACGGTCAAAGCCTCTGCCTCTTCCATATTTATAAATCTCGACATAAATGTTCTTCGGTCTCTCATACGCCTTAACAAGATAGTATTTCTTCAGGTATATCACATATTCTATTCTCGGTTTACTATTTCTTCGTTTTTCATTCTTATAAGATATACTTATTTATTTTTTAAGCCACTTATTTATTTTATCAGATATACTTATTTATTTTCATTCTTATCAGATATAACATATGTACTTATTTTATAAATAATTTTCTCAACGAGGCTAAAATATCTCAAGATTTATTTTTGAATTGGATTTATAACATTGATATGAACTTGTTGAACTTATCAAGAGGAAAAATAGTTCAATGTTTAGGAAACTGTCAAAGGTTTTCACTTAGGACCCATTAAAACATCTTTCTGGTGGGTTGAAAGAGATTGCCACATGGCAATAAACTCGCTAGGTTAAATAAATAAAAAAAAGATATATGGTTTAAGATTTGAACATATTATTTCATATTTTTTTAATAAATTAAATAAATAACTTATTTTTTATCACCACTGTTTTATTTGAGTTCCATGTTCTATGTTCACTACCGTTTTCAAAGACCTCCGTCTTCCTCGTCATGTGAAGTTAAATTCGAGTTCTAGTTCAACTTTACCTGACGAGGAAGACGGAAGATTTCGAAACCGGCAGTGAATGCAAATAAAAGCGTGGTGAATACAAAATAAAAAATGAGAGTTTTATTTATTTTATTTTGTTAAAAAATAATAAACATGACATCACAAAGTGAAACAAACTTCTTTTCTAAGATTCAAGAAATATTATCATATTTCGTGTTTTCTTAAATAAATTAGGTGTTTGATGTCTCGGTTATGTTCTTCTTTGTATGAAGGTCTTTATATGGTCTTGGATTTGACACTTATCTTCTTCACAGAGAGGTGCCACACGATGGCCTGTTTCTGCATATTTTATGTTACATAGACTCTTAAGCATTTATGGTCCAACTATTTGTACAATCTTTCAGCTCGCTTGGTAATCAATTATAATTCTTATTTTATATTATGCCCTTTCAATTGCAAAGATATATTGAACTGAACTAAATTTGCATTAATTACTGTAATAAATTAATATTTTATACTTTACTTAACAGTGAATGAATTTATGTATGGTTATTTATTGCTTCGCCGTTATAATTTTTTGTTCCGTTATAATCCCGGATTTACCATTATGAATCTTATTTCCAACAAAGTATTATATAATCTTGTATTACAAAAAATTCATCATATCTTCAAGAAAAGTCAAACTCGTTGCTCATAATCGAATCTTGGTCGCAACACTAGGACATGGAAGCGAACCGCGACATAAAAGTGATATACATAAAATTAATGCGGTATAATTGAGAAAGTTGCGTAGAATATATGAATAAACCATGTACGATAGATACGAAAAGAGAAAGAATGCGGATTGCAAGAAGATGCAGTGCTTAAGATGAAGAAAGGAGCACTGTAGATGATTTGGTCATGTTAAAATAGTTAATGATGAAACATTAACATTAATAATCTACACAAATAATGCAGAAGGGTTTGAGAAGTTTACGAAAACTTAAACAAATGAGGTACGATCAAATTAATCAATTTCTGAAACAAGGAAAATCGAAAAATTTTCACATTAAGAGATTATGTATGACGTGATGGACGTACTGTTCATTTTGCCTACCCCGGTAGAAATGTGGCCTGATGGTGATGATGATATCATATCTAGTTTATTTTGTCCAACAGGTTTTGTGGGCTCTGGTAATCTTCAATCAATATTTTATCTCTTCTCAATCTTTGACTGAAAATTATCCAAAAGCTTGCGAAAAACATTTGTGCTCTTTTTACTTGCGAAAACAAGTATTTGTAAGGACCGTTGTATTAATTTTTTTTGTATTCAGAAAACTTGAGTGAGTTTTATTTATAACAAATGCAATTTTTATCTCTCAAAAAATATACTAATATATGAAATGTGGGTCTTAAGGATTGTACCAAACTCTGCAAAACAAGGAATAAATTAATATTATTATTAAAAAATGTACAATTTTTCATCTTAGAATGAGAAGCGCAATAATTCAGGATTCAAAAGGCTCGAGTTTTATAATTTTTTTTAAATTGAAGCGAAATATAATTTAAAATTAATGCGTCAATTTTATTATTCGTTTAAACAAAATATAAAAAAGCCAATTAAATCCATACATGTATAACACATAGCTTTTGAAAAATGTCAAAATCTTATTTAAAAAAAAATCTTTTTCTTATAAATGTATATACATTCAAAGAATAAATATACCCTTTTATACTTTCGTGGTATATAGTATAACCTGGGGTGTTTATTGCCACGAGGCAACTCAACAAACCAGAAATGTGTCAGAGGCCTTAAGTGAAAATCGGACTGGAAATTTGATTTCAATCGGGTATGAATGGGAATCGATCTCACAATCCTTGGATCATATGACGACAGATTGGCTACGGAGATCGTCATTCTGAATACATAACCCAAGCATTAAAAGAAGCAAGAGTGTTGTTCAATGACCGTTGAAAATAATTTGATATGATAAATATTTGAGGGATACACCTTAGTTGATTCCATGGGCATCACGTCTAAGAAGACCCAGAGGTAATGATCGACAGGTGAAAGTTATGAAGACTGTGATATCTTAGAGTTGTAAACTGGAGGATGTAGGCACGGGGCAGAGAAAGACCAGAGATAAAATAGTAACAATTACTTGGATGAATAAATAGATGTCTATCACCCGTGACCATTATAATAAAAGGCATATTACAAAGTGGAAGATTAGAGTACTTGTCGTTGGTGCCACTGAAGATGACAATGTAAGCTAATTAGCGATATCCTGTTGCATATACTCGTTGGGCAAAAACATCACCACTTGCAGCTTGTTAATGTCTTCTTTCTATTGGATTCTCGATAATTAGCAACAATTATGCTTCATTTGGCTCTATGTGCTTTTTTATATTTTTGAGTGTGTTACACATCTTTAATATCTCTTGCGCTGCCTACAGTTCTTTCTTGTGCCATTCGTCAGCTCACCAAAGAGGATATTTGTTGTGAATCCGGAGTTAGACATGCGAGTTACACATCTAGATACACGCAGGTGAATACGCAGAATTTTAATGCTACAGCAGTTTGCTAAAAACTTAATTTATTAAATTTTATACCATCAAATTTCCTGTAGTTGCCTGAGGTGCCGCAGCTGAATAAATAACTGTTTGAATAATGATTCGAAATTGACATAAGTCTTGATCTCTATGTTTTGACATATTTTCGACTTATACTTATATGTAATTAAATATTATCTAAAATAAGAATGAATCCATTTCTCCAAGCGGAAAGACAGCGTGTAGGTACAGGTGCGCGTGGGTCGACTCAATATGTTGAATGATGATTGGAAAGCTCTCGGCGCGGCCCGAGGACTTGCTGTTAACCTTTGGGGTCGCGCCCACTTAACTGTTCACCTACTCGTACTATCGGCACTTGTAATCGATCATTGTGCGTTGAAGCCGGTGTCACTGATACCCAAATTAAAATGTTCAATGAAGAAATTCAGCGTAAGAAAGTTTGTCAATTCAACAATCAATTGAATGTGGTAAATTAACAAATTGGCGCCATTTAGTTCTTTGTCCTCGGTTTCTCATGAAATATTTGCATAATTTATTTACTGCTATCACAAAGTGACAACACATAACACTTATTTTTAGACAACTTTCACTTGCGGTCTATTCGGCGTGACTGTAGAGTGAACTTCAAAGAGTTATCAGATGTGCATCATCCTTAATTGCGTATAAACAGAGATTTGAAATTTGATAAATAGAGATTGGAAAAAAAATATAACATTGTTTAAAATACCCTTTTATATGTTTCCCTCCCTTACCCTTGAACAAATCCGTTTCCTCTAGTTCTATGATTATTGTTTAAAGATTACTAGTATTTTACGACTTTTTTTTGAAAAATCTGTTATGGATTAAATAAACTTTATGTATCCCAGATAAACTGGTGTATTGGAAGAACTTGATGTATTACGATAAGTCGATCAGATGTACTTTGTATAACCATGAACACGAAATAACAAATAAATCGACACATCTTCTCGATTTTGATCGATTTCACAAGTTTTTTTTGTATAAACAGTGTGAATCAGTTTTAGATAGTAAAATTATTTTGATAGCTGTAATACATCACTCTGAGATCAGTTTTACAAAAACCTATTCATGCTAGAGATAATTTGAGTGAAGGTAAATCAGAAGGGATGAAATAGAAATGAAGTGTAATTAAGAATGGAACGAACAATTGAGAATCCAGCCCTAGAAACCTATAAACTGATTACGGTGGATCCAATATCATAAAATGACTTGTTTCATAGTAATATAGACCGTCACATCAAAAACGCTGTATTTAGAAAATCATAAAAGGCAGCTCACAAGCACCTTTAAATAATTTATTAAGAATAAGGTCTTAAAGTAAAATATGAATAAATAGATTTTAATAATAACCAGTAATTTTGCGTCTTTTGGGTAGATATTTGGATTATTATGTAGGATGAAACGTCCAATAGGGCTTGTTTAGAAAATCTCGAGACATTTCAAAATCATAAAGCTTCTGCCTCTAGTCAGTGAAATAATTTGATAATAAATATCTGAGGATGACGACTATAATATCTCAAAACACCATTAGTTCACGTTTTAAACGGAGGGTAACGGTTTACGTTTATCTGAAGATGATGACTGGAATAACAGAAGTAGCATTGTGTAAATAGATATCATTTCACGTTTTAAACGGAGGTTTATGTCTTTCTTAGGATGACGATTGAAATATCCGAAATACTAACATGTATGTTAGATATTAATTCATATTTCAAACGGAGGTTCACGTTTTATATTAATCTGAGGATGACAACTAGAATATCTCAAAACACCATTAGTTCACGTTTTAAACGGAGGGTAACGGTTTACTTTTATCTGAGGATGATGATTGGAATAAAAGAATCAGCAATGTGTTGATATATATCAATTCACGTTTTGAACGGAGGTTCATGTTTATCTTAGAATGACGATTGGAATATCAGAAAAACCAACATGTAGATATTAATTCACATTTAAACGGAGGTTCACGGTTTACATTAATCTGAGGATGACGACTAGAATATCTCAAAACACCATTAGTTCACGTTTTAAACGGAGGGTAACGATTTACTTTTATCTGATGATCATGACTGTACTATCAGAAGCAGCTATGTGTAGACAGATATCAGTTTACGTTTTAAATGGAGGTTCACGTTTATCTTAGAATGATGACTGGAATAATAGAAATACCGAGACTATTTTTCCTTCAACCCCATAAATCGAACATCCGTGTTAAGAATCATCGAAGTAGGCAAGTAACCTACAATTCGCAATCATACGTGTTGGAAATATGATCGCACGTGGTTATCAGACGAATTATTTAAACATTCTTGCATACTTTTTATTCTCTTTTTGGTACCATCGGGAATCTAATACAGCATCTATACTAGCATCTCTTATACAGCATCTATACGAATTTCCTGGAGAGACCGCATCACAAATGAAGAGGTTCTCCAACGAATCGAAGGAGGAAGGCACCTGCTCAGGATCCTGTCCGAAAGGCGTGCAAGATGGATCGGTCATATAATACGACAAGAGGGCCTCTTGCATGCCATAATGGAGGGTATGACCGAGGAGACAAACTCTAGGGGACGCCCACGCCGAGAGTACCTGGAGGACCTGTTGGTGGACGTGCGCTGCTCAACATATACAGACTTAAAAAGAGCCGTACAGGACAGGGGGGAATGGAGGAGAAGAGTTCAAATTGCTGCAAACCAGTCTTAGGACTGCAACCACGGAAGGACTAGCATCTTACCAACTAAGTCACGGAGGTCGTTATACTCGTATAGTTGTGGAAAATGTGGTATTGTTTTAGCAGTAAAAAATCGCTTTTTATATCTTTTGTACTACTATATTAAGTTAGACTTTTTAGAACTACCTCTCTTGAGATTTTAGCTCCCAGCAATCCTTTCATCTTTTAGGAGGTCTCTCTAGGGTACAACTGCTAGCGGACATTTCAAGAATTGCCATGTAGGGAACCTTTGTATTATCTATTCTTTTCATTTGACCTAGCAAGTGTCTTCTACAGTTTCTACCCCATCTCACAATATACTATATATGGTCAACTTTACATTATTCTCGGATAAGGAAGTTTCTAATGATATCCCTTAGTGCTTTGCCCGTAATAGCTCTGAAGGTTTTCATTTTATTAGTACTGAGCATACTTTTTATTTATGTTGTATCTACTCTAGAGTCTATCACATTTGTACATTTATGCTTTATAGGCATTGTAAATTTTGAACTTACTGTCTATTCTCATGTACTTGTTATTCCATACCACAACTTTTAAGATTTATATAGTATACATTTTATGAGCAAGTGGGCCAGTTGCAATAATAATTATGATTGTTCTTCTATAGGCAGAGTATTGCGGAAGAGTGTAGTGTGTAGTCTGCAGTGCACAGACGCCGCGGGGGGCAGCGCAACACTTCCATTCCCTGACTATTTGTATCTCTTTATCTCTGAGACACTTACAATCTGCATCTGATTACCGTTTACGGAATTGAATTATTATCTTTTGCGAATATCGGTAGTTTCTCCCGTAAATGTTTAAGGTATCGCTGTGGGGATTTATCGCGTGAAATAGCTTATTTCATCTAAAACTTCTGTTTCAAGTGCGAGAATGTTGTTTTAATTTTGACGCTTGTAAGCACAGCTGTATGGTGTTCAATAGTATTCAAATTGATTCTTGTATATGTACCTGGGAGGCATAAAATACTATATGATAATTCGTTTACCACAGAGATGAATATACAATTTTTTGAAATATTAACCTGACATTTTTGTATATAGGTGCATTTTATGAGTGTGCCGTCAAACGGTTAAAAAACAAAGTTGATATACTCGTATCTACACAATATTTTTACGTTGATTGACTATTAAAATGAACATGGTATTCTTAAGGGTAAGAATAATCGAATGCCAAATGTAATTTTTTAAGTAAGAAAGAATGATTAGTACATGTGAAAGCCTCCTCAGTAGTCGAGAGTATAAATAAATAGTAACTTAATTATGTATGAAATAGCATAAGGATTTATGAATATGTCGGTTTTAGTTTATATATTGATTTTTTTATTTAAAAATTAATTTAAAAAAATTTAATTAAAAAAATCACAATTTGACTGTGATTTTTTTCTCTCATTGGCCTCTGTGTTGATTTTCTCGCTGATGGAAAAAGTCGATTTTCAAAAATTTCCATTTTTTGCAGTCTCTCGCCTCTCTTTGCCAGGTCACGCCTGCGAATTTTACAAAGGGTCTCTCCCATCTGTTTAGGGTCTTTTCCTCGGTCTAATTGTTCCTCGTGATATCCAATGTGTGCTCTTTTTATCCATCTATTATTATCTTCTCTTCTCACCATGTGTTTTACTCATTCTTTTCATGCTTATTTGTGTAGTGACGAGCCGCTGTGTTATTTTTGAGTTAAGGGTCCACGTTTTACATCCGTGTGTGAATACCGAGAGGATGAATTTATCGAAAACTTTCCTTTTTAGACATTACTTTGACCAAAAGAAGCGTTCATCCGTTTGACGCACATTGTTTTTCGACATACTTTATGCAACGCTCTCCTATCTCTCTTTGTCTTTATTTTACGTTCATCGCACATTCAATTTTTGCCTGCATAATCTTATTACTAGGTTGGTACCATTATACTAATATATTTTTTAGTAGTTCATCATATTTTTGTCTATGATTGTGTAGAATATTTATGCTTTTCTTACGAATGTCATATAAGACAGAGCGATTAAAATCCATGTTTTATATTTATGATATATCAAAATATTCATACATAGATTTATAAATTAACCTGACATCTTCACTGAATCATATTCGAAAAATACAAATTAAATAAAATATATTTTTAAATATGTATATTACAAAATCTTGGTACCAACGGAAATAAAATCTTGGTACTAACAACCCATCCCGGAAGACAGGTGTCTTACCAACTAGTTCAAAAAACAACTATATATTATATCTAACAAAATTATTCATAAGAAGTAATGAGTGCTTCATTCTGTTCGAAGGAAAATAATCTTAAAAAAACAATTTAGAACAAGTCAATAAAACCAAATAAAAAGACACATCAACATATTAAAATATTACAAATTAATTTATACAAGTAATCTACTAAAGAAATCACAATGATATCAAAAATATAAAAAATGACAATGTACAGTGTTGATAATGTTACATGACACGGGACGCTCGAGTTCTACCCGCCACGCCGCCTGCATCGAGTGTCCTATTGCCATTCATGAGGGAAACAATTATGCAGTGCAAATTTAGCACTTGATTAATTCTTCAATCCAACCTTTTTCATAGCTCAACAGACTACTACAGTAAAATATAATGGCAACCTCAGCAAATTGATTTCTCAAAAGATGCATTTCACATATAGTATGTACATCTATATAGGGAAATTTTATAGGTTATGGTTTTTATATAATCCAGTAAAATTGAACAGTCCACCTCATGCAACAAATTGAAAGTTTTCAGTGCATCATCTTTCAGTATATCAGTTTGAGTTACATATTAACTTCCTTCATATGTCAATATAATGTTGCGCTTTCTAGACTTTCTATCTTTGACTTAATAATGTGGCAAATTACTGAACGACTTTTCGACTTGAATTTGTTTTAGAGATTGCCCTATAAACAGAAAGCTCGCCCTTCAAAACTCTCACATGGACAGCCATATGTCATATGGCTGCTCAGAGTTTTTGTCATGACTGTCGATTTCATTTTTAAAAAAACTTCTAGAAGAGTAATTCAATTCGAAGTAAGCCATTAATGTCAACGTCAATCGGATGATGAGGTTGACAGAATCCTTCGTATTTGCCATGTACTGCTCAGAGATCAATAATTCCATATTAAAGTTTAAAAAAAAGACATCTAATAAATCTATGTACAATTTAATTAAGGTCGGCCCTGTTCAAATAGTCACTACTCGTGGCTAATCGCTAGGTATCGGAGTAGGATAAAGCAGAAACGCCGGTAACATAAAAGTGGACCTACCCACCCTGATTCGGGCAGCAATACATACTAATAGTATTCGACTATTTGTATTTGTACACGTATTCAAAAAAGGGAAACTATAATTACGGGCAACATATTGTTTAAATTGTACGTTACATTTAATATTGATGTTATACGATTATTAATTAAGATATGAAATTATATTTTAAAAGTATGGATTGAACAAAAAGAAACTCGATATTTATTTTGATTTCGGTTCGAAAACGTTAATTATTGTATTGATTTTGATTTAAATTGTTACAATAATTAAGCAATAAATGATGTAAATAGTTAATTTACATATTTTTTTCCAATTATCAAGAATTGTTACCAAACAAGTAATGATTTCGACTTGAGAATTCTTAAGACTTTATTGAGGGTTGAATAATGCTTATTTGATGAACATTCACTTGATCTTTTTCATATACTATATTTCATTTGATTCCATGTTATTAAATTATCTAAAGAAGTAATGATGATGACCGGACAAAAACCTGTGGAAATGTATCGTTGTATTTAAAATAGTGATAATTTTGAAATAAATAAGGAATATACTTTTAGTGTATATGGTAAATATTGTAGTAAAGGGCTGTCCTTTGCCCAATATTTGCATGTCCATTGTGGGGAAAGCATATACGAGTATAATATATCTACAATCTATTCTATCTAATTACATAACATCCGCATCTTCGACAATTCATAAATCTCGTAATATTCCATTATTCATACTTCACTTGATTCAGTCACGTTTTTCTTGGTCTACGTCTTCTACGCACACCTTGCCCATCTGAATTGTATACTCGCTTAGTCATTCTTTCTACATGTCCAAACCACCTTAAAGTTCCTTTTTTCCTCTAACTTTGAACATCTATTTTATTTATGCAATCGTTTTGCCTTTTCAATACATTGACACTCCATATTTTTTTAGTGTACGCATTTCTACAACATTGATTTTATCCTTACTCTGCTTAGTCCAAGTTTCACATATATACGTTAAAGTTAACACTAGCTGACTATTATATACTGTCATTTTTTTTACTTTTTGATATAACGCAGTTGTTGTACATTACATTTAGTGATCCATTTATCTTGTTCCTTGTCGTTACCCTTCTTTCAATGTCCCTTTCAACTCATCCATCACACGAAAATATACAGCTTAAATAGAATAATTCATTAACCTGCTCAGGTTTCTCTGAGTAAACTCATATATTTAAACGTTTTACTAGGCATCTCTGATATAGCTCACTTATATTTCTAACATCTCCTTCATTTTCAGCATCCGCAAGAATATCAGCAGTGTACAGAAGTCTACATACATTTATATAACTCAATCTTAAATTTCTCCTATCATCTTTTAAATTGTGCACTATATAAAACAACCCTCAGCATGTTCTTCATTTACTCTTAAACATGCACTACAGTCTTCATAGAACACGACCATTGCAATTTTTATATTGTTCTTCCGTATACATGGCTAATTATGATACATCTGGTACATATTAATTTATCATTCACGACATAATCTTTCAATAACTCCCACATTTACTATCCTCTTAAACGATCATACGCTCTTTCGTAACCTACAAATTGAAAAACAATTTGTTTCCTCATTTAATAGACGATTATAATAATTAAAAAGGACAATTTATATAGCACCGTTTAGAGAGGAAATTCTCCTCAAGGATATGTTTCGTAACGTAAAAATCTGGTTCATGCATCCCCGACCACCAAAAAAGCACATTGCATAACCTGTATTTTCGATTTAATTATTCTTCTCACTCTTTAAAAAAAATCCTTAAAAATTACTTACCACACTTATTAAACGGATATCTCTGTAGTAATTGCACTCCATTCTAGATCCTTAATCAATATTCAGTAGTATAACGGCTACCTTCCTCTCGTCAGAAGAAAAATAAAAATATTATTTAAAAAAACTGGAATAACCTATAAAAACAATAAAATATTTCTATTTAAAATTTATTCAATTTCGGCGGTAGCTTTCATCCCAGCCAGTATGTAAATATATATTTAGTGAATGCTAGACATATCAAATCTATCTTATAAAAAAACAACGAAAGAATGATGTAAACATTTTTCAAATGCCATAAAAATGTTGGATTGTTTGCAAAATATAATTGCTTTATTGAATTTTGTGATATTAACATTTTTTTCTTTATTATTGTAGATTGAATGCAATTCGTAAGTGTGTTGAGAAAATAAAGTGATTTATAACATCTAATAAATAGGTTAAAATATAATATTGAAATTTAAGTTTGGCTTTTAACAAAGATGTAATGCTTACCATATTTTGCACAATACTAACATAGTGCTTAGTCCATTTTTGTAAGATCTTTTTATTTTATAGTTTTTTATAACATAATTATATTCATATTTGAAATGCAAATATACTTGATCTTTTGAAGAGCAAAAACAAACAAATGTGATAATTTAATTTGTGAATTTCAGATTTTAACTTTCATTTTCCAATCTTTACATTACATTAAATTTTGTAATATTTGTAATATTGAACTATTTGTGAATTGGCGAGAATCACACTTGGATAACTTCCTCGAATATCAATCTGGGAAACTCGAGGGTTTGTTTGTCTTGCTAGATTATTCAAACAATACATATTTTGTACATTTTTCGATGATCCGTTATATTTAAGCTTGCTAAATTTATCAGTGTTAAAAAAATGTTTTTTCCAATTTTGACGTGTGTGCGAGCGTGTTAACTAATATTAATTGATTTACACCTACTCATATACAAAAAGTGGTACATCAACTAATGTCAAAGAAATTTAGTTCTTTATATATTAAGAAATGTGTGAGTATTTGAAGAATAAAAAAAAATTATCAAGACTTTTAAATTTACATCCTGTTTCCCTAACCGACGTGCCTTTAGATAATTGAAGGCGCCACTAGCATGTCGTTACTAATAACATTTTGTTTATTTTAGTAAGTTCAACTATGCGGAAATTCATTGAACTTGATAGTACATTAAAACAAATTAAAAGAACTTAACGAAATGCCTAAATTATTATTCGATCCACGAAATTCTTCGTCAAGTGCAATCCACTAAAAGCTATTTGTACCGAGGCCGTCTATTGATGGATAATGCGAGGCCGCATCTCGACTGATATGTTATATTTCGTATTCACTGTGTTGCGATATAAACCTTCCAAACATTTTTTTGTGAAATTTCTCGAATAGATGTCATTGTGATAAAATTGTTGTTGGTTACTTCACTCTTCAAGTGCTATATGTACATTATTATGAAAGTTAATAGTTAAGCGCAGTTTTCGGCCATTGTTTAACTAAATTGTATGATCGTGTTTTTAGCGTTATTTTGAAGATGGAACAAAATAAGATGTTTTTTCGGTGCCTTATGTTTTTTTACGATCGCGAAGGAAAAAGTGTAACACACACAAAATAACCGATATATATATACAGTATATTGTAACAATTCAGAGCTATTGTGTGTGTGTTAAATGTGGTTTAAAAAATCGTAACAGTGATATGACATTCAAAGACGGTGTTCGCTCTGGATGGCCGTTTACCACTGATAGCGATCTAATTAAGGCTTTGATCGAGAATAATTCTACGACATTCTACGACACGATCGATTGCTGAAATACTGAAAACCATAACCTTTATACAGAAATATACGGGCAGCCCTATTTAATTCGTTACATGTTTTTTACACCTTCAAGCGAAATTTTTGTCTTAAGAAAAAAAATTACAAACTTTTCTTATGTATGAGAGTTTCACCTGTTTTATTGATATCATATTTTACGTTAATCCTTGGCCATCTCTGTGGTCTTGTTGGTAAGACGCTTTACTCGAGGGTTTCGGGTTCGATTCTCGATTATATTAAAAAGAACGATAAAAAAGACTCCTAATCCATCCAAGTTCGTTTGATAACAATATTGTCGCGCGCTCGAGGTGTGCGAGTTTTGTTGCAACTTCACGTGAGGTAGTATTGTCAACACGTGTGATAACTACGAGTAAGGTTCGTCCCTACTGCAGAGGTTCTAAATTCGAAGGGTAATTAAGATAATTTTACCTTAATTTACCTTAATTTCGGTCACGTATATTGAAGGATATCATATGAATATTTAAATATTGAAAATAAAATTCAATATCCTTTTTGGTGATTCGGAATGATTAAGAACAACTTTGAAGAAAATTTGAAGTTGTTTTATACCGTAAAAAACAATTAGATTTTTTGTTTATACATTTTATTTACGTCCGAAAAAAAGTCCTTGGATTAAAATTTCATAACACTATTTTGAAAAAAAAAAACGAAGAAATTAAGTTAAAGGCCAGAAATATATTTTAAAATTACTTCTTGCATGTTAAATCAATGCAAGAACCGTATTATAATATGCTGTTTGCTTTGACAGATTGGCATTTCTTATTTTACTTGAGGCTGAAACAAAAATGGTGTTAATTGTACGATATTTTATACAATCAAGGATATTAGTTTTAAAAAAATATATATATCTACGTGACTAGAGTTAGTTTGCATCAGAATGCTATAAATATATTTTACTTATCTGAGAATTTTTATTTTAAATGATTTATTTTCAACTCATAATTTTGAAGAGAACGTATTTTAATAGTTCTAATGATTATATTTCCTTCACATTGTATTTCGTTACATGAGTACAACCTGGCAGGCTTAATACTATTTGACCATTTCTTCCAACCCTTCGGAAAACCCGACCTGAAAAGTAGTTACTAATTTTAGCAACTAGGCTAAAGCAGTTTATAAATTAAATAATTAGAAGCAAAACTAATATTTATAACATTATTACGCAGTTGTGTATTTATTTACATGGATGTAAACCATCACGCCTTTTCTCTGTCGGAAAGATAGAATGGAGAGAGCGTTAATCTAAATCTATTGTTTCCTCAACATTTAGAAAACGTCTCATACAACTCCATCGATTTTTGGGACTCAACCTTTCCTACACTTGACTAAACCACATGTATATTTATCTTTTCTTAGATATTTTGGAAATTTTACGTTCAGTGTCACAACTTATTTCAGAGGTTTATATTATAAAAGCTTTTTAATCAAATTTACAGTATTTTAATAGTTAATTCGCAGAAAGTTATTCACATAATCCTAATTTATTGGATAAAGTTGAAGACGCTTAACGAGCGACTAAACCATGTACAGAAGAAGAAAAAATCATAGAAATTAATTATATATTGCCTTATTTTATCATGTAAAATAAAGCAACAAAATGTATCTTTGATACAGTTGTTTTTTTTAAGGCTCAAGATTTATTATAAAATATCTTTGATTTCCTCCGCTTTACCTGAGATAGAGAAACCTGATGTTTAGGGCGTTTGTGAAACCTTGAATAAGTATGTGTAGTTGTTAACCCTGGTCAAGTACTTGTTAACACTGATTAATATCAACAATATGACAACTACATCACAACCAAGGAAATTACCATCGACTGAATCTTGTAATTCGCAGTTGAACGTTTTGTCTTAAATCAACTTTACAGCCTATTTGAGTATGATTGTTAGATTTGTCTGAACCTTCCATAATAACAAGCACTGAAAATTATCCTGTCAAAGTTATTGACGCAAATATGTCTCTAATGTCAGTGATTTATAGCGACAGTGTCGTGAGTGAAAAAATGTTTAATAACAGTTATAAAATCTCACCTGGCATCCCTCTGTGACCAGTGGTCTGGCCTCGAACATCTCAATAAATCAGCGAGGAAGGAAGCAGTCAGAGTGGTGGATCATGATTAACACATTAGTGTGGTACGTGTTAACACTTACGGCATTTTATTGCCGGCACACATGTTACCTGTTAGGAGCAATTAAAATTTGATTCAGTCACGATCTCACCTACTTATCCTGGTACAATGTCGTCAGTTTATGGTTTGAGTAGGCTGAATGCACTCAGAGAAAAGGATATACAATAGGCAATAAAAAGAAAGAACAATTTCCAGTCTTTGGAGCATTATGAAATTTGCTACACTGAGGAATTATTTAAAAGCTTTTTGTGTATGATAACAAAGAAATCATTTATATATTGGACATATTCAGAACTGTCCATATTGGTTATACTTTTCAAGCAAAATAGTAGCCAGGAAAGAATATTCAGTGAAGTTGATCGTCTTTATTTTTGTATCACATAATTCTTTGTATCATTAGAGCTAGAAAAAAAGTACTCTATTTTACACTTTCATTCTAAGATCACCCTTATATAGTTATAGTTAAAACCCCTCGCGTAACAAGAAAAATTCATGGAGAGTGGATATAAAAAAATATTTTAGAATTTATAGCCCATCTAGTTCATTTAAATTTCCAAGTATCGTATTCAGGAAAATTGCCAATTTGATTGCATTTAGAACCTACCGTTTACAGTGTTTAAAGATAGTAATAATAATATTTAAAATACAAAGGATCGAATATAAATTTTAATAATACATAAGAAGTGTTTCTTCTGAAGGAAGAAAAAAATAGATGTGTTTTGGCTTTCTGCATTTTTCGTTAATAGATTTTCATCGATCAAAGATATTAAGATTGTCTGGACTACTCAAGGCTCTATATCACAATTTCAAATTAATAAACCTCAAAAAACGTGCCTTATTATCAGTAAACCATACGATCTTACTACCATCTTTTATACTCGTATACATGAGGAAGAACAAAGGTCTCAGGACGCTATGCTGTGGAATACTGAAGGTACTTTGTGAATCACTGCTATATTTATTTTACTCGATCAGTTACATTCAATCATTCAGTCACGAAACTAATTAGGAGCAGTCACTCCTATTCCCAAGATTTGCTAATGCCATATCGAATGTGTCGGCCAGATCAATAAATTTTCCGATTTCCCTCCTATTTTAGTCGAGATTAGATATTTTAAATTCATCAATTGGCATACGGCATCTGTGGAATGATTTGTTTAGTACTTAAACTGGTAAACAGATATATTTTTTTTCAAACCGATGTACTTGGTATTTTTTTACAATCTTTTAGTTTTAGTGAAAATGTACTCGATAACAATACTTGTCTTTAATTTTCCAATGACATATAAATCTGCCCAATTGTTTTGATATTTTAACAAGCTTAAGCACATTCGGAAATGGGACTGATAAGTCTTTTATGTATTAAATATGTGTGCCAGATGGTTACATACTTCTTTATATTTTTTTGTGTGCTTAAATATATATTTTGTTAGTTTCGTGTCTATACCAACATTTGGAGTAAAAAAATGAACTAGAGATATAAGAAGATATTGCGCCTCCAGAATGTTTTGAGAAGCGTTTAAAAGATAAAAAATAGCGTGTACTACTTTATTACCAAAGTTGCCGAGTATGTATTGTATTTGTGTTACCAAATTATACAAAAATTGTCACGTATTTTTTTTTCTTGATCTTGCTAAAAATTGTATTAAAAATATTATTGGCCATGAGGTGCATGGCCGCGGGATAACGCACTGGATTTCCATGCGGAAGGTCGCCGGTTCGAACCTCGCGCTGTGCTACTCCCCTTAAATAACAAATACATTTTTTCGTCTAGTATTCGGAGTTATAGGGATACCTTTGACTTCGTTCACATCCACTATTTAAAAAAAAAGAAAAAATATGCTGGTATTATCCGATCGTCTAACTTCAGGTGTACCATCGGACCCACTACAGCGGTGTAGCCGGTAAGTTTGCTGGTGTTCAAAGACTCACTCACTCAAAGAGGAGAAAAAAAGAAAGAAACAAAGACTCTGCGGCACAGCTTCGCTTTTCGACTGAATTGACGTTGGAATGGCGAGGGGATCCTCGACTACGAGGCCCAGCCACGAACATTCAATGGTATATTGCAATTAACACTTTATTGTATTATTTTCACATTTTTACCCTTTATATTTTTCTTAATTTTTGCAGTAGGTAGTATTTGTTGCCTAAATTGTTTTATTATTAACCATCCGATGGATTTGGCACAGTCTTCTTATTCAAGCTGTTTCTCTTTTACAAAACGTGTTTATCGATATCTTATTTTTATCCAGCAAAGTAATTTCAAATAAGTTTAACAACACTATTATTGATTATTTGAATCAAAATATAAATAAAAAAGTTTTTTTCACCAAGTGCTTGAACTCATTGATCTATTATATATGCATTAAAGCTGAATAAATAAATTTTGAATATTTTTTCAGGTACACTGTTAAAAAGTGATTGGTAAATCATTAGTGCGGTGAACTTAATTATCTCTTATTAAAAATAAGTCTGTTAACCTCTTTTAGATGAGCATTAAAATACGATGTACAGCGAATTTTCTACTCCAAAGTGCTCATTTTCAGCGATTTGTAACCATGTACTTGTAACAGTGAAAATTGCGCAAATAATACTATTTAGAAGCTAATATTTTACATATTGAGTACAAAATGTAAATAAAATTATTACACGAAGTTAAAGTTATTACACGAAGAGAGAAGGACATAGATTTTATTTGAAAAAAAAACTAACATGCTATCAAGGAGATTTTGAGTCTTTCTAATAAAGCATAAATCAATACAAGTGCTTTAAAAAAATAAACGTAATTTAAAAAAAAAAAGGAACTTTACTCCAAATATATAATAAGCCTACTCGTACATCACACTCAAAGACAAATATAAAATTTTAAACAAATAAATTAAATGTTGAAGAAGAGATTTTTAGGATTCCTTTAAAAGTATTCTAACACAAGTGTACTGTTTTACAAAAATACTTTTTTGATAAAAATTAGCAGATCTTTTGCTAACCAAAGTCTTAATTTCTAATAGTTTATCATTGTTTTTTTCTGTCTATACTTTTTGTTAAATATTCTCAAAGTGTATGTTAAGAAACTATGCAAGTTCCTATAAAAAGGCAAAACACAACTAAAACAAGTTGCATCAACATTTTGAGATCTAACATTACATTATCTTATTCCACTATTAAAAATGTTATCAATATATAAACTGAATGTACAATTTTGCCAAATTGATTTATTTAGAATGATATCCTCATGCATATAAAATAACAATCATAATTCAATATTTTATTCAAAAAATGTCAGTGGATAAAACTGAGATATAACTATAAATAATATTTCAAGTATTCTGAATAGTTTCATGCTCGGAATTGTTTTACAATAGACAACCGAGGCATTAAACAGTAGAAATAAAATATAATGTTTCCTTTGACGTTTTAACGACTGGTAGTTAAAAACCACCAACTATTTTATAAAGTTATATATTATTTAAAAATACTAGCTTTGGTTTGGACGGATCAATGGTAAATTGATACACGATTTTAACCTCTTCAATATGGGAATATTGAATGGAAATTTAAATATATATCTCTTGTTTTTTTTTATAAATTATGCAATAGAATAAGAAGTGAAAAGATTTTTAATTAAATATCTTCGTCACATATTATCACCTCTGAACAAATACTGAATTATATAACTTCATTAAGACAGTATAGTTTCAAATCAATTCCTAGATTCTTTCTTCTTTATAAATAAACTGTTATGATGATAGTTGATATTTTTTACTTTCCGTGTTGTATTAGGTGTTAACATAAGTTGTGTCCGTTTTTTTTAATTAAAAAAATGAGCACCAAAAGTAAAACAAAATGGTAAAGGTTATACGTCATTCGAAAGAAAACTTTCTGCTCTATAAGATATTGTATTTGCTTTTACGTTACATAAATTATTTTATTTGAATACAAGCCTTCAAAATGGAATGTCAAGTAGACTAAAGTGAGCATTTTCGACACCTCCCTCTAAAGTAAAGGAATAAAGCTGCCAAAGCTGCTCGCGATATTTGCGAAGTGTACGGTGAAGACGCAATGAATTAAAGGACAGCTCGTCGATGGTTTTTGGGTTTCAAAGACGGTAATTTCGACATGAAAGACATGGAGCGTTCCGGACGACCAGTGGACTTCGATGAGGACCGCTTAAACCATATAATTCATGAAGATCCCCTTCAAACCACCGTAGAATTGGCTGAGCAGATGAATTGTAGTCACATGACTGTATATCGCCATCTTAAATCAATGGGAAAAATCCAGAACTTCGGCGCTTGGGTCCACATGTTTTGAGTGAAAACAACAAAAATCTACGGTCGACAATTGATTTTTGAGAACCGTATAATCCTTGTATTTGGTCAGCGTTTATATGATATGTCAAAAATAATCTATTGATGATCAATAAAATACTCTATCTAGTTTTTTTTTCATTCATAAGTAAGGGGTAAGCAAAAAACAAATGGATTCTTTTAATCTTTAACAATTGCCCAGTTATTGAAATTTGTTGTAAATTACGCGCCATTAAAGTTAGATAAGTTAAAAGAAAATTTACAAATATAACATTATGATTAAAATACTTTCCTAGAAACAATTGTCTTAGTCTTTATTGCAGTTCAACTGACTAAAACATATTCAACTTGGATTCTCTAGAGAAAAATAGATCAAATGTAAAAAAAATTCCTAAACTTACTCGGCTTTGTACGTGTAATTCAATCTGATTTATTTTAATTGTGTCAATTCATTAATCTGGCTCTTAATGTTACAACAATATATATTAGATAAATAAAAAGTAAAAATATCTTTCTTGGTATTGCGCCAAAGCCTTTCATTTTAATATACGTTCGAGTGACTTTTAATGTCACTGAAATAGCTGTGTAGTATTTTTCTTTTCAGCAATCCGCTCGAGGCTTTCAGATTACAAAGAATTTTGTAGGTTTTGCGGTCCACACTACACACTTGTGCTAACATCATTGTGTTTCGTAATTCAAAAGGTAGGTGTATTACGAAGCTATACCACAATTATATGATTGTGATTTTCAAAGTATAATAAATTAAACATTTGTATTAAAAAAATAAAATAAAGAATTTCAAAATGGGAATAAATTTCAAACAAGGGGGGAAATTATGTTTTTGAGGAAATATTAAAAGTTTGTGTGATTTTAATTTTTTCCGTGATTGTGAAGGTTTTCTTATATTTTACTGCTATTGTTCGTTAAATCGCAACATAGATAAAACGTTTTGATTATCTATGCATAAAATATTATTTAAATAATATGTCAGAAGCTTCGAAAGAACGGGATTTAAGAACTCGTAAAATTTTAATTATCATTTATTATTGTACAATAATACTATTTGATTTATATCATTTTAATTTTTTTTGTATATTTAGCAGATAGCTAAGGATAAAGCATAGTTCAAAAAATTTGCAAGACGAATTCTTAGAACATTTTACGACATAACAGTTGTCTAGATAATCTTAGCAATACGGTATGTATCCCAAAGGAAATGTTTATTACGGAAATTATTTGTAGATATTTCAAAATAATTAGCACATTACACTGAGATCGAATAACACCCAATGGTAAAATAGTATTATAGTTATAAATAATAATTACTCTACCCCGAGTTTATAATTACCGCTCATACAAAATCAAAATGCTAGCACAGTGCGAGTAAATACAGAAATACAATATAATACAATAAAACATATAAATATCAAAACAATTTTTAAATAAATATCAAAAAAATTCTTCGTTTTCCAGATTTATTGTATACGTATGTACTTCTTTTTACTATGATTCATACAGTTTATAGTAAAAAGAAGTACATACGTATACAATAAATCTGGAAAACGAAGAATTGGAGATAGCTTGAAAATTATTTTATGGAGTGAATTATGTGGTGTAGATTTTTTTTCACAACTTGTTTTTTTTAATCATTTAGTCAAATTACCTTTCAATTGGTGTGATATCTAAACATATGTCAAAATTGAGTGAATAATTATGCAAAAAATGAATATAAAATAAAACCCAATAATAAACAAGCAAAAACAATTTGAATAAATCATCTCGAATACCTTGACAGAATTTTTTGCGTTATATACTGAAAAAAATATCTGCTAACACTCACTGTAAAATACTTAAATCAAAATTTGTAGACTTAAGTATTGAAGGAAACATAACCATTAGTGAAAGTGAATTTAAATATCTTTGACACATAAAGTAAAAAATGTAACACTGCATCCATATCTTCACAACGGAAAATATAATATTGCATCCATATCTGCACTAAGGAAAATATAACATTGCATCCGTATCTTCACTAAGGAAAATAAAAGAATGAATATGTTTCAGATATTCAAGTCATTAACAGTTTTGTGTAAGTTTCACTTCAAGCAATAAGCGACATTCAAATGGGACGAAGCAATTATAAACTATGTTTAAATTTAATGAAGTGAATATGCTAGTGAAACTTGGATGCGGCAAAAAAGTGATGAAATTAAAATAAATGCAGTAGAAATGCGAGAGTTTCGTGGAATGTATTGTAAAAACACTGTTTTACAGAATAAAGAATAAAGACCTCAAGAAAAAAATGTAGATTGAAAGAAGATGTAGTGCTCTCTAGATAAATATTTATAAAAATATCCTATACCAATAGTATAGAAGGCACCAGACGTTTGGGAAAACTTAGAAAAACATGGCACGATCAAATCAATCAAATTCTGAAAATGGGAAAAGTAAAAGTTCTTTATAAAAGGAGAGATTCCATAAAGAGGTGTATGGGCATGGTAGAAGCAATAAATGTTTGCCAGAATAGAATGAAGTGGAGATCTATTATCTCTGCCTAAATCAATAGACACATGGCGTGATGGTGATGATGATCATACTTGTTTTGTGATTTATTTTATTCGTACTAAGAAAATAAAAATACCCCCTTATTGCACATACCCCTTATTGCACATACCCAATGATTGATTAATAATGCATAAGAAATGAAACAATAAAGAAGTGAGGCAAATTGTGTCCGTGGATCGATCATATCGGACTCCGCCATCTCGCTAGTGGGCATTAGTATTGGGTATGGTCCGACTTGGGAGCGGATCCAGTCACGAATGTGGACACGGCCAACAATACTTCACTTTCATACGAGTACTCGGAAGTAGAGGGAAAAGTATGTTGTTTGTTTTAATTTAATGCTTTGGGAACAGAATTTGTCTTCATTATAAAACACTTATTTTGCTTCCTCTACAATACCCTGCGTCACTTCTTCAGTGTTCAGTTTATTTTCCATTGACTATCGTACTTGCATGCTGTTCAACGAGTTTCATCAGCAAACTAACTGTCTCCGAATTTTTATTTCGAAGTAATCTTGACTCGTGCTTGAGCGAAATTAATGAAAAAAAAATTGATATATGTAATCCTTACCAATTATTCTCAAAAAATGTAAAAAAAGCGCAAGTATATGTGCGAGTATCGTTGTCTCTTCAAGTGCAGCCGTGTTACCAATATGTGAAATGATGAACCACGAGTTCTGTGCCCTCTCTAGTAGTTTTAAGCCCAAAGGCTTGATTACTGGGGCCATGGACAATATTGTTTCGCGTCATCGCATTTCAACATGTTATCAACATATCAGTTTAAACATGGATACCACATGAAGAAAAAAATCTCTTCCTGAACAATGTTGTAGTTATTTGATGACCGAAGACTGCTCGACATTCATATTTTAGTACTTACAAACTGCAATAAACATCGAATCACTTGATCGTCTATGAATGCGATTGACTAAAAATATAAGTCGCAATCTTGAAAATTTGAATATAAAGGATAATGGAGCGATGGGCTGGGATAAATATGGCAAACAAATGTCGTACCATACCATAAATATCCCAAATGGGGTACATATGGTATGGCTCCACATATTGAGAAGTCACATTCCCAATAGTCTAAAGCGCTAAGTGTACATTCCACATAGGTATCTTGCAAGTATTGACATACGGTACAGAAGACATTCACAAATATATCTGCAGAAAAACTCTGAACATCATAAAGAGTAAGTGAGAGAGGCATTCTCCATACAAGATAACGATACGACATTAGAAATACTGAAATCAGAAGAAGACCTGTCGCCACTGGCGTCATAAAAGTCAATTTGTACTGTAGTGGGTTAAAACTGGCCATGTTGCTCGCTAAAGTGATGATCGGTTGACCTGAAAGTTGTTACACTGGAAGCCGAAATAATTTTGAAGACCAGTCGAAAGACCGCCGAAACGCTGTGAGGATGAAAAAACGCCGAGATAAATAGTGTAGAACAGAGTGAAATATTACGGACACTTAGTTTTTATGTTCCCGACAATCTTAACCATGCAAGAAAATATCCCCTATTCTGTGTACTAACTTACAGAACCATTTTTATGGTTAAACACTCAGTAACGCGCGGTTTCGATATATTAAATCAATTGAGTAATACAGTGTGTGTGTATACATTATCGGCCCCGCCTAACCCTATGACATGAATCCTCTTTAATATTCTTCCATGTGAATAAAATTTAATCAGCCTTACATCATGTAACAGGAAAAATCTTTATAATGTGGTGAAAACAACATAAAAAATGTATCGCAATTACATAAATGGAAGCTCAAGACCCAGGACAAACAGTGGATAACGGGAATGGGAGAGGCCCATGTCCAGCAATGGCTGAAAAAGTTAATGCAGACAAGCTCTATATAATCGATAAGGAGGACTCTGGTGTTGTCAACTCGTCAACGTTTATGATTCTCAAGCCAGAAGAATAATCTTTTTGAAAGTATATTGTCGATATATTTAGCACTTGTTTTGTTGATGTGGGTGAGAAGTATTTTTTAAGAGTTTTTTTTTTATTCAGTTGGATCTTTTTTTTAATCAGGTGTTAACATGCTCTAAAGATGTAATCGGTTTATATCAGCCGTCTCACTGGGCTCATTTCCTGTTTATGGTAGAGACTGTTGTATATATGAAGATAAAGGAAATGAAATTAAATATGCGTATCTGATTATAAGTTGTGGCTTTCTATTGAGATTATTTGACAATAACATAATAATGACAAATCATTATTAATAAGTAATAGGGATTGATGTCCTCATTATGTCTTAATTTAAAATAATTGATCGAAATAGTTTACATTTAAATTTACTCGCAAAATATATTGAAATTATTGAAAATTATAAGAAATAAAAATTGACGAAAGCGGATGTATAGTATGTTATGCTAGCAAGTGGCTTGATTTTAATGAGAATAAAAGTGCGCGTGATTTTAGAAATATATAAAATAATGAAATAACGAGATTTAGCATATGAAACGTTAGCTTGATAGATTAAATATACGGATGTAATAAAAACGTTTTCAAATCTAAAAGGTAAGCAATAAAAATATGATCAACAGTGGTATAAAAATATGATTTTATTGATTTTTAATATTCACAATAGGATTTTTATGTTTTGGTCATAAACATAAATTCTTGCCTATTTTAAGAAGCTCATTTGGGACTTAAAACCAACATTCGTGTTTAATAATTAATATTTTATTAAGCGTATATATATATAATATGATAGTATCAAGTGTCCGTAACAGTACCTGTAAGTCAAATAGATTTGTAGAAGTCTCAATGGGGAAATATCAATAAAAGTTTAAATTGATAGGTTTATAAAATTCGTTGTTATAAAGTCTGTGTAAAAGCTTTAATTTAAATGCTCAGGACATAATTATTTTAATCAGTTACAGTAAAATATCCCATATTTAGGACGAATATCCTACCTAAGTAAAGTTGAATGTAATTTGAAGAATTCGAAGAGAATTAAGGGTACAAGGGGAACGAAATAATGAACATCATTAAATGTCTTGTTTTATTACGGAATATACATTTAACCCGAAATTTGAGGTGGTCGCTGTCTATGTGGCAGATAAATGTCACTCGAAAAACATTAATTACGAAATATTTTCTGGTATTATCAAAGAAAATGAAAAATATGACTTGTGAAAAAAACCAATTTTCACCTATTTTGCAAACATTGTTGGTTCAATATGTCACTCTTTCCGGACCTCGTTTCATTTCTCGAACTTTTATTATATTACAATTTCGTGGTATACAGTAAAACCTGGTAAACTTCTCGTTATGTGGAAACCTATTTAAACCAAACGAAAGAGGCATTCAGTTAAAACCAGACTGGAATATATATTTTTATTTAGTTTTAGGGATGAGATGAGTTGCACTAAGAAAAAATGGTGTCAGTAGTGATATGCAAGGGAACAAGGATATCAGAAATGGATTCATGATGGAAATTGATGTGGAAAATATGTTCATTCTATTATATATAAGTATTCTTTATGGCTTGGTATTCTTTATACCAAATATTGTTATTTGCCAAACATCAGAAACATCATTGTCGGTTCCAATGAATCGTACTATTTATTCATGATTTGCAACCTTTTTTAAACATAACAAAAAAGAGAGTTTTTGATCAGTACTAAAGTTATTTCTTTCTAATTATTACTTCGTTATGAGAATTTATGGCTATGAAATAAGAAAATTAAAAATAATATTCTGTAAACTGTCTTGTAAAAGTTACAAAGGTTATTTTATATGAGTCAAACCACTGTGCTTCGATAAGATTAGACGGCTAATTTTAATATTGCCGATTGCAATAGTGAAGTAGCAAAACAGTGGTGAGACTAATTTATGGACCGACTTCCCCGGGCCCGAGGGCTGGGCCGGGACAATGCCAGTCGCTGCATTATATCATTCAGCCCCTACCAACCAACGTAACACTTGTTTGTTACAAAACAATACACATAAATACTAGTTTCTTTTAGGTACTAATTAACATATTTCAAAGACCGAATGGAAATTAAGTGATTTATGAAGGTGAAAAAAAATCTTATCTGCATATTAGAAAGTCGACCGTCTTAATACCGAGATAGATTCTCTGACTGGATTTTGTATTGTTTTATCGTTTAAGCAAAGGAATTTGTTTTTAATACACTTAAATAAATGTTTTCTTTAAATTTAGAGTCGATCTTTCATGTCTTATGTTTTTATATCGCATTTAATTAATTTATTTTTTATTTAATCTATGTGTTATCAAAAATGATCCTTTTAATTACATGATATCGCATTTGATGAGTCAAATGTAAACTTACCAATCATAAAAGTGCATAGGTTTATGGAAATTTCTTACAGAAATACCAATTAAGTATTTATTTTCTGGTTACGTTAATTTATTAATGCACATAAATTACTCAGGTTTTCTTCGCTTCTATGTGAAAAAAAAATGGAAAATTGACAACCTCAGTGAACTAGTAAGTACATATTCGATTCAAATTCATAACAATAATTTTAAGAAAGGTTTCAAGTCTGGTTTGAACTAAGCATTATTAAATATCTTCTTAGTTGGATGGAAGGGATACCCACGTGGCAATAAGCCCACCAGGTTTCACTAAATAAAACGAAATTGAAATATAATAAAATAATGAGATGAAATAAAAAAATCGTACTGTCCGAAAAGTAATTTCGTTATTTCAAGTCAAACCCGAAAAACTTTTTTAAGAAATACATCACTGACTAAATCAAAATTTTCAAGATAGACCAACCCCTTTAATAGAACAACTTATTTTTCTCACGACTATAGCAAATTATTGTACTTGGTGTTCTCGATATTTTCAGTGTGTGAAAAAAAATTCGTGTCGTAGAACGCGGGTTATTTATTCACTCAGACTTTATTTGTTCGTCATCAGTGGTAATCGGTTTTCAAGAGCGCATACATCACTGTCAAGTGTCGCATCACTATTTCAAATAAAATTAGCTTAACACGATCGCTTTCTTAATCGTCGTCATTTACTGCTCGTATATTTTTTGGTTTATGTCGTATTTTTCCTTTGCGGTAGTAAAAAAGCGTCAAGTATCGAAAAAACAACTAATTTTGTTCTATATTTAAAATGTGGAACAAATCAAATCACTCGATCCATTCAAGTCAACAATAGCCGAAAAATTTACTATACCATCAATAATAATTTATATTCAGTACGTTTGGAATAAAAAAACGATGATTATTTTTCCTAACGTAAGTTATTCGAGAGATACGAACCTACTTTCCAACCCAATATTTTGTTGCTAAGAATAATTTAAAATAAATAAAGTAAAAATCATCAATAAAAAAATTGGGAGTATGTAACATAACATATTGCAAATATTTCAACAATGCGCATCAAAACAAATGTAGCAATATTTATATGAAAATATCACGAGCATGAGTGAAAGAAGAATCTTTTGTTTGTAACAAAAAATGCGAGTAGTAACGTGGCCTACAAATTGAAGCATAAAGATTCCAATTTCTTTTATGGATCACAATCGAATTACATAAGAACTCTTATTTATACATTGAACAAAAAAATTTACTGCTTCGCTCACAATATCAAATATAAATCGATATTTGCCATGATCGTAACGAAGAATGAAAGTCCAATAGAAAGGCTTTGAAAATGTTGGATATGATGCAAAACTAAGTCGATCACGACATTCAGTCAATAGAAGTCGTATCTCTCCAGTTATGCCGGGAGTCTTACGGAAGATTTATGATGGCTTATGATTAAGTAATTGGAAATAAAAAACAATAAAGTTTTATTGATTCTTTGATATGAAATATCTACGTTAGTTTGTAACGCGTTTATAATATTTTGTTAGATAAGATTACTTGATACTTGGAGGCATGCACGAAACTTGACCAAAAATGGAGAATTTGTTATTTGTATGTCCGTTCATATTTCGTTTCATTTTTTTCTTCGGGGCACGATTTTGATTGAAAGTGAGTTTATACATTGATTTAAAAAATTTACAGAATATAAAATTATTCAATGTTTATTTCACAAATAAGTTAATTAGTCAAAATGTTTCAAAACGATTTACTTCATAAATTTTATGCAAGATATGATGGAAATATTATATTAGTGATACTCACACGTAAAAAAGATAGTGATATTGTATTGTATTACATTTTCGTTATCGTCATGTGGCAACTTACTGCCGATTAGAAACTTGTCAAAAGTCCTGATATGAAAACTGAACTGATTAATATCCTTTAAACTTTAAACAAATAAGTACAAAGAATAATTGAACGCGGAACCTTCGGGTCAGAAGACATGTCTTTTACCAACTAGACTATGGAAAACGTCATTGATTTGTTCTTGTGATAACTCTCATGTTATTAACTTATTCTTAAATATTTGAACATAGTTGATATAAATATATTGTACTTTAAAACTAATGAATATTTTTAATGAATTCAATGTTAATTTTTCTCAATATACTCTTCGTTTTCCTTTATATTTAAACAAACTGTATTATGCAAAAGTATGGAACATATGAAATTTTGTCGTATTTTTCATGTTAATAAATATATTATCATATTTATGGTTTTACAATTATAGTAATACAAATACAGTTAGTTATCTATCATTTTTATATAACATTGTACTGTTATGCAATATAATATAATATTTAAATGAAGGATAACTGTATTTGGATCATTGCTCTCCAGTTTGTATACAAAAGTTTATAGATTAAGGGATTTCTCCACATATGGCCATTAATACACAGAGCATTTTTTTTTAGAAAATGAAATATCTGACTTTGTCAAAGAAACCATCACTCATATTAAATTCATCTCCTAAACTGGTTGCATGACATTTAATGAATTTCGATCGAAGGCAAAAAACAACCTTGCAGGTGAGCCTTCCATAACCTTGTTGGGAATGGATATAGTTTCTTCAAGATTCACCAACTTACTGAATAAATATACGAGTATATTGTAGATCGCGATTGAAAGACAGGTAGGTATCTGGGACAGTCAGTATATGATATTTTTGTCTCCGGAAATTTGCCAACTGATGCAGTTAACAGTTAAGTAAACGCTTTGGTGGATTTTGCTTCGGTCATTGCAATAGACAGTTGATCGGGATACAGATAATTTTCGACTCTGGATAAACTCCCCCAGTTGACGTTCGAGGAGCAGGAGAGGAGATAATTCACAAACTGTGACTCTTGACTACAACTGTGATATCTGCATTTGTGACGCATCTCCTGAATTTCGAGGTGAGGCTCACAGATCCGCCCCCTCAGCGATGAACCATATTATTGAGTAAAACAGGGCTATTACGTATAAGATTTCTAGATATGGACTTCTGTATTGCTGGTCCTGTTCAGGGTAATAGTCTGCCTGTGATGCAATGCTCCGAAGATTATCTGAAAGCTTGCAGAGGAACGTTATAAACGCCCCTTCTTACAATTGGTAATCAAGGCGCTCTTGACGGGGCTCATCGTCACTAAATAGTACTAAAGAATAAACCATCTTCATCAACTTATACAAAATAATTTCAGTTTAAAAATTTCTTTTTGTGATGATTGAATAAAAGTGAAGTTAAAAATCGTCTTTAAACCTCTTTTTTAATACAGATAAAAGAAAAACTAGACTCAATGAGTCATGACTAAGCAAATCGTTTCATTTTATATACTCGCTACTTGTTTTACCAAAGTAACCTTGCTCATTTATTTGTAATGTGTTTTAAGGAACACCAACAGATGCGAGAAATGAAAAAAAAAAACACTAAAGCACGTGTTCAATTTCTCTATCAATTTGGAGTGTTGGAAGTGTTTATAATAAATCATATTACGTGCCAAATGAGTGAGGGGCTCATTTCACTCACCGTAGGGGATGCTGGTTCATCACCGCAGTACAGGGAGAAACCCTCACCTGGCCGACTCAATTTTCCACCCCTAACAGATGCCTTCGAGTAAATAGCCGTATAGAATTACAAATTAAAAACGAATCGATTTGGGTGAGATATAGATGCAATGTGTTATAGAGAAAACGTATTTGAGGAGTTTTATGTTCTTTTACATGAATTGTCGGATTTTTTGTTAAAGATAGTCATTACAATAAAAATAAGGTCAATTTATACAGTGTCGTTTAGATAGCACATTCCTCTCAGTAGTGCTCTAATTTGGAATTTGAATCCACGTGATGGATTAAAAATATTACAAAATAAATATACGCTATACCACTTGACTGTAAAGAGAGAAATATGACCAGTGCACTCATTACACCGCACGGGTAATTACCCACATCAGCATACTATATGTTTAGAAATATTGCAAAATAAAAATACCAAGGGAAGACGAACTACGGAGAAACCTTTATAGATCTTGCAATATGTTATAGTAACAAATTCTGCTTTAGGTGGAGTGTAGTATAATATATATTGCTCATACATGATCGTAAATTTTGAAGAGATCTTTTAAAAAGGGTTGTCTTCAAATTCTTTACTAAGCTGCACACGCCACCTATATCTCTAACACTTAGAGCCAGAGAATTCTACGCCACAGGACCAGCAATGACAAAAGTCGTATATGATGGAGCTGGAACAATAAATTTATTCGATGAATTTGAAATCGACCTCAAAGTTTTACTCTTCTCCAAAAGAACAGCTCTCAGACACATATTTGAAAAATACGATGAAGACATTCCATTAAGGGACTTGAAAAAAAAGACATAAAGTTTAACATCAAGAGGGGCCTGGCGGCGCGGTAACGCACTAGACTTCTGTGCTGAAGGTCGCCAGTTCGAACATCGCACTCTGTTACATCCCTTGAATGACGCAGGCATTTTTCCGCCTAGTATTCGGGGTATAAGAATACTTATAACTTCGGTCACAGATATTCTTTTTAGAAAATAAAAAATAAAAATAGCCCCTTCGTGACACTTAGACAATAAAAATAGCCCCTTCGTGACAAAAATAGCCACTTCTGAAACTGTTTTACTGAAGAATGTGTAGTCTTATTGAAGACTAAAATCATACAAAGCACATTTTTTTTATTAAGAAGACTAATATGAAAATTTGACGTTACCTGTTTTATGTACATTATGACCTCCGTGGCATTGTGGTTGAATTGTCATCTTCATGTATGATCACTTTTGTCTACTGGTGATCAAGAATTATAAAAGTTGATTAATTCTCGACTGAGAATTCAAGCATAGATTACATTGTTCATAAAAACGTGTCAAAACGTTGATTTAATTTCATTCCACATTTATAGTAATTGACACATTTATCAGTTTTGTCCAACGAACATGAATTCCAAGTAAATAGTTTAGTTTTGTGAATTAAATAAGTAACCTTTTTTTTAATAATGAAGACCAAATTGTAAGTCAAATGATAACAGGAATCATTTGATGATTTAAATATAACAAATACAATCACATCTGAGGTTAGGAGACATGATATTGAGAAGAAAAATAATGGATGAAACAGGAAACACACCATGTCATTGAAGGGAAATAAAATGTTTGAATATGACTAATTGAATATACGTGTAACTTGTCGTCGATTTCTTATATTTCTTTTCCTGGTTTAATATTACCTTACCAAAAAGGAGGAAAAGACATTTTAGAATGAAAATACATTTAATGATCCTTAAATTTGTCTACTTTTTCTTCCACCACATCTAGATTTCTCCATAGAAGCAAAGGTACTACAAACTAAAATGTTCTTTAACAATGTACTAACCAAAAGCGCTTAATCTTCAGCGCAAATTCGTATGATTTATAGTCTAAATGAAAAATCCTATAATATTGGTGTATGTATCCCGGGACATGTGCAATATTGTGAGTTGCAAATAACGGGAGATTGAAAACCTACAATATTTTTCTCGTCAAGTATAATGGATTCGTCAGATTTCGTTTCCCACAAGTGTTCATTAAAATTGGATTGTCGGGTGGCGTGTGACCCCTTCAATATATAGATGAATGCGTGTACGGCTCATGGGGGATTCGATTTAATAAATTATCATAACAAAAGTTGAGTTGTGATGGTGTTAATCTAGAGGGGCGTATCGTTGGTGGGAAAGTGGAGAAGTTTGCCAAATTTTTGTCAAACATTTTGATATCAATTAAATGCATTGTCAAGTGTTCCATATACGAATGTTTTTGTTTTGTATTCGGGAAGGAAACCTTGTTTACACATTTGGAAACATTTGCGTTCAAAAAGTAAGATCGGCAATTAAAGATTAACTAAGAAATTCAGATTTATTTGGTGGATATTTTGCATACACATGAATGAAGTATTCAATCAATGTATCAAATAGATTATTAATATGACTTGAGGTGCATGGCCGCGAGGTAACGCACTGGACTTCCTTGCGGAAAGTCGCCAGTTCGAACCCTGCGCCGTGTTCTCCCCTCGAATGACACAGGCATAAGGATACCTATGTATTCGAGGGTATAACTAAACCTAAGACTTCGATCAGATCTAATCTTAAAAAAAATCATTAATGCGTTGTTACTCTGGTATAATACAATCAAAGTATATATCATTTTTAATGTACGAGTATATAGTACAACAATCAGGTGAGCTTGTTGCTTTTAAGAAATCTTTTTCGCTAAAACTATTATTTTTTTAATTTCTTGAATATAATGACCTCCATTGTCTAGTTATAACCCTGAGTTTATGAGATTGGTTTTCACTTCAGACTCCTTTCACATCTTTCTGGTGGGTTGTAATAGATTGTCACATGAAAATCAAACCGTCAGGTTTTATTGTATAAAAGAAAGCGTAATACAATAAAATATAATGTCATTAACATATATTTATAAGTTTTTATTTGGTTACGATTGGGAATCAAACAAGACACTTCCATATGAAAAACCCGTTTTAGTCAGTACTACTAAATCAGAGGGCTTATCGGATACCTCTAGACTTGTCAGATTTGGTTAACTCTTAAGTTGACAGACGACCTCCGTGGCCTGGTTGGTAAGACTTCTGTCTACCATCCTAGGGCATTCGGGTATAATTTCCAGTGGTATTCAAAAGAAGTGTTTATGGTCTTGTTTTCCACTTACAAAACTGGTTTGTTGGGAGAATTCATCAAATGACAGGTTGTGTTGTTTACAAAAAAGTGTAACACAATAAAAGTCAATCTTATTACTCCCTTAAAAATTATTAGTAACTCGTTTAGTTTAATTCTCAGTACTTAAGCAATAAAACAACCTATACCGAATAAAAATTGTGAGAAATGTTATTCTTTACTTAAATAATATTTATTTATATTTTATTTAACAATTTGTATAATACGTGTATTAAAGACTATAATGAATACAGATAACCCACTTACCCTATAGTTTGTATCAGGGTCTCTTGATTATACTTTAACAATGTAATGCATAATCAATTCAATTAAAAAAAATTATACATTTTTAAAATTAAGAATAAGTTTGTAACTCGACCTAGTCAGGGAGTATTCTATGTGTTTTTTTAATACTTACCTGCATAGTCCTTTATATTGGGTGTTAACATAAGTTGTGTCCGTTTTTTTTTCAATTTAAAAATGAGCACCAAAAGTGAAACAAAATGGTAAAGGTTATACGTCGTTCGAAAGAAAATTTTCTGCTCTATAAGATATTGTGTTTGCTTTTACGTTACATATATTATTTTATTTGATTACAAACTTTCAAAATAGAATGTCAAGTAGACGAAAGTGAGCATTTTCGACACCTGTAGTGGACTTCGATGAGGACCACTTAAACCATATTATTCATGAAGCTCCCCTTCAAACCACCGTAGAGTTGGCTGAGCAGATGAATTGTAGTCACATGCCTGTATACCGCCATCTTAAATCAATGGGAAAAGTCCAGAAGTTCGGCGCTTGGGTTCCACATGTTTTGAGTGAAAACAACAAAAATCAACGTTCGACAATTTCTGCTGGTTTGCTCGCGCGTCATCGAGCTACGCATGGTCACAAGCAAAGGTTCCTTTACCGCTGGATCATGACTGGTGATGAAAAATGGTTTGAAAATGGTGATAAAAAAAATGGTGATGAAAAATATTTGAAGGGGATCTTCATGAATAATATGGTTTAAGCGGTCCTCATCGAAGTCCACTGGTCGTCCGGAATGCTCCATGTTTTTCAGGTCGAAATTACTGTCTTTGAAACCCAAAAACCATCGACGAGCTGTCCTTTAATTCATAGCATCTTCACCGTACATTTCGCAAATATCGCGAGCAGCTTTATTCCTTTACTTTAGAAGCAGGTGTCGAAAATGCTCACTTCCGTCTACTTGACATTACATTTTGAAGGCTTTTAATCAAATAAAATAATATATGCAACGTAAAAGCAAACACAATATGTTGTTTATAGTTAAGGCATTAACGTTGTGGAGGTTTAAAGACATTGTAATTTATTTTTAACAAACACTGTTTATTCCACTTTTTTATGACGGTATAACCCTACCGGTTTCAAGGCTTTCACCCCATCTTCAGGGGAGCGCAAACAATACTAAATGCTGTTCGAACTGGCACCGAACTGAAATTATACCTAGCCTTCCTCATCCCCCCGCCTCCAACCGTTGAAGTGTCTATATCGGTGCCAGTTCGAACAGCATTTAGTCTTGTTTGCGCTCCCCTGAAGATGAGGTGAAAGCCTTGAAACCGGTAGGGCTATACCGTCATAAAAAAGTGGAATAAACAGTGTTTGTTAAAAATAAATTACAAACACAATATCTTGTAGAGCAGAAAATTTTCTTTCGAATGACGTATAACCTTTACCATTTTGTTTTACTTTTGGTGTCATTTTTAAATTTGAAAAAAAAAACGGACACAACTTATGTTAACACCTAATACAAAATATTTCGTAATGATACTATATAATTCCTTATTCCTTAACCCTGAGAGATCGGCGCACTGCTATAGCAGTGGAAGAAATTTGTTCTACTCTTGTATTCTAAATGAATATCATTCATTTAGAATACAAGGGTACATATTCTAAAATATATTTATGTTGTAAAAATATTTGTTTTTTGTTTTTTTTGTTGTTTAAAATAAATATTTATCACGAACGTCCGAATCGTAAATATATCTCAGCACTAGATAGACAATTATATTTTTTTCTAGTAGCGCTCTCAGGGTTAAATAACATTTTCTCGTAGCGCTCTCAGGGTTAAATAACATTTTTGTTGACCTCTTTGGTGAAAACTTGCCTATTTATAAATATAATTGTCCATCGTTTTGAAGAAAAGGCGTTAAAACAAATTCAAAGGGAAACAGAAAACCGATATGGGAAATTAACTCGCTATAAATATTACTATAAAATTCAATTGGCATATCGAGTCAAACAAAGTTAAGTATCAAAATATGACATTTATTAGCAAATATACGACGTAGCTTATCGATAAATTGAAAAAAATATTATTTGAATGTGCTTATTTAATAGTTAATAAGATACAATGTATGAATTTCTTTGCTTTTATTCGCGTTCATGAATATTTAAAAGGGATATTAATATTATATCGGATTGTGTCGTTATAAAATGAAAAAAACTTTAAATACGGTCATTAATATTAAGTTTCATGGAAAGATATGCATAAATCTTTGATGAAGCGCCGTTGAAGAAAGTTTGAAAGTATTAGGATATAAAGTTATATTTATATAATATTATATAAAGTACTAGGATATTCACTTGAATTAAGGATATGCTTTGTAAACTATATTAGATATGTGTGTTGGTAAAACAATCTACAATTTTTAATGTTTTAGTCAAAAAATTTAAGGTCCCTAACATTTTTTTGTCGAAAAGGTGCGATTTACAATATGGAAAACAAAGTCAAACTTATACTTATACTACAAAGAGGTGCGTGGTCACGCGGTAACGCACTAGACTTCCGTGCGGAAGGTCTTTGGTTCGAACCCCGCACTTTTCCCGCCTAGTATTCGATAGCATAAGGATGTCTATGACTTCGGTCATATCTATTCTTAAAAAAAAAGGAGATTTCGAAACTTTCAACGAAATTCCAAGATTACTAAAGACATTGATTTGTTTATGTATTTTAGAGGTTTAGGATACATTTAAATATTGTTGATGTTAAAATGTAAGTACTCCGATGTAAAATGATACGAGTATATAAGTTAATTAGATCATAACATATAAAAAAAAAATTATCTCAATGAAATGCAAAATATTGCAGAAAAAATTTCATTGTCTATGTGTTTTATATATTAAGTATATATTTAAATATTGAAAATATAAATTCTCGGGTGTAAAACGATGTAAAAGGTTATTGGGTTAAAATTAGTGAATATTTATTTTTTTATCTAAATAAACAAACAAACGTCTGGGCGAATTACGAGGCGTATCCAGAAAGTAAGTGTACTGAGGCTCTCACGACCGGATGGATTTTATTTTCGACATGTTGGCTACACTTCCGTGTAGCCTGACCCTTCCCCTCCGCAACGAAACCGGTTCGAGGTCAGTACGTTGAGAAGTGTCGACGCGACAACACGTTTCGTGAAAAATGTAAATCCAATCTCCCGCCAAGTGCGAAATACGCAGCATCATCCGTTATCTCGTTTGGAAGGGAAAACCTCCGGTTGAGGTTTATAATGAGGTGAAAACTGCATATGGTGATAAAGCTATGAATCGTACGAGTGTGTACAAGTGGTGTCGCGAGTTTAAAAACGGTCGTACGTCTGTGCATGATGATCAGAGGAGCGGAAGACCTTCAATTGTGACTGACGAAATTGACGAAATTGTTTTGGGACTGTCAAGGCATAATTTTAATTGAATATATGCCTCAAGGGGAGACCATCAACTCTACAAGATACTGTGAGACCCTAAAAAAATTGCGGAGGGCGATTCAGAACAAGAGGAGAGGCATGCTGACAAAGGGAGTCTGCCTGCTGCACGACAATGCCAGACCACACACGGCCAACGCCACGAAGGAACTGCTCGCCTCGTTTAAATGGGATGTCCTGAACCATCCCGCGCATTCCCCTGACCTAGCACCTTCAGATTACTATCTCTTTACCTCCCTGAAGCTGCACATGGGTGGAAAAAGATTTTCAACCGACGAGGAGGTAAAGGAGGAGGTGGAGAAGTGGACGGAGGGGTTGGCGGGAAACTACTTCGAGGAAGGCATCAAAAAGTTGATACCCCGCTTCACCACCTGCATTGAGAGGAATGGCGACTATGTCAAAAAATAGCTTACATATGTACTACGGTAACCACGTAATTTTTTTGTTTAAATAAAATAATTGTAACCTACAAAAATTCAGTACACTTACTTTCTGGACTTACCTAGTATAATACGAGTATTATGAAAAAATATATACAAATTATTATAAAGCCAGCGAATAATTTAACAGATTCAAAACTATCTCACGTACAAAATTATCTACAAATTAAAAAAGACAGCTTAACAGAACTGTTTAACGATGTTTTATACTTCTTTAAGATCTTCAAAATTTATTTGTTTTTTAATTTATGCTGTGAAAAAAATAAAGCAACAAATCAACAAAACATCCAATTAAGCTTGTTATTTATGCTCATTTAGAAAACGTTTTTACAAATTCAATGTTAGTGGAAATTTCAACTCCTCAAACTAAGGCCTGTAGGTACAATATATAATTTTAATAAATCAAATATAACTATGTAACACCATTTATTTTATGTCAATATATTTTTAGATTTGCTCATTATGTTTCTCGAAAAAAAAAATTTTTGTTAGAAAAGAAAGGAGGAAATTTATTCTAACCGCAATGCACGAAAAAGTGATGTTTCGCACTTGTACGAGTATATATAGTAGTAACCTGATGTCTTGGATCTGATATTTAATAGATTTCGCTTAACTTTCAGACCCTATATTATCAAATATTATTGGCTTATTTTCTGTAATCGATAACATGTGAGAATTTCAGGTTTGATTTGTCAAGACTGTTTGCCTCCTGAATTGTAAAATCTTGCATCCAATAGAATTATCCATAAGCATGATCAATCCAGAAGATCAATTGATAATTTTCTCTGATCACAGAAGACTACTTCTCTCCAGGTTACAAAAAAACATGTTGTTAAGTAATTTAAGATTGACAATCTTTATTGAATACTTCTATGGTCTAGTTGTTAAGACCCGTCGTCTCATTCAGAGGTTGCTGGTTCAATTTCCGTTGGCACCAATTCAATAAAAAAGAGTTCCAGTCAAGTTTTAATTTAACAAACTTAACCTGAGAAAAACGATCATATCAATTTATACCAGAGAAAACTTAATTGGTTCAATAAAACAAATAGGCGCAAAGTTCACGTGTTGACGTTTATTTATAATATCTTTAAGTTTTTCGCCGCTCCCTCTTATTTCTCCGAAAATATTCAGCGATTTTTCTAATTAAGGGCACTAAATATGCTTAAGCAGAGATCTCTTATAAACTTTTTCACTTAATCACTCTAATTTTTACGCCGTCTTTTACTGTGCATACAATGGAACTCTGGACTAAGTTATCAAATGATGTAAGACTCGCCCCGTCATTGGTATATTTAAAAAAAAAATGATTTAAAAGCTCTTAACTTTAAGTCAGTAGTGTTATTTTTTTCATTCCCGATTTAGTTTTCCTCTCCACTATCCCTCCCTTATTCTATTGATTTATGATATCTGACTTTTATTGCTTTTATTTTTTACAATATTTTCAATATTTTTTTGTGATCATGTAACTTCTTTTATTTGGTTGGCTGATACAGATTACCACCTGGAAATAAACCCATATATTTTAAATGTAAGCACGAAAGAAAAGAGTATGGAGTAGAATAAGTAATTAATAACGTTTTTTAGTGGTTAGCTAAATCTTTATTTGAAAGATTTTTACTATAATATTTTTACTATGATATCTGAAATAAAAGTTAAAAAAAAAAATAATCGACAAAATTCAATTGCATCAAATTCCACAAAAAAAATATTTAGAAAAAATCCGTCAAATTTTAATAAAGCTGCTTTTTCCAGCACTTTCTACCGAAAACTTAAAACCATTTAGCTCTCCCTTTTAACGTGCTATGGCCTGACAGATGATTTAGCTGCTTTTGTGTGTGAATGCAATAATACAAATAAATAGGCTTACTTTGAAGCATGCGTCGACACGGTGCATATTGCAGTGCGCACGTCCACCCTCGAGGCGCATGACGGAGGGGGTGGTTTTATTTGTTAATTCTTCACCCCCTGGGAGCAGGTTCCCATAGGAACCGTGGGAGAGCATATTGTTCCTTGTTTGTCTGCTTGTGGTCTCCTCGTCCACTTGATATTACATAGGGGTTAAGAATGGAAGGGTGGGATGGAAGTGATTATGCACCGGGACCAGGAGATTGGATTACATTGCAGATAAATAAATGTTATCAACAATGATCGTCGGTTTCAATATGCCACTGTAGGTTTTTATAATTATACTTTTAAATGTAATGTTGATCCTTTTGAAATGCAAACCCACAAAACTGATTGAAATCAAGCGTCTTTTTTATTTTTACTCGTGATATAAAAAAATGTCATACGATTAGTTATTAACTTTGTGGAATTATATTAGAATATAACGTAATATTTAGTTTTTTCACTTATTACATCATTCACTGAGAATCAAATCATATCACTGCATAGTTTACTGTTTAATTGATGATTGTCAAATTTTATCAACAACATTAAAATTTAAAATATAAAAGTTATGAAATGTTTCAATAATAATATAATAATTATCCTTTAGTGACATTTTAGCACGGCTTTATAAATATTTATGGTATTCAGATGTTTAATATTAAGATAAAAACATATTTTTATCGATTGTGAAAACCATAATGCAATGTATGGAATTTTTATCTCAGGATTGTGACCGTCCCAGGACGCAATAAAGATAAATCGGACTGGCATTCACACATCAAGCGAAACACGGGGCAGATCATCGATACAGAGATAACTCGAACCAGATTGGAATTGTGAATAAAAATATTGAAAAAACATAATTGTTTTATTGTCCATATTGAAAATGGGAATAAAATTAATGTGCAATTTTTTGGAAGCGATACAGCCTCAATCAAGGCTTGAGTGAGAGCATCCATATTCTAAGACAAACACCTTTGACCATATCATCTATATTAAGTGTGCGTTTCTCCTTTACGGAAATGAGCATTATTCCGATAAGATATAATAAAATAGTATATATTTTTATTTATATTCGCTAAGTTACCTAGTATTATAAAGATACGTTATTTTATTAATAAGACAACTGTTTAATTTTCTAGTATTTTTAGGATTAATATTTTGATTTTGTATTTTTTTGATTCTTCTTGTTTCTCCTAGATATGTGGGGTCGACTTTTCAAGTTCTCTCTCTAGAGTTACATGTTGTAGACAAATTCCATTCCAGCGCTTGGATGTTCTTCTCTACGAAATCAATTTTTTTTGATGACTTCTTTATCTACTACAGTCAACCTCCAGCCAAAACAACGATCACATATTCTTCAGGTCAAGTTACATGCTCGTACCACTCAATCTGGTCTCCCTCGGTTTGTCATTTATGGGGGTCGTTCTGAGACTTCCTTTGATATATTCGATTTGTATTTTGTACGAGGAACACCTACGTTTCACTACAGAATTCTCATCTCTGATGCATGGTATTTCAACTCCTGTGCCCGAGTCTTCACTAACCATTCCGCTCCATACAGTACTCCCGGTCTTATGATATTATTACATATTACGAGTATACTAGGCCCTTCATCTTCAGTGACATTTCTTCACCACATACTTACTACTCCAGTGATGTGCCTTCACTTTGTGTTTTGGAAATTCCATATTCATATTTAAAAAATAATGAAAAGGGCTCCGCAAAAGAAATATGCACAAGAGGCTGTATATTACAAATATTTTAAAGATACCTGAGTAAGCCTGGGAATAAACGGCATTGACACACAATGTAGCAATTTCGTGAACTTATTGACAAAAGTTGGCATGAAGTGATAAAATATGAATGTGGAATTGAGACAAATGTGTTGAGTACGATGAAGAAGAGCATTTTGAGATGGTTTAGGCATATATAACGAATTAATAAAGAATGATTAACAAAACAAATAAATATTACAAATTTAAGTGAAAGGCGTTGCAGAGGTAGACCAAGGAAATCATGATTAGATCAAGTGAATGATATTTTGAAATAAGAAAAAGTAAAAAGCCAGAGAAATCTGAGGAGTTGTATAGGAATATGTATGGGTATAAAAAATGCTAAGGATGTGTATCGAGATAGGAAAGTCTGTGACTCTGTCCTCTCTGCCTACTCTGACAGAGAGATGGCGTGATGATATGTATGTATTGGCAATAGTCGTTAAAATATGAATTATTTGTTAGTAAGTAACTACTTGACATTTTTGAAAATATTTCTTGTATGACGTGTCTAAAATTCCATTCTTTTTTTACTGTTGCCACATCGAGGTGAGACTATGTCAGCCACAAACAATATACGTTAAGGTCTTATTTTTTATTTATTTTGAATTATGTCGTTCAATTTTAAATATCCTAACCTTCAAGTTCAAATGTTGATGAAACGTCGCCATAAATTCCTTGAGGTTCGTTAAGTTGTGTTTTCATATTAAACTGTCGATAAATCAATTTGTTTTACGCATGTTTGTTGATGGATTTCTTCGATTTTTTTAAACTGGTAAGGCATGTATAACGAAAACAAATAATGTTTAATTTGATTAGTACAGTCACGTTAAGTTTAAATCATGTTTGATTAATGCAAATATTGAGTTATTGGCGTGAGAGGAAATTGTATAGATTCGTGACAGTACATCTTATACGTGGATTTCACCAATTTTAATAAATTCTTTGGTAATATAAGAAGTTATGGAGTTTGCCAATTAAATAAAGGTACATTCATCCATACATACCATCACACCATTTCTCCGATGAGGTAGGCAGAGAGGACAGAGTGCTATACTTTCCTAGCTCGACACACACCCTTTGCCCATTCCACATCCATACAGGTTTATCATACAACCCTTGATGAATCTTTTGACTGTCTATTTTTCCTTCTTTCAGAATATAATTTACTTGATCCAACCATACTTTCCTTGGTCTTCCTCTTAAATGCCTTTTACTCACATCTGCACTGTATATCTGTTTTGTTAGTCTTTCTTCATTCATTCGTCCTAAATGCCCAAACCATTTTAACGTACTTCTTATTCATCTTACTTAACACATCAGCCTTAAGTTCACATTCATCCGTTATCACTTCATTCCGTATTCTGTCGTACATTGTCACTCCATGTATTCTTCTTAATGCACGCATGTCTCCAATATTTATTCGGTTCCTCTCTACCTTTTTCAATTCCACTTTTCACTACCGCACATCAAAGTTTGTACCGAAATACTTTTTTGGTCTATCATCTAAGCAGATTTTGATACTGTCCGGTTCGAGTATATACAAGCATGTTTTAGTGTCCCATTGATTTTGTTTTCTAGCGCTACACGTCATTCGATATTCTTCCTAGCTCGTCCATCATTTGATAATATACTACCCAAATAGCAGAATTCCATAAATTGCTGCAATCTTGTATTTTTACCCATATGTCACATTTACTTTTCCTTTCACCCTTTTTATATCACCATTATTTTGGATTTTGCATAATTTATTCTCAGATCTTTCTCTTCGCATCAACAACATTAAAACATTTAATATTGAATGATCTTACAGACTCACCTGCGACTCCAGAACGAATTGATTTAAATGTTCTCTCTCGCTCTCTAAGAATACCTGCTTTGTTCAGCATAGCTACATTCATGGGCTGGAATAACACGGGCTCCTTAAATCCAGTAGTGAAAATATGCCGAGAGTTCAATATGGCAGTTAATAGAGATGTGGATACACTTGATTCAACGCTGTTGGGGCTTAGGAGTAAGTGCCTTTATTCGCTTCTCTTGAATAATTATAGCATTTTCTTAAATATACCTAAAATGATTGAGGCTGTACATGAGACAAACGCAAGTTATTGGGTATTCGACACAACACAAGTTATTCAAAAATTATCTGTTTCATTTATTTACTATCAAAATCTGACAAACTTTATTATCAAAATCTGACTAGCCTGGCTATCTCCGTAGCATAGTGGCAACATTCTTGACTTCCACCGAAGTGAGTCGGGTTCAATTCTAGATGGCGTTAAAAAAATGGTTCAAGCCTGGTAAAAGAGTTCATCTGGTAACAATACTTGAACATTCTGAGCGGTAGAGTTTCCAATACGTTCAATGGCGATCCATGATTTTCGTGTTTACTGCAGAGGTTCTCAACTCGAAGGCTTTTTTACTTGAGCTAAATACAATAACGTCTCCTGGCCGCGCTCTTAAATATATTCGAAACTCTAATTCAAATATATCAAAGGGTATCATATGACGAAATAATTGACAATATAAAAGATACTTAAGTGAATCATAATAACAATTATAAAACATCAGATATCGTATTAACATCTCCCTAAAAATCAAACAATTTCGGATACATATGTCTTTCAAAATATGATGCATGAAAATATCATTATGCAGTACAGCAAGGAAGGTAAAGAAATAGTCAAATATAATTTTATTTAATTCATTTCAAGACTAAAGTTTTCTTGTGTATTCAATTATTATTTTCCGTAGCTTAAATTCAATTAAAAATAATAAAATTCAAATAGACTTAATTTGTACCTGCTATATTCAGTAGATCAAGTGCATTGCTCCAAAAATATGTTTTGACTTGCATCAGTGGTCCTGAAGATATTGTCAATGAAAAATAAATAATATCATTAAAAGAGCAAAAAAAGGTTTTCGTTAATACGAGTATAACAGTATGGAGTATTCAAATATTTTTTTACATCTTCATTCCACTTGTTTTATTTAAGAATTTTTTTACAGCAATTTATATCAGCATAAGACAAGAGGTGGATGGTTTTATGACACGTATATTTAAGATTTTATCCCAGATAGAGGTGGAAGAATAATTCAACTTTCTGGTCCACGGAAGATGTTCCAAGATGACAGAAGTCATAAATAATGACAAGAGGGATTTCGCGGATACCTTGAGATCGATAACATGTTCTTGATGAGGCATTCGATTAATCTTATCATACTGTAAACACATGAATATCTCATCAAGTTTTGAAATCAAACGAGTATCAATTATATTGCGGGAATGTTTTCGCAGGTGTACCTAAAGATGTAATAAAAAATACACAGATATAAAATATTTCAATAAAAAAATTATGAAGTTTTCGACGATTCATACAAACCATCACGCAATTTCCATGTTGGGGTAAACAAAGAGGACACAGAGCCAAACTTTCCAATCACGACACAGTTCCTTCACCTCCACTACATCCATACATCTTCTCATATATCTCATTCTGTTAATCTTACTCCTTATCTTACCTTCATTGTTTCATTCACTTGATACAACCATACTTTTCTATGTCAACCTCCACTTATGCTTGCATTATACATTTGTTAAGTTATCCGTTAAACATGTCCAAATCTTATCGATATACTTTTTTTTCACCCTTCTAAACACATTTTCAGCTCATATTCAACATTAAGTGTTACTTGTCTTATTCTGTCATACATCGACACACCACATATTCTTCTTAGTGCATGTATTTCCACTGCATTTAGTTCCCCCTTTCATTAATTTTTTGTATTTATGTTATTAACGCTTTATTGACTTTGTTTCCTATTGTAACGCGCTGTTCGCGCAACACAAGAAATATGAAATAGTAGAATTCTTGAAATATTTTGCTGATGAATCTGTATAAATCTTGACGGACGCTATGGCCGCTAGTTTAATTTCATTCTTTCACGTCATAAATATATTTCAGGATATTATTTTGAGATTCTAATCGACCGTGGATGGAATAAATAATTAAATATTATTACAGTGCAAGCTGTACAAAAAATAACGTAATATAATTTTTTTAAATTTCATACGATTCTTTAATATTGTTCAGTCCCGACGAACTAAGCTAATTTAAATTAATTTACTTTGCAAACAAAACGTTTATCTTAAAATAAACTAAATGCCAAATAGTTAAAGCTGCGTAAATTTTGTAATGAATATGCAAAAATCTTAATCAAAATCGTTAACTTTTGGTTTCAAAAGCTATCGTGAATATTCAATTTATTTAATATTCTATAAACCTTTTCTATATAAAGAGAAATAGCATTACAACAAGTTGGGGGTCTAATTTTATCACCATACTGGAACTATCAATATAGAATAGCGGCGGGAATATCAACCATCGGCCCGCGAGCCATGTAGCGGCCCATAAATTAGTTACAGCCTCACTGCAAGGTTTGCGGTGAACAGGAGACTTGCAGTTAGCAGTGGACTTGCAGTAAACAGACTGCTCGTAGTTTAGCTGCTGGCGAACTGCTGCGTGGGCGGCCAAGATAACAGGAGACTTATGGTTCTTGCTGTAAGGCCAGAGGTAAAATTCCTCGATGCAAGGACATAGTTCAGTTGATGAAGCGTTCAAAAAGATTGCGTTATCTGCCATTGAGTTGAAATTTATTTTCGATTTTTTTTTGACAATTTATTTATGAGATTTTAATACAGTGTGGTTATTATTTCTTATCTTTAACATTTGATAGGATTTTTTTATGTTTGGTTTTATATTTATGATACTGTTTGAATAATTAAAATAAGACTTACGCTTCACACTAAAAAAATATAATTAATTTACTAAGTATTTCTTAGCATTGAAGAAGACTTTGCATTTTATTTTTTTTTTATTTCTCTTATACGACTTTTTCTTCGAATGACATTTTTACACATCCTCCTGAAAATCGCAAATTATATCATTTCAATTTAGAGATTTCAAAGGAATTTTTTTTTAAAGAATTCTGTTAATTTCAATACGGTATATCGGACGTATGCGTCACCCTTTGTATGTGTATAGATTCTTGTATGTGTTATATTGATATGTAAATTTGATGTTATTTGATATTTTGGCGATTTTTCTACATAAATATTTATGTTTGTTGGGTCCGCGCGGCATCGCGACCGCAGCAGAAATGTAGACTTATGAACGGGCGTCGAGACTAGATCACTCGCCGGTCGGCCTAAGCATTGCGCAACACTCCCGAAAATTGTGGTATTTTGCGGGGTGTGAGCACTTGCGATGACCGATTGACCGTTTATAAGGGTCCCTTTCAAAATAAAGCATGATACCTACCTATTCTCAGTACACTGTGTTTACTTTGAGACCTGCTACAACCTGCCATAAGAAGAATCTCTTCACCATTGCTAACTTCTCATCGATCTACGCCTTTTGGAATTGGCCGGAAGTCTCCGAGCATTGCGCAGCAACCATCGCACCTATTTACAGTTCTTTGTACCGGTGCCGTACAAACGGTTTAAAAGAAATAAATATGCATAGTTGTCTTTTTGACGCATTTACAATATATTTTAACATGGAAATAGTAAATTATCTTTAGTAATATTATAATAATAAAATGACGAAGTTTAGAGAACAGACTCTCTTTAAGGACACTCAAATTCGGTCCTACAATCTTTGTCTCCTCCATCTCAGTTTTGAATAGCTTATCAGTAGTTCCCTACGTCATTGTGTCTTTGGATAATTTTTCTTCTTGACTCAATCTCGGTCTGTCAACTCATTAAAATTATAAGTTGATTGATTTCATCAATTTTATTTATTTGATTTTTGCTATCTTCAAAAACATCCTAAAATATTTACATCGTTTTTATGCAAAGCCCAACCATCGAGAACAAGTACAAACCAATGCGAAAAACCCTCCATTTTATGGATTAAGATAAATAACTTGAACTCTTGCATTGAAATTTTTACTCTTATATATTTAAATCGGTTCTGAAAATCTACAAAAGCTATTGATACTTTTGAATTTTAGTACAACTTATTATTTAAAGCTTACTTTGTAAAACTGTATTTTTTCAATTGACCACGATTCTTCGTTACAACATGGTCTACTGCTGTGTGTTTAGCACGTTTTTTTTTCTATAAGTTATCTAAAATGTTGAGTCCAACTAAAGGCGATAGATTTCTATAACAGTAGGCACCATATAGTGGCAGTGCGATGGAGCAGATTACATATTATTATTGGTCGTTTATCGGCAGTGCAGAATTGCGCGGTGCATGCGCACTGCGTGCCGCGCACGACACGAGCCAAAACACCCGCCCACGAACCGGGCAGTATCTGTAACTCCGACACCGAGGTCCGATGCATTTCAGGTGACATAATTTCTGCATGTTGCTGGACAGTTCTCGTATAAGGAATTTGTGAAGATAACATACTGGACACCAGTGTAAGATATGTTGTAGATGACACAGGTGACAAAGTACCTACCGAAATCCAGAATCCAATATGTTTTCAGGAGACTGTAGCTGAACAATTGTCATGTAACGAAATTATGAAGTTAATATTTCTTTCTTTATTGAATTATATACTTCAGATCACACAATATCTGACATATATATTATACTACTTAAATGACGACCTCCATGGTTTAGTTTGTAACACGTTGTACGTTCGCCCGAGTGTTTTAGGTTTGGTCTCTATGGTACCCGAAAAAAATAATATGAAAGGGTTCTAATCTGGTAAAATAGTTCGTCTGGTTACAACATTTGCGTGCTCTTGACGTCTGGTCTAGACTTCAGATTTAGATTTACTGAAGTAGGAACGGAACTTGTTCTACGTAATCACACATATAAGCAATGCGTGAAGAAGCAACAACACTGACGTACGCCGTGCGTATGATATATGTTACCAGACAAACCCTTGTAGTAGACTTATAGCATTTTTATGTACCATCGGGGATTGAACCGGGAACCAGCATAAAGTAGTCTACGGAGGTTGTTTTGATATCAGACGATATATCCAAGAACCTGCAACTGAGATAATTCAATGCGTGTAATTATGGCTTCTTTGAATAATTAAAATAATAGTTTAAGAACATTCTCAATACATAACTTCTTATCCCAGAATTTTAGAAGTCCATTTTCAATATCCATTGATAAGCTAAAACATCCAATCCTAAAATGTTTACAAATCATAATCTAAAACATTTGTTGCTAAAAATTTGCAAACGTAAAAAAAATTTGGTCATTTATTTTTTGTAATTTTGGCGAAATCAAATAACATAAATACGACGACATTTAACTGAAAGAACGATTTTGGTTTATGATTTATTTTGATTCTTATGTTAATTAGTCATTTTGAAGAACGTTGACTTGAGCATGTTTGTGTGATTGCGGGATATATACGAGTATTATATTTGCAAGCTATTTTTTTCTCGGTGAACCGATTATTATATTATCTGAATTGATTGTATTGACTGCTTATCTTTATTTTGCTTTTAAGTAACATGTACAAAAGGTGAGCTAAAACAATGTGGTGCTCTCGCGGCTGGGCTCGCCCTTTATTGGAGGAGGTCTATCTCGACAGGAGGAATGTTATGAGGAAAGCTCAAATCTTTTGAGAGCTTCTCTCTCAAATGTATTTTATTCTCCATTATCTTGAAATATATGCAGTTTCAAGATATATGCATATACGAGTATGTAGATACTACGTTGCTATCAATAAACCTATATTTCTTATTTTTATTAAATTATGCCATTGCTTTTCGCCCAGAACGTACGTTAATATTTTCCACTTAAACCTAAAATATGTCCTTTACATATAAAAATATACAGAACAAAATATTAATTGTATTTTGGTTGTTTTTACACGACTTTATAATGACGCAAGTAATATTATATGAGATATGGATTATGTGCAGGCGAAATAGTGACTGATTAAGTGAAGATTACGTGCGACATTTTTCAGAGAAAATTTTGGCTCGTAATCGGACATTGGTGGAAAAGTGACATGGGAAGTATCTATATATCGGAAAGTGTGTGATGTTATCATATGATTCAGTATACATTATTATACCGATCTTCAGCGTATTGTAAGCACAAAACTGGAAAAATGTTCCTATTTTTCTATTTATTGAAGAAGTGGGCTTAGAAATGTTGGTCACCAGAAATATTCTTGACAATGTTCCTTGCATTGATGTTATTATTTTGGATTTAATCAAAACAGGAAATAACATTTATTGAATGTTGAGCACTGAGCCGAGATGATCAGGCTGAATGTCAATTGATTTGCAATACGAGCTGCAGTGACCTGCAGCATCACACGTAGCCATTATATCAAACACAAGAAGCTGGAATCCAGAACATGGAACAAGCTGGAATCCATATAATTTAAAATGCATGATAAGTTAATAAAATGTATTACATAATATGGTTGATAATGTAAAATGTTTGATATGATATGCTGAATAATTTGAAATGCATGAGAAGCCAATAAAATATATGATATGGTTAATAATGTAAAATGCTTGATAAGCAAATTGAATGCATGATTTGATATGATGAATAATTTGGAATGCATAAGCCAATAAAATGAATGAAATGATATGGTTGATAGTGTAAAATATATGATAAGCAAATAAAATGCATGATTTGATATGATGAATAATTTGGAATGCATAAGCCAATAAAATGAATTATATGATATGGTTGATAGTGTAAAATACATGATAAGCAAATTAAATGCATGATTTCATATGATGAATAATTTGGAATGCATAAGCCAATAAAATGAATGATATGATATGGTTGATAGTGTAAAATACATGATAAGCAAATTAAATGCATGATTTGATATGATGAATAATTTGGAATGCATAAGCCAATAAAATGAATGACATGATATGGTTGATAGTGTAAAATACATGATAAGCAAATTAAATGCATGATTTGATATGATGAATAATTTGGAATGCATAAGCCAATAAAATTAATGATATGATATGGTTGATAGTGTAAAATACATGATGAGCAAATTAAATGCATGATTTGATATGATGAATAATTTGGAATGCATAAGCCAATAAAATGAATTATATGATATGGTTGATAGTGTAAAATACATGATAAGCAAATTAAATGCATGATTTGATATGATGAATAATTTGGAATGCATAAGCCAATAAAATTAATGATTTGATATGGTTGATAGTGTAAAATACATGATAAGCAAATTAAATGCATGATTTGATATGATGAATAATTTGGAATGCATAATCCAATAAAATGAATGATATGATATGGTTGATAGTGTAAAATACATGATAAGCAAATTAAATGCATGATTTGATATGATGAATAATTTGGAATGCATAACCCAATAAAATCAATGATATGATATGGTTGATAGTGTAAAATACATGATAAGCAAATAAAATGCATGATTTGATATGTTGGAGAATTTGAAATGCATGATAAGCTAATCAAATGTATAATATAGGGTGGCGCAACACAAAACTGCAATTTAAATCAATAAAAAAAACAAGTTTTTGTTTTAAATATTCATGTTTATTGATATCAATGTAATAAATGCATATGGAAATTATTTGTGAAAAATTATATCGTCCGAATGGCTACCTCGGCTCCTGTTGCAGGTGACGACTCTTTGAGCAAAATTTTCAATAACGGATTCACATAAATGGAAAATGGAAGTATATCTGCAATGACACGAGTGATGTTGGATTTAAGGTCATCAATGGTTTATGAATTCTTGGCGTACACTTAAGATTTAACATAACCTTAGAGAAAAAGTCTAAAGGAGTTAAATGACACGATCGTGGCGGCCAATTCACATTTCCACGACAAGAAATTTCATGGTCGGAGAACTTTTCCTGCAATAAAACCATTGTTCCATCAGCATTATAATAAGTTGCCCATTCTGTTGGAACCACGTGTTTTCTAAGTCCAAATAATTCAATTGATGACAAAATAAGTTTGATTAACCAGTAAAAAACTAAAAAAAGCCGATCAGATGTTGTAGTAATATGCTCATGAGAAAAATAACAAACAAATATGCAGTGCAAATATTAGTGGAAGATGATGTGGAGGAAGACCAAGGAAAGTGTGATTGAATCAAGTAAATTATATTTGGAAAGACGGAAATGTAAAAAGTCTGAGAAATTTTAAGAGTTATATGAGAAGGTGTAGTACATATTAAAGGTGTGTGTTGCGATAGGAAAGTCTAGCGTTCTCTGTCTACACCGACAGGGAAACGGAGTGATGGTATGTATGTGTGATAAATCAGTTATTACGGGAATGAGTTCAATTATTCATGATTTATAACATGATTGTAGATAATTTATTTTACTTAAAATAATCGGACTCTTTCTAACTAATTTGTCATATTTTGCTTCTTGAATTCAACTTTTGGTCCATTCTATCAAGACTACGTCTCAGAACATGTTAAATTTCAATTATCGTTCTTACATAAAAGTTCTTCTAAGGGAACAGCTGCCAGTGCATTATCCAAATTTCTCCGATACAGCTATTTCTCATTTTATCAATCAGTATTTTTCTTATAACGGCTCGAAGAGTTTATATTTTACTATGTCTAAGCCATTTTTAATATTTTTTATTAGTTCGTGTACTGTCTGTTCTCATGCATTTTTTTAATAATTCGCTATAAAACATAAAGACTTGAAATATTTTTAATTGAATGGCAAACCGTAAAGTTCAAGTATATCAATGCAAAAAAACATCTTTTTGTGAGTATAGATAACATAATCACTTCACTAGGCAAATCCTTTGACGAAGTGGTATTATTCTTTAACCACAAATTTTATCTATTTGTCCTAAATATTATACACTTAGCTGGACCATTCATATTCTGCATTTACATCCTTACATTGACTTAAATCCCAAGTACACATAATTCACATCATAATATTAACAACTGAATCGAAATCATGTCTAACAACTCTTCATCATACATTCTACATTTGCATCAGTTATTCACGCATATGTAGTGGAAACCTTCAAAAGCTGCTAGATCCTCGTTCTTACCTTGTTACATATTTTTTTAAATTTGAATTCGCAACATTATATAAATTCTCGCTTTCCTTCAGAAATGTGTCGTCAATTCTTTGATATATTTGTATCTATTACTATTTGAATCAATGTTAACAACAATATTTTTTCTCAAGTTATTAATTACATATACAATTCTAAGCGCATTATAATCTCAACAGCCATATGCACATAAGTCCAAATTCTCATCATACGCTCTATATTCGCATTAAGTTATTTACTCACATTATTTAATCTAAATCATATTTTTTATTCCTACATAATATTAGCGCGATGAAAGATGCACCGTATGGGCCCTATTTAGGATGAGCTTTTAAGATTCAGTAAAAAAATCTTGTTTCGTATATAAAATCAAGCTATATTTTTTTTTGTTGCTAAGTGATGTGACATCTTAGATAATTTTTTTATAAGTTTATTATATTTTTGTGTTAGAAAATATTTTTTTAAGTTTATTAAATATGTGGTAAAAGTAAAAATTCCCACATTCAAATTCTTACCCGGCCGAATTTTTTGTATTTTTCAATGAGAAAACTTTCTCTATCTAAGATAGCGTTACACAATTACGCTTTAACATAAATTTTTAGTATAATTTATTATTCTATTTGAGATAAATTAATTATTTAAAGTACATTAGGTAGCATTTAGCAGAATTCTTTTACAAATCTTAACATTTAATTTGCAATTCAAGTTTATACACACTCGTTCAAGTATTTTATGTTTAGGTGACGAGTTATAACTTTTGTTCCATATATGTCAAATATTAACAAAACGCAATGCTATTCTTGAGCAAAAGGTGTAAATTGATTTGTTCATTAGGGTATTATTTGAAAGCAAAAGGTGCTAATTCATTTTTAATGTACGCTTGTTAGTCGCTAGCAAAAAAAAATACAAGATATAGATAATAATTAAAATATCGATTATTTTTTTCACACATCACTCGTTAAGAGGTGGATATATGAAGCGGAGAGAGGCAGAACTCCTTGACATTGATGGATTTTGATAGTTTTCGGACGAATATATCGTTCCTCGTTATTGCAATAATGAGTTTTGATGTTTTGTTCAATCAATGCATTTATTTTTTTTGCGATTTTAAAATAAAGAAATAAAATGATTTGAATGAGATAAGATCCATTAATTATGAGATTTTCTTAGAGTAGCGTTTAAAAATAGTGTATTTTTAATTATACATAATAATAAGAAATAGCTATCAGTTCTAAGGTAAAAAAATCAGTTTATACATGTACATAAAGGTGTGTACAAAAGACATATATGTTTTTTTCACCGCCCCTAAAATCATTAAAACAGTTTAAAATTAAAAATAATTCCTCATCAACTATAATCACCTAACGATCTTCGTGAACAACTTTGTAAAACAAAAATCTGTCTTTGAACCTGGGGGTTGCGAGTTTAGTTCCCGCTGGTAGACGTTATTTACAAGGTGTTTTACTAACGGCCTCTTTAAAAATCTTCCTGGTTGATTGTAAGAGATGGAAGATATACCACATGGTAATTAATCCACTAGGTTGTACTGTACATCTATAATAAAAGTCTAATAAAATATAATCACGATTCCAGCCCACATTGTAATTTAAACTCTTCAATACCATGATCAGGAACGATTGCCTTTCTTCAACAAAAAAGTGCAAAGACTTCCAAATACAAAGAACTTTTGTTATCAACTTGTCATGTGAGAAGGTTCCATTAAACTAAATTCTAATTTTAAAAAAAAGGTGTAATATTTAATCACGAATATACCAAAGACACCCAATAAAATTACAAAATTCCTCTTTGAAGGTTTTATCTGATTGAATGTTTTTGATTCATCTTTATGTAGACATTTATGGGCACCATAATCATTACTCATACCAATTGATCTCGCCTCGAGTAGACCACGTACAGTTTACACAGTGAATGCAATATTGGAAATGATAAAGTGCATGCAAATGCAACGCACACCATGGCGCATAGATAATTGCGGATGCTACTTGCATGAATCTGTCGTCGGTTGTCGATGATTTTGATATATGGCCAAGATATAACTGGACACGTTTCAACCCCAGAGTTGTTCGTTGTATCGTCTATGATCACGACTTGAGATCAAACCAGTTATATAAAATTTTAGTTTAAAATGTTTTACTTATTTTGTTTATAAACATTTATGATCTTTGATTTTGGTTTAGTCCTTGTTCTTCGGGTTCTTCAGCAAATGAGATCGTTTGATTTCCTAGTAAGGGTTCATAGGTGTTAAACAAGAAGTCGGGAACCTTGGGTATTATTTTACTATTTCAATAAAAAAACGATTTAAATTCATTATGGTTTTGCAAAAGTCGTCAAGTCCACTAATTGTAATATTTTTCAACAACGTGAAAAATAAATTTTAAATCACATAAAATCACGCTGTTTCCCAGTGGGGGTTCGTAAAAGAGACATAACGCCAAATATTTTAATCGCCACGCCCATCTTATACCTTATACTGATTTATTACATTTCTCCATTTTGAAATGTATTTCATTCAACCTCACTTTGCTTGGTCCTCTTGAAGTTTAATTTTCATTCTGACATTTACACTGTAATTTGTTTTGCCAGTCTCTCGTGATCCATTCATTCTAAAAAAATATGCCGAAGTTTAATAAAATAGATGCAAAAAATATATCGTTTACCATCCCTGTTAGAGAGCTTTATACTGTTTGCTGGTGTCCTAGTAATTCTCCATTCCTTTGAACACTTTCTTTGAAGAACAAGAGTGGTCACACTAGTCGTTAAGAGATGCCAAGGACTAAGACCTCCATTTTGATATCCTGGTTGCATTTCTGAGCCGATTTTTATGTAGATGATAAAAGATCCGCCATGAGGCAATGTGTCGCCTTTGAATTAATTAAAAGGGGTTTCTTCGGTCTTGTAAAATATAATATACCTTTTAAATATAAATAAATTTAAGTTTAGTCAATAACATATGTGTATTTCTCGACTACTGTTTCATACTTCAGGTGCATATGCCAATAAATAGAAAATATTTATTAAAATTGGAAATAAATTGCAAGATTGAGAAATTTCAACTTTTCACAATTTGATTCACGACGTCTTTGAATTTTTTTATAAGTAAGTAATAGGAATACAATATCTATTTTCATTTATTTTTCATAAAATATTTTGGGAAATCGTACAGTTTACGCGTATTCAATACCATGATGGGGGCTTCAGATTGTTATTTTTTCCTAATATAAAAGAGTTCATGAGTTATAAAGCTATTTAAAAATTTTAAATTAGAGTTTTATTCTTGTGTTAGTTTCAAAATATTAACGTGTACAACTATATATTGGCGTACGCGTATAATTTTATTCTTTAATTTTTCCAAATTATTAATCGATATTTTATTCTTAAATAAGGTTTTGATTCACATTATTGTGAAAATTATTGTACTTTTCTATGTGTAGTGAGTCGACGAAGGTATCCTTATACCCTCGAACACTAGGTGGAAAAAGTGCCTATGTCCTTCGATGGGAGTAGCACAGCGTTACCACGCAATTGCCGATTTGCACTTTATTTGAAATTGTGGTCGTAACATTTTTGGTTAACGCAAGTAGCTTCCGTTTCTCAATTAATCCTTAGAACGGTCCTGGTTGCGACCAGCACCGATCTACTTGTGTGAAATATGAGATTTCGCGCGAGGTGAGTCGAGTGCGCTCTGATTGGATATGCATAAACCGGTATCGCATACCTGCATTTGCAGTTTAGTGCATCTTCTCGAGATTAATATCATTCGAGGTTTTAAGTTATAAATCAAAATCAATAAATACGCCATGTCTTTCGGCACTCTGCGCTTAATTATAAAACCTTATGTATGGAGATTACTACGCCTTCAGAATATATTGGCCAAGTTTGACAAAACCATGTTTTATTCTCTCATTTCTTGCAATACAGAAGATTACATTTATTTTATAGTATCACATGTAAACGTCTTCGAGAAATTTTCAATTAAGTAAATCATTCTTTTTATATGATGGAATGTTTAATTAACTAATAATAATAACTTCAACTTGTGTAGAATAAAGGGATGTGAAATATTTTTAAATCAAGCAAAAACACTAGAATTAAGGATATTCTTTGTAAACTAGATATGTGTACGGTAAAACAATCTTTAATCTTAAACGTCTTCGTCTAAATTGGTAAGATACGTAATTTTTTTCAAATGATACCCGAAAATATATAATGTTCAAAAAGAATGTCTATAATTAGTAAAACAACGAAGTCCATAAGTCCCTATGAGAAGTCGTGACTTCTTTTCGGTTTACAAAAACCAAAATGACATAAAATCAAAGTTACTTAAACTGCTTGTAATCAAAATAACTTGTATTTTAAAGTTTATTTTTTTAATGAAAAACCAAAAAGTATTAAAAAACCTGAAAGAATCTGGACTTTTATTGTCTGTGTGTTTTATGTGTTAAGGATAGATTTAAATATTGTTGAAATGAAAAGTTTAAATTTTTAATGGAAAATTAAAAAGTATTGAAAAACATGAAAGAATCTGGACTTTCATTGTATATGTGTTAAGTATAGATTTAAAATTTGTTGAAGTGAAAAAAAAAAGTTCATTCTGCTGAGAATGGAACTCGCTGCTCGCTGGAAAGGAGTGGCACCCTTAGGAGAAGTCAACGTCCTTCAGTAAAACGATAAGTGAGGATAACGTGAGGATGAAATAAAAATTTCGTCTTTATATTCTTTGATTTCGGCAAAATAAAAAGAAATCTACAACGAGTAAAACATTTTTCATCTAAAAACTTTTAGTAATACAAAGTTTTAGTTTATAATTTGAAAATATTTTAGCTAATCAAAAGAAATATAGATAACAAAAGTGGCCTTCTAAAATTATATAATTGAAGAAGGAATTCTGAAATGAGAAAGTTCCTAACTCACAAGCCATAATACGAGTACAAGCATTTAGTGGGTAGGACGTATCGCCATAATATCAGAACAACATCTGTGGCCAAGCTGTTAAGACGGCTGTCTTCTAGCTCAGGAGTTACGAGTTCGAGTTTCGTTGGCATAAAATTTTTTTAAAAAGGGTTTCAGTCTGGTTTTAAATTAAGACTTGTAAATGATCTTTTTGGTTCGTTAAAGAGATAGTCACATGACAATACATTCGCTAAGTTGTATTGTATTCAAAGAAAGTGTAACACAACGCACAGATTGCCAAAAAAGGTCTTCAAGATAAACCCGAGTGTTCAACGACCAGTATGAAGACCGAAACCAATATGTTTGAAATAAGTGGATAGCACGTATCAGAAAAAAAATCAAGATTGGGGAGACGTAAGTGCTATGGCGTCAGACATGTTAGTGTGGAGAAGAGTCCTGAAAATATTTCAGACCCAACTCGAAATGGGAAGAGGCTAAGAGAAATAAAGAAAACTTAGATGAAAATGGCAACAGGATTATAATTATTCATGCATTAAAAATTTTGATATATAAAAATTGTAGATTTACAATTATATTTTCAATAATATATTAATTAAGACCCATAAAAGTAATGATGATAAAATTAGAAACCAATTTATTTTATGAATGTCGACCTTAAAATGAAATGAATTAGGAACAAGCGTCTGCTTTTAATCAAAATGAATTAGGGCTATAGTCGATTCTTGTACGATAGGAAGGTGCATGTACTCGTATGTTGGAATATTAGTCATAACCTGCATGTCATGCGAACCATACGCCATATTGGAGGCCGAGTCATATGGATGAGGCGAGCCACCCTAGTTCCAATTTATTAATTAAATACACCGGTTAACTTCATGTGTTTGATTGGTAAAAAATAAGGGATGCAATCCAAAACCTAACATTATTAATATTTTAGGAAAATTTTATAGATTTAATAAATTTTTTTATTGAAGTAATTTATATCAATTCAACATTTATCGAGATTCATCTAGAAAAGTGAAAAGTAAAATTTCATAATTTACGAATGGAAAATATTTAAGTTCAGTTCAGTTGGGTCCTCTCATGACCCACGCTGTATGATGAAGAAAATTAGTCCCCATGTAGTGCGATCTACACTAGAAGATAGATTTTTTAAATATTTTGATGAGCACGACGTTACGTAGTGACGAAGAAGGAACTACCCAGAGGTACTCCTCCTCCGGTGGTGACACATTTGAGTGTGAAAAGAATAGTAGTGACGACGGACTTAAGGTCCAATGTCACGTGAGAAGAAAAATGACTTGCAGCGCTGTAAATATACTTATAAAACTGCTTAAGCACTGGAGTTCGAACAATCATCAAGTCACTTGTATTTTCACAGAAAACTTTAAATTCAGCAAAACTATTCTTTGATGCCACTAGATCGGAGTAGCGAATCGGTCCGAAGATGAACCATTGTAAGGCTGAATGGAGATTTCTTTTTGTAAATTATGTTTGTAAATTATTGTTTACAAACATAATGTTTACTAACCGTCGCCTTTCAGTTTTAATGAAATAGAAAAAGTAATAAAAATAACAAATGCAATGTCAACAGGGCAAGTAGAACTTAATGTCAGTACTATGTAAAGGACTCGGTGTCATCCGAGGCACGCGGCGGAGTCGGTGGGGCACGTTGGGGCACTTAGCGGGGCAGCTAGGGCACGTGTTTGCAATTATTACTACTAGCAAACATCGCACGCAGTTCCGGTCGCATATACGGGTACCACTTTGACACAAAGTATTCTAAACTGTTTATTATTTTATAAATGTTGATCAAATGGTAATGTTAAGCATTGAATAATTTAGAGCCACTTTGGTCAATCCTTGTAAGGTGAAAAAGTTACAAGTGTTATTGAATGTCCAAGCTCCAACAAAATAAATTCATATTGAAGAACATACTCGTATATTAAGACTCGAGCTTTGCATTATTTGTCAAATCCACAAACGTTACTTAAAAATTCTAAATAAAGAGAGCATTTATACTAAGCAAGCGGGCGCCCTTTGAGGAGAGTCTGCTTTCGAAACGGCACAATGTAAATTTGATTCCTGGATTTTTACTCTTAGATCATTGGACATCTAAATTTACGTTTTTTTGTAGCTTATATGCTGCTCACTTGATTTTTTATAGGGCTATGAAGCAACACAAAAACATCACTACAAAAAACTGCCTAATGAAATGTTGTAGTAGATTAAATCTGCTGATCGTCTTGGAAGTTTAATCTCCTTGCTTTTGGAACTTTAGGTTTAATCTGTCAAGAATGTATCCATTAGTTTGCATACGCAGATGTTTTCCCCCAACAGGATGACTGACAATCATGTTCAATCACGAGGAATAAATAGCCTATTAAAATAAATAAATAGTTAAACACAATTAACAGTTACAGTATCGAAACATATTAAACAATATAAATTTTATTTCATGTTACTTAAAATTGGTTGCCATTTAATATTTGATTTTATGTTTGTTAACAAAAGGTCTTTTGACGTATAATAAATAAATAATTCATACAATGTTTTATATATGAAACACTCAAAAGAATATGACGCACTTATTGTTCTAAAATTCCAACAGGGCTATGTGTGAGAAAACCCAACTAGAACATTGTTTTTTCTCCATCGGGAAACGAACCTCAAATACCTCGAGTCAAAAGCAAATTATTTACTGCTAGATCACAGAGACTGTCATATTGGGAAACGATAATAACATATATTTTTTGCTTTGATAAGATAATTAGTTTCAAATATTCGTTTGGTATTTGGAAACTCATATGAGAGTTTCTTAAATAAATATTGATAGGACATTAAAAATACAATATAAAGTATTCTTATATACAATAATTATTTTATTAATAGAGTTGAAAGAAACAATTAAAATGAATGCCATTACAAGTAAATAAAATGGTAATCTAATCATGTTCATTCAATGACGATTTATTTTATTTCATTTAACGTTTGATATAATACATGAACCCAATTACATAAAACAAAATGCATAATACAAAACACATAAAAAAGTTTTAAAATAATAACGGGAAAAATGATACTCATACTTCTTTGTGAAGTGGCTCAGTTATGCATATAAAGTTAACTTAAGAATCTATACTCAATTTATGTAACAAGATATCAATATTGGAATATAAATTCAACAAGGCCATTCCATGTGTAAGTGGTGACGTTCTTAATTTTTCGGTTGCTGAAAACAAACTTAATTCACAATGGCGTAAATAGCTGTCAGGTACATCAAATGAAAGTTAAGAAAAATATTAATTGTGGTCCATTCATAATTCTAAGTTGGAGGTATAAAATTATAATTGACTTATTCAGTATTTTCGAACTTCTTTCAGTATGAAGTAACGAATATGAATTATATCGTTTGCAATTGTATGGTATATTTTTTTATTTCAAGTAAAAATTCATTTCTAGCCTCTGCATTGTCTTCTTCAATCAGTTTATTAACCAACAAATAATAATTTATTTATTTATTTAACACTTTATTGTAAAAATCATTTGGTGGATTTATTGCAAGTGGCCATCTCTTCCAACCAAGTAGACAAACGTAAATAAAGGAAGCTACGTGGTCGTAAAAAATATTCAAATGATTATTCATCTTTATGAAATTCATGAATATAAACATAATGAAATTAAAGTGAGATATCATCAATCAAAGGAAAAAGAAGGGATGGTGGAGAGGAAAGAAATATCAGATATGAAACACGTTATATTACTGACTAGAAATTAAGAGTTTTTTCAGTCACTTCTTAAAGCACACCAAGAAAGAAATGAGTATTATATTGCTTTGCAACTGGTACCAGAGTCTCACTGCATGGACAGTAAAGGACGACGTAAAAAAAGAAGAGCGGCGAACTGGGAAGGTCAATAAACAATCTCAGTTTTAGTTGTCCATGCTCGGAAAGATGCTAAAAACTTTCGTGAAATAAGATATTAAACAATAAAGATAGTATGTGAATTTAGCGTATATTTCTCACGTTCAACCCATAATAAATTTTAAGGAAAATACTCGTAAAACTGGAAAATCGAGAAATACCAAAATCGATGAAATTACGAGAATCGACTCTAATGTAGATGTTTATCAATTTCGGAGAACACTTTTCAAAATATGAAAATTTGCAACCGAATTTGTCTTAACATTTGAGAGCCTTTTATTGTTAAAAATTTAGCTTCTAAATTGAAATATCCAATGATGCCCCATCCGCCGATGGTCGCGTAGGTCGCGTGCCGCCCTCTCTCCGCCCGGCCGCCGCCACGCTACTATGTATACACGCGCCGATGCCCCGGCGTGCGGCGTCGGTGGCGCGCCGAATGCAGCGCTACAAAGCGCACTGACGCATACTTGCAGTGACCCCGTGTTTTTTATTATAGGGAACTTTTGACTGAACTAGTATATCTGGTATATATGCAATTATTATATACTATATTATATATACATGATACACAAATTATTATTATGTATACACAAATTATTACGTTCGTCAATGATATATTTTTTTATTCGGTATATATAAATATTGTGTGGTATCTGATATTACGGATAAAATGATCTGAAATTTAAAAAAATGATTAGTATATCAAACCTTGAAGAAAACTATGTCGCATGTAATATTTAAAATAGAGAAAAAAATGCTGAATTAAAAGCATTAAAAATTTCCCTCCAAATGGAGTGTTTTTTTATTTCACGTTATTCGTATGATAGTTAAACATATCCGAACATGGCCGGAAGTCATCATTGTTTTCGATTCAATTAATCAATCCTTCGGGTTCAGAATCATTGGATTAGGTATGGAACTCATAGATCGTCATCGCACGTATTAGCAATACTACCCAATATGTAAACAGGCAACAATACTCGAGCGCGTGTAGCGTGTGTCATAATTGTTGGCCAAAGAACCCTTTTACCAGACTGGAAGCAATATTTTTTATGATGTGGTATTTCGCGTGGTCTTCACTATCAGTATTCATGTTGAAGTCAAGAAAACTGTCTTACAATGGACATATTAAAAGAAGTGACGAGTTCAAGATATACAGGTCGATTTTCAATGGCGTACCAGTGGAAAGTAAGCTTTTAGGACACCCATAAGTTGGGTGAGAGGATAACGTGAGGAATGAACATTATGTCTGAATGGCGAACCAGTGTACAGGATACGAATTCCAGGAGGCATATCGGGACAATGCCTAGAGCGTCACAGAAGATGTGGCGAATTCCACTTCCGTTGTTTAATACTTCTTTAGCTAAAAATTTTTGATAAACTCTCTGCATAATTAAGACCTTTAATCAATTGTTATTGTAAATTTGTTTCCCCCCAATAATAACATTAAAAAAATACAATTTATAAAGCGCTGTTTAGAGAGCAGTAAGGATAGGAAGGTGACCGCAGCGTCAAATAGACTGGGTGATTTTCCACATGAGCACATGTTTGGAAAAACATATTTGTTAAAAAAAACCTTGCTAAGTGAAGACAAACTATAAAGAAACCTTCGTTGGTCTTCCGATATGCCAAAGTAACACATTTGGGTTTAGGTGGAGTTTGTGTGTAGTGTTCATATATAATCAAAAAATACTAAAAGCTTTCAAAAAGGGATATTTTTAAGTTCTTCTTAAAGCTGCACATTCCATTAATATATCTAACATTTAGAGTTAGACCGTTTTACGTCATGGGACCAGCAACAGCGAAAACCATGTTTTAATACCGCCCATTGGATCGATTCGGAACAACAGTTTATTTGATAAAGATTCATTGCAACAATTATCGAAAATATCATAACCTCTGCTTGAACAATGGATATATATGCATAACAATGATATTATAAAAAATGAATTGAACACTGGCTCTCGAGCATTCGACATTGTAAAACAATTTGAAGAAGTCCCTAGCTATGAGTTGTCGCGCTTGCACGTGGCGACCCCACGCATAATGCGGTGTTTCTCAATACTTTCAGAGAACCAGTTTGCGGATATGCGCTGATTTATGCATGTTAAATGAATTTAACGACAATCAGGATTAAGAGGTACCGAGAGTGCGACAATGACGATTGCTCCGGGCTGTATGACTCATGCCCGTGGACTGATTTATCTCTGCCATGCATGGGGAATACAACGTCTCGAATTTTTGTTTCAGCGTCTATAATTCAATTATATCAAGGTATTAGATTTTTGATTGATTGATTCCAACAAGAGACATGGCATGCTCCATGGTAGACATATTACATGGAAATGGTATTCACATATCATGAATATTCTCAAAAGTAAGTGAAATATTCATTCGTGATATATACAAAATAATAAAATATCTAGACTGAAAGCTTACAAAATAGAAATATGTACGAGTATATATGGTAATCAACCAATTTACTGAACTGAATATTTTTAATCAAAAATCATATTTAGAATGTACCATATCTAACATATATGTTAATACTAAGAAAGTTGAAATATTCAACACGTGAACAGTACGAGTATTTGGTCAAATAAAATCATATTACTTTAAAAGGAAAAACTTCATCGTCCAAGCGAGGATGTGGTGTTGGAGAGTTTCTTCTCCCCGTTCGGCGTAAAGTCGGCAGAGGTTTGTTCTGGGATGGGTGTTGATAGTGATCTTGAATGCCTTGTTCTGCATTAAAGATTCGTTAAAGCTTCAGGTGATCCGTGTTGCTCACACTACCCCATAGATCAAGATGGTACTAATAAGGGTTTTATAGAGGAGGTGCTTATTTTTTATCGCTAAGAATCGTTACACGTTTGTAGTATAAGAATCGTTAAAAGTTGTAAAGAAAATTGTGTTTACAATCTTTGTATTTTCGTATGCCGAGGAAATGATGATAACAAGCAGGACTTTTAAACAAACTTTGCTAATACCTTTCTCAATGATCTCTGTGACCTAGTTAATACCTGCCTTCTATTACGAGGGTTGCGAGTTCGATTCACGTTTGTACCTAGATTTTTTTAAAGCGTTTTCACCCTACTTATGAATTGGAAGAACTACTTCTCGACAAATAAACCTGCCAGGTTATATACAGTAAAAATGTAATACGATACAACATATTAAAACGCAAATCTGGATCATTAGTCTCTTGAAATTCCTTCAAAACTAGTGCATTTACAGAAAAAATGGGAACAGTTTTTTTTTTTAATAAAAAAGGCTCAAACATTTTTTTACATATGAGTTATGGTTTGACTTGAGAATGGTCAATAATAATTATTTTATTTAATATAAAAATATAATGTTTTGAGTAATGTTAATTATAAAACAAAAGCATCATTTTAAGGCTAAATTGTTTCCGTTTAAATCTCACTTATTCTATATAAGAAAAAAATATTGAATATTTATGTTGATAATATTATATTTTGACAACAAATAATACTGTTTTTTGATAAAATTTTGCTGTTTCCCAAAACATAAAGCATAATTTGTCACACAAAATTGTAACATTTAAAGTTTCAATTATTCCTTCTATAAAAAATATCATATATTATTTTTTTCTGCTGTAATTATGTTGACTACAAATGATACTATTTTAATGAAGCTTGTTTATCCTTCACCTTTCACTCAAACGTTGTAAAAATATAATATGGTTGGCTGGAAGAGATTGCTGCTTGGCAATACATCTGTCATATTGTACACTGAACAATGAAGTTTTAAATAAATTAAATATAAAAGTTTTTCTCTGATCGTGAGTAATCTTAATATATTTTCTAAGAACTTCTGAACAAAAATTTACAGATCAGTTATACTCTTACGTTCAGTTAGTCAATGGAGTTGCAATTTTTTCACGCTATTGCAAATGTAACCTTTTAAATAAATCTTCTTAATTTTTCTCCCTGTGTTTGTATGAACGTTATTTTTTCTGATTGATTTAGTGCTAGTGATTTTTATAGACTAAAAATGAACCATATATGAACTGAAACTATATCTAATAAGATTTTGTTCAGCTTATTAGGACTTAAATACATTCCCATATAGTAAAAGTTTTTTTTATACAATAATTTAGAGAATTCTAAGTATTTAAATAAATTGACATTAAATTCATTCTAGTCGTTGATAGTTAAATCTATTTAGATGTGTGCTAATGACATTAAACTCAGAACCGCATTTCATTATTAAGTCAAAACTTGAACAATTTTTGATATGATTAGTATAATTTTTATTGATTTCAACGAGCGGAACGAATCGTTCGGAACGCCTATCCATGATTCACTTGATAGCACCATGGCGGAGTAGTCTTTAGAGGACAACTGTTCTCTAGTTCATGGTTGTGCCACTCGCATTGTCAGTGGTGACAGCCGAGGAGAATCGGAACAATGCTTGTGGGCAAACACAATGGAAATTTCCTGCTAAGAGAGAGAACATGCTTCCAAATTAATACTTTCGTTGATAAAAGTTATTTTATTTTTGTATATTATTATTATTATTATCGTTATTATCGTTATTTAGTATATTATCGTTATTTAATAAATGAAACGGTTTTACTTTTGAGCCCCAGAATAATTAATTAATCACAATCGAGTGAGAACTTAAGTATTCGAATGATTTATTTTTATAAAATGAATAAAACATAAATAAGTTGGCGGCTCAGTGGTCTTATGGTTTGCTTGTTTACTTTGTATCCGGGTCACGGGCATCTATTTCAGTTGGGCTACAGAATGATTTATTTTCAGACCTTATTTCTCACATATATTGCAGTACGAATGAAAATGTAAAAAATACCAAGATTTTGTAATATGCACTTTTGTAAAGAAAATATGCAAAAAACTATTCGATTATTGTAAAGGTGTGAACGTCATTATAAATTATGCACAGTTTGACTATTCCGTCTATTTTAAAACTTTTCTTGTCATAATTTTTGAAATGCACAAATGAACCTAAATGATTTATTCATTTATTTCACCGCGATGATATTATTTACCTGGTTTACCTGGCTCATACGTCATTTAATGATTTACCCATTCAATCTGTGACCTCTGGAGTTGTGCGCTGTGTCAGGAGCTGTGATCATTGAGCACACTCCGAGTGTGCGGGCGGTCGGTAGCCAGAATGCGCCTCGGAGGTGTCGGCACGGACCCCGCACCGGCTAGTGTTGCGCAATCCCCCACTAAAGTCGACTAACAATAAGCAATTTGTCGTGAGATATTTTAATCTGTTAATATAATAGACAATTATTTACTCTCACCTAAAGGTAGTAGCTGAACTTGTTCATCATGTGTGAGCAATATTAGGTGAAGGTTAAATCTGTGATTCAAGGAATTTACTATTTGTTGCCTTCAATTATTTTCCATGAGTTCTTTTGTCTTTAAAAATGAGAGCATTCTATCAAAATGCAATATGCATTCAATTCATAATTCATAAATGTGGTGCAGCATAGTAGACTTGATGTATATTATTCATGAATGCACATACGAGTACACATGCTAACATGTGAGATGTTTCTACCTTACTAGAATATAATAATAAATTTTTAACCATACGAGAGAAAATAAAAGGTTCTTAACATGTAAAATCATTCTAAGAAATATATATGTAGTGGTATGATTTGGGGGTAAGAAATGAAGCAATTGTCTATGATTAGAGTGACCCACTTCTTGGCACATAACTCCTGAAGTTTTTTTTTAGAGCATAGATTTCTTATGTCGGAACTTTTGAAAGATTTCAATGCAATATTCATTATTTATTACCTTGACTAATAAATTATTATTAAAAACATTGATTTTCAAAGTAACATATTAAAAGAAACTAAATAGTTTACGACAAATAACGAGGGAAAGTGGTGATTTTGTAATGTTGTGTTTTTTAATAAAAAAATTGTAACGATATGAAAACGACGTGTCAGGAGTTTTGAAGGTCTCGGAAGATGATGGGAAGTTGTTAGATATGATTTTGATGTGTTTGTTGATATTATGGTATCCATTATGTGATTGTGTGTGTGATCGTTTAGGATTTAAGTGTGTGTAAGCATGTGAATGTTTCTGATTTATGTTATAGTATTTGGAACCAATATATGAAATTTGTAAATAAAGAATGAGACTACTTCGTTACAGGCCTTGCCTTGTGAAATGGTTCTCTATACCCACAAAATGGAGTTTTTTTTTGTATAGTTAGGTACTTGTACTCAACGTTTCGCCATTCTAATAAACAATTTAAATTATAAATGTTGTATTGTGGGTGATAAAAAAAAGTTGTTTACCTTTTTTATTGCTCTGACACCTTACGAGCAGGTATAATCTGTGCCAGTTATACATAATTGAACGAAAGTCTTAATGTTTTAAAGTGTAAGAAAATTTATCTTAGAACTTATAATCATAAAATATTGAATAAAAGGAGGTCAAATTATTTTTACACTCATAGGTGCAGCAATACGTAAAATAGGAGCTCGAACTCTGAAACAAACATTTTCTTATTATTTGACACTTTATTCGTGTAATATAGGATCGTGTACGTACGAGTTTTTTTTTTTTTTTTTGTTTTACAGTACTTTCTTTTAATTGACTAACTTGTCGCTATTAAAATAACTTAGTTTAAGGCGAAGTTATAAAATAAGCCAATACCTTATTATAGCTTCTCTCTTTAATGCATTTTCCATTCAGTTGTATTAACATATATATTTAAACACCATATTAATTTCAATAAACCCATATACATTAACACGCCAATGGTTATCAATAAACCTATTATTTCTTTATTTTAATTTTATATATCAGTCATCTCACAAGGCATGTTCTAAGACAGTTGGCTTACACCCACAAAATTCTAATATAATTACAAATAAAAAGTTTTACACATCTGAGCTGCAGCCTCTTGTGTGATTTGAAAACCCCTTAACGAAAAAAAACTCTTAGTTTATTTCCCTTTTTTGACAAAATTCGGACAGTTATTATATTTTCTCTTTCCGCTGGCAGTGAATCTAGGGTTGTATGTGTTTGTGTGTACGTTTATATTTTTGATATTTTTTGTAAATATTTATTAAGTTTAACCTATATGGTAATTGTGTCAACTGTTTATTGATAATATTTTATTTTGTAATATTATAAACATATTTAAGGAAGTGTGCTAAAAAACTGACTTCTTCGCAGTCGGACCGGCTCTCCTATTGGTGAGGGTGTATCTCGATTGGGAGGATGTTATAAAGTTTGCTCCGAGTGTTTGACAGATCATCTCTCAAATATTTTTTTTCCCATTGCCTCCACATAACATATATGATACGAGTACATAAGTATAATTTCATGATATATCATATATTTACATACTACAATATGTAGTTGTCAATAAACCTACTATTTTTATTTATTTAAATTTAATAATTTAAGAAATACAAATAAAAAGGATATATAGGATATAATTCATGATGAATAATATTATTACTATTAAAATGTTAAAGAATAAATTGAAGAAAAATCAGGTTGAAATAACATTCCACGATACTAAACTTGGTTTTCAATTTCCATATCCGTCATACCAAATGGAAAACAAGTCTACAAGTTTTTGATAGCTTTTCAATCTATGGAGGGTCCAAACTTTAGTATCGCAAATAAATTATTGAAATTAAACAATGCAAAATATTGGAAATCAACACGAAAAAACAAATGCTAAATAACCCGCAAAAGAGATAGTGGTTCCAGAATAAAACATATTGAATATCTTTACATGTTTTATTGTATTACACTTTCTTATTTTTAGTTATTATTTAAAAAAAATATTAACTGAGTTATATTATACAAAGTTATATTATACAAAGTTTCAATAACTCATTAGTATGGTGCTTTACAACATAATCGAATTGACGATGCGGACATATTGAAGATTTTGGCTGGAAGACAACATTATCTTTGGTCCGATTAATCGAGTATTGTTATCTGAAAAATTAATTTACCGGACTGGGACTAAACCATCGGATGAAAGTCAAGCATTTTGCTAACTAGACTACGGAGTCGTTGTGAAACTAAGAAAAAAATAACAAAAACCTGATAGGAGTAGCAGTTCGATACTCCTTGGATAACAAGAAAATTAAACACTATGAGAGATTTTTTTGTAGTAACGTAAAACGTTAGCAGTAATCATACTATTCAAAAAGGTTGCTAACCAATAATGTTACAGTTACAGGTGAGGCTTTCAAGTTGTTGGTTATGGTTTTTTCAATTTGTCCCCGAGCGTGGCGGGTGCGGGCATTATGGACTGTGCACTGGACTCCGTGGGCCTGAGCATTGTCTTATGAAACCACTTCCTCATCAGACGTAACTGCTATAACTCCAGGGCCGCAACGCCCTTGTGTGAATATGTGTGCAGGTTACTATCCAACCACACGGCCGCTAATTGGTCGTCAACTTATAAATTTAAATGTTTTTTAAAATGTCGAATCAATTGAGATTTATACGTACTGTAAATTACTTCTAAAATGTTAAAACACTCTTACAAGATCCAGTGAAAGAACGCTTGGTTTTAAATGAAAAATTCGAATTAAATTCCAAATGGTGACCAAATGAAACAATCCTAGATTTTTTTCCAGATAAAAACATTTTGGATTTATGTTCATAAAAAGGAATCAACACACATTTTACCCTTCTAAGATATTTAAAAATAATACAAAGTCTCGTTGGATTATATTATTTTACAGTTTCGTCGTATACCATACAGTTTAACTTGGCTGGTACCATATATTACTATGAACCCCATGCTGAAACTTTTTTTAAAAACTCTAAACGTGAATCTAACCTGAAACCCTAAGGCTGATCGATAGGTGACATACCAAGAAGGCCATGGCCATGTACTCAATGGTTTATGTTTAATTATTTTTTAAATTAAATTTCACAACTAAGTATGAATTTTACTGGCTTCATATAATTGCGTGTGAAAGATTGGGGTGTTATCATTTGATATTTCAAATTAATAAAAAAAAATTGGGTGCGTTGATTGTTATTAGTTGAATAAATACTCCAATATACAAGAGTTAGCTCCTATAATATTAATGAACCCAGTGAAAATGTCTAAGAAAACATCGAATTGTAAATATATTGCAAAATCAAAAGGGCAAAGAAAAAGGCGAGATTCTTGAGTTCTATTCATCAAACTATGAATGTTTTCAAAATATTATCTGACGAAATTGACTACAATTAAGATGTATTTAGATATGTTACAAATCTAAACTTAGTGTTAACTTACAAACTTAATTTTTTAATACAAGCCAACCACTAATAATATGAGTATATGTGGCATCACTGTTAAAACAATAAATGCCAAAATAAGACCATGCTATAAAATACAATAAAATATTTAAAAAACACCAGTTTTTAGACTTTTTAAATATACAATTGATTTAATTTCAAAAGTAGAAACGCAACGCAAAAAAAAGAAGAAACGCAACATTCATTGAACGTAGCAAAAATTTGGAATTTAGTAAATTTAATCTATTTCGTAAATAACTATCGGAAAATACGTGACTAAGGCATATAACGGAAAGTATTCTCCTGGATTCCAAGTTCTTCTAACATGGATTTGTTGGTGGGTATTCCCCTTCAATCTATGTATATCACCAAAAGTAATGTAAGTAAAACAATTTTGAATAATATAAAACGTATAACACAAATTATGAATAATAGAAGTATAATACACATAAAGCAAAAATATTGAATATCAGAAACATTACTTTAGGAATTTTTTTTTGCTTTATGCGTTTTATGCTATTTATAATTTGTGTTATAAAAAATGTAAGTTTAAAGTGTGTTTTAAAAAATGCACAGGTTAGAAAAAATTAAGTTAAATTTTTCATTAAATTCGGAATATTTAGTCCTAGTGGGTTAATAAATTTCACCTAAGTACTAAATTTGTACAGTAGATTGATTTGCGCAACTTTTATCGGGTTAGTTGGTTGGAATATATTATTAGATTGTAGCTTGTACAATAAAGTACCAACAAATAAAAATAAGTAGGCGGCATTCCTTTCAGGAAAGACTCTGCATACTGCTACCCTACCAACTTCTAAACTCATTTTCTCTTTCTCTTATGTGTCCTCTAAAACGGTAAATGGTCCACTTCTATTCCATAAATCATTATAATATTTTTGTAATATTAATTGAGTAGTTATACACGACCATTGTTCTAGATTCGACATATTTTAAGACCCTGTTTAGGTTTTTAAGGCTGTTAACTTTTATTGCAGGCGCTAATAAAATATATGAATTGGTTTGACATTAATTATTCACGAATCTAGACACGTTTAGTCGATATAGAAAATATTAAAATATAAATGTAAAATATTAGAAATGTTAGCGGAGGTCAATACATTTGAATGAAAATGGGGAGGGTATTTAATGTGCAAGAACAAATAGTTTTGCACGTGTGAAACCATCGAGTTAGGAAAGTGAATAACTCTTAAAATAATTATCGATGATTACTTCAAATACACTGAATGTATGGAAACTAAATGAAACCTGAATGTCGCAAGATGCAACTTGTGAAAGCTGAATGAGATTTTGCATTCAACTGACAAATATTGCAGTATATGCCAGTTTATATTTATTATTTCGTGACCTGAATATATATGAAATTATACTTTATTATGTTGATGTATGGGAGTGAAACACAGGCGTGCAAAATACTAAAAAGAGCTGAATAAATGCGTGTACTTAGAAGAATATATGGGGTGACAATGTGTGACAGAATACGGAATGAAGGGATTAGCAATGAATGTGAACTTAAGGCTGATATGTGTTGAGTAAGATGAATAAAACGAATGAATGATGAAGACTAACAAAACAAATATGTTGCACAAATGTGAGTGGAAGTCGTAGTAGAAGACTGAGGAAAGTATGATGGAATAATTTAATAATGTTTTGAAATGCGGAAATGTAGAAAGTCAGAGAAATCGTAGGAGTTGTATTCGAAGGTATATGGATGTATACAACTTTTTTGAGTGTCTTAAATTATTATTTGTCGGACCACCAAGTAAATTGGTTTGATATATGATATCCAGTATTTCTTGAGAAATTAGATCAATGGCTCATAATCTTCAATACCACGTACTTAATGCTGAACTTCGAGGTCTTCTGTTATGTCTCGAACCCGGCGCACCATCTGTCTTTTTCTATCTCTCCTATTCTGCGTTTTGTTGAATGCAGTGCTTACTTGATTCATTCATCTCATGGCACACCTCTATTACTTGATTCATTCATCTCATGATACACCTCTATTACTTGATTCATTCATCTCATAGCACACCTCTATTACTTGATTCATTCATCTCATAGCAATTTCTCCCGATTTTCATTATTCTTTCTAGCAATGCACCCAAAGTACATTAGGGTTTTTTTATATTGTACATGTGTAGAAAATCTTTCGGTAATCTCCAATTCTTGGATGATTGAGATGTTGGCATGCCTTGAGGTTAATGGGGTACGAAGCATCCGCCTCCAATATCCCATCCTGAAGGCATCTAACATGTTTCTTTCCTTCATTCTCATCGTCCAAATTTCCGCTTCATACAGTGCTATGGGAAATACTAAAGACAACTAGACGGATTTTGGTTCTCGTGAGTATAGACCGATTAATCTATAGTACAACTTTCTCATTTGAAATTTTTACATCATGAGTAAGACTTCTTCTTTTTCAAGTTTATGGTTGTATCTTATATCAGACAAACTAGAATACCAACTTTATAAAGAAACTTCCACGAGGATCTTTAGTTTTTTAAAATTTTTTTGAATTTTATTATTTTTTACATGTATATATATATATATATATATATATATATATATATATATATATATATATATATATATATATATATATATATATATATATATATATATATATATATATATATATATATATATATATATATATATATATATATATATATATATATATATATATATATATATATATATATATATATATATATATATATATATATATATATATATAGTATCATTACTCCAATTCCCTGTCGGGATAGGCAGAGAGTAAGAGTGCTAGACCTTTTTATCTTAACACGCATTCTTTGCCTCTTCCATATCCATAAACTTTCTCATATAACTCCTACGATTTCTCTGACTTTCTACGTTACCTTCTTTTAAAATATCATTCAGATATTCCACCATACTTTTCTTGATCTTCCGTTACTACGTTCTCCACTAACATTTACACTTTATATTTGTTTTGTAAGCCTTTCTTCATTTGTTCAATCTACCTGCTCAATCTCAGTGTGCACTTGTTTATCATACTCGCCACATTCGCATTAAGTTCACCTTCATTTCATTCTATATTCACTCATAAAATGTCACCCCATCTACTCGTATTTTTATCAGTGTTCACATTTCTTCAGCATTTTTTCGATTATTTTTGCTTTTTTTCCACGTCCACGTTTTACTTCCATATATTAAAGTTAGTACTTTATGGACTATCGTCTAAGCAGATTTTGATATTGTCCGGTTAATAATGTATATATGTTTGAGTGCCCCGTTGACTTTTTTTCCTATAGCTACTCGCTCATACTTCGTAATTCTTTCATCATCTGAGAAAATACTACCCAAATGTTAGAATTCCTAAACTTGCTTCAATCTTTCATTCTTCACCCATATATTGTAATTACTTTTCCTTTCACACTTTTCTATCACCATGACTTTATGGCTCGTAAAATGTATACGACAAAAGTTTTATGTGTAGTTATATAGGATAATAGACTTGACCAGAGACGATAGATAAAAATGCAGATAATAATTGAATTATTTGGCGTTTAAATTTTTTTTAGTGTAGTTCCAAATATATTAATTTGTCCCTATATAAAATTACGAACAACTTATTTTTAAATCCGACTTTGATTAAATTATTATTTCATAAATACCACATCTGATGTTGTACACTGCAAGATAATAGGATAACGTTGCAAGTGGCAAATTTAAACTGTAAAATATATTATTTGACGGCGCAAGTGCTACAGAGAACAAGTACAATATATTTGTATAAAACAGTCCGAGTAATGCGATATAAACGTGAAAGTTGGCACAAGCTAAACGCTCAAATATGCCCGGAATTACATAGAATAGAGATATCTTAACAAAATACGCACGAATACACAATATCAGTAACTGTTATGGCTCGTAAAATGACTTTGTCTTCTCTGGACGCAGTGTTGTACCCTCAGGTGAGGACGCTGGTGTTGCAAAATTACTTTATATCACATTGACAATGCCACTGTTCTAGTAAAGAATATGAAGTAAAAATAAATGAAACTACGATTCATATTTCACCATGATTCTCCTCTGTTACTCTTTTTCTAAAACGATTATGATCAAAGTCTTCGATATTATTATTCTTATAGAAAATAAGCAAAATACTTTTAAAACCAAGAACCAGTAAATTAGTGGGGAATTTTAAATAGCGCTTGTAATTCAAACTTCCTACCAAGCACCTCATATAAATGAATCGTCACTTTGCAAACAAACAATGATTTACTTAATTTGGATAATTTTATTTAATGTAATTGAAAAAAGATGGCATACAAGGAACGTTCAAATTCTTTTGTCATGAAAATTCTTCAAAAATTAAGGCCTGTTTATTTCTGACAATCTCTCATATTTTTTTCGAATATTCCCTTTTCTAAACTCGCGATGTTTTGGTTTAATGGGAGGTTCACTATTTGTAAGTTTGGTTTGGTAGCTGGATTTTTTTAAAGGGTAACATAAAATAGTCCCTGCTATGTATAAATCAGACTTCAGTTTTAAATATAGCACGATTACGGCGTTGAAATATGTTTTGTAAAATATATTGTGGGAATCAGATAAAAGATAGTTGCTGCTAGATTACTCTTAGACTTTTGACAATGTCAATACATATCTTATGGTCTCAAAACTGTCCATTTTTGGTTTTTATGAAAATGTATATCAGTAGCTAAAAATATTTGTAACTGCTAGTAGTCAACGAGTTACCTGACAACGACGAGTTAGTGGTCAAAAAGTTAGTAGTTAATGAGTAACAACTAAAAACCTGGCTGGACTAGGTCTTTAGTTGTAACTCGTTAACTACTAGCCTTGCAACAATCCATTATAACTCGTTGTAACAATCCATTGCGAATGTTGCCTCGTTCCGCGTGCCCTAAGAACGGATGTCCTCAAGGGTCAATAATGAATCCCCATCTCTTTTTCTTAAATACATTTGATCTTCCAGATGTAATTGTTGCAACAAAAGTTGTAGCTACCACCTGTATGTGGATGATACACAGCTTTATTGTTCTTTCAGAAGTGATGGGGTTCAGTCTGCCACCCAACATGTAAATGATCTTGAGTTGCCGTTGATATTTTTTGAGAGGCATGCGTTTATCTTAAACCCTACGAAGTCAGATATGTCATATATTGTGGAAACAAGTTAGCAAATCGAAAAGTAAAAAAAACCTTTGGAAATGAAGATTGGCAACGGGATTGTATCTGAAGAGAGTATAACACGTAATTTAGGTGTCTATATAGATATGATTGGGATTTAGGCTCAAGTTAAAATAACATTACAATAGGTTTTTTCGCGGCTTAAAAATATTTATCGCATTTGTCAAAACCTGTTCATTGAATATAGATGAAGAAAAATTGAAGCGCTCATTATCTAATAAGTTCAGTATGGTGATTGTGTCTATAGACCATGCTTTTAAATAAAACGTGAAAAAAGTTGCTAAGACAACAAAATACTTGCTGTAGATATTGTTTCAATATCGCTCCCATAAAACGTATCTTCCATTTTATGATAGCTTTTAAAATTATTGACATGAAACAGATACAATTAATTCACTTAAGCTTACTTATTTAAAAAATATCACGGCAAAAATGCCACCTTATCTCTTTAAAATAATCACTAGAAATTTTCATGGCTATGAAACCAGAAGGAGAAAAACGCTAATTCGTTCCGAGTCATAATCTAACACTATTCCAGGGATCCTTTTCATACTCAGCCAGCAAATACTGAAATGAGTCAGCTACCTTTGATCTTGAAACAGCGAGTGAATAATTGTCCGACGAAATTCTCTAAAACGTCACATTCCAAATAGTTTGTGATTTTATTTCGTTGTAATTTGAACTCTTATTTGTTTTTCTCTTTTTTCGCTGGTAGTGAATCTGAGGTTGTATGTGTATACACATATATGCATTATATTTAAAAAAAAATTATTAAATATTTTCTTGTATTATAGTTTATGGACCGGGCTCGCCCTCCTAATGATGGGGGTGTATTGTGGAGGGTGTTGTGGGATAAAACCTGACCTTTTGTTAGCTTCTCTCTTAAATGTATTTTATTTTCCATTGCCTTAATGTGTAATATATGTGTAAAGGATTTATTTGCATACTATATTTTTATCAATAAATCTATTTTTTTAAATTTTATATATCAGTCATGTTACAAAGTTCTGTACCCGTCCTGAGACAACTGACTTACACCAACAAACACATAAAAATAATTCAGCAGATTTGAATTGCAATCGTTTGTGTGATTTGTGCCAACTCGCAACAAAAATGTCTTCTAGTGTATTTCTGTTTTGTTAAATTTTTCTCTTGTTTTATTTTCTCTCTTCACGCTGTAAGTGAATCTGAGGTGGTGCGCGTTAACTAACGTACATACTTATTTGTTATAATTTATTTTTTGTATTACAATTTACGCGTACACGGGTGTGGGCTGAAAAACATTGATGTCCTCACGGCCGGGCTCGCTATCTATTGGCGAGTGTATATCTTGACTAGGAGGATGTCATGAGATGAGCCCAGACCTTTTGATAGCTTCTCACTAAAATCTATTTACTTTTCCATTGCTTTAAAATACATGATCTAATTTTAAGATATGTATGTTTATATTATACTATGTCACTATCAATAAACCTATATTTATTTATTTAATTTAAATAATAGGAGAATTATTTTAGATGCACTACGGAGCAGTGCATTTAATTCAGAGTATTTGTGTGATGAAGAATTTAATTTTGGTTATATTACGCAGATCACAAATAAGATCTATAAGCGATAATCATGTTTTGGTTTTTGATCTTTTGTCCTTCGATACATATTTTTTGCATTAAATTCCTAGGTGTCAATGTTACTTCGCTGCCCGTGATACTACACGAATGTAACAAGCACCTTGCTCAGCAACATTATGATATATAGACCAGCAAAAGAAACGTAATCAAATGGAATAATTCTAGTTGTAAGTAATTATAATATGGCGGAGTGTTTAATGTAATTCGTGACCAGACTAGGCACCTGTGTTCAGAAAGCTGTAACAACTCGGCCGCGGCCGGTAGCAAGACCGCGGTAATTAAAATTGATAGGCATCACAACTTTTCTTTGAAGTCCGGAATTATCATCAGTCACGGCTCTCAAACTCTCAAACTTCGATTCCAACTTGTTCTAATACTCGTACGTTCAACGCTCTCGTCGGGCTTGACTCTTGAGCAAATATGTGCCATTTTTTTATCTGTTAAATACGAGTATCATCATGGAGACACTGCCAAAAGTTTGTAATTATTACAAACACGTTTTAGATATATCGCATTTCAAAACTTGTCATTATCTTATATCGTAGTATTTAAACCTTTATTTATAGTTTATTTAAACACTTTACTGTAAAATACACAATTTGGCTGGTTTATTGCCAAAGGGATTTCCCTTCTTATATAAATATCTTCAAACCAACTAGAAATATTATCTCACAATTTTATTCCTGGTTTTGGGGGAAATATTTATAATATAACTCGATACAAAGAAAATAAAATAATTAAAGACAAAATTGCACGATAAACATATACGAGAATCATTCGACCATTGAAATATAATTATTTCTTCAGCATCTTGGAGATATGAGGGGATATTGGGAAGAAGGATAATGCGAGAACCCGGAAACACGCTACGTCACTGAAAGGAAATATAATGTTAGTAAGATTTTTTGTCGTTAGTTATAAACTATTACTGTACAATTGTATACAGTCGAAGATAATAAAATTGTGGGTGCGTTTAATACGGGCTAGTAACTTTTGGCAGTAACCGGACGATCTGTTTTTGATTATCTGAAACGTATTAAAGATTGGTGAAAAGTAATTTTCCGCAAACAAATACTGAGATCTTGCCAATACTTTAAGTAATAAAGTCGAATTATTTAATATCTCTTTGGTATCAGATATAATATACAGTGAATTTAACATTTATTAATTGTGAGATTGATAATTAATTATAATTGTGGGGATTGATTAAGAGCACGACTAAGAAGAGGAAATTTCCCAGTTTTTAATAATTGTAATATTTTGAGTACTTCATATCTCAAATATTATTTCGTTCACATTTTAATACCTTAAATTGTTTTTCTACTTTAAAAAATCCAGTTTTCTTTGACCTTCTATATTTATCTTGGTAATCTCTTCATTCGTATGGTATTGTATTGTATTACACTTTTATTGTTTACAGTACAACTTGGCGGTTTATTACTATGTGGTGCTCTTCCAATTGAACCAAGACTGGCCAACTCACGGCCTACGGGCCACATGCGGTCCGCGAAGCCCTTACGTGCGGCCCGCGAAACCCTTACGTGCGACCCGCGATCATATATGACGAATTAGTTTTTTTTAATTACCATACAAATACATTTTATTGTTGGTTAAATACATGTTTTCTCTTCATATCTAGTTTTAGTATCGTTTTTTTATTTACACTGATTAAACGCTTTCTGTGTACCTCTGCATCCAAATCAATCACTTACAAAAAAAATAATATAGTGGATTAAAAAATATATATTGCGGGTCAACATTTTAAAATACCACCGTAAAATATTTTTTGTTAAACTATTTCGTTTTACCTTTTTTATGCGATGTTAGTTCTTCAAATGTGATCTTCTGAAATGCCTGACTAATATAAACTCCCAACAATACGTGTCTACTCTTAGAGTTAAAATATTTCTTGTTCCGTGGGTTATTTTTATTGTAGATGTTTTTCTCTGTTTCCCACAACCTCGTGTTTAGCCCGATTTGATTCCCGTTGGACCCAAATTGTTTTAAAATTAGTTTGAGTCTAATTTTCTCAATTATACGAGTACATCTTTCTGGTTGGTTGAAAGAATCCCACATAGCAATAAGCCCGCCAGGTTGTAATATACAATGAAAGCGTAATTCAACTTCCAACACAAGAAATTGAGATAAAACTTCATTCAGGTTTAGTTCAAGGTTTAGATTTAAGGAATTGTTTATTATAATCTGATAGATGCATTATTCTCTAGAATTTTTTTCCTAATTCTCTTAGATTTTTTTTCATCCTGATCTGGAATCCTTCAACGTTCGTTATTATATAGAAATAGTTTTGCGAAATTCCATTTGTTCATTAAAATTTTATTGTATTTTGAAGAAATATTATGTAAATACGGATATAAATAATAATTTTATTCAATAACCTGATTATAATAACAATGTCAGTTACCATTACTGAAAGCGGAGCCCTTCATTTATTGATTTTGTCATGTTTATGGACCATGGAAGTGTGATTGCGCGGCACATCGTGACATGATCGGGCTCTCGGAGCGGGCATCTTGCCTTGTTAGAAATCGATTCTGATTACGCCACGAAATGTAGGTACTCATTTTGACAATAAATTAATATTTAAATTCAATGAACAAAATTGGTTTTTATTACATAATATTGTTAATTTTAAATAAATGAATCTAACAAAAAAGTTTTTGTAATGTCTTAGAAGAAAACAAAATGATTTAATGAATTTCATTATTGTTTTCGGTTTGATACAGATTGGTTTTTATCCTAAACAAAACTGGTGTATTTTCCGTCGGTCTTTAATCATTTGTAAAATATTATGTTATGGAACAATTATTAATGTGAAAGATGAAATATAAAAGTTACATACCATATTTCCAGTTACATAAGAGATATATTAATGTAATGAAAATGATGACGGTATGTTTGATATTTTATCGACATCAATTAAAATTGTAGGTAAAACATTGATAAAACAGATGTGGAGTTAAAAACTCTAGTGTCCGAGTAATTTGTGAAATAGAAGATATTGTCAGATGGTGTAGAACGAAAGGAAAAGACTGGCGAGACGATATGGAAAGGATTGATAACAAAAGAGTTACCTACGCGGCAATATATGAAATATCCCTTGGCATTCGTTCCCTAGAAAGATCTCCAAATAATATGGAAGGACAGTTGAGAGTCAATATCTCAAGAGAGGCAGTCTTGGTGATAACAGACTACAAGTCTAACACAAGATAAATAATAAGAAGTATTTAAAATTTTAAGATAAATAGAGTGCCTACGTATTGAAAATTGTAAAAACCATCTTCACCCTCTCTCAATCCGATGTTCAAAATATGCAAGGTCTTCCAGCTTCCCCAGCTTCCGTTGGACGTGCCCATATTCTTAGTGCTACTACAACATCCTCTATCTACCTGGCTCGCGGTCTTCATCGATTTTGTCTTTTGAATCAGTGTCTCCAAATTGTTATGCCATAACTAAATTGTTCGCCACATCCATGCTCATCGATGTCTTGTAAATTTTCCCCTTAGTTAAGTCTCTGATCTGATAATGTTAAAGTATAGAACACTTATTTACAATGTTAATTTTGTATAATCTAATGAATGCGTGTTAAATATCAATACATGTCAAATTATCAAAGCGAGAGATAAAGATGTTGTAAGGATATTTTACAATTCTAAGATAGTATTATCAAGATGCTTGTATTAAATTTCCCTCACATTAAAATACAACACCTTGCACCTCGTAATAACGTATCTCTGTAAATATTTAATACTCTGTTTATCGCGCAATAACGTCATAACTGTTTGAAGATCATTGGTCGTGCGAAATGCATTAACTGCATCTTTGGTATTATTTGTATCTGCATGTTATAATCGCTATTTTCTTTCCGACAACCTTATATTTAAATGTATACCAATTGGTTCTTAGCATTGCTGTAAAATCTCTGCAGCAGGGGTGGGCAATCAGTTTTGTTGAAAATCGTTAAATTATATTTTTTGTTAAAAAAATAATGTATCGTCGGGTTTCTGCCACAACTTGTTAACACACATTTTAGTTTCTGAGACATTTAAATTTAAAACGTAAAACTTCTTTCAATATATATGCACTTACATATACCTACTTCGAATTTATCAATATATACGCACTTATATCTCAGGGCACTTACATACATTTTAATTTTGTGCAAATAATATTTCCAATTTCAAAAATATTAATTTCAACCAGACATACACATCATTCCTAAAAATTTGATGATATAATGCCATTTGATGATAATTCCTAAAAAAACAGATTTTTTGACATTTTTGTTTAATAATTAATGCCCGAATCTTTATACCATGAAAAACTAGGTGAAAAAACGGTGTTATTTATTACGTTTTCAATGTTCTTTATTTTCACCCTATAAATTCAATCTGGAATACAGCGGTGCCATAAAATACCTCCACCCAGGTCGATCTACAGCCAGGTACTTTACATTCTTCGAAGCCGTGACTGAAAAGCCCCCGAAGCGAATTTTGACTATTGTAATACTATAATTTAGTTTAAGGGCATTGTTGGATTAATACAACGGCCACGAGGCCAGAGGAAACCCCTAAGGGTGGTTCATACTTGAATATTATTAGCAAAATATTTGCTTCTTACAGACAACCTAACAAGATTACCTGAAAAAAGTCTTTGGCCCACGTCTTCTAAGATATAAAATAACATTGCGTAACCACACATATATTTCTACTTTTGATCGTTGGAAAAATGGATACTAATAATATATGTAATGTAGAGTTGAAACAAATTTCTTTCATGCAGAGATATTTTAGGAGTAACTCACAATGGTGACCCAAAAAATTGTCCCATTCAGTATTTCTATTTAATTTAACCAATAGTTAAATACATCCAGAAAGGCAACCACAAAATCCAAAAAAGCAGATGTTAGTTTACAGTTTAACAAAACGCAGCTTATGTGCAGCTTGCAAAATGGCCCGGAGAATATCCAAGGAAGAGATGGATTATAAGTACACGTTAAGTGGGAGGAGCCCTTGGTTTTGACAGACAACTGATAACAGCCACGTAATATGAAGCATATCACCGAAGCAATCACAGTGCAACCAACCCAATCGACGACGGTAAAAGAAATAGAAGAAAAAGGCTCATATCTATATGAGAGGCTTGAATTTGGAATATTTTGTATTTACACTTCATTTGTTTTCATACCTCGACTGGAGATACTTGCTTCGCAGTTTATGCTCACTTCTAACCATTCTATTTTACCCAGTTATTGCCCTATTTCTTAATTTAAGGATTAAGCAGTTTCCGCACAATTCAACCTTATGCTACTGTTTTATTCTATCATCTAGTGATTCCCTCATTTTTTACAACAAAGTGTACGCAGTTTCAGCACATTTGTCTTATGTCACTATTCTATTTTACCATCCAGTGATTGCCCTATTTCTCACAATAAGGTATATACTGTTTTTATGTACACTTGCAATCTTATGTAACTGTTCTATTCACCATTCAGTGATTGTCCTATTTCTTACAATAAGGTATACGCCGTTTCTCTACACTTGCAATATTATGCAACTGTCCTATTTCACGAGTACAATCTAGTGATAATCATATTTCTTCAAATAAGGAAAATACACTTTTAATTTTAGTTTTTTGTAAGCGGATACATTATTTAGACTTTTTTATATTCTTTAGACACATTACTAAATAAGGATAACATATATTTGATATCGAATATTTTCAGATAATTTTCTGCTACTGAAACTTAAGGTTCAATTTGTCAAAATTATGTGCTTGCTGAAGTGCAATAGCAAGCACACAAATAATTAATACATGCACAAACATCATCCATCCACAAGGAGGGGCTGATAATTTTCTTCCACACAGTCCACATTGACCACAGCCTGCATCGATGACTAAATTGAATAATGGGTTGCCCACCTATGTTCTAACTTCTAACGTAATATGCGATTTTGTAGCAAAGCTCACTGTAAATCTGTTTAGTATCAGGTAATGCGAATGTTCAATCTAGGAAATGCATAATTGAAATGCTATGTTATTATGTAATACAATTTGATAAGGTAGATTCTATGTTTTGTTATTGTAAATGTTTTAACAATTTTATTGATTATTTGCGTGTATAATTTTAACCTGATTATTATTAATATGAGTAATCTTAAACTGGAAATAAATTTGAAAACTTTCATTATAATTAGTTTTTTAAACCTCCACAATATTAATGCTTTAATTATAAATAATCTGCACAGTTTTATTTTTTTTATTAATGTACGAGTATGTACCCAGAAAGGACATGTTTGAATCTCTATCATTATAAATCGTTCAGGAGAGAAGATAAGATAAAAGGCCTGTTATTTATTTATACGGTACTCCTCAACATGTTCGAGTTGGTGAAGTGGACATACTGAATAGCCTAACTAAGAGACTACATTGTCTTCGGTGCCGTTAATCGAGCCCTCAGGATTAGAATCACTGGAGTAGGTATGAAACTCACAGTTCGTTATATTGTATTGTATATAGTATTTCATTGTATATACAACCTGGTGGTTTTATTACCACGTGGTAACTAGAGTAAAACCCTTTTTAAGTAAATGGGTACTAACGGGAATCGAATCCGCAACCTCCAAGTTAGGAGACAGGTGTCTTACCAACTAAGTTACGTATGCCACAAAGACATAGTGCTATTTGTGATGGCGTAGTGTGGGTGATATTCATTAAAGAAAATTATTTTACACGATTATAGAGATAATTCATAGAATAAAGATAAAATGTAAAAGTTCAAAGATACTGTCATAGTCCAAGGAGATAGTGCTTTTGTTTTAAACATCTTAGTTGTTCTTCTTTTTCTAAATTATAAAACCAATAAAGGGCTTCGTAAAATTAAGGAAGTCTAAGAAACTAAACCCTCAATTTCAAATTTGTAATATCCATATTCTTCTTCTTGAATAATGGCGCTGAATTCCTATATATGAAGAAGTATATGCCAGTGTCAAGTGATATCCACTTTATATGATCTCGTTAGTTCTATTCACATGGCGTCATGTGTTTCATTCCCTATTTTTTTTACCTCTCCACCTTCGTTTTTTCTTTGATTTATGATCTATCACTTTTATTTTTTTTATTTGTGTTCACAAATTTTATAGAAATACATAATACTCATAATTTGAGAACCCTCTTTTATTACCATTTATCTGGTTTGTTAGAAAAGATTGCCACCTGGTAAAAAGTCCGCCAGATTGTTATTCAATGAAGTGTTAAATTAATAAATAAATAATGGTGGTTCAAAAAAGAATGTTATTCCATCCTGATCAGCATTCTCAAATATGAGGGTTAAATAAAAAAGAGAGTTACGAAAGTGGATTGATTACTCAATAAAAGCTATGAATAAAAATGAATAAATAGTTTTTTTTACCGACGTCAACTTTCTTGAAATAAAAAAATCCAATTGAAATAAAACTTTCTTCAATTATTTCGAGAAACGAGAATGCGAGAATATAACACTGAGAATTAAAAGTAATTCCCAGTTTTTACGTTTACACTTTATTGTTACTTAAAAACCACTACCTCTTGTGCTTTTCAATTTGGAACATGCCAGATATGGATTGTTGAATTCTTTTTTTAATTTTATGAATAATATCTACGTAAATGGTTTCCTAATTAGGTAATTAAGGTCAAATAAATGTACCTTTTAGGGAAAATTAGGCATTGATAAGATAATAAAGCTAGCGTTTACTTTTAATAAGTTGAGAATTATTTTCACAGAAATTTTGCCAACGATGACGACTAAGCCAAATTAAATGTCTTTTCATTTGATTTTTATCTATTCTGTATTCCAAAAATTATTTTTCAATCAATATTCTACTTCCTTGTTTTTATTTATTTATTTTGAATAAGTTTCACTTTATATTCTAATTTTGAGTTGAAAATAAAACTATTCTATACAAATAATATAACTGAGTTTATATTTAAAATGGCTTGCTAGAATTTTTTTTTGATATTTCGACAGATATTTTGGTATCCGTGATCTAATTGTTTGGCTTCGAATTTTCCAGCTGAATTCATAGTTGTGCGAGCGCTTAAGAGCTACGAAACAAATAGTATAAATATACTGTTCGAGCGATCTGATAGGGCGTATGATAGTGAGGATATCAAAACTGAGATAGACGGACGTTGTTATAGAGCACTTTTGAAAACTGGGTATAAATAATTTGAGAAAAAATGCAGCTGAGAGAGACAGTTGACAGAGAATCTAACATTTTCTGTTAAACAGCGACATTTATATTGTCGTGTATCGCTAGTTTGATATATATATTTTAAACATAAGAGTTTAATATAATGTATGTTCAATATTTTATATAGATTTCCGAATTGGTATCCAGAATAAACGTGTCTGCTAGATTCGACTCTGTTCAGTTCGCTATATAAAAGCGCGCATCCAGATTCCTCGCGAATGATTTTTTTTATGTTTAACTGTTACATATAAATCAATGGTTTATTTATGAATCTCATACTTCAGCAGTATCTTTGAATATCGATAAATCATATCTCGTAGTGCAGGTTGTTACAGGTTGGGAGTAATAAAATAATATTGTTATTCGTGATCGAATATCGTAACATTCCGCTGTGATGTATGGGAAGAGATCCCGCCTTTTTAGCCATTTGCGTCTCCGGTCTGTGATAAATTTTGCATACTTGAATAAATTGACCGACTGTTTAATTTGTTCAAGTTTTATATCGTTGTCTTTATTGGTACAAGTAATTACCGTAGATCATATATTGCTTCCTAAAAGTTCTTTCATATTATTTTTAACATTAATGGCATTCAACTTTTTATTTCTTTCGCACCAGTCGTTTAATTTGCGATTTTTTTTGCAATGAAATAGGCGAAACTTTTGCCTAACAACAGGTTTCAGGCATTATTTTGATTAAGTGTGAAAACAAATATATATTAAAAGTGGTACGTAAATATGTTTAGAAATTTTCAGTACTATAAATAGTGGACTGTTCGGATGTTTAAAAATTTCCACAAATTTAAAAAAATATTTTTATTGTGTTGTTAAACATTATTTTTTCAAAATCTTAAAATATATATTTCTATTCTTCTTATCAGTTTTTTAATTGAATATGAAGAGTTTAAAAAGGTATTTGTTGAAAAAAAAACATATTTATATAACTTTGGAAACTTCACAAAAATTATCAAGTAACGCTTAATACATGTATGAATATTGAAGTCTAAAACGAAAAATTTTGATGAGAAATTGGCTGAATAAAAAATACATAACCCATCGGTCACCTGATCCGGGACTTCAAAATCCAAAGCAAGCATGTTCAACATTATACCATCGGTGCCGACAAATCTATTTTGTATTAATAAATACAAAATTATCTTTGTATAACATATGAGAAGGTTTGTCATTTGAATTCATTAAATGGAGTTGTGTATAAAACTTATTTAAATTATTTCACGGATGTCAGATAGAGGGAAGTCGTTCAAAAGGATGATATCTGTAGCAGAAAGCGAGGCGAGTGGAAAGAGATCGCTGCCCGAGTAGTGGTTACTGCTAGCTGATGGCAGATAGCTCTCCCGAGGAGGTGACGTAAGCCTCTTCCGGCATGGTGATATATTTGGACTATAAAACCATCTGTTAAGTTGCGGTCAAGTCATTTTATAAGCGTTCTGGGCAATAAACTTCCACGTGTGTTTGTATGACTATGATATAAATATATTTTCCTTTATACCTATACATATAAGGCTAATTTAAACTACAAATTAAAAATAATAGTGTGCTCTTCTTTTATTAAGGCATTGAAGTATGCTGTCTTACAGGATCGGTGAGATGCTGGAACAATCAAAATAATTGTGTTGGCAAACTGAAATAAATACTTTTTTAAGCTCTATTATATCATTCAGAATAGGTGAGAACTTTTAACTCTTAAAAATTATACTTATAAATTATATCTTGATACTTTTAACTCTTAAAAATTAATCAAATTCTGTTCAATATGTTGATGTAAAGTTTTTTAATATCTCAAGTTAGTATTAAAGGTTCAGCATCACACGAGAACATGCTATCTTCATCATGGTCGTCGTTACCATTACACCATGTCCCAATAAAGGTGGTCGGAGAGAACACATTGACCCACTCATTATTTTCTGGCACACACATTTCGCTTCTGCCATTTCCATATACTTCGCCATGCATATTTTTGTATTCCAAATGCTTTTCACTTTTGTCCTTTTCAGAATTTGATTCTTCTAGTTGCATCACCCTATTCTAGGGTTTTAAGGTAGTAATTTTTCGAAATATAGTATGGCTCCGAGACCAAGTGTCTCAAATTAAGGGTGGAATTGACAAGTGATGAAGAATCGCGGTTAATGTTCAAGTTTTTTTATAGAAATCCTTTGTAAAATCCGATAAAATAAAATGGTTAGAATTTAGAATAGTGATTGATGTATTTTTCTGTCATGTCAGCGTTGCTTTTATGTTCCCTCCCCTATTAGATTACCAATATTTGGAATGCCAAATTATGACAATATAATACATTTTTAAAAATTTTGTATAATGTACTTTTCAAGTATAATTTTTCTTAAATATTGAAAGGTGAGTTGAGTTTGAATGATATTAAACAGTGGGTTGCTTCAGGTAATAAAGCCCATGACGCACTTAGTACTGTTTTTGTTAATAAATCAGTTGCCGGTTAAATTAAACTTATAATGCTTGATGGAGTAAGAAATGATCGGACAAATATGTAAGAACTGTTTGCTGGAGATGAATGTAATAAGAACAATTAAGACGGGAATCTTCATATGATTTGGCCGCATTAAGATAATATGTCGCGAAAGACAAACAAACATATGGTATAAATAAATAGAGAATGAAGAAGAGGTAGACCCAGGAGAGAGTAGTAGTAGATAGTTGGTGAAATTTTAACTGATGGAAATATAAGAAGTATGAGAAATAGGAGAGCATATATGATTAGATATATGAATGTAGACAAGGCAAGAGCTGTGTTGACGGAGAGAAAAACGTGGAGATTTGTTGTTTATGTTTACCCCAAAAGGGACATAGCATGATGGTACGTATGTTTATATATTTCTAAATGAAGCTCGTGATAAAATAGAAGATTTACTTGTGTCCCGAAATATTTACCTGAAAGGACGCTCGACTCAATTTTAAAAGTTTTGGTTTCAATGATGCTTATGAAAAGTTGAATGTTTATAACAAAAATGTTTCATATGTTTCGTGTCATTGAAAAGTAGGCGCATTTGTAAAATGAAAGCAGGTGCATGCTAGTTCACTTTGCATTTCAGATCCACTATGAATGCTAAATTACGAGATCTCTTCATATGAATGTACGTCATGTTCAATGATGTTATCACAGAGTTTGTGTACTGAATATATCATAGAATTTTGCTTAGTTTTACGTACTCGATATAAACCAAAAACCGAGATTATTTTTATACAACCTAGTCGTTGGATTTTTCATGGTGTTTGGTTGCAAGTCGAATAAACGAACTTATTTTTATAGCTAAAGTGGAGGAAGCTAAAGTTAACATATCACTCATAATAAACAAAACCTCGTATTTCATAAAGCCTAAATTTTACAGGATACTAAAATCTTTGGATATCACCGGTTACATTTGCGGTATACGCGGTATTACGTTAATTAGGAAAATTAGTCAGTTTCTATCAAATATGTATCATATATTTTAAAAATATTTTATTAAGTCGTATATTTTCTAGTTATAAAACTGAATATTCTATCGATTAGATTTTATCTAAGTTGTATGATCACAAAAATTGATTTAATGATGAGCATATGCTAAATAATCTAAAGGGTGTCACGAGTATTAGACAGAAATCATGCGATTAAAATGCAGTAGTATCATCACGATTTCAACAGGTTTAAAAGCTTTAAAAATATATTAGGAGAAGAACTTTTGGGATTTTGTGGCACTATAGGGTTATATGAGATTGTTTTGTATTGTTAGATTAGTTTATTTTCTTATTTTTACACTTTGATGAACTGAAAAATGCACTAGTCCATCCTTCAGGATCACAGAAAAGTGTTCAACGATATACAGGGAAGAAATATTGTAATACTTCATAATATGTCGCTAGAAGAGGTGAAGAAGTTTTGAGAATATAGTAGTGATTGGAAGTGTTGAAGGACAGCGAGGATGAATACAATATCTAGCAAGGTGGATATACTAAATCAAAGATATGACTCATTGAGTGCTGCACTTATTGTGATTGAGGACTGGAAGGAGTGGAGGCGAATTATTCGCTCAATTCCAGATCATCAAGAAACTATAACACTCAGCAGTGAGCAATATAACGGAAGAAAAATAGGACAACATGAGACAAGGTAAAGAAGACTCCTTTCTTAAATTATGTTTTTTTTCACGAATTTAATTTGCTTAAGATTTTTATTAGACGATAAAAATCAGTACTAACACAATCAATAGCTGGCTGTTGGGTATAATAATCAGTACTAACACAATCAATAGCTGGCTGTTGGGTATAATCTAAAATCAGTACTAACACAATCAATAGCTGGCTGTTGGGTATAATCTAATAACCAAATTTATTGTCACTTTGAACATGAAAAAATATTTTTTTAAATGTAGAAAAAATATCTAAAGTTCACTTATAGCTCCGTGGTTTAACAACCGACTGCAATGTCAGAATGTTCATTTTTGGGTTGGTCGGAGAGTAATTTCGTATTTTGAGGTCAAATTCATACACAAAATTGTACCAAATTCTTGTTGACGGAGTTTTTTAATATTTTCAGTATCTCAGCAAACTTACGTGTCGTAAAACATAGCTAATTTTCGATTCAAGTCTTGATTTGGTTGTCATCATTGGTAATCGGTCTTCCAAAGCGGACAACATATTCGAATGTCTTATCGGTAGTATGAAATTTTTAACCCAAATTTGGCAAACATGATCACTTACTAACTCGTCTTACTACAGTGTTAATATATTTTTTTGGTTTGTGTCGAATTTTTTTAAGTACCTAAAATACTACTTAATTTGTTCCATCTTCAAATAACGTAAAAAACGCTCAAATAATTTTGTAAAAAAAATACGTTAAACTATACCTTTTCATAATAATGTATACTCATTATGTGTGTAATTAAGTAAGCATAAAAAATTATGTCCAAACGACATATATGCATAAAATACGAAACTATTTTCCGGACGGCACATTACAAAAATTTCCATCTCGCATACATTAGTCCATATTTGGTAACGCGATTTAACTTCACCTGTAAATCATAACACCCGACCGTTGACCCCTCAGCTCGCAGGTCCGAGTGTCTGTCCCCTTTGCTGGGATCCATGCCGCTCATCACAATATTTTATTATTTCCACGTTTTCTTTAGTCTGGATGATGAGCCGAAAGTCGTAAAAACGGTTTGAAGAATTCACCAACTGAATCGAAACAGGACTGTATTCAGGAAGGAAGATATTTTGGTAGCATTTTCTTTAAATCATTTTTAGCCTTTTACCATAAAAACGATAACTTTCTTTTTAGTTCAAAATAGCTTCGTTGATTTAGATAAGTTCAATGTTAAAATGTATTTTTTGTGACCCCATTTTAAATACTTTTTTTTAAACGGGGATAATAAAATTAGGTAGAGAAGAAATGTTCACGTTCTGTCAACCCTATTTGGAGTGTTAAACATTCTAAGCTATTCTCAGTATCTGCGTGAAAAATGCAATTTTCTTTATGATCCAGAACTGTCTGTCCGATCTGGTGATGTCAAAACATTTTATATTCCGATGCATTATACGCAAGCTTTTATCGTTTATTCTCAATGACACATGTGAAGAGTCAAATATAAGAATCTCAAAAACTTCGAGAGCCGCAATATGTTTTCGGGATAATCAATTATAACAACTTAAATTTAAAGAAATCGAAGAAACATCAGAGAGGATAGTGAATAACAATGACGCCAAGTGTGGTTTTTTGAAACATCAACACCGATTTTAGACCATCGAACCATAAAGACATAACGTTACCGTACGCGCGGCATCTGCCCGCTGCTGTATTTAAAAATATGAATAATTTTATTGCTTTACTTAATGCACGCGAGCCGCATGTGGTTCGCAAGCTAAGGTTTGGCCATGCCTGTTATATAGCTTTTCAGTGAAAATATTCTCGTTTTCATATTGCCTGCATCCGATTCTTCAAATCGTGCATAAGTTTCAATGTGACATCTCTCAAAAAGTGTGAATTTAAGTTTCTTCTTGGTGCTCCTACGCTAGACCAGTCAAATCTGATTGCGTGCATACGAAATATTGTTTATTATATGCAATAGTGTCAACTTCTCCAAAAGACGATTCCAGATAACCCAATATTATCACTCAATTTACCTTAACTAGTCGGTTAACAGTCTGAGACTTCGACAATATAGGAATAGCAGTTTCTCAGAGGATGCATCTCTAACACATCTGTATCTTTTTTTTCTTATCGTGTCAAAGGCACTAAATTATTTCCGCTCACAATTCTGCTACCTAGATAGCGCTGGGCGTTCTATGAATCAAATCCTCATTGCAGATACAACGTCATTTCATCACGCAACATTTCCCATTTTGATGTGTTGCCCTTGGTTCTTCAATTCCTGTTTGGAGCTTATTAAAAGGTTGCCAGGTTCCCAAGGGCTGTTAATGCCTTTTCAGGCTAAATCTGGAAATCTGTCCTATTTGCCTTCTCAGACGGAGGAATATCGTGATGGTATGTATCTAACGAAAATATTTTTCATTTTCTTATTTCACAATTGTACTCACTCGACATTGCAGCATCCGATTATAATTGGTTTTAATCGCTGCCAAAGCACGTTGATGGGGAAAACATTCTCTAATTAAAACCAGGTTTCAGAGGTTGCCCACAAAACTTTTTCACGTCAAAACCAGCGGAATTCTCTTCAAAATGTATTGAAGAGCTACTTAATAAATGGTAATAAGTAATCGCAAATATAAGAGTATAATTGATTAAGATATAACTGTTGTTCATTTATTGAACATGGGATGATGTATTCTTAAAGGCTAACGAAGAATTACGCGTAGTTAAAGAATGGATGGACTCAAATTTATTGACTATAAATTCCCAAAAAACTAAATACATCACATTTAGCATATCTACAAGAACTCAAGCACCTACAAATAAATACATAACACTGCACACTTGTTCACCCATGGCTGACTGTAGTTGTGTTTCCTTGGAAAGGGTTGATAGTATAAAGTACCTTGGAGTTTATGTTGATCAGTTCCTTCGTTGGGAGGTCCATATTAACACTTTGAGCGCAAAAATCAGAAAACTAGGATACATATTCCGTATGATTCGAAATGTGCTCAGTGAAAATATCCTTAAAAGTATATACTTCGCCTTATGTCAGTCAGCACTTTCTTACGGTATATCAGTTTGGGGGGGATGCACTTTAACCCAAAAACACATATTGCAGGTTTCCCAAAAATTGATTGTGAAAATAATTAGTAAACTTCCTGCTCGGTATCCCACGGTGGAGCTTTTCAGAGAGTATCAGGTCCTGAACATAGCCAATTTACATCTCAAATCCATTCTCTGGCACTACCATCGAGAGGAAGGGAAGATGCAGACTCAGCAGACACACATGACACGCATGGCAACCAAAGGAAATGTTTACCATCCCTAGAGTTAAAACCTCTTTTGCCCAAAGGCAATATGCTTATTTGGCTCCCATTACATACAATGGCGTGCCGACTTCAATAAAGGTAAAGGTAGGAAAACCATTTAGACAGTCGATCGGAGCGTGGTTGTTATTGCGACAGGATTTTGAGTTCTTGGGCTTTCAGGATGAATGACGAGTGGAAGGGATTTATGTGAGTGTGGGTTTCTTCTTGTTGTTTTAATTTTGGTTGTTTTTGTATTTGTGTTTCTGTGTATTTTTTTTTTTTTTTTGTTTTGGTTTTGTTTTGATTTTGATTTTTACTCTTATGATTGTGTGCGGTATAGTGTGGGATGAATATTTTTGGTCTTTCTGGAGTGATGATGTGTGAGGAGTTGAATTTCGCAAGATGTTTCCAGTTGTAGTTGAGTGTCACTGTCAGGTTGATGAGAGCGTGCAACGGGGTTTTGTTTTTGTGTAATCAAAAATCGGAAAGAAGTATCGATTTATTTTTCTCATGCTAAATATCCTCAGTGAGATACAGGCAAAAGCCTAGTTTACTGGGGATACGACAAATGAAAGGCAACAAACCCAGATCCATTAAAATTGTATGTCCAAATCAAATTATCTGTTGTTTTTCTCAAATTGTGTATATTTCTTGTTATGTGTAATAATAATAATAATAATAATTGAAAATTTAAGTTGCTACGGAAGTTTTTTATGACTCCAATATAATGTGTTTTCTACCAATCACCTAACTACAGCCCTGCAACACAAAGCTTCCTAGCGAGACGTTAAAAATGCTCTTTCAGTATCAAACCACGGGAAGATTCAGTTAACACTCGTCCGATTCTTGGTAGAAGGATCTTAAATCAATATTACAGCCACAGAGAGAAATCCTGACGGATTTTTTCACCGATTGATTTATGATGGTATTCGTAAAACTTTTACAGCGCCTTTGCATGTGATTATAGTGTTTTATTGTTTCTGATTCTGTGCTCAACCTTAAGAACCTGTTTCCTCTTACAAGTGACATCGACATTAAATTTGACTGCTTGTCATATTTTCTTTTGCTTTATTCGATTCATGATAACTATTGGCAGGTTTGCGATTGATGTTGTGTCATTATAAACTGTTTCAAAACATATTTAATGTCTTATTATGCTACTTATTTTAAAATTTATGTGATAACGAAGCAAACAAACTAAGTTTAATTAAATTTATGACTATCAACTTCCTTATGCAATATTTTTTATTTTATAACTTTTGTGATTTGACATTAATTTCTTTGAAGTTTCCTTGACCGAGTTAAGATGTTTCACAAAAATATAATAATTTTAATTATAATACGTTAAACTGCTTAAATGAATCACATACAAACATCTTGAAGGTGTTTTTTAATCTCAATTACTTTGCAAAATGCCTTCAAGTTCAGTGAATATTCATGTTCTTAGAAGGTTTTTTTTATCTTTAGAATGATATCTAACATTTTATATTCCGATTCTCCAGTTGATTTCACTATATCCATTCAGAATTTATGTAATCATTAAAATACTTTTTTGATCAATATTAGTCCACTGAAAAACGGGATATAATATCTTACTCCTCATCAGTCAATTATTATTTCTTCTCAACCAGAACATTTCTGTTGTCCAATACTACTTGGCCAATCCTCAAAGTCTTATTCATTTCCAATTTTGACCAGTGTTTTCTTAGTTCAATATCCATTAATTTCAAAAGTTTACTTTAGACTTACCTTTTATTTTGGAATTATATATGAGAATTGATTGATTTTTAAAGTCAGTATGATTAAAAGTTTATTAAATCTATTAACACATATCTCCTAATCTGTACAAATTGTTTCGACAAAAAATAAAAAGCTACGCGTCACGAAGTATTGACACTATGTTATTAAGTACTTTTTGCATCATGTCAAAATAGCGATTTGCTATATAATAAATAACGTTGCACTTGAGATCGTCGTGATTGGTTTTTGCAGTATTCCAAAGTACTTTATATTTTGATTAAGAATTTTACTTGTTGGTATAGAAAATGTAAAAAAATAAAAAATCATGTAAAATCAGACTTGACTGTAGTGGAAAATAATAAACAAAATGTACTTACCTACCTTCTATGGTCAGCATGCAGAAAGTTTTGTTTAGTGTATTTTTCTGCTTTATATAAGGACGCTCTACTTATATATGACACAAGCGGTGACGAGTGAATTCATCTGAAAAGCAATAAATATAAATTATTAATGAGTAAAATATAAGCTCTAGATATTTTGATAGACAGAAAAAAGTTATGCCATCTCAGAGCAATTAAAATTTTGGAACTAAAAATGATGTGTTGTTGTTGAAATCCTTAAAAAATGTAACGTTCTTATTGCGATGCGCCTAAATATCTCAGTCATAGCTTTTCCAATTTTTATTAATTTGGAGATTTTAGATTCTTTGGCAAGTTGGTAATGTGTACGATTGTATCATCTACAATAGGTAAAAACTTAATTTAATTCATGTATTTCACTTGGATTGGGCCAAACTGATGAAAGTAAGATATGTACGATGGATATAAGAACGTTGCGTGGAAATTAACTAAGACATAATAGAAATGAGGACAGTAAGAAAGTACTCAGATTGAAATCAGAAGCAGTGCTTAATGTGAAAAAAAGAACATTGTAATTGATTTATTAATTAATTGCCTGTTAGAAAAAATGACTGATGAAATAATTATTAAAATAATTAATACGAGTAGTACGGAAGGTACAAAAATCATAGAAACACCAAGAAAAACGTGATAAAACCAAATCAATCAAATTCTGAAAGATTAAAAATCATATATTTTATTTATTTTAATTTTATTTACACTTGTCAAAAATATACACAATTTGCGTAAAAACAACAGTTAATTTGATTTGGACACACAATTTTATGGATCTGGGTTTGTTACCTTTCATTTGTTGTTTCCCCAGTAAACTAGGCTTTTGCCTGTATCTCACTGAGGACATATAGCATGAAAAAATAAATCGATATTTCTTTCCGATTTTTGATTACATAAAAAACCCGTTGCATATTCTCATCAACCTGACAAACAGTGACACTCAATTACATATGTATATATCACGTTTCATCAATTTCACAATCTCCTCACATTTTATCCCTCCAGACAGACCAAAACATTCATCCCACAATATACCGCACATAATCATAAAAAAAACACTGCAATCAATAGCATATAATAAATAATATATAATAAAAGAGTATGCATGACGAAGTGTATGGACGTGACAGAATCAAGTATATGTGCCAGTATAGAGACATGGAAGCGAAATCATCATTATACATCGAATGATGATGATTTCATTATGTATTTTTCCAATTAAATTATTTTAATTTTTAAAGCCATATATTCTTCCAATTATTTAACATAAACCTGTTAGTATTATAACAAATAAATAAAGCCATGAACCTATGAATAATGCTGGTTTTGGAAACTCCCAATTTAAAAGCGAGAAAACACAAAAAACCACATCTAAGCCAATTTACATTTTTTCAGTGTTTTTTTTTTATCTTATGCGTTATATTATGATTCATGTATTTTATTCCTTTTCTTTCTTCATAATATCTTTGTCATATATTTACAGTATTTTGTCTCTTTTGCAAAATTATGGCATGTCGTGTATTGCACCATTTTGAACACTAACTGAAATAAAAGTAATCAGTGATAATTTGAACGAGGTTTAAGTATTTAATAATTATTCAAATCTTTTTGAAAACCATAGATTTGACCGAAGTACAAGGTATCCTATATACACTCGAACACTAGGCGGAAAATGTGATTGTATCGTTTGAGGGGAGTAGCACAGCGTGGGGTTCGAACTGACGATCTTCCGCACGGAAGTCTAGCGCGTTACCGCGCGGCCGTGCACCTCACTTGAAATTCCTATCGTTTAGTGCAGTTCGGTCATAAACTCAATTATAAGATATATCAAATGTATAAATCTATAACATCACGAGAGACTGAAGATCATGCACAGCTTTTTAGCCAATTCATCCAAGCCATCACAAGGAGGTTGTTTTGCTTATCTCATAGTTAGCGTAGTTCATGAAAACATTGATTAGCACTTACAACTCAGGTAGCAGAATCTCATTCTTAAGCACGTTTTTATCCATTATCTTTAAGTCACTGTGAGTTACTGTATTGCAAAATGCAGCATCGTCTTACAAGAAAATCTTACTATATTTGGTAATTGATAAGAAGACGGAGAATCATGCAGGCGAATCGTTTATAATGAAATTATTGCAGAAGTGTGGGAAATTGTGGTTTTTGCTCCGATTATTTGCTCACGAAGTTGTTCTAAATTCCTAAAATTAATACATAAAACTAGGTTGCATATTTTAGAAATAGCTACTTTAAATATGTCTTTAATTGATAATGAAAATGTGTTCTATTCGGGTTTTTGAGTCAATTAAAAGTAATACTAAATAGATTTTTTACAAGAATTCATAAATATTGTCTTTATAATGAGAGATTATTTATTATATTTGCAAAATCTCTGTGTTTTTGCAAGTATGAAAATATTTTTACTTCGATAAACAGTCATGATTTAATTTTATTCTTAGTGTAATGAACTTTGCAAATTTATGGAAAAAAATTCTATCTACAATATCAATGTTTACAATTCATACCATTTTAATGAAAAGGCAAAACGAAGAGTACAAATACATAAGAATGCAAAAAAAACTTCATTATGTGGATATAAAGTACCACTTCACAAAATGATGTGATATCATATTCCTTAATTACACATTTAAAATATTTGTTCAAGGTACTAAAACACTGTTGAAACATTCATACTCGGGATTTACACCCAAGTTGAATGCCAAGCTATCAAATACGTTATTCCAACTTCATTATAATCTTAATAATCAATCACATCAAAATCGTCTACATAATAATAACGTCTACGTTCCTCATCATACAAATAAAATAATTATCTAACTAAACTCAATAATGACATTCAAAGGCTTTAGTTACATTCTAAAATGGAAATATTATTAACTTTTATAGTGCAACAAGGAGCCAACAAACAAAACACATGTTTTACCATTTATTTAAAATATAAAAAAAACTTGGCGGGCTGGGCTTATTGCCATGTGGTAATCTATTCGAACAAACAAGAAAATGTTAATGCGGCTTTAAGTTAAAACAAGACTGGAATCCTTTTTAAAATAAATTGGGTTTCACCGGGAATCGAACCCGTAACCCCCGGGTTGGTTGATAGACGTCTTACCAACTAGGCCACGGAATTCTTCCTGTTTGTGCAAAAATATCAAGTCCATTAAACCGGTATTCTATGGTTAAATTAGGTTTTAGTTTTTAGGTACCATAAAAGTCCATACAAGGTGTCGAGATATTTTCTCAATTATCTTAGGAATATTTTCACAATTATCTCAACAGGCAAAGTGTGGGTTAGGTTCTTTTGGCTTTCTTTCATGCATTTGTTATAGATATTGCATTTGAATGTGGATTTTACGGTTATTGAAGATAAGAAATTCCATTCGGACACTGGAATAAAAGCGTGACAAATTTAATAATAATGTTATGTATCTAAATTCGCCCAATTGAGTCAAACCGGCACGCGACCACAGGTATGGAAACGACTTGAACGAGAGGTCAAGCAGAAAATATGATTGTTCACAGATTACAAGTAATTTCAATATTTGTTTAACCCGCCGGCGATTGCCTCTGAATCCAGTTTAAAGATTATGTATATTTGATAATTTAAATTAGTTTTATTTGAGATACAAATCTTTTGAACAATCTGATTAAAAAATCGACACTTCTTTGCTAACAAGATGACGTGGTTGGGTAGGTGGGTCAATAAAAGAGTGCGTCAAAAATATATGATAGTCAGTTAATGTACCCCGATCCCGTGTATTAATGTGATCGATACTTCGAAAAATGACATATTACTGACATCCAGCAATTATTTTTGTAAACAATTAAACCTTTGAATGATAACCTCCTGATTTCTAGCATGGAAAATATCATAGATAATGAAAATATGTATGAATTGATTTATGGTGGAAATTCTGATGTCGCGTCATCAATGTGGTGTGAAATGTCAGATTTTGAAAATTTCAACCTATAAATTTGGAGACTAACTACAGTTTCCGGGTTTAAATAGAATAAAAAATTTGCAGGATCCTCCAAATGGGTTGTCAAAGAGTATGTCTAAATATGTGTTGATATTTATTACATCAACTGACAAAAAAGAAAAACTCAGCAAAACTTGCAAGGCATGTAATAAGCAAAAAACAAAAAGTGAGAACTGGACCACGTATATTGAGGATGATCTAACTCTACACAAAGGAGCAAGTTGGCCGTATTTTAAATAAATTTACAAAGTTTCGTAATAATATCCTTAAAATTCACTTAGATATAACAATTTTAGTAAGCCCTTCACAAAAATCAGAATTCTTTAAAAACATGCCGTCACTAAAATAGTGATTCAAATATACTCGTATTTGATAGTTAAAAAGTGCAAAAAAAATATTTTACTGAAAATAGATCTGAAAGAAAAATCATTCCCAAGTTAAATCCATCGGAATTCGAACATGGGATCCCTTGGTACTAAGCAAGCATAACACCTCACGTTAAAAATAAATAAGAATATTTGTGTGTGTGTCGGAAGTTCAATTCGTATAAAAGTCTCCAAGTTGAAACTTCATTAATGCTTCTACATAATAAAGGAATAGTTTTTGGAATGGTTGCACTCATTTAACGGCATTGGTGAAATAAATCAGTTTATATATTGTATTAACTTCACTTTTATGTAATCTTGACTACCTCCATAAAACAACTTTATTTTCCTGACCAATATTGTGTGGTTTAGAATAAATAATAGTAAGCGGGAAAAGCGACAGCTGATATGGTACGGGCACATAAGATGATAACCACCAGACCATACTGTAAATCAGACAATGTCCGTGAATCTTCCTCGACAGTCGTTCAGAGGAAGACCAAAGAACTCCTGGATGACTCAATGCTCCAAAATCCTGCAGAGAAACGGCCTAGATGAAAGCGACACCCAGAATCGAAGAATACACAGCCTGAGAACGAGAAGAGCCGACCCCAACAGCCTACCTAGGCAATGAGTTAGGACAGTGCCAGGAAGAAGAAGATATTGTGTGATTTGGAATAATTTATAAATTTACGCTTTAAATAAAAAAAATAGGCATTATTTAATATATTCAATTAGTAAAATGTACTGGTGATAATAATCATAGTATCTGGTAAATAACTTATATATAATTGAAAACTGTATTTATATAAATATAGTTGAAAACTGTATTTCCTTTAACATAAGAATAACTGTTTCGATATTTCTTAGCGGGGTGAACTAGCCAGCTTTCACTTTGAACTTTAGCTTTTCGATGTATTTTTAATACTAAGCTGAACAATAGACTTTTTGTTATCTACGAGTATATCCGCTTGTCAACATTTTATCTCTTGCATTGCGAGATAAAATCAACTTGCATCTCGAAATGCATTGTATTTCATTTAACGACTCGAATGATAATTACATTTTGTCTGATTGCTTTTGAACAATGTGCAAATTTTTTTGATTCGATTTCTATACAAAACCTTTTCTTTCATTTTAAATAATTCAAAACACATAATTGTACATAAAAAGATGCACCTACTATTAAATTATCTTCGCTCGGTACTTGGTGCGACCGTGAAATGAACTTACAAGAGTTATCAGATGAGATACGTTTCAGAGGGAATCGAAAAAATATTACATTACTCAGAATATTCTTTCATCCTTATTTTCTTTGGTTTTCCTTCGTTATCATTAAACAAACTCCTTTCCTTTACTTTTACCGCTTGGTTTAAAGTTTAGAAAAAAAACTTAAAATTAAATGATTTTTTTTTCTAAAATCTGTCATGGATTAAAATAGTTTAATGTATTCAAGATGAGCTGGTTGGTTGGAAGAAATGGCTGTATAAGCAATCAGCCCGATAGGTGTACCACGTATTATGTATAACCATGCACAAAAACTAATGAAAATATATGTTCATATTTTTTTTAGAAATTAAGCTAATTTTAACAAATTTTAATTTATTCATTGCTATTTCCTTCCATTCCTTAGAAGTCAGGGGTATAAATTCACTAATACAGATTTCAATTGATCGCGGTGTTGGGCCAACTCTTCCACGACTACCCAGGCTTGATTGTTCAGCCATTATCATTTGACTACTTCTCAGGCGATTGTCTGTTTTTTTTTGTTCGGAACGAACTTCTAAACTTAATTCGTTATTTTTATGATGTCCTATTAGAGCAACCGAGACGTTTCCATTTTTTTGTGTGAAAGCAAGCAAACTGTTTATTATATTAAACTTTAACTACATTCTATTAATTAAGTCTGGAAATCTTTTAACATAAAACTGGGTTCCAATGGGAATCTAGCCCATAGCTCCCGAGCTGGAAGACAAGCGCATCACCAATTTAGCCTGGGAAATCGAATGTTACGTATGCGAAAGCCAAACGACATGCGAGTATTATCAAATTTTTCTTGTCCTATATATATGTATTCTAAAGAAAATGTAAAAAATGATTTTTTTATAACTGTGCAAATGTTATACATGGTGTGAAGAACTTTTTATTGATGATAATGAACTTTACTGACAGAAATAAAACTGTGGAAAAGGAATATAAAACATTGTAATTTATTTTTAACAAACACTGTTTATTCCACTTTTTTATGACGGTATAACCCTACCGGTTTCAACCCTACCGGTTGGAGATCCTTAGAGCTCGCAAAAAATATCATAAATGACAAAAGTAAGGACCTTGTTAAAAATTCAGAATTGATTTCACTAATGGACTTATGCATCAAACAAAATTATTTTAACTTCAACAATAAAATATATAAACAAACGAATGGTTTAGCTATTGGCTCACCGTTGTCTCCCCTTCTCAGTGAAATATTTATGAACTATTTTGAAAAATGTATCTTTAGAAGTAAGTTTAAGCTAACCAAAAATGTTTTGTGCTGGTTTAGGTATGCAGATGACATTCTTTGTGTTTGGACGGGTACCGATAGACAATTACACCATTTTCTTAAATATTTAAATTCTATAGAAAGTTTTATAAAATTTACATTAGAAACAGAACAGGACGGAAAATTAAATTTCTTGGACCTAACATTATCTCGGAAAAAAGGCACATTTGACTTTGATATATATAGGAAAAATACTTATTCAGACTCTATAATTCCAGTAACTTCTAACCATCCTAATAATCATAAATTCGCCGCCTTTAACTGTATGCTTCATAGATTGCTCAGTGTCCCATTAACCGACGACAATTTTAAAAAGGAATTAATAACCATCAAAAAAATTGCTACAAATAATGGCTATCCTGGAAGCCTCATTGATTCACTTTTAAAAAACAAAACAAAAAAGAAACTTATAAAAGATTATATATTTAACGACACCTATAAGCATACCTATAAATGGAGAAAAATCCTATTTATAAAAAATATATCAAATGAAATAACCAAAAATATTCCAAGTCACATAAAGCCAGCTTTTTACACTAACTTTAATCTCCGGAAACTCTTATTTAATGGGAAAGGCAAAAATGGAATACTTAACAACAGCGGTGTGTATAAACTTTTATGTGCTGACTGTGATAATTTCTATATAGGAAAGACAGGAAGATCTTTTGAAAAGAGATTTCGTGAACACCAATCTGCCTTAACAAATCCTCTAATTTATTCTGAAATGGCTAATCATTGTCACCGTGAGAATCATACTTTTTCTATCGATGATGCCAAATTCTTACATATTAGCGGCGACGGAAATAGATTGGACAGATTAGAGGCCCTAGAAATTTCTAAGTCAATATACCGATCAGAGCATCTGTTGAATAGTTATTTCCCCAAAATCTCCCCGCTCTTGGCCGAAATAATACCTAGCCTTCCCCCCACCCCTCCCGCCACCAACCGTTGAAGTGTCTATATCGGTACCAGTTCGAACAGCATTTAGTCTTGTTTGCGCTCCCCTGAAGATGAGGTGAAAGCCTTGAAACCGGTAGGGTTATACCGTCATAAAAAAGTGGAATAAACAGTGTTTGTTAAAAATAAATTACAATGTCTTTAAACCTCCACAACGTTAATGCCTTAACTATAAACAACACAGAATATAAAACATGTAAAGACAATTTCTGTAATACACGCATATATAATATGTTTTATCCACATGTTAAGAGACTTATAAACTTGTTATGCACATTACCTGTCACCACAAGCACAAGTGAGAGATCTTTTTCAACACAGACAAGATTAAACACTTATTCAATAAATACCATGAAAATGAACGATTAAATGAATAGGCCCTTGTTAATATTTCTGATCTTTAAATATAAATGTAGATGATATAAAACCAAATTTATGTTCACGACCGAGGCGTTTCTAGTTTAAAGATTTAGTATGTGAGGTGGAAAAACTACTGACGACATTATAAGTTGTGTGGTGAACGTTTACCGGTGTTTGTTAGACTGAGTGATGTAGCATGGCAAGGGATGATATCTTGGCGATGGGAAAGGTGTTAATGAGATAATCTCTCGGAAATACTTATTATACATGGTAATCTTATTATGAACAGTGTATATTTAATTAACACGTATACTTTTTTTTCATTAAAAACTCAATATCTAAGTATGTTAATTGAACATTCAATCACTATATATATCAAAAGAAAATGACATTAAAAATTAAATTGATGTATTATCTCCCCGTACCCTCATAAAAAATAAAATAATCAATATGTATTATCTTACTGATTTTTTGACAATTTTACCCCTCCCAATAGCATTTTTCTGAGTGTTCGTCTGACCTTATTTAATGTGTTGACCGATTTTGTATTGAAATTCATTGCTACTTAACATAATACGAGTGTATGGTATTTTAAAATGTAAATATTTTAAGATTCGAAAATTGACTATTTGTCATAACTCACTTCTCTCAATCACGATTAAGTTGAAGTATATTAATTTGATTCCCCAATTATGGTGGGTGTTTGTTTCTAGTTTACATCACACGTGTGAAGTTAAACAAATTATTTAAATAAATATAATTTAAATTCCTGTACATTTCGTGATAAACAAGATGATAATATAAAATTAATTGCGCATTGAACTCAATAATGCCAAGTTTGTTTATCGAACAAGTTATTTTCTGTTGTAACAATTTATGTCAAAGTGCGTTTAATCACGTTCTGGTAATAACTCACGGTTGACACGTGGCCGTAGTACATTCAGGCGTCTGTACACTCCTTGTGATTTAAACATGAATATCCATTGCCAATGTGAGTCATGCTTGATATGATTGATGTATCATTTGTCACCAGATTTAGCTGTCAGTATGAAATTTCGCTAAATCCGAACTACATATTTTTAATACAGATATTTGTTGAGGATGATTCGTTTTTAGTAAGTAAATGTTGTCTTTAGTAGGTAAATGTTGTTTTTAGGAAGATTTGTTACATGAGCACAATTATAATATTACTGATTTAGTAACAATATGTGAAAGATAATAAATACAAGAATTCTCGCGATCTTGAAGAAACTTCGGTTTTAGAATAACGCTAAAATAAATATTGTAAGCCATTCCAGGCTTCATGTTATATATGTACAAATTATTCAAGTTCTCGGGTTAGCAAAACACAACATTTTCATACTCCTATTTGGTTAGGTAGAGATAACAGATTTCTACGCCTATCTATCCTGGAACTCATCTTTCGCTTCTGCCACATCCATATACCATGCATATGTTTAATAGTAGTCTTTTCTATTTTCTAAAGTTAATACGGTTTAAGTATCGTGTTGTTTTAAAACGCTTTTAATATTTTGTTAGTAATATCTGCATATATGTCCACAGACTTTGAGTTCTAGCTCTCCAATAATAATTCGTTTACTATCCAGAGAGTCTCTGAGGGATTGTGGGTGAGTCTTTGATTAAAAAAATACATCAATTTCTTTTGGTAGCTTCTATAATATCATAAATAATTGAAAAAAGATTCAATCTTTTAAACAAAAATTTTATGAATCCGGAAATCGGATCGACACTCCGAGTATAAATTATTAACTTGATGTTTTTTAAGAACAGATACTTTAAATTTAATTGTATCATACAGATTCTGTATTTTTACTTTCATCTATATTTATGTGTTTGCTCTGACGGTTTACTGCAGTCACTATGATGACGAGAATGATCATCATCATCATAACACACACATAATACAAATATCATCATCCTCATCCAGATCCAGGGATCTGGATGAGGACGATGATATGATGATTCAAATGCATGAAATAATAAAAGCTACATTTTATTGAACATCAATCCAGGCCTAGATTTGTATTTAAAGGAATGTAAATTGTCCTTTCATTATTATTTTTAAGGAGGTGGATATGAGAAATAAACACCTAATCTCGGATCCAATAATAAAGCAATCTGGATTTAAGCTTCTTAGGAAACTATGAAGCTATATCAACTGAGTCCGATCCTGCATGTCTCGTTGTGTATCCGCATGTCTCGTTGTGTATCCGATCCTGCATGTCTCAATATGCCTAAATGGGGTCTAAAAAATCTACTGCTTTGCGAGTGTGGAGTAGTACAGACATTCGAGCACATTATACGGACATGCCCCATTTACGCCTTTCAACGGGGCGTTTGTTAAGTACACTATATCAAGTTGTTGTGTTAATTAGTCTATTTGTGACATTTTAACCCTGTCACTATATTTTTTCTTTCTCAGTTTTATGTACAGGTTTATTATCCATGATACAGTTACATTCACCCGATGTATGAATGCCCTTTCGGGAATTAAATATTCCACATGACCATAATGAAAATCAACGAAACTCAACCTATACAAGACAAGTGCATTGAAACCATGGACACATGTAAGACGATTCAAAGTATATCAAAATGCATAATGTGGCAGGTCAAATCCTTGGAGAACCACGTTAAGATCACTAGATATGTGGAGATTTTCGATCGAAAAGCTTGCGAAAGACAAATATACGAAAATTGCGATCATGATTCAACGAAAATGCTCACGCTTTTTGATTTATATTTCATAGGCCAGTAGCTAATACGACCATTATTTGAACAAGCCTTTTTTGACCTTATGAAGAAGCAAAAAGAATAAAAATAATTGACCGTATCAGTCAAAGTTACAAGGAATCCCAAGGACACCATTGCGGAAACAATTAGCTTCAGAACAACAACTTACTGACAAGATTGTGCGCTCCATTGTCAGCATTCCTCGACTCCAGTACAGGATGTGATAAGCAACTTGTTTGAATTGTGTCAAGTGTACACGAAATGTCGGAGGTCACAGCCACCACTCCATTTTAATTTTACGACCACTGTGAATATAATTATATTCCTTTTATCTTTCGGAAGGATTTGTTGAGCAAGTGAGAGCAATTAATTAAAGTAAATTTACACACCTCAGCTTGTTTTAAAGCAAATCTGTGCTTTTGATATTACTTAATGTCTCATAAATTGAACGATTGGTTTAATGTTTGCCTCGTTTATATTATTTAGTTTAATTTGGTTATTATCTAGTTCAAACTATCAAGTGTAAGGTTTAGGATATTTATTAGTGTGATTGTCATTTTGTTACTACTTAAAAACTTTATTATGGAATTTACAAAATGCGAGTTTATAGCCAATCCGTAATCTCTTCCAACTACTCAGATATGAGTTACACAGACTTGTGCCAATTTCTGAGTGAAAATTTTACCGTTATTTTCAAAAATAAATTTTAAACATACTTGAAACATTAAAAAATGACAACACTAGTAAAACAAAATTTTTATTGTCACTAAAGATTTAAAAAGGAGAAAGAAGATGGAAAAAGGCTAGAACATAGAAGTTATAGAGAAACACATTTCTCAAGTTGCTGTTTAAAGCGAATCAACGAGGGTGAGAGTCGTTTGCCAACTGGTAACTGCTTCCAGAGTCTGACGGCATTGAGAGTAAAGAACGATATAAAGAAAGAAAAGCGATGAACTGGAAATACCAAATGGTATCTGTTTACGTTTTTTTGCTATTTTCAATATGAAGTTCTTTGAACTAAAGGGTAGCTTTCATTCATTAATAAATTGTTCTTAATCAATCATCGCCATTTTAAAAACTGTAAACAAAGATTACATAAATCTTACTTTATATTACACTGAATGCGCTAATGAAAATTGATCCAACATTTTTATGACATCTGTGGTCTCTAATTGGAGTTATGCCTGGAGGGAAACTTGGATGATTTGATAAGAAAATAGAAAATGTTTTGTTTTATTTAATGTCATTACTGTACTGTATGTTACTGTATTGTGCCAAACAGTAAATATTTATGATTGAACACCTCCGTGGACAAGTTGGTAGAGTATTTGTCTTCCATCTGAAGGTTTAGGTTCGATACCAGATCGTACCCAAAATAAAGTGTCCTAGTCTCATTTTCCTACACAGGCCTATAAAAAATATTTGATTGGAATTAAATTCCATACGGCAATACACCCACCAGGCTGTAATCAATACACCAACTTAAACCTAATACAATCATCACGTAATTTTTTTCAGTTATGGGTTTGGACACACCTTTAATTTCATTCCAATTTCTCTGTTTTTATCGGTAACCATCTTCAACGGCTCTTCATATTTTTTGTAACTTTTATAAACATAGTTTAATGGTTTTGTAAGAACTCCAAAGTAATTTCAGTGCAAAAACCTGATTTTGACAGCTATAACTAAATTGGATAGTTCTATAGGAATTCTATTTTTACCACGGCGTTGGATATATGTTACAATCATTTAGATATAAAGGTCTAATTCTGGTTTTAAAAATTTCTTTTCATAAACATGTTTTTTTCTCATAGAAAGAAATAGTAAAAAATGTTGAACCAAAACAGAGCAAGACTTACATTTGTTAATAACTTTCAAAAAAATAAATAAAAAAGCGACCTACTTTTATCTGAGTTGAAAATTTCTAATTAGAATGAGAATCGGACTTAATGGATGAAATAGGTACCTATAAGAAAATGCATCTTCTAGACAGAGAGGACAGATCTTTTACACAGCTGTTATCCAAATTCATATATGTCGTCACACATACTCTTCAGTATTTAATACTGAAGATCATGTAACTTCTTACATTTCACTCAGTTGAAAATTCACCAACGATTTTCATCCACTACTTCCTCGGTCGTTCCATTTATTTTAGACATATATTTGTAAAGTAAGCCTTTTGCTACTCATTATCTCAATGTGCCCAAACCACTTCAAGATTTCTTTCTTAAATAAAAAAAAATGTTTTTGCACGTTCTTTTTTATGCTCTTGACCTCACAAAATCAAGATAAGATTCAACTCAACTTCAATCACTGACATGACTCATATCAGAAGAGATTCCCAATTACATTACTGAAGAAAAACACCTGCGATGATTTGTTTATTCTGCTTGTGCATGCTTCAATGGTATACAACAGACATTTAAGGATAACAAATGTCGTGATATGAACTAGCTTCGTGATTCAGTAAAAAATATAAATAAACGATACACAATAGCCAGAAATAATAATACCTTTGGAAAAATGCTGTTGTGTGATACTTCTTGACGAAGTCTGACACTCGCCGATCTAAGAACTAAGAAGGTTCAGACATTACTCATAGAAATATATTGATTGAAATGTCACGAACGCCAATCGGAAAAGTAAATAGTGTGATTCACAGAGCGGCCGACAGGTGCTTGGCGCGGCGTGTCAGTAACCTGAGACACGAACCATTTATGGTATCGATTTATCGTAAGTCAAAATAAAAATATTTAGACACGGTATTTGAAATTTGGCATTTATTTTTCTCTCGGATCAATCGCGATGTCCTCTTTTAAATTTCATTTTTAGGTGTTAGCTTAGAATTTTTTCTCCTGTAGTGTAAAATTTTTTTTTTTTTTTTTTTTTTTTTTTTTTATTATTACACATGACAAGAAATATACACAATTTGAGAAAAAACAACAGGTAATTTGATTTGGACATATAATTTTAATGGATCTGGGTTTGTTGCCTTTCATTTGTCGTATCCCCAGTAAACTAGGCTTTTGCCTGTATCTCACTGAGGATATTTAGCATGAAAAAATAAATCGATACTTCTTTCCGATTTTTGATAACACAAAAAGCCCCGTTGCACGCTCTCATCAACCTGACAAACAGTGACACTCAACTACAACTGGAAACACCCTGCGAAACTCAACTCCTCACACATTATCGCTCCAGAAAGACCAAAAATATTCATCCCACAATATACTGCACACAATCATAAGAATAAAAATCAAAACAAATTCAAAACAAAAAAAAGAATAACACACAGAAACACAAATACAATAACAACCAAAATTAAAACAATAATAAGAGACCCACACTCACGAGCTCACATAAATCCTTTAGCTCACATATTTCCTCACGAGCTCACATAAATTTGATATAACATTTTATTAATGTTTAATATAGCGGCTCATTTGACACCATGTTAGAAATATATATTTTTTTTATCGTATTACACTTTCGTTTTATACAGTAAAATCCGACGAGTCTGTCGCCACATGACAATCTCTTCTAACTTACCAGAAACATTGCTGTAGAAGTCAATGTTGGAAGACAGGTGTTTTACTTACTATGCTACGGAGACTTTCAGATGTAATGTGATAAAAAATTTGATCATCGATTGACCGAGAGAATCATAAATTGATTTATTTAATTTCAACTTTGCGTCTTCCCTATAAAAATTGAGCGTCGCTGAAAAAATGCCAAAATAAGACTAGTCCAAGTCTTTGGATAAATCCTCCGCAGAGAACGGAACAGCGTGGAAAACTTAAGTGTCTGAAAGCGTGAAAAAACGGTGCATAAGAGGAGGACCTTCATTGTGTTGAAATTACCAAGCGAGGAAATGTAACAGGGCTACCTTTAACCGCTGTTCTCCGAAATGTGGACAGTAGAGATGGCCGGAGAAGAGTCGTCGAGTATTCTTTTTCAACCGCAATAATAACAATGATAAATTAATTTTATAGGCGCTGTTCAGTCAAAATCTCTACAAAGGCGTTTCCTTCATCAAGTGACATCTCTGTAAAAGGCTCAATTTGACAAGTCTCCTAAAGGATTTTATAGCGTTAACCTTCCAATACCTCAGGCCAAGTATATTTCTTTCTAAAGGGTCAGTTATATCGAAATAACTACTGACAACTTGATAATTTTATCACATCCACTCCTGACTTGCCCCACTTCGACTAATTCTTACTACTTCTGTCACTTAACTTTTGAGTTGAGATATGATTTAAAAATAAGACATAATCGCATGATATTTAAGCACACGCTTTAAATGTCTAAAATATTGCGTGCGATCATTCAATAACATAAGAAATGTTAAAAGTATTTTTCGTTCCTTTGGTAAATTGGATATAAATTTCACATTTAATAACATCGGCGCTTAGTAAAAATATTTTAACTGTGTTTTTTTTTAAACTTATCGATATGATCCGGGAATTATTAAGAAAATTATTTCCAGGTTTTTCCTGTATTCATTCTGACTTAACAAAACTTTTGGCTTACAATAATGGAATGACGACTATTGGTAGATGTCTAGTTACCAACGTTAAGATGTCTAGTTGCTAAGATATCTATTTACCAACCCAGTTGTAGCGGGCTCAATTACCGCCAGAACCCAGTTTATTTAAAAAAAGGTTCCAGTCTGGTTTTTCTTAAAGGCCTCTTTGACATCTTTCTGGTTAGGTGGAAGAAATTGAAATTCGCCAGGTTTTACTGTATACAACAAAGGTATTGTACAATGCAGAATTATTTACTCCCTGGATACACAAATATCGATTGCTTTGTGCAGCCGAAGTGTTATACATTTTTTTGGTATACATACAAACTTTGATGTATGGGAGTTAAACATGGACGTAGAAAAGACTGAAATAAGCCAAATAAATGCTGTAGAAATCCACGCACTGAGAATAATACATGTGGTGACGATTTATGATAGAATATGCAAATATTAGGGTTGAATGTGAACTTAAGGATGATGTGCAGAGTAAGATGAAGAAGATTTGTCTGAGATGGTTTGGTCATGTAGAATCAAATGATGAAGAAAAACAAATATACAGTGCAAATGCTTGGTAGGGGAAGGCCAGGGAAACATGGTTGGATCAAGTTAATGATATTTTGAAAGAAGGAAACGTAAAATGTCAGAGAAATCGTATGATAAGGTGTATGGATGTAAAAGAGGCGAACGATGTGTGTCGAGATAGGTAAGTCTGGTACTTTGTCCTTTCTGGTTAGTCTGGTCTGGCAGCTTTTCTAGAATACAATGATATTGATGCGAGTCTCATAATAAATTCCAAGGTTAATGACACATTTCAAACGGGCACTGAATATTATGTGCAATTGTAAAGTATTTTTTTTGATAAATTAAAATAAAGCCTTTATTTCATCAGTAGAGAGCGTAAAATATTGTTTAGCAGTTAAAAGCTGAAAAAATTTGAAACCCACTCATATACAAATCAAATCAATTCGTAAACAAATATTCATACGCAAGTGTAGGCATCTACTGACAGAAAAAAAGTACAACCGGTGTATTTGATTTGATATTTGAAGACAATCGATACAAATATGCGATTGTAATAACATACAGCATCTGGGAAGATATCGCATATAAAGTTTTGACTATATATCATAAATCATCGGCATCAGATGGTAATCGAGAATTGAATATAAATCATTGATATTGGTTCTAAGTGTAGGACTGACAAAATATCGGGCCCATCAGATCGGGCGTGATATACGCACAGCGGACAAAGTGGGTTAATAAAATATTTATGTGTGATCCGGATAATTGAATACGTTAGTATCATATTCATATCAAGAACATCTCTTGATCGTATTGGAATTCCAAATATAGACCTACTTATTTTGTATTGTGTATGGGATTTCTGTGCCACATTTTGTTAGGAATTTATGTAGAAAGGAATTGCGGATGAGAAGATTAGATAATCTTCCACATCAATCTTAAGACCTTGTTTAGTAACTCGTAATTGAAATATATGATAGCCACAAAGTGCCTCCAAGCGATTATTTTGATCGTCAGAGCCCTCCCGTTTTCTTCCAAAAAACTGCCATCCATGGTCCATTGGCATAACGACTCTTTAGCCGTATAGAATTTTAAGTAGCAACCTAATAAGATAGTATGAACTTAAGCACATTTTCGTCATACTTATTATTGAACCTTAGCGTATCGTTCTTAGCACAGCGTATCGTTCTTACACGGCAATTTTCATGACGACCTCTGTGGCCTAGTTAGAAAGATACTTGACTTTTACCCGGGGGTTTCAGATTCGATTCCCAATGGTCTCTAAAAAAGGTCCTAGTCTAGTAAAAAAGTTCGTTTGATAACAATATTTGTACGCGCGGATTACAAATGTGAATGTTGTTGTATTTCACGTGAGCTAGTTTTGCCAACAGTACAACGAAGAACCGCAAGTTTTGTGCCTACTCCTGTGTTTCATAACCCGAAGGCTCGACAACTGATACCGAAGACAGTATTGTTTCCCAGCCACGCTCTTCACTGTATTCGAATGGCAAATTTAGACATGTTGAAAGGTATCCCACCATCACGCTTTGCCCCTATTGGAGTAGGCCGAGAGAATTGATTTACACTTCATTCTATTCTGAAATACATTACTCTTTTTTGCTACATTCGTGCACCTCATCATGCATATTTCATTTATCCTGCATATAACGTTCAATGAATGTTGTTTTATTTATTTCTTATAAAGAACTTATTCACGTATATATCAATTTTAATTTATCTAAAGTTTAATCATCTGGAACTTTAAATCGTCTAAAAATTGTTATTTTTCAATTTCATTTATTCTATTGCTTCTTTTATAATTGGTATAAATCATCTTAGTGTGGGCTTTAAAAAGAACTTCAGTCTGCATTTTGCCCCCGTTTTTTCTAAGTATGTTTTTGAACAAAAAAAGAAAAATTCTTTATATTAACATGATTGTGTCAAAAACTTTATAAATAGTTTAATTTTAATTCATCACAGTCCACTTTCATACTTGGGAGACAGAGTATTAAGTACGATCACAATAAAACGAAATAATTCTCATAAAAGTTTATTACGAAACTTGTTGGTAAGCTTTAGCGCAAAGATATCAAGAAGGCGGAACGAATGCAACAAAGGGACGCAGAAATAACAAGAAAAGAATAAGAATAAGAATAACAACACGCTGTCTAGCGGCCAGCAGATAAAACGGATAAGCCACAGCGGCCCCTAATTGAAACAATGTTCTCTCCTTATTTGAAATCGCCCAACAATAGTTAAATAAGTGTACGTGTTGCGGCTTTGCGTTTGTTCTTGCTCAAACGCAGCCGTAATGGATGTGTTTCACATCAAGTTCAAGACTTTACCAACAACGTCGTGATTTTTCAGACGTGGGTAACAACAGTATTCGATGCCTTTTATTATTGTTTTGCTCTTTTATTGTGATGATGGGTCAGAGGTAAAGCATTGTGTAGATTATCCTTTTTAACGATACATGGCTACTCATTTATCAAGGATGATTTTGATTGTGTTTCTAATGATTTCCTAAACGGAGATATTATGAATCTTAGAAAATAAGTTTGTTTCTCTTTGTGGTGTGATGTTTATAAATATTTTAATAAAATAAATAAAACACTTATTTTTTATTCACCACTGTTCTATTTGAGTTCACTGCCGGTTTCAAAGATTTCCGTCTTTTTCGTCAGGTGAAGTTGTTCTTCACAACTTCACCTGACGAAGAAGACGGTAGTGAACTTAAACAAAACAGTGGTGAATAAAAAATAAGTGTATTATTTATTTTATTAAAATAATATATTATTTTTTAATTTATATAAGTTATTAAGAAATCAATTTTCACCTTGAATATCTTTCAATGGCGTTAATAAGCGAATGCTAGCGGAGCTTGGAAAAGGTACTTTTTCGGACTAAAGCTATTAAGTGGTCATTTTCCATTTTAATCGTTAAATTCAAATGTACCACAAAGGTTCAAAAGTTTTCGCTATGAACAAGCTAGAACGCATATGGATAGATATTATGTCCATCGCATGGTCAGGCGATGTAACAGTTAACATTTAATACAAATACCCTCAGATGTATGTTAATTAGAATCTATAGTAGACGTGTTACACACAAATGTAGGAAAAGAGGACAGATCGCCATACTTTCCTAATTTAACACACATCCTTTGCCTCTTTCACAACTACACCTCAAACAATTTGATTTTCTACTTTTCTCTTATTCAGAATATCATTCACTTGATCCAACCATATTTTTATGGTTATGCTCTCATACGCTTTCAACTCACATCTGCACTGTATATTTGTTTTTTTAGTATTTTTTCATTCATTTGTTCTACACGCCCAAACCATCTCAACGTTCTCTTATTCAACTTATTTAATACATCCGCCTTAAGTTCCCATGTGTTTCGTTATGTTCTGAAATATTATAAATTGAATATTGTGCTGCTATCGTTCAAAAGAAGATAAAATAAATTGAACGACATTTAGATGCTGTATACGGAGAAGATTCTCTGTAGACAATGTAGTATTTTTCTGTACACGCTCTTACTTGTTCAGGCAGGAAACTTTTGGACCTTAGTAGTACCATTGGAGCTTCTTCTTAGCACAACTTTTTCGAGTGAACCAGTGGGCGGTGGGCCGGTGGGTTCTCTGTGGCAAACTTCAATTTGAGGAAGTTCTCTTTAATCTGTTAATGTGGATTCTTCATGTTTGCCAACCCTCAAGGGGTCATGATGGTAGGATTTTTTAATGTTGAAAATTAAATCAAGCAAATTGACCAGGAGACAATTCTGTCGGGATTAATCTTAACTTGGTGGTATAAAAATCAGCCGTAAATGCATTGAGAAATAAAGATGACAAAGGAAAACAAGATGAGTTTTAAAAAAATCTGAAAAACAATTTTAAAATTTAAATCGTTTTTTTTATGTCAGACTCAGTTGACAACATTTTAAGAAAAAGTATAGTGATATTTTATATCACCTGTTGCTCTAAGAGCGCTCCAAATGTGTGTTAGGCACTCAACATTTATTTTGTAGTGCCCTAGTAAGCTGCCTTTTATAAAGTCGTATTCAAATCTTAGCTCCATAGGAATTGCATAATTCTTTTAAGGAAATTAAAATAAAACTCGACTACAGGATTCATTTATTTACATTTTCGCAATGTTCCAACATTGTGATATTTTTTCTTATTAATTATAAATGTTAAAATATTTCCAAATGTAAAGTAACAAGAGATTGGAGCACCTGCCCCTAGGATAACGGAGTGTCCATGAACAAGCGGGGACAGCATGTTCTAGCGCTATCAGCAAGTGCATGGTAGCGTGTAGAGATTCGGCTTCAAACAGGGAGAGATAAGCGCTACGAGCGGGAGTCCTTTGGTGGTATTTACTAGCGGGAGAGCCTTACAAAGAATATGCAGAGAAAAAGGGTAACATGGTTTGAATTATAATTACACCTTAGAGATAAATATGCCATCTTTTGATTTGCAATATTCAAATAAAAGCACAATTTATTTCTATCATAATTTAATAGAATGTGTTATTTACGATTTTTTACATTACCTTGAAATGAGGTAATGTGTCGCTAAGCACGGGTTTTTTTCTAGAGATTTTTAGGATTATCAATAAACCAATCGATTGGAACGATAACAATGATAGAAAATATTTATATTTATAAACGTAGTATTTTCTCTCTTTGAAGGAATTTTTTTTCATATTTAATATGTGTGTCAGATCATGATTTTTATGATAAATTTATGTCCTCTTAAGTTTAGTACTTTTTTTTTTCGTAGAGTGCCGTGAGTGTAACGCTTGTGAAAATATTAAACGAATGATCAACAATTCATATATTGTGTGTCTTCATCTTTATTATTTTATGTTCCTTCATAGAAATGGTAGAATTCATTTATTATATATTTTTAGTAATCATTTTCTCAGAGTGAGCCGTGAGCCGCTTGCGAAAATATTAACCGAATGCTCTACAATTAATATTGTATTGTATTATATTACACTTTCGTTGTATACAGTACAGCCTGGTTGGCTTATTTCCATTTGACAATTTCTTCCAACCATCCAGAAAGATGTTAAAGAGGCCGCAAGTAAAAACCAGACTGGAATCTTCCTTAAAAATCTAGGTTGCAGCGGGATTTGAACCCGCAATCTCCCGGGTCGGGCGACAGGCGTCCCACCAAGGCCACGAAGGTCGTCTATATTATAATGTGACTTGATTTTTTTTCTTTGTTATTTCTTAATTAAAATGATAGAACTCATTTATTATATCTTTTTAGTTATTGATTTTCTCAGAGTGAGTTGTGAGAGTAACGCTTGTGAGAATACTGAACAAACGGTCAATAATTGAAGTTATTTTAATACTGATGAAATGGACGACTTTGTTATACTCGTATATAATCTCGGTTACTGTGAATTCTTTTATTGATTTTTGAAAATCTTCTAAAAAAATATTTAAAAATTCTTATATAAATTAAAATTATTGTCTCAGTTACTATATGTAGTCCATGAGCCATTTATGGGTAAGTGGTAAAATTCATAACATTGATATGACTATAAAATTTCACTTTTTTATTCATAAAACCATCAATGCTCAAATTATTTTGCAACGATTTTTATAGACATGTGTTTATTTGATAATTTTATAGACAGCATTCATTAAATTTAAAACTCGACAATGAATCTTACCCATATTTTATCTGTTTTAAGATATTTAGGGAATCAAAACACCACATTATTTCATCTCATATGGAATTCAATTTCTTCAAGACTGCTGAAATACAGATTTTAAAGCTTGATATTTTGGTATTCAAGGATTGAAGTAAACTAAACCATAACATGTTTTTTTATAGGATCCTCTTTGAATGTATATAACCCACATGTCACACAGAATATTTGAATACTTAATGTTGATCGAGTCCGATATTTAATAAAGCATGTTTGTAACATTATTGTTTCATTTAATTTTACTGTAAAATAATACGGGATATGATCAACACACTAATTAATTAAAATTCTATCCGCCAAATTGGATGTGTTGTCTTGTTTATTCAGTCGTTTCTTACATCATTAGAACTATTATCACCATGATTCATCTCTTTTCAGCCGTAAAATCCGGGTTCAATTCCCAATGGTACCCAAAAAAATATATATTAAAAAAGGCTGGTCACTTTTTTCCGGTCTGCTTTAAGTGTTTATCAGGTAACAATAATCAAACGCGCTGAGCTCGTGTGTGAGTGTTGTTGTATCTTCATAGGCGATAATGTTAATACGTACATTGACGAACCGTAAGTTCGGTGCTACTTCAGTGACCCCTAAGCCGAAGGATCCATTATTGGGAACAACGACAATATTGACTTCTAGCTACACTCTTCAATACGCCCGAATCACCAATTTGGAAACGGTTTCGTGTCGTACCCACGAAACCTCTTCCTCAATATTTCTCTATTGCACTTCACTCATTTCCGTTTTCTCTAAGTGGTGAGAGTTTTCTCTAAGTGGTTAGTAAGATGAAAACAAGCACTTTGAGATGTTTTGGGCACGTGGAACGAATGAATGAAGAAATACTAACAAAACAAATGTACATTGCAAATGTGAGTGGAAGGTGCGTTAGAGATAGAGAGTAGAGGAAGACCAGGAAAGGGTGGTTGGATTAAGTAAATTATGTTTTGAAACAATGAAATGTAAGAAGTGAGATTAATCGTAAAAGAGTTTTATGATAAAGTGTATGGATGTGGAAGAAGCGAAATAAGCGTATCTAAATGAGAAAGTATGGCGCTCTTTTTTACCTACACCAATATACAAAAGGCGTGATGATATGTGTGTATGTATCTTTACATATTATGTCTTCTTCTTCTCCCTGGCTCCATCCCAACTCACTGTCTGCGAAGACTGTTGGGGTCAGCTCTCCTCGTCTTCAGGTTGTATTCTCTTCTGTCCCGAACTACGTCCCCCAGGCCGTGCCACTCCATCAGGTTATCTTTTTGCACCACCCATGAATTCTTTGGTCTTCTTCTGGTTGTTATTCGAGGAAGATCCATGGAGATTGCCTGGTTCACAATGTGATCCAGTGCTCTGCGTCCAACGTGCCCATACTATCTCAATCGCCTCTCCTCCATCTTACTGTTGATGTCTGTAACACCTAGGCTTCCACTAATGCGTGAGCTTTTTATTTTGTCTGTAAGGGACATACCAGCTGACCATCTTAGCATGCGCATTTCAGCAGTTTCTAGTTGCCTAGAGTAAGAGTTATACATCGTCCAGCATTCGGAGCCATAGAGGAGTGCGGGTCTGACAATCATTTGGAATACTTTCCCTTTTAACTTTACTAGCATTTTCGGATCACATAGAACTCCCGTCATTGATCTAAACTTCATCCATCCCACACTAATTATATGTGTTACATCTGCTGCACATCCTCCATCGCTATGGGTGAGTGACCCAAGATACTTAAAGGAGTCACAATTTGGTAATGTTTTTCCATCCATTTGCATTACGGGAGTGGCAGCATTTGTGTTCTCAAATGGTAGGTACATATACTCTGTTTTTTTTCTGCTCAGTATCAATTCATTGTCCTCCAAGATTCTTCTCCAACTATCCGGATTATTTTGCAGGTCTTCATGTTTTTCACTTATTAATACGATATCGTCTGCAAATGGTAGGATCTTTAGGAGACTGTTCATTTCCTGGTTAGTTAAATAGTCCATGACTAAAATGAACAGTAGCGGACTGAGTACCGATCCTTAACGTACCCCCACCTTTATAGGAAATTCTGGTGAAGTTCCCGAAGTGCACCTTACTTGTGATAGCGCAATACATTGGTCGGTCGGGTGGTTATAGCGCAATACATTGGTCCTAGGGCCTGAATTGACACAGCTTCTCCCACCATGCTCCTCATACCTCCAAGCGGTGACCGACGGGCAACGGACTTGAGGGTGAAGCTGATGGTAACTAATCCGTCGGGGGATCCCAAAAGTACGGCTAAAGTGAGAAGCAGTGATCGTCTGTCTCGCATGTTAGCGGCGGCTCACAAATGGTGGGTGTGGCAACTCGACATATTCGGGTACTAGTCACATACACAATCGCTAATAGGTATCAAAGCTCATTAGATTAATCCGATAATGGACCATTACATGACCAATGACAGCGGATACAGCCTTAGTTAGCTGGGCCACTCTGGTTCCACGTCCGATGACAATCGGTGGATAAAAACTCAGTCAAACATACCAAAGCTTTATGGAAAAACACTCGCAAAGATGCACTACCTGGCACTACCTGCCTGGCAGCGAGGGCGATTCTCCCCTCGGTGATCCATAGACTGACATCATGTCAGAGCCAGCTTGCAGGATTCCAGGGGCAAGCAAAGTGAAGCAGAGGAAACAAATTCGTCCAGGAAAAAATCTTTACATATTATGTATGTAAAATAAATAAAAAATAACAGGAAAAAATATACATTTAACGAAGAAGCTTCTCATATTCGTGATAAAGCTCTTAAGTATGTACTCATATGGATATATAGACATTATTTAGTAGTGTTATTTTCTCAGCATCCCACAAATCAATAATCCGAAAACAAAGAAAAAAATTAACAAACTGGATGAAATGTTTAAGTAAGATGATAAGATTATGCTATGTAAAATAATAATATCTTTAATTATCTCCCCATAATAATAATGATGTCCATGTATATCTGCCCGTGTTGATGCCCTCTTGTCTCGTGGGCCTGAGGCCTTCGTAACCGCTGTACCATCGCGTCAGTGGGTGGCGACTTTAACTGCCCTTGCACACGGTAGGCCGATGGTTTATGGAACTCCGTAAGGCTACTTAATTGTGCATTTAAAAAAATTATTTATTATGAAAAATACGATGATTTTTACATACACACTATCACTCCGTTTCCCTGTTAGGGTAGATAGAGTTGACAGAGTGCCAGATTTTACTATCTTGGCATACATATTTCACTTCTTTCATATTCATAAAGCATCTCACGCAACTTTTACGATTTGTCTGATTTACTTTCTTTAAAGTATCAATTACTTGATTTAATAATACTAACTTTAATCTTTCTCTAACTCGCCGTTCACTCAGATTTGCATTTCATCATATATTCATTTTGTAAGTCTTTCTTCGTTTATTCGTTTCACCTGCCCAACCATATCCGAGTGCTTTTCTTCATCTCACTCAACACATCACCTAGTTCACATTTATTCCTTGTCACTTCATTCCGTTATCCGCCATGCATTGTCACCCTATTTTGTAACTTACTACATTCAGTAAACTTATGAAGCTTTACCTTCCACTGTGCTTTCCTTTTTTCGAGTTTTTTTACAGTCATCGTACTTTATCTGGATTAACTCCATTAACATTTTCCAAAGGCTCTTTCTTTTCAACTGTACTAAACTCACTGTTATTTCTACTACTATCACAAGTCTCGTACATAAATATTCCTTACAATTAAAGCGACCAATTTTTACTTCTAACATAACCTTCCATTCTTGTATTTGATTCCACTCATATTAAAATATTTTCATATTTACCTCCGCATTTATTCTCTCAGCTATCTGCCTTCTTTATCTCTAAGTTGCTTTTTTCTTCTCGTTTAAATCTTCCATTCTTTATACTTTTTCTTTCTTTTCATTGCTTCGCCACTTTATCATATTCTTCCTTCAATTAATATTATCTATACTCTATTTGTCTCTTTCACGTGATTCTTAACTTCTTTATTCCACTATGCACCCCCTTTTTCCCACCCAACTTTTGTAGTATCACACATCTTTTGCTATGGCTACCGATGTATTTTCATATTCATCGGTTCTTTTTCAATATTTCATTCACCACTTATCATATATAACCTATATTTTTTCTTAATTCCTTTTTCTTCGAATCATCTTGCAGTTAAGAAACTGCATTTGATTATGGCATATATTTTCACTTTTCCTTGTGTGAGAACTTTGGATTTTGTAACGTCCATTTACATGGATTTTTCTTCAGAATTAATTAGTTTTTTTCATTTGTTGAGTTGGAACACATTTATTTTTAAAAGTTCTTTGTATTTCAAATACAACGATATTTACATAAATTCTGAAAGTTGCATAAAAAAGAAATTGATTTATCATATTTCACACCATTAAATATTGATAACAGAATACAGGTCTTGGTCTACTTTATTTACACAACAAACCTATTACTGGTCTATCATCTGCAGATGTGACACTGAATATTTCTGTAGTATTTGAGGATGCGTGTTGTGTACTTTTCGGATCGGAATTCTTATATTTCTGAGAAGATAGCGCGCACTCGTAAATCAGTCTCACGCTTATTTATGTACCTTCATATCCAATGGTACACATAAAAAACAAAAATATTCTCAACATAAAATAGAAGAAAGTTTATAATAATTTTTAATTTATACGAAAAAAATATGTAAATATTCTTATTATCACTCAAAAAATCTTAACAGAGTTTGACTTAACGGAATCAAATTTTTATTTGCAAAGAAAAAAAAGTAAACAAATACTAAAATAAGCTAGACAAGATGCAGTTACATCTTAAATAGATACGTTGAAGAAAGAAACATTAGCTTAAATTACTTTCAATTTAAGCTAACTTTAAGTGATCTATTCCCTTGGGATAGAAATATCTCTGTGACTTATTTTGTAAGACGCCCATCTTCAAACTATCAATAAAAGTAATTTCAGCTTATATTTTTTTCTTCAATGTGCCTATTAAAAATATTGTATCTCACTTTCTTTATTTATCACCAAAAAAATTATCTCTTTGAGATCTTAAAATATATGTGATGAAATCTATGGTGATAGGGAAAGCTTATGTGATATATGATGAACAATGAAAGATTAGAGAAAGTTAAATAATTTTCTATTTAGGTAGAATTTTCTTAAATAATGAAAGAGCTACTTGAGATATTGAACGGCGTGTAGAAATAAGAAATAAAGTCTATGGGGTACTAAAATATATACACATGTATCGGATAGAATCTTAATCTGTTTAGACGATTGCCGACAACATTATTCCAGTATAATCTTTGACGTAAGAAAGTAAAATGTGGACGTGAAAAACGACTGAAAGAAGCAAAATAATTGCTGTATGGATGTAGAAGAGGCAAAAGCTGTGTGCCTTGATAGGAAAGTTTAGCACTCTTTTTGTCTTTGCTTACCAGACAGAGAAACAGGTTGAGGTTTCGCATGTTTGTGTATGTATAAGTCTCAGAAAATCTATTTAATGGATCATTAATTCATTATCAAGTGGGTTTATTCAAAGTCAGTGAATATATTGCTTTTTTAAATCAAGTAAAAGCTAGATGACGTCCATGGCCTAGTTGGAAAGACCCGTTCCCAAACCGAAGGTTACCAATTCGATTTTTATTTCAATCCTGATCTTTTAAAAAGCATTCCAGTCTAATTTTCCCTCAAAATTTTTAACATTTTTTTGGTTAGTTTGAAGATATTGCCACAAGGTTATAAACTCGCTAGGTTGTACTGTGTACAACAAAAGTGTTATACAACACAAACATATTCTTTTATTGAATCTATTTTAAGTATACCTTGAAATTTTACAACCTTCATGTAACTAAAGCTTTTCCATCAATATTAGAACAGATTATCAATTTAAGTCGGTGCCTATTTCCATATGGCTTTCATTAAAGCTTTATGAGAGTCTAAAAGGTTCTTGATATAAATTATATTACCGATAAAATCGTAATAATATAATATTTAGGATAATAAAATTATTTAGAGGGTATTATATAGAAACCGTTACATAAGAAATCATGCTTGATGGTTTATACTGTTAATTTAGTTTTAATGCAGGTCAATTTCCATTATGATTTTCCTTGATTGATTTTATTGTCTATGGTAGATCAGTGGTCTCCAAACGTTTTTGATCGCGTACCCCTGAGACAGAAGAAATGTATAGTGCAAACCCTAGAATATATAAGGGTGCGCATTATAATTTTTGATATATATTTTTTAAATACTCGTACATACACATGTAAAAATGTCATAGATTGGCAGTCTTAAATAAAATAAGCATAGTTATTATATTTTGTAATTTGTTTATTCAAACATTGTTTTAGTGTAATGGTAGAACCTTATCGATTTTAAGGTTTTCACCTATTGTTTGTGCTCCCCTGACGTTTTTTTTATGTTTGTAACATTGAAACCGGTAGGGTTATAATGTTATATAAAGTGGAATAAACAGTGTTTGATAAAACAAATTACAATGTATTTAAACCTTAACAATGTTAACACCTTAACTATAAATAATATATTTATTTCATTACAAATTATTTATTTTAAACAGTTTACGTACATATTATTTATGGTTTGTAGTTAAGGCATTAACATTGTGGAGGTTAAAAGACATTGTAATTTGTTTAATCAAACACTGTTTATTCCAGTTTTTGTAACGGTATAGCCCTACCTGTTTCAAGGCTTTCACCTCATCATCAGGGGAACAATTTGTGCTTCCCTGATGATGAAGTGAAAGCCTTGAAACCGGTAGGGTTGTACCGTTACAAAAACTGGAATAAACAGTGTTTGATAAAACAAATTACTAAGTTTACATGCATGTTATTTTTTCTCATTAGAATTAAATGTGAACAATGTGACTGCATACGTTTCATAATATCGGAAAAATCTGGTTTGATGCTTTCTGATGCTCCGGTACGAAGGTTCCAAGTATAATTTATTTTGGTATTTGTTTTTCATTCCTGTCATCGTAGAAAATGATAGTTCACAAAGGTATGTACAACAAAATGATAGCATTGCATCGGTTGCTGTGCTTAATAAATCTGGATATTCGGTTTTCACTCTCATCCACCAATTATGAAGATATTTTTGTTGAAATTTGTTTTGTTAGGTTGTACTTTCTCTCATGTTCATAAACTCTTTTTGAGATGTGGTCGAAAGGTGATCCATTTTTAAATTTTTAGCAAATGAGTTCTTGATCCGTTGAAATTCTTCACTAGGGCTAGGAAGATCTGTAAATTAGTTACAAAATTCTGTCTCCAATTTTTAATGTGCACACATAAGACTTTTAGTTTGTTCCACATTAGCACCATTTTCAGAAACAAAATCACACAAGGATGGAAACATTTATAAACATCTCTTTTAACTAATCTCGCTCCACATCACGATTTTCTTTCAAAATGTAGCAAAACCTTCACACTCATAGTTAAACTGTCAACCTTTCCTTGAAGAGACAAATTGAGCATGTTTACTTCTTCTTATTTTTCTGTCACTTGGAGTACCCCCAAGTATCGATTCGTGTACCTTCTAGGGTACGCGTACGCCACTTTAGAGTCCACTGGTCTAGATATACCTGACGGTTAAAATTATATCAGGTTTATTTTTTTCAAATACTTTTTTGTTTTTAAATATGTTGAAAATAAATTTAAAAACCCTTTATTTTTAGTTATTCTATAAGGAAATATTAAACACTCGAACAAAAAAGAGCATTGAAATCTGCTAAGATAATAGTCCACAACATTATTTAAGTGCTAACTTTGATTTATGGATATGGAAAAATATTGAAAAGATCTGAATAAATGCTGTAGAAATGTGTACACTTCGAAGAATACGTGGAGTGACAATGTATGACAGACAATTGATTCGGGATATATGTGAACTTAAGGATGATAATAAGTACTATAAGATGGTTTGGACGTGTGAAACCAATCCATGAAGAAAGTCTAACTAAACAAATATACGTTGCAAATGTTAGTGGATGGCGTTGTAGAGAAAGATCAAGGAAATTTTGGTTGGGTTAAGGGAATCATATTTAGAATGAAGGATATTTAAGAAGTAATAGACATTTTAGTAGCTCTATGAGGAGATATATGGGTGAGGAAGAAGCGAAATATGTTGGTCTGTCCTTCGGCGTGATGCTATGCATGTATTTATATAAGGCATATAAAACATGAATCCACTCGATAGAAAGGATAAAACCACATTTTATCATTCTAAGATATTTCGTTGAAAATAAATGCGTTCAGATTGGTAAATATTATAAACCCTACAAGCGTATTTTAAGACTAAGGTTGAGAAAATTATGTTTAATTAGTTTTATTATTTTTTTTTCTATCTATGCTCAAACATTAATTCAAACACTCAGAGGCGACTTCCAAAAACAGCACATCTCAACATTTAATGAAATATTACCATCCTGCAAAGTATGATTTTTTTTTGTAATATCGTAATAGAACCGAGAATTTTTCAAAATACATTTTAGCCTGGGTTTTACTAAATAGTGTAATTATGCACAATATGTTAAAAATATTTTTTAAGTTTAAGGAACGCGACGAAACATGTGTCAATTGTTCAAGCAGGTGTCAGTCTCGAGTCGCCTCTGTGAATTCTTATCACTTTTCCACGATAAATTCTATCTAAAGTTATCACTTGTCCTCGACGTATTTATTCTCATCAAATTCCCATAAATTTGACTTAACTTGGTCTCACGAACAAATAAAATGGAAGTGCGATTGGAATGTTTGGACTAATCGGTGAATAAATAATGCACCAGACCCAGGCGTTTCGACACGATACAAGGAATTGGAGATAAATCAAACGTGGTGTCTAGTGATGAGACATCTTCCTACCTGGACAGATAAAACAGGTACAGAATGTTAATGTGACCGAGATCTTGTGAGGAACATCAAAATGTGAGATATAAGCGAATATCTAGTGGAAATTATGTGACAGATTTTATAATGGACATCAAAATATGTGATATAAGAAAGTATTCATTGGAAATTACGTGACAAATAATTTGTAAGAAATATCAAAATTTGAGATATAAACAAATATCTTGTATAAATTATGAGATAGTAGAGATCTTGTAAGGGACATCAAAATGTGGGATATAAGAATGAATCCAATGTAAATTATAAAGTAATGACGTGTTATCTAGTGGTATCATGAATTCATTGAATTATAGCTGTTAGTATCGAGGAGCGTCTTGCATTATTTTATTAGATCCTTAACTTTATTATATTGAGCCTGGCCTAGTTGGTAAGGCGCTTGACTTTCACACATGTGTGCCAAAATAAAAAAAATGGTCTCGATCTGGCAAAATAGTTCGTCTGGTAACAGTCGGGATAATAAAGAGGCGAATACCACATTTACACGATTGTGTATGATGAGAGAAAAGGCAATTACAATAAATGAAGTATTGTAAGGAAGATGGAATGATGAACTATAAACTTGAATATTTGTTATCGAGTATCTCAAGAACTACACAGTAATTCCTTTCCTTATGACAGTAATTAAAATAAAACCAGTTTATAATAAAGACAATATTTTTAACATCACTAATGGCTGTAAGGCTGTATTTAAGAAAAGCCTTCTAAAATTTAAATAAAATAAATAAATATAGGTTTATTGATAGCAACACAGTTTGTACATATTTAAATTTATTTCAAAATCACACATATATCTCAAGATAAATATCATAAAATACATTTAAAAGAGAAACTATCAAAAGGTCTGCCCTTATCTCACAATATCACCCCGGTCGACATACACCCCACCAATATAGGGCGAACCCAGCTACGAGGATACCAGATGTTCTTCAGCCCACACCCTATGATATATTGTGGTTAAAAAAATGCTCTCAAAGTTCCAAAAACTTTCTCATGTAGACTATTTATCATTATTTTTACAAATAAACTTTCGCTATAAGATTTATGCATCGGTTATAATGTGATCCGATAAGAATCAGCAAATATTGAGATATATTTTTGTGTGTTGTTTCCCATTCCAATCTAATAAATCCACAAGAGGCGACCACTGATCCGAGATAATGGCATGCTGCAGCCGACATATTCTCTCTCGAGGCAGAGTATGGTGCATATACCACGTTACACCCACACGCACTCGGAGAGGCGAGCTCCCAACTAGTAGTTGCTGATATTCCTACGCCTTCATCTGATAGAAGCTGATAATATTATTTTAGCATTATGTTTAACTCACTGTGTAACTATTTTTTGTAGATTCTTTTCACGGATTTTATTAGTTTGCTTCTAGCGGGAATAATTTTTTTTATAAATATGTGTTTATATTCAGTTCGATATGGTCTATTATTGTTATTGAAGTTTCCATGTGAACAAAAGCCACTTTTTATATTTTTTTAATCTCAAGCATTTTTATATTTATCTATAAATCAAGATCCGGATAAATCTTTTTTAAATTTGAAAAGTTTCGACGATTATACAATAAATACACTTTGAAAACAAATTGAGTACGTAATAATTAAAAAAATATTTCAACAAAATAACTTAATTCACGATTTATTTCAAAAAGCTTCCTTGTCTTCAGGCAAAAAACATTAAATGTGTTTTTACTTTAAATTTATTTGAATTGTTGAAAAGACGGGTATACATCATAACAGTGATAGACAATTTCTGTAGAACGAGTATGATTGTTAAGCATCTTGTGGATGGAGATTATTTTGCTTGTATTTGTTTATTGAGTGAAAACTGTTACATTTCAGCAAGCATACAGCATTGACAGAGCAAACCGAAAGTTTTGATGGTAAGATCAAAGTTCCAATACGATCGGCAGGTTTAATTTCCTACATGCTTTCTCCGGAGTCAACGCTATTTGGTTAGTAGTGTTCTAAGAATTTACGATAAACACGTATGCTACAGAACGACATAAATTCATATGTAAAACCATCTAAAAGTCAATTCAGTCCGGAAGTGAATCCACCAGGAATCGAACCTGGGGTGCCCACTTACTTAGCATGAATGCTTATATGATAGTAAGACCACGATCACCGACTATATTAATAAAATATATTATTTTGTGAAATGTATTTTCAGATATTTTTTGATTGGAGGATCCAACTCGGATACATTATGTTATTGAGTTGGATACATTTATGTTAGTTTTGCCCCTTCATTAGTAGGAACAAGCACCAGCTTTAAATTAAAAGTAATTTGAAACACGGAATTTTTTTAAATATCAGCGTTGATAAATGTTTTCAACAACGAATAGAACAGTAGAAGATTCAGAGACGGCGAAGTGTGAAAATAAACCAAAAAAAATAATTTGAATGCAGAGTTTTTTGAGTGGTTCCGTTGCAGCTCAAACATATTTTTCTTAACCAGCTCCATTGTATATAATATCCTACGTTATTGTTATAATCCTAACAATTTAGATATCTGCCCAAACTTCAGAGACAGTATTGGTGGAACCAATAGTATAATGAATAGTTATGGATTATAAGTATACCAGTTTTAAAATTAGTTACAGACATCATCCTACCAACTTTTAATTAGTGACGTTTACAGGCTACCTTTTGTGAATTCAAAAGCAAATCGAGGTATAATATTTTAAGTAATAGCTTTGTTTAAATTATTCAACTGAACAATTAAAAGTGAAATCTGGATGAGAATAATTTATAGTCAGAAAAAAATAATATTTAACTATTATGTTTAATGGACGGGCGTGTTTTAACACTGAGAACTTTAATATATTGTAAAATATCTGAAAAAGCTGTTGGTTCTACATTTTTTTCTTGCAAGAGATGAGAATAATGAGAGTGCGCCAGAGTTTTAAAAGCTATTTGAGGAAAATAAGTACAAATAGGTTTTTTAAATTTTCTTTCATATAGCTTACATTTATACTATACATTATATAGGCCAAACCCGATTATATAGAAAGCTAAAAAAGAAATATATTCTAAAATACTTTATAAACATTCTCTAAAATTTGAGAAACAATTAAAAGAAACACCCCGTGACACTCACGTCTGAACAAATAAATAGTTCTGTATCCCAAATAGTTGTCAATAACATAAAGCCTTATGTATTTATCATAATTTGACTTGGTGTTGCATCTGTCCGCAACCCAAAGATACTTTCATACTCCTGAAACTTAGAAAACAGTTTTCCAAAATACCTAAAATAAACCCAGTAGAAGAGAGCCACGGGTAAAAACTGCACTCGACAAGAAGAGATATCTCTAATTTTTTTCGACTTCCTCCACCATTTGAAAGTCACAAGTTCCACATACATGCTCTACATAACATCAATCATATATAACTTATTTAACGCAGTTTAGTAATAAAACATCAATTCAATAGCGTTTTTATTTTTAAATTCATAAAACGCAGGTTATAAACGTCACTAAATTAACTCAGATTAAACTAGGTGTGAAAGTAAAACTAAAAAAACTCAGATATTTATAAAGAATAACAAGTGTACTTTAAAAATCAGGTCGTTGGTACCTGAAATTTTGCCTCTGATGTTTTAACATAACATACATACTAATTATTACGATCACATACATTTACCTTAAAAACGCTATGTTTACGAATTAATAAAAGTCAGCTGATAAATTAAGTTGAAATGATGACCTTATTAAATATTAATCCTACTATAGGCACTGCTAACGTTGCCTTTAATGTTTGGCTAGACATTAAAAACGCTATGTTTACGAATTAATAAAAGGCAGCTGATAAATTAAGTTGAAATTATGACTTTATTAAATATAAATCCTACTATAGGCACTGCTAACGTTGCCTTTACTGTTTGGCTAGACATTAAAAACGCTATGTTTACGAATTAATAAAAGGCAGCTGATAAATTAAGTTGAAATGATGACTTGATTAAATATTTATCCTACTATACCATAGGCACTGCTAACGTTGCCTTTAATGTTTGGCTAGACATTAAAATTAAGAAAATGGATGAGAGATACAGAGAGACGTAGGATATTAATTCGGGACCCTGATCTGATAACGCGTGGGGGTAAGAGTGATGGAGGCGAAGCTTTGTCTTTGCATGATTATATTGCTTTATGATATGTTTTATTTTGTTTTTGGGCAATCTCTATGTTTTTTTTATTGAGTTGTGCACAAATTGTTTAAGATGAGATTAAAAAAGAATTATAATTTGGACCGAAACTGTTGATATAAGGATATCCAAGAAGATTCGAGTCCAGTTTCTTGTACTCTAAACATAACATAAAACATACAATTTTCAATTCCATGTTTCACATTATTATGTTGTTTTTATGTATGTATGAAGTACCCGGGGTAATTTTTAAAGACTTTACAAATATTTATTTAACTTAATAGGTTGATTTTTACTTGTCTTGATTATGAAGACTTACCTTGCTAGCTTAGGATAAGTTTCAAGTGTGTTGGTTGAAAAAAGTACTTTTTAAAATACTTTGGTTAACTATAATTTTATTAGTTGTAATTGATATTGACACGTTTTATGTGTGAATTAAACCTGGATCGAGAATATTACTTTCCATAACAACACCTATAAATAATAAATCTGAATAAATAGTTTCATTGACAGAGCATTGAAATATGTAAAATATTAACATTTGTTTGTCGGCACCAGCAAAGGACTCGAGCAGAGTGCAGTGCAACAACAGGTAAGCGTGCGTGATTCCCTTTTGATTGTATCACGCCTCGTCTGAATATCGTTAAATGTTAATGTGTTATGTTGCAAGTTTCTAAGATACGAGTCTATCTCATTTTACGGGATAGGTGCTTGAATATTGACATACACGATTTGAAAGATTAAAGAAAGACAAATCATAGTAAAGTAAATAAAGTCACAAACAAAACATATTTTGAACACTGAGTTTTTTGCACAAGTTAAGTACTTCATTCTCGTCAATGTTTTATACGTGTATCAATATTTTTATTTCACTTTTTTCAATAACCATGACTTATTCTCTATTCTCAGGTCTTTTCGTTCACATTCACTCTCTACCATCGTTGTAGTTCATTTTCACTCTCTACCATTACTATCATGTCATCAGCACGTAACATACCACATACCATACATTCCCATTCGACATTTTTATGGCACATTTAGTTTTATTTCCTACGTTTATTTTAATTTTAAATTCATCATGATGAATTTAAAGCATAGCAAACAACGCAAATTGTTATTTAAAATTTTGAAGTAATTGTATTACTTTTTTTTTATATCTTGTTCATAAATGTCTTTCCGTTTTGATTGCGTGTTCAAGTTCAGATGTTTTTTGTTATTTTATTGTTAATTTTTATTTTGTAATATGCATTGAAGTATGTTTAAATGCTATTTTCATATGAATTTTGTTTGTTTAAGATTTTTTTGTTTAATTATAATTTATATTAGATTTGTTTATTTTATATATTGTTTATAGTTAAGGCATTAACATTGGAGAGATTTAAATACATTGTAATTTATTTTATCAAATACTGTTTATTCCACTTTTTGTAACGGTATAACCCTACCGGATTCAAAGCTTTCACCTCATCATCAGGGGAGCACAGACAATACTTGTTTGTGCTCCCCTGGTGATGAGTTGAACGTCTTGAAACCGGTAGGGGTATACCGTTACAAAAAGTGGAGTAAAGAGTGTTTGATAAAACAAATTGAAATTTGTTTATTTCCTAAAAACTGCGTTGTTGATTCGTAAATTTATTTTGTAAAGGCTGCGGCCGTTACAAATAAATTAATAAATATCTTGTAATGTTAAACTATTTAGCTGTCATGAAGGAGATATTATTTAACTCTTTTAAAACGAACAGTTTATAATATAATAATACTTCCTAAGTCTATTCTAACTCTTACAACACATTGCTAACATCAACAATTCATAGATGACATTACTATATCTATGAGGATGGCGCTTCGAAACTAGTCTAACGCACAATAAGAACCGTAAATTGTTAATCTCTGTTTGTTTATTTAAAATATTAATCTAAGAATGTCGTTGAAACAAATAACAGAAATGTTGAAAATTTTGATAATCTTCTGAAGTGTAGTTCGAAGGTATGAGACCCTCTACCAAATAGGAAAAAAAAGCAGAGTGTGAAGTGTCTACTGTAATTTCCCATAGAAGAAATACTTTTGATGTTTAAAATTTCATTAAAAGTCTCTTTCTTAAGAATGGTATTTAATATTAACTACCCTGTTTGATGAATTAAAAATCATGCTGCGTTTTCTCCAGGTTATTAAGTAACAAACATTTCATGGTCGTTAAATTTTTCCAATATTATTCATAGCAAAATTAAAAACGAATGATATGCATAGTCTAGCCACTAGGTCTTTTTCAATAATTAGGTGGCAAATATTAATTACTATCTTTACAGAAGTACTAATGGTAAATAAATGCAAGGCTCAAGGAGGGTTCAATAAAATTATGTTAAAACAATCGGTTCCGTTCCCAATACAAGTACTTTTTAAGGTGTTGGAGGTACTCGATGCCAACCAGATATTTTTAACGACTATCACTTATTAAAAGTCCTTTTCGATTCTTTTCCTAAACAATTTGCATACATTCTTTTAATCAATATTGCACATAATTTTTAAATTCTGCCACTATCACCATATCCTCTGCATACAACAAACTATTCACGACCAAATCTAACATTTTCACGCCTCTTGTTTACACATGAATCAATATAAATACGGAAAAGCCATGGAGACATATCACATCCTTATTTGACACCTTTCTTTATACAATATTATTTAGTCATCTGTTTTACCACTCTGACATCTGTCATGTTTTCCTCATATAGGGACGCGACCGATTTAATAATCTTACCATCCACTACATATTATTTCCAAGTATCACACAACCTTCTCATGTACATAGTATAGTAATTAAGTAACGTTATCATTTTCCGATAATAAAGTTCGAGCCCAGCTTTTATCTTTCATATTGATTAACGTATCGTGCGAAAAGTTCAACTAAAGTTAGTTTTTAAGAAAACTGGAACTAATTAGTTTTCACGCTAAAAAACATACCATTCTTCTTTGAAGTATTATTGTAGGCTTTGAGTTTTGGGACATATGGAATAACGAAATGAACGGGAAAGATAAATTTGTTGAACAAAATAAGTATTTATTTTATCAACCTTTTAGTAATGTCATCTAAGCGCTAGCTAGCGCACGTTTTCAAGTTTTCGAGGTGAATGAAAAGAATTTGAGACATTTGACGTGTCAAAAGTTTAGAAATTGTCACGCCATGCCAGATACAATCGTGAGTTTTAGGCGGATATCTCTGAATAATTTACATAAAGTGATTAATTATTTTCCGATTAAAGGTGAGATTACTCGGTGGTCAATTTAAATCGATAGCAATCCGCAAGGTTCAAAGATAAAGTAATTACATTTCTGTTTCAGGAACTTATTTAAGTCATAAGACCAAATTTGGTTAGCAATGTATATTAAAGTCTGATTAGAAAATAACAAAAATATGAACAGTCGTTTATATGCTATTTCGATGACTAAGGTGAGCTCGACTTGATGTATGGAAATGAAGCTTAAACTAGACCGAAAAATGATAAAATTAAGATTAATAAAAATAAAGAAAAATATGTGGAGTGTCGATGTATGAAAGAATATGGAATGAAGACACCAGAAATTAATACTTAGATAAAATGAATGTTTTAAGTACGATGGAAAAGGGGAGGTTAAGGTGGTTACGACATGTGAAGAGAAAAACTAACAAAATAATGAATATGCGAGTATATAAATCACAAGTGCATGATGTAAAGGGAAGAGATATACCCTGGAAAACGTGGATGAGATTTTGAAAGGATTCATAGTGAGAAGTATGAATAATACAAGATTATGCAAGACGTATTAACGAGGCTAAAGTTGTGTGCTTGGATAGAATATTATGCAAAGCTGTTATCTCTGCCTACCCCGCAAAGGTTACGGCGTGATGATATGTAAGTATGTATTGTTTGTTGAGCGTAATTTATGGGCAAATTTAACACTGGTCACTGGTTAAAGTACTCATTTTATTTCACGCGATTTTGTGACCGAGTCATTCAAGTCCGCGCATCATATTTTCATTCTAAGAGCAAACGGTATTATTTACGTGTTGTGTGAAAATATTGAGTTGATACTTCCATGGACCACTGTGGATAAAAATATTTTATTAAAACTCTTATTAGAAATATTAAAGAAACCCTTACCATCACACCATGTCACTATTAGAGAAGTCAGAGAGAACATATCTCCATTTCACATTTTCGCTTTTGCTACATCATACACCTCATCATGCAACTTCCTTTCATGCATCCATACATCTCGTCATAAAATACCACTTACTATCAAGGGTTTTCACTCTTTCAGAATCTAATTAATTTCATCGTGTTACGTTTTTCTAGGTCTTTCCAAAAATCTCGTACTTTCTACATATATTACTCATATCTATTTCTGTATATTTCATCAATATTTTTTTTCTGTGACAGAACATCTCAATGCTCCTTTCTTCAGTTTAAGTACTTCATTTTATTTCAATCCGCATTCTTTCCAAATAGTTTCATTCCTGCGCAATGCTTTCATTTCTACCTTTCATCACTCTTTTACTAGAAAAAAAAATGGCAATACTAAAACAAATAACTAAAATGTTTTTTTTTTTATTTCGACTCTAAAGTCAACAGACCAACTTAACCAAAAAAAACTTGAATAAAATCTATCATACAATTGGATTTATTTATTATTTCCGAATATTGAATAATGAATTTAATTATAAGAATGTTGTACATCTCGACGATACATGTAATTGTCTGATGTCACCAAGATGGCTTATTTATGAGGAACGTCTGAAAAGGTTTAATTAACAATCTTTTTCCTCTTTTTTGATTTAACCATAAATTAAATGGAAAATAATATCGTTTGGTATCGTTTAGCTAATTTTAATAATTAATGATTCTCCTATCAGGTATAATACTTTATGATATGTCATGGAATAAAATTGTAGGTTTACATGTTTTTTGTCTATTGATGTTTGTAACAAGACAGTTTCGAGTGTATTAATTAATCTTTTTTTTCTACCTTATGCAGCGTGGGCGATTAAAAACTCTATGAGAATTATGTGACGTTGATATTTTTAACAGGTGTGATCAACACTCAAACTAATGAATTTAGGTAGAGATCCAGGTACTTCCACCTGTGGGTTTCGGGTTCAGTTTCCGATGGTATCCAACATCAAATGGTAGCATTCTGGCAAAAAGATTTCGTCTAGCAACAATACTCGCGTACGCTAGACTAATGTGAGTGTTGTTAAATCTTCACACGAATCTTCAGTATTATTAACACATGTGACGACGAACAGTGAGTCCAATGGTTCTTTAACCTCTATTATGGTCTCGAAGACAATGTTGTCTTACGGTCACGCTCTTGAATATGTCTACAACATCGGTTCGAATGTGTTGAGGGGTATACAAATGAAAAAAAAATCCTGAATCCTAAAAATTTTAGAAGACGTAAAAATCCCGTAACAAGATTCGAAAGGAAAAGCGGAGGACAAAGGATAATGTTTCAAAATGGGAATTACTATATGATGGATTGTAGTATTCTTCCTTTTGACTGTATAACCTATGGTAGGAGAAATCCATAGAAAACCTGCTGCAGTCCTCGAAAAGCCTGATGTTTTTCATCGATGAGAATTTGATTCGTCAAATGTTTAGTACTGTGTAAGTGGCCGTTTTCTTGGCGGAAATTTTGATGAATTTTTTTTCTATAAAAGTTAGATGTTAAACATATTTAAATTTGTTTAAAACGCATTATCAATTTTATTTTCATACTTTGGATACGTTGCTAGAATCGAGCAAAACAGCTTGAAGAAGATGGTACTCGTAGTTACTGAAAGTGTTCAAGAGACCGGTATCCAACGTGCATAGAGAAAACAAAAGAAATGACTGTCTCCTCAGTGGTCGACTCATATGTATTGTACTATAGTTCAGGAACGGGAGGAATGATGATAAGACATTAGTAACAGGACTAAGTAGATTCATGTCAAAATGCCCAATTTTCTCAATTTCGTTTACAATTTCAATGCTAAATCTTATTGACATTCCTGGAAATTTGACAGTGTTTTAATTTGATAGCATTCTTGTTTACTTTTTCTTTATTCATAATAACTCAATCCATTGTCATTAAGTCAAATTTTAATGAATTATGCAACAAATCGAGATTTTGAAGAATTTACATTATTTTGCTTAAATTACATGTTATTGCAAAAAAACATATTCAAATTAAGCAAACTTGAATATATTTAAATACTTCAGATTTTACTGTGTGGAACTCCAAAATTATACAAGTTTCTTTGTGAAATCCACGAATACGATTTTATTATCACGACTCGAGTTTGGAGGTTCTTTTCTGAATTTTTTGCCTGGCAATTTTTTTACAGAAACTGGAAAAATAACAAAATCAAATCTACATACGCCGTATCCTTGCTAGAACAGGCAGAAATGACATAGCGCTAGACTTTCATAACTCGATATACATATTTTACCTAATCCACGTCCACGCACCTTCTCGTATACTTCCTACGATTCTCTTGCTTCTTACTTTTTCTTCTTTTAAAATATCTTTCACTTGATACCACCATACTTTTCTTGGTCTTCCTTAATCACGCCTTTTACTTACATTTGCACTGTATTTGTTTTGTAAGTTTTTCTTCATTCATTCGTTCTACATGTTCAAACCATCTCAAAGTGCTCTTCTTCATCTCACTCAACCTGTTTCCCGTCAAAAGTCTGCAAATCAAAATAATTCTCTTCTTGGTGTCACATTTTTTAATCAGCCTTTTTAAGTATTATTTATGTCAACCTTTTACCAAAAATCTCAATTGTTATGCTTTTTAGCCAATCCATCTCTATAGTTCAGCATCCCGTCCCTATCATAATATTTATACGAGTCAATAGAACCATCAAGGCGATAACTGTTTATTTGATTTATAGTCTCTGGGCCCAGCGAACAACCTGCGAAGGTAGAAAATGCTTGTCAAATTGTTTCGCCAGACAATTTATTATGATTGGCGCGTGGCGGATTTCTGATTCCCTCCCGGCGAAGTTTATTCAATTTGGCATTTCTTTTTTATAAACTGTTGCGACTTAAAAAGCTCGAATGGCCAATCCTCCGGATACAGGCACCATATGTGCAGAGACAACTCAATATTGCTTTAATTATAGAGTGAATGAAAAATGCAGGGGGAAAACAAGACAATTAATCACATTGATGAGAGGTGTTCGTTTTTGTTAGTTATCAGTTAATAATCACTTTCAACAATTCGTTTAAATGCACTGCAAGCATTGGAATACAAAATATTGATCTACGTTTCAACTTAGTCGAGTTACACACACTCACATGCACACACCTAAAATGTTTAATATTAAGTCCCAAGCGATTTGTTCATAATCTCCCCATGATGGATACAGAGGAATTTCTAAAGAACTGTGAGATGAGGTAGGATGAAAGTCCTACGAGAATGGAAAAGAACAACCCTTAATTATTTGAAGTATCTGCTGTAACAAATTAGACGATTTACTAAGAATATGCATATAAGAAAGTTAACGAGGCTAATTTACAATTTTTTTTCAAGTGAATTGTGATTTCTTCGATTTTTAGCTATTTCAGTATTTCCGAAGCTTTACACAATTATCCTATATATTTCTTGTCTATTGTTTTAGTAGGTTGAGTCTATAACAGTGTATTTTTCTTCATTTTAATTTGTTCATTTAATTAATGTTGCTCTTTTTTTGTAAACCATAGTTTTTTTAGTTATACATATAATTCAATTTTATCTGCCTTCGTATGACACAAATTGTTCGAAATATAGTTGACGTATGCATCTTCAGGAAACACTCAAAGATAACCCTTTTTGGAAAGTCTTACTAAAATTTATGATTATGTATGAACACAACGCATGCACTACAATCCATTTCGGGCAAATTTACTATCGTCACATATGGGAAGATCGACAAACGCTTCTTCGTTGTTCATCTTTCCTTGATAAGTTTTCTGCGGTTATCTTACCAAGTAAGTTTGCTTTTTTAAACATTTGTAGATGCGGGTGAGTATCTTATTTAATGGCCGCAGGCACCACCTAAGAAATATATAAATCCGTACACTCAACTTCTTTATATTTTCATTGGAATTCCGAGTTGGAGCCCCCTTGAAGATAGTCTGCTCTCTAAATGGCACTATATAAATTGTTCTTTTATTATTAACATTAATTACACAACTTATATAAATGTAAATATACATACTAACACGCCTTTACCTTGTTGGGGTATGCACAGAGAATGGAGTGTCAAACTTTCATATCACGACATAATTCCTTCGCGTTCTCCACATTAATATATTTTTACAGATCGCTATGGCTGTTCTTCCTACTTATTCTTTTTTTTTCAAAGCATCATTCACTTGCTTCAACCATACTTTTCTCGGATGTCTCCCACCACGACTCTTGTTAATGCATGCTTTATTTGCTTAGATTTGTTTAATCAGTTTTTCATCACCTATCCGTTCAACATGTCCAAACCAAAAATCCTTAACACATCAATTTTTATCTCACTTCAGTCTTAATAATAATATTTCTTATTCTTTCACATGAAACACAACATATTATTTTTAATGTACTCGCATTTAGTCGGCTCCTTTCATAAATTTTCTACGTTCACGTTTCACTCCCGTCCATCAATGATGGCGCTAATACTCAACCACCATTTTAGTAGATCTTGATATTACATAGTTTGAATATTATCTAATCGTTCCAGTCACATTTGATTCAATTGAATTAAAAATCTGCGTTAGTATCGCAAAATATGAAACAATTTAAAATGAACGACAGCCTTCAGATCAACGGTATCTGTTTATGTTAGTGTGATATTTATTTATATGGTGATCGATTTTAATTGACATGTAAAAAGATTGACTGTTTGAAAAGAAACTAAGGTGTTGTTTGGACCTCCAAGGAGAGCCGATACGGATAAATTTGTAGTGTCGCCCAGATCAGAGCCCAGATACGTTTCAATTTATGTTTGAGTCGTATGTAAATGCATGGAAATATCGGTTTATTGTAGTCATAAATGAACCAAGAACAGAGGTTTTTATTGTATTTTTTCTTCAGTATGTTTTCTCTAACATACTACAAGCAATGCACTATATTACTATTTTAGACAGTATTTAATGTATTTCTGTTTTATGTTAAATATCGCATTTTTTCATTCGTAGGGCCCGTTGCAAATATTCGAATTGATGACTCAATACATTTAAGAGCGACAATATTGTCGTCGGAGCTTTTAGAACGACTGGAGTAGGCAAGTAGCAAAAAGGCAAAAACACTCGAACGAGTGTCAAGTCTAGTGCTTTAGTAACAATTCTAACGCTCGAGTATTATTATTAGACAAACATTTGAAGTAAACTTGAATGATTTTTATTATTTTTTATTTTCGCTCTATATCTGGAATAACACATGAAACTCCAGATCAAGAATTCAAGCGTCTTACTAAGTTGACCAAGTAGGTCGTAAACATCGAATATTTGGTGGTTTTTCTAGCCCTCATAAACTCTTTAATTTAAGGTATTCTTTGAAAGATGTAGGGGATAACCAGATAATTAATCACACTGATGAGAGGTGTTTCTTTTTATTACTTATCCGTAATCAATCATATTCATCGATTCATTGAAATATGTTATTGATATTGGAATAAAAACAAAAAATGACCTACACGGAAGAAACGTGAGTCGTTACTCATATTAATCATAAATCATTTTTATACGGCTAAAAACGTTTTGAGCTAATTATTGCGAAAATTAACACAGTTTTTAGAAAATTAAACAAGAAATTATAATTCATGTGAACTTTTTAAAGATTTTTAAGAAATTGATATCTGAAAAATTTTACTGAATGACAATGTATGTTTGTTTCTCTTAAGTTATATTATTTATGAAGTTCTTAACACATTCACTGTGAATAAAGTTGTACATAAATACATGCCGTGTATCAAAAGAACAATATTTATCCAAGATGAGTTGGTCCGCAACAATAAGCCCACTAGATGAACAATGTAACCATGTACACAATATATTAAATAAATAATAACATCAATTATATGATTTGTTAATTAGAATTAGAAAATATTATATCAATAAGAAGAAAATGATTGGATATTAAACACTCAAAAGTTAGAGAATAAGTTATGAGTAAATACCATTATATTGACAACCTCCGTGGCCTCATTCATAAGACGGTTGTGTATCAACGATTCGATTTGTGTTGGTACCGAGATTTTTAAAACGGGGATTAATTATTGTTTTAACTAAAGGCTTGTTTAACACCTTTCCAGTTGGTTGGCATAGATTACCTCATGGCACTAAACTCACTATTTACAGTGTATAAGAAAAGTGCCATTCTATATTATATTATACAATACATTACCAAATATACATACATACCATCGCGTCCTCTCTGCCTACTTCAGCATCATTTCCATGCTGAAGTAGGTAAAGAGAACAGATCACTAAACTTTCCTATCTCGACATACAAATTTTGTCTCTTCTACATTCATATACCTTCTCATACAACTCCTTTGGCTCCTCTTACTTCTTATGTTCCGTTCTTTGAAAATATTATTCAGTTAATCAAACCATACTTTCTTTGCTCTTCCTGTACCACGCCTTCTACTCACATGTACACTGTCAATTAATTTCGATAATCTTTCTTCATTCATCCGTTTCACGTGCCCAATATCATATTACGTAATATGTAAAAAGATTTGCTATAGTTTTAAAAACAACGGAGGAATATATATCCCTATTAATGTAAGGTTTTTATATACGAGTATTTTATTTTGTGATAGTTCCAAATCTAAATTTTGGTTGTTAAAAATATGACTCAAACGGTTTTGAAAAATATATAACTTAGTCTTGATTGATTCGTGAATAAGGAGTTATGCAGCATGGACAACAGGGTTTTTTTATCGGTCGGTTGACAAATCCGGCACCCGACCTGCCCATGGCTTCATATGTGGTCTGGCGATAACGAGTCCCATTCTGAAGTGACACCCGGTACGAGTATTAATGATTGTCCCGCGGACCGATCTATGCATATTTTGACATTTTTATTTATGTGGAGTTCTTTGAGAATTCAAAATGGGAATGTTACAGATTTTTCGTGTGACACGCCACTGCTAACTACTCGAGGTTAATTTTAATAGATAATAAAACAGTCAAAAAGGAAGCACATTCTACCGGTTGTCTCCTATCTGATTTTTCACTTCCAGTAATTAATATTTTTCATAAAATTAGACATGGTACTTGGCACCGATGGGCTTTGGATTGGGATATATCTTGAGTAAATAAGGGTTCTAGATATAAATCAATCCAACAATCTATCCCTTTGAAACCATGGTTTAATAAAATCAGAATGAATAAGATGGAAGTGCATGTCATGTGTCGTTTGCGGATGGACCACTGCGTGGTGGCTAATCTCTTTTACATAATGGGTATGTATTATGGAGAATCTCGGCTGTGAGTCTGGATGACGAAACTATATACCATGTTTCTTTCGGTTTTCCTTTGCGTGACATATTTGATTTACTAAAGGCCGTATCTTTGCCGCGTCCAATGAATGTTGCGTTTCTTCTTTCATCGAGGAACTTTTCTATTTATAAATCGATTGTTAAATTTTTAAAGCTTAATCAGTTGAAACTTTGAATTATCTAGAATCGTAATTTTTTTTAAATTGGTTTTATTATATTATCTCATATAATTACACATATATTTTATTACAAGTTAATCTTATTTTGGTTAATAAAATTGGAGCATGGAAGTTTTATTGAGTCTCAAGAAGTAAAAAAGATTTGCGAGTTCGTATTTTCATTTGGAATATACTATATTTGTTAAAGTAATAAATTACCAGATGGAGTACAATTGTCTGTTACATGGATGTCATAGTATAATTAAGAAAGGAATCTGAAGATTGAGAGAATGAGTTACAAAAGACTTACAAAATAAATATAGTTGTCTATAATTAAAGGGAAGAGCAAGTAAGGGGTAGACTAAGAAAAGTGTGAATGGAGAAAGGTAAGAAATATGAGACACTGAAGATGTATGATACAATGTGTGGATATGGACTAGTCGAGAGTAGTGTGCACGGAAAGAAAGGCATGGAGGCCTGTCCTCTCTGCCTAGCACAAAAGCGACATGGCGTAATGGTTGTTATGTATGTATGTAAGATGTAAGGGCTCATTTATCCAGTTCCGTAGGAAGTTTAAAAAATATCTCCATAAGACAAAGATTAATTTTTTAAACATATGCCATTGAAGGATGTTTATTAACGTGTGTATATGGAAACTTTTTTTTAAAATTCTTCGGAGACTGAATATCATTACAAATGTTATTTTAATTGAATCTATTTTTAGGGTTCGTTTCATGTTAACTAAGCAACTACCGTAGAAAAACGGAAGGGTTAACCAGGATCACATAAATAATAGATAATTACACAACCAAACTAACCAGAGTTTCTGTAGGCGGTTCATAAACTGCTCTAGTTAATTTTATGCTTTTATTAAGACAAGATAAACCACCGTCAGTAGAACGCATTTGAGTTGTACAATATGATGAATTTGGTTGCACCATACTCGTTTCTTAATGACACCGGAAAGATCTCATATTTTATTTTCTAAGGGTTGCGCCATATGTTATGGTGTTTCTCTAACTTCATGGTGTTTCTTATATAATCAAAATAATATTAATAATAGGACGCACAAAACGTGTCTACTTGTGCGATATAATTTATTGCCTTATGTTGAATATATTTATAAAGTGACACTAATGTTCCTACACTAGGAGTGTTATCATAATGCTGCGTTGGCTAGTACGAGTATTGTGAGATAATATTTTTTTGAAATATTGTATTACTAGGATTATGCAATGAAGTCTAAATATTCAGGTTGATTGGAGGTTTGCTTTCTTTTTTATTGTAACTGTTGGAAGGTGAATGGGGGACATAGCATTGGCATTGTCACGTATAAATTTATTCTCGTGTGGGAAGTCGCAGAGAAAAATGATCAAAGGGTGAAAACATTTAATAGCACCACGGGTCATTTTGTACACATTATTTTTTCTTGAACATTACAATACAGAGTGGAGAGTGAATATTGCTACACAAATATATTTAAATTGTTTAAAAAAATAATTAAAATAACTTTTTTTATTAAATTCAGTAAATCATCTTCTTTCATTTCTCAATGCGCGTTGTACTGAAATCGGGGGCTTTAATTCAAAATATTGCTGAACAACCCTAATTTATTCTGCGTTTGAATATCACTCTATCTTTAAAAATCGAATGTACTCGTATTACAATTATTCTGAAACCAAAAACTTTGAAAAATACTCGTAATTATAAATAAAAAAGTATTTTAATTTGTTTTTGTAACAATAAAAATTTCTCTTTGTAATAAGATTCATACCTCGTCCTATAAATATAAGCATTAGATAGAGAAAATGACTTAGATCTGTTGCTAGTTATCAGGGATCCAATGGAGAAAGAAGATGACAAGCTGTCGGTACTGTCACTCCTTGCCTTCTATGCAACAAAATATACCAATCATAAATTGGTTTTTATATTCCTTTCCAGTGGCACCAACGTCAAGAATGCTAATCCCTCACTTTGTATTATGTTTTGTATATAATTTATATCATCACGGGCAATGAGAATTCATTCATATCCGAAGCCTTATGGTCTGCAACAATATTTAAGACTATCATTGCTATGGCAATAAACTCGCCTGGTTGTACTGTACATAAAACGTCTTTTTCTTTACTTAGCCTCGTAGTCGAGGATTCCTACGCTATTCCGACATCAATTCAGTTGGAAAGCGAAGCTATGTCTTGAAGTTTTTTTCAATGAGTGAGTCATTACACACCAGCAAACTTACCCCCCCCCCCCCCTCCATTGACGATCGGAGCACAACGGCATATTTTTTTCTTTTTTTTGAAAGCATAGATACGATTGAAGTTATAACTATCATTATACCTCCGAATACAATACGGAAAAAATGTCTGTGTCAATCGAGAGGACTGGCATAGCGCGGGGTTGGAACCGGCGTGCAGCGGCCTTCAGCACGGCCCCGTGCATTACCGGCTATGCACATCAGTGTGATACAGTAAAATATGTAAACGTTACTTTCATCTTAATATGGCACCCTATAGAAATTATTTTTTTGCGTATACATTATACACCCTTCTTGTAGACTAGAATTCTTGTTCTTCATTATACACCCTTCTTGTAGACCATTGTAATGATGTTATTCTTCTTTAAAAAAATAACGTATGAGGTTATGGTATCTTTAATATCATAAAAGCGTTTTGTTTCTCATCAGTGATCATTTACCGCAAATTTTCACAGTATTCCAGCTTCACCTTCAAAGTGGACAAATGTATTAACTATGGAAATCAAAATTACAATAAACAATTATTCTAAAAGTACTTTACAACATATCTAAATCGGTTATACGGACATGTTGAAAAACGTGTCCGAAAGACAACTCTACCTTCAAGCCCTATTAACCGTGTCTTCGGGTTAAACGCCATCGGAGTAGGCACGTAACTCGTAGTTTATTATTACATGTGTTGTCAATACAACGCATGTAGAGTAGTATTGTTAACAAACAAATTCTAAAACCAGGTTAGTATTCTTTGTTATTTAATTTTTTGGGTATAATCAGAAATCAAAATTAAAACTCACGGGTGAAAGGCAATCGTCTAACCAACTAGGCCAAACAGATCATCGTACAATAATAAAATAAAAATTTAACAGTGACAAATACACCGATATCCACACATGTATATCTCAAAAAACAGTATGGCACCAAGTTGTCGCCGTTGAGTGAATTAAAAGAAAAATAAGATAAATGAATGGGACACGTGTGCAGGAAAGCCCTGACTAACATCTGGCGGAAGAGCCGCCTGGGTTGAGGCGGTCCCCAGTCTCCAGTCTTCAGTCTCCTGCCGGATCGGGAGCTTTATCCTCCGAAGGGTCGAGGAACAGGTGTACTGTCGGAGCTGATTCACTCCGGTTAATGAACTCTGGACAGGATTTCTATGTCCGATGTCATATTTTCTCTCATAAATAAAATTTTGAGAATTGAATAATCATAAAAGGACAATATATAATATATAGGCGCAGTTTAGAGATCGAAATATCCTCAAGGGCGCTCCAACTCCGGACTCGAACCCACTACTATTGAATGATAAAAATATTACAAATTAAATATATATGTAAGTTGAGTGTAAGAATAGCAAAATAGTGGCTGCGGCCATTAGATCAGGTACTTCTCCGCATCTGCATATGTTTAAAAAAACATATTTGGTTGACAAAACCGCAGAAAACTTAACAAAATATGACAAACTAAAAAGAAACCTTTGTAAATCTTCCGATTGTGATAGAAACATATTCGGCTTTAGGTATAGTGTAGTATCTCTGTGTTGTGTTCATGTACTCGTATAATTACAAATTATGATAAGATCTCTCAAAAAGGGTTGTCCACGCCACCCAAATCATCATCATTATGTCGTGTAGCTCATGACTGATCATCTTAACTTTCATGATAGCCCTTGACGACTCCTCTCCATCCATCTCAGTACTCCGCGGTTTGTAGAGCAGTTGTTAAGGGTAGTCTTTACTTAGTCAGTCCAACACATTGGAACTCTTCATCTTGTGCGGCATCCTTCAACGCTTTCAGTGACCACAAGTAACTCCAAACTGTCTCCTTGGCCATGAACAATGTGTCCAAGGAATCGGAGGACTAACAGCCATTCATGTAGCTAATATTTAAATGAGACCATTTCACGCCACACGACTAGCAACGCCAAAAGCTCTATTATAATAACCCCACTGTATTTGATCGATTCGGAATAGTCAAGTTAGATAAAGGCGAAGTCGACCTCAAAGTCATACTCCTCTCAGGTTTTATAAATGTTTTCAATCAGGTGTTTATTTAATTATTAGGAATCACATTTTCAGATATTCTGAATTTACGTAGATTTTTTAAAAGTGAGAAGCACAGACAATACAACATTGTGTATGAAGGGGGAATGATTATGTTGTGAGAAAATATATACATTATTGGAACTTCTTGGTTTCCAATAATGATTTTCATATATTAATTTGTTTAACTTACGGTTATATAATTACCAATGAAAATGCACCCCTACAATAACAAGGTGACATTTTTTAAAAACATTTAGAAACAGTAAATTAGTGTAATACTTTTTTTATTCTTCAATGGGCGATTACTTCCTACAAAAAAAAATTACCACCCAGACTTTCAAAAAGTGAACATTGGGTACATATAGTCACTTGACCTCACAATAAAAATCAACAGGGGAATAATCAAATATCTACCATTTAAAACTATATTTTTCGAGACTTTCGGGCCACAAAATCCTCAATAACTTTATCTAAACTAGTTTTAACCGAAATAAAAAATTCAATTGAGAGAATGGTCATAATTGATATTTTAATACTTTTTTATATAATATCTCTGATCCAAGAGTAAATCTCAAGTAAGTTTGAATTCTTTTAATTTAATAAAAAGTCTTTCACATTGTACCATATGTGTATGGTCTCCGACAGGCACGATATTGGTATTTAGCAATATCAATATTGAACCGATTTTGGCACCCTTCAGATATCGTACCCTGGTGGCCTCACCCTTGTTTCGGCTCTGATTATTATATGGGTAGTTTAACATTGATATAAAAAAGTGCAACAAGGAACAGGTTTACAATTAATACGTTATATTTATATAAAAACATAAAAAATCTCAATTAATTTAACAAAAAGATAAAGCGTACGTTATTGAATCGCACTGAACAAAGCATCAAAAAGAAAAAGAGAACTGAAACAGGTTCAATTAACAAGGAAAAAGAAAGAGGTGAAAAAATTAAGAACAGAAGTTAAGGTATAAATAAAGTAAATGTAAGAGTTACAAAAGTTACTTTGTGTTGTCACTTAATATTGAACGTGTCAAGTTCTCCTTGTTTCCCCCAACATCAACGGATATTTGATTGTTTCACAAAAACTGATAATATAAGCTATTTAAAAAGAATTATTCAAGATTTTTCCAGCTTTCAAATGTATGTTATTGATTTAATGTATGATAATAGATACATAGTTTGATATTTTAATACTACAAGAAACGTGTAAACATGACAAGTTGAGTTAGTTTCGGACTATTAAAATACGAGCTGATAATCTTAAATAATGTTGATTTTAGGCCTCTTTAACACATTTCTGGTTGGCTGGAAAAGATGGCTACATGGCAATGAAATTCCCAGGTTGCTGTACACAACAAAAGTGTAATAAAATACAATTTATTTTAATTATCACGATATTTTCTTGTAGGGTTTTTGGCCCCTGTATAAATTATAGTCGAGTTCACAGTTTAACATTAGTATGCTACTACATTCAACATAATACGTGTTGTAGTTTTTTTGGAAGTTGAGCATATTGAAGTGAACTATTTCAGTCAGTCTTCTAGTAATAACTATCATAAATTGAGTCCAACAACAACCAAAGTGTCGTTCTCCGTTAGGTGAGAAACCTAAAAGCGGTGTTTCCGATATTTTCTGCATTGTTAACAAGGTGTTAGGTGTATGGGACACGCATGCAGACGGAAACAATTTATGCTCGCATATATTACCCGGAGGAGATAGAGACTACCTCAGCAGCCCAGCACAGCGGTCACTGGTATTGTAATTACACGCTGGACATGGGAATATTTTACACTGGACCAAAAACTCAGACTTGCAGTAGACATTGGTGTATTTTATATATCAACTATATTTCTTTTCTTGTCCGAATTGGTATATTAAGGATTTTCATTGCATTTAATTGTTGACCTATCTGAAGCGCTTTATAATATGGTTACTGTGCTGCGAGTCATAGTTCTTCTCACGTGATCTCGAAACTATTATTTTCATATTCAGGGTTTTGTCGCTGGAAGAGGTGTCTCTTTGGCTTATTTTTTCTTTGTCATCAAGTGACATCGTGTTCATAATAAATTACGAAGATTTCGATCTTCTAGTGTAGATCGCGTTGGATGGGAACTTATTTTGTCCTTTATAACAGAGTGGGTGGTGGTAAGATCGAATTGAGCCGTTGACTTATCTGCTTTGTTGTCTTCTATATATAATTTGGACATCTGTTCCATTGCAGGTTTAACTTGTCTTTACGTAGTTTCTCTATCTGTTTTCCGTATGTATACTTACAATGATAAGCATGATTTCATCTGGAGTCATCAAAAAAATTTACTCCACGAAAAGTTTATCTGGTATTTAAAGCACATCCACAAGCTAGTATATTTGAAACTTCTGATTTTAAAATCGACAATGACCGTAGTATTATTATGATATATTAATTAGAGTGCGCCTCACGAGACGTGACGTGATATAAGTATTTTCACTATTTTATAAATATTCTGTTTGTCAAAAATATGACGCTATTTAAAGTTTATAGAACGTGATATCACAAACTAAAGGAAGAAATGACGAATATTTTTAAAATAAGCGCTTTTAAAATAATTATGAAAAAAAGTCATAACGTCCAAATTTGTATTCATCATCACATTTATCAGCCTTTTTTATTGAAGCGTGGGACATAGATCTCATCCTTGTCTCCATTCGGTCATATCCGGCACAAAGTCTTCATTGAGGTTCCGCAATGCATGTCATGATATCTAATTATCGAGTCTTTGATGTGCCCAGATATGTCTGGTGTATTTGTAAACATTTACAATGTACCATATCTACGTTATTTATATCAACTATAATCAAATTAGAAAGAAATACAAAACTATTGGACTATAATTGATTAAGTTATAATATTCAAAGTGCTGGAATAAAAAATTCAACATATCATATAACTATAAAATTAAACATTAAGATAAGATAGTTAAATCTTTAGAACTCAAGATAAATGATAAGATTTAATACTTGTCAATTATACAGAGTGCGTACAATAAATAAGCGATAATTATTTATTTTCACACCACACCACATTATATGTGTAGTAATAAAGACCCCATCGCAAAGTGCTAACGTCCAAGTAATGGCGTAGTTAGAACAAATGGTGACCGGCGTCAGATTTTCCGGTTTTCTCCTTCTGCGGGAGATTTACCGGGAACACTATATTAACCGGTGTCAGGTGCCTGGTGTCATAGAAACTTCCTCGACATTGAATTTATTCCCCGTGGTATATGTTAGCAGTAGTTTAGCTAGAGTGGATAGGAGGATGAAAAATAATGTTACATACTTACTACATACTGCAGCGTTTCCCAATTTGGTGTTTCTAAATTCATATGTAGGAGTTGCGTGAGAAAATTCACGTTGAAATTGAGAATATTTATGATATTTAACCAGGAAGTAAAACGTGGAAACACTATAGCAAAATATATCGGTATAGTTTTTGAAGTTAGTGTTTAAGTTTTACTAATATAACGATCCTGATATTTGAAATATTATTTTTATGACTCCATCCAAAACGTTTTTCAAAAAATATAGAGGTTTTTGTTCAGATTTTTGAACATAAGCATTTTTAAAAAGTTTGCATCATTAGTTTTATTGTACTTCAATGCTTACAATATAACTTGCTTGGTAAATATATTTTTTCGTTTCCTTTGGGAATCGAACGCTGGATGCCAAGCGTTGTACCAACTAGACCACAGTTGGAAGTCGAGCATTGTAACGCGCTGGACTTCCGTGAGGAAGGTCGCCGGTTCGATCCCTGTGCTGTCCTACTCCCCTCGATTGACACAGGCATTTTTTCCGCCTACTATTCAGGGCTATAAGAATACCTATGACTTCAGTAATATCTTAAAAAAAAAAAGCCGGTGTGCTCCGATCGTCTCACTTTAGGTGTGCCATCGGATCCAGTACATCGGTGTGGCCAGTGAGTTTGCTGGTGTGCACCGGCTCACTCACTAAAATACGATAAAAAGAAAGAAAGAAACAAAACTCCACGGCATAGATTCGCTTTCCAACTAAATTGATGTTGGAATGGCCAGAGGATCCTCGACTAAGAGGTGGAGCATTTTGTCTGAGGTTAGAAATGATAAGTTTGAATTCAATAAAGATTTTAGTTTGATAAAAGTTAAAATTATAAAATAGTTTTACTTGTTTGAAATCATAGAAATAATTCGTATATTGCGATTCCCAATAAATCATTCTTTAAAACTTCAGAAATATTTATAAATACATGAATCCCTATTTAAGAGTTCTCCTTCAATTTAGTTTTTTTCCTTCGATGTTGGCTTTTCAATTTAAAGAAGAGAACTTTTTATATAATTAGTGAATATATCATATCGCACATAATAAACTAATAATACCTCGTATAACACACAATCTTGATTTTAAAAGATATGAAAATCTTGTAAAACAAATGCAGTACTGTAAGTAGAAAAATAAATAGTTGTAAGTAGAAAAATAAATGGAAATCTTTTTGCTATCATCTTCAGTTTTTTTTAAAGATTTTAATGTGTTATATTTAATCAACATTTTTTTTATTTTGGTTTTGAGATATGAGGTATTTATTATAGTTCATCATGTATTTATATTTCTTCAATTTACTCAATACTTATAATAATTAAATTATAGAGTGTTTCGACACTGACAAATGCTGGCGATACATTTAAAATACAATGTTGTGTATTGGTTGAGCAATTTGATTTCCTCGTATATACGATTGATTGAATCGTGAGATGACTTTTCTTAACTATGAATTGAAATACATACGACGCTCAAGTTTTGTTGATGTTCTTAAGCAAAGGTTCAAATTGCAACGTTAAACTGATTTAAATTGTACATTTATTTAATGAACGAATGTGATGTAATTTGAGATTAACTTTTAAGGATTTTTGAAGAAAATATCTTACGTGCATCATATAGAAAGGCTAAGAAGGACTCTTATTGCTTGAAATATTGTAATTGTATTTTTGACTAGTCCTGTATTATAATAATTAACTGATAATTACAATTGTTTTATGTGATTATATTGAGAGACAGTCTGTGTGGTGCGAGCGTGCGTCGGTGTGACCAGACGGCTCAGCGGTTTCCACACACGAGTACTCGTGTATGTGATGTCTGTAGAAAGGAATACGCATATAGGATTGAGCTGTTCTTTTCCAAAAAATAACAGCTCGACATTGCCGTTAGAATGGCGAGGGGATTTTTGACTACGAGACCCAATAATACCGATAATTTTATTACATAATTATTTGAATACATACACACACATAAACAACATCACCTCAATTTCCAGAACAGAACTCGAAACTTTTCTATTCAAGCACATAACTTTTGCCTCTTCCACATTTTGTCATGCACATTTAAAAAAAAATTTCTTTACATTGTTTCAAAATCTTGTCCACTTGATCCAACCACGTTTTCTCCGGTTTACTTTTTCCACACACACTTTGCACTTCTGACTTGTGTACGCTCAATCATTCTTACATCATTTTTCCTTTCCGCATGCCCAAACCCTCTAAAGCTCCTTTCTTCTTCATCTTATTTAAAATATCCATTTTATCCATGCATTCATTTCCCGTTTTCTTCATTCTTCCCTCTTTCATTCCCTTACATTCTACATTTTTTTCTTAGTGCACGCATTTCTACACCATTTATTTTAGTGTAATGTTGATGTTAAAGTTCAATATTTACTTTCCTTTATATTTTTATTTAAAACTAGCTGTACTCGGCCAAGCGTTGCTGTGGCTCAGTCTGGTTAAATAGAAAAGAAAGAAAAGCACACGTTTCTAATATGTTTAATTTCACAATGCTTGTGGGTATACAATATTTTTTATGTCTTTCAGCCACTCTCAGCCTGTCACGTTCATTCTGTTGAGAACGAAGCAGATCTGAAGCTGCAGAGCGCGATCGCCGTGCTCGCAACCGTGCATCCTCAAGTCTGGCTGCACGTCGCTCTGCTGCTTCCTCGGCATTCCTCGAGATCTTCATGAATAATATGGTTTAAGCAGTCCTCATCGAAGTCCACTGGTCGTCCGGAACGCTCCGTATCTTCTAGGTCGAAATTACCGTCTTTGAAACGCATAAACCATCGACGAGCTGTCCTTTCATTCATAGCATCTTCATCGTACACTTCGCAAATATCGCGAGCAGCTTTATTCCCTCGATTGAACGCGAACAGAAGGAGGTGTCAAAAATGCTCACTTTCGTATACTTGACATTCCATTTTGAAGGCTTGTAATCAAATAAAATAATATATGTAACGTAAAGGCAAACACAATAACTTGTAGATTAACACATTTTCTTTCGAATGACGTATAACCTTTATCATTTTGTTTTACTTTTGGTGCTCATTTTTAAATTGAAAAAAAAAAACGGACACAACTTATGTTAACACCCAATATATAGATAACACTTACGGGAAATTAATCAAGACGTTTGCACAAAACATATTATTCATAAATAATACCAGATATTAAAATCCCAAATACCAGTGTTCATTTCATGCACAGTTTCGTCAGGTCAATAGATCAGAAAAAAATATTACAAATTGTGTACAATATATGAAAACAAAAAACATTAATCTCTCATTCAATTCTGCTACTATTCTCCTGAAGTCTGACAGTGTTCTACAATATAACAACTAAATACGTCCACATACGAGTCAGTTACCACTTACCACATTATACTCTCGATACATTCTTACTATTGGGTTATAAAATCCGATGTTACATCTAAATGTAGCTTCGCTGAACAAAGCAGGTATTCTAAGAGAGCGAGAGGGAACACTCAAAAGTCGCAGAAAAGTTCAAAGACCATTCAAGACTTTATAAAGAAGTATAAGATCAGAAGTACGTCCACGAGACTTCCATGTGTCAAGAGAACACACTCGTATCTATTGTTATTTTTGCAACTTTGTATTTAATAAAAATAAAATGAATAAAAAAAAAATACGACGAAACGTAATGCAATACAATTGTAATGTTGAAGTTTTAGTGCAGGTCAAGTGCGACCAAAAATGGTAGCTAGTAAAAATAGTCTTGGACAACCTCTGTGTTGGTAAATGTCAATCACACTACGAGTAGATACCCTAGTATCGGGCCCACTGCTGCTCCAATCATCACTCACTTTACGGGACGACAATTACTCGTAAGTCGTGATGGAGAACGATCTAGTTTCATCCGTGACGTGTTTTATTCGCATCCCGTTATATTGTGCATCAATGGTGTAATATTGTACTTTGTTAAGTGTATTATATTCCATATTTAAATGACAGACCAAAGCTTCAATTATGTACTGGAATAATGGCTGCAATAGGTGTTTTATTTTTTTTTTAAACAATACATTGTACAATGTTCAGTTTGCCGAGTTTAATGTCAATTGGTAATCTCTTACAACCACCCATGCAATTGTTTTACAAAAAAAATATTGAAAAGGGGGTGGTTTTTATTGACATAGATAAACTTTTAATCTTGTCCCTTTGCCCTGTTGCAATTTTTGCAACCATGCAGCATGCCACATTCTGTGATACTGCGATGAAAATTGAGTCGGCAATTTCTGAAGGGAACTAGTCTTACATCGGTTCATCTTCGGATTGATTGGCTACTCCACCCTAGTTGTGTCAAAGGATTGTTTTGTTGTAACATATTTAAAATTTTCTAGAAACTTGCTGGGATATTTGAACTCCACTTCTTAAGTTACTTTTATAAGTATGTTTATTGCGCTATGAGTAATTTTCCTGATCTCGTGATGTCGGACCTTAAGTCCACCGTCACTACTATTATATTCACACACAAGAGTAAGCATGGAGCACGCGGTTCGTCAACAACATCTTTTGTACAGATACAGGGCGCGTCCGAGTATTATGTATAGCCTTGCGTATGCTTTTACTAGACTGAGAGATTTTAAAAAATTTTCTTTTTGGATATGATCGGGAATCGAACCCGAAGCCCCTGAGTGTTAATCCAGCGTCTTACCAACTAGGTCACAGAGGTCGTCATACATATTAACATATCGTTTTCTAGACTTCTGGTTTTTCAATTAGTTGAAATTTTGCCAATATTTACTTCAATTGTTTCTCCAGTTTACCTCTTCTTCGTCAATATTTTTTTATGATATTGTGACAAAAAGTATAAAGAAATGTTGTATTTATTCTTAATAATCTAATATGTATCGCCAGCATCACATTTCAAACGCATCAAGCCTTACCTGTACCTGGTCTTGAGCATTTATTTTTATTTATTTAACACTTTTATTTCAAATACAATCTGGCGGGCTTATTGCCAGGCGGCAATCTCTTACAACCAACCAGACAAAAGTAATTGAAGCAAGCTATGTGGTCGCATAAATCATTCAAATGACTATCCATCCCCACGAAATCCATAAACACATACGTGAGCATATGCCCACGAACCCCATAAAGACGGACAATCACCCGAACATTATTTTTCACATAAAGTGAGATATCATCAATCAAAAGGAAAGGAAGGGACGGTGGAGATGAAAGGAAAAGAAAAATCAGGAATGAAACATGTTATTTTACTGACTAGAAATTAAGAGTTTTTTCAGTCAGAGCATCGCCTGTAAAGAAAATTAATGATCAACGATCAAGACCAAGGACAATGAGATTCTGACGACATATGCTCAGGATTTCCTGGGCTACTAGATGAAGAAAAATGCCTTTTATTAGAAATTGGATATTCACCAGTGATGCCGGTCGGTTTCTCAATTTTTTAATCGTAATGCACATCGTGATTATGAAAATATGGAGAGGATTATGTCGACTATTAACATTAAAGATGGATAGACGAAGTGAATACTGTCACATGCTTACTTTTTACCAAATACCCAAAGTTCAACAGGATATAGTAAAAGATAAGAATGAGCCAGTTGTAAGGTTGGCCGTGGAATATTTTAAATAGGTTGAGGCACCCACGAAGAAATATAACCTTATATTTCTGAATTACAATGGTTTAAAAAATATATATTGCCAATCATTAATTTGCATGGTAATCCCTAACATAATAGAATTACTGATTTAGACATATCGAAGAGTGTAGTAAGGAAAAAACATTGTTTTCAGCCACATTAATCGGTCTTCTGGTTTAGAATCATAATCGCAAGTGATTGGAATACTAACCCGAAAGGGAACAGGCAACAACACTCGCACACGTCTAGCGCCTGTGAGTATTGTTACTCTTTAATCAGACAACTACACTTTTTGTAGGTACCATCGTGAATCGTATTTGAAACCGCCGTGTGGAAATCAAGCGTTTAGCAACTACTCGTAAGTCGCGGAAATCGTCATATATAACCATTTTTTTTAAATAAAATAACCTTATGATAATTTAAAAAAAAACTTAAATCGTACTTTCGCGGATATTTTCATTGAATTTTCAAAACATAATAACATTTTTTAAATGTTGCCAGATAGTATAATTCAAATTTTAATTGATGTTGAAATATTTTTTAATTGCTTAATGCATATTAACAATTTATCTTACTTTGTTGGTCCAAATGGTGTTATGAACCATGCCTAGTGTATCCTTAATGTCTCATCAGACAAGTTGCTTGAGACGAGTCAATTAAATGACGTCAGGTTAATGTTCATTCCTTCATTAGCCGAATAAATTATGTCCGATGAATAGACAAAATAAATGTGCTAAGGTTGATTTTTTATTACATTTTTCAAGTAAAAGTCAAAGGATTCGAAACCTTGAATTGCCGCTTTTATCTTAGGTAAAAAAATTGTTATAGTATTTTCCCTCAACTTAATTACAGAAAATAATGTGCATTCGTTTATTGTTCTTATTTATCTTTTGAATAGAAATGATAAGTTTATGAGGTATAATTATTTATGGTTTTGACTTATTAATGTATCAATATCGTATGCATAGAATCAAGACCTTTTTAGTTGATTTTATTGTTAAATGCCACTTGAAAACAAGAATAAAAACATAATTGGATAAAAAATATAACTAATTCACGCACACCTAAAACATTTGGCATAAAGACAGGCCCGTTTCATTATTCTTTAAGCCAAGTTTGTATTGTATTACACTCGTCATAAAAGAATAAAATAAAATTCTGAAAATGGAGTCAATCAACAATCGTTTTGATTGTATTGTTTTGTAATTTATTATCTTTGTCGCTTTGTATTCAGATCAATCAATGGGATATCTCCAGTCTATCTTTCGAATCTGTGTCTGAGAGATACTATGCCCATGCCCTTCCTCATGATAAATAATAAACAGTTGTATTTTGGTGCCAACTTTGATGTTAGGGAGTGAAACGAAGACGTGGAAAAAGTCTGAGAGGAGCCCAATAAATGCTGTAGAAATGCGTGCAATATGTTAAGAAGAATACACGGAGGGAATATGTATGACATAATACGAAAGTGATAAAGGATGAACGTGAACTTAAGGCTGATGTGTTAAATAAGATGAAGAAGAGGACGATAAGAAGGTTTGGGCATATGGAACGAAAGAATGAAGAAATACCAATATACCAGATATATAGTGCAAATATGAGTAGATGGTGGGGGAGAGGAAGACGAAGGAAAGTATGGTTGGATCAAGTGAATGATATTCAGAAAGAAGGAAACGTAGAAATTCAGAGAAATTGCATAAGAAGGTGTATGCCTGTAGAAGAGGCTAAGAATGTGTGTGTCGAGATAGATAAGCATGGTGCTCATTCCTCTCTTTGCCTACTCCGACAGGGAAATGTCGTGATGGTATGTATGTATAGATGAATGTACCAATAATATTTTTACTCTTAAACTTCATAACTTCTTATATATTATATCTAAAGAATATATTAAAATTAGTGTAAACCATCCATCCATAAGATGTACTGTCGTGAGCCTTTACAATTTCCTCTCATGCCAGTAACTCGGTGATATTTTCATTAACCAAACATTATTTAACCTACATATACGTAACTGTACTAATCAAATTATATATAATTTTTTTTCGTTATATACTCGTATATATATATATATATATATATATATATATATATATATATATATATATATATATATATATATATATATATATATATATATATATATATATATATATATATATATATATATATATATATATATATATATATATATATATATATATATATATATATATATCCTACCAGATAAAACACGTTAGTTTCCAGAAATAATTATGAATGCATTCGATTTCATGGATTTTCCAGGTTATTTAAATTTCATTAGGATAATTTGATTCGACCCTGTGAAGTTAAAAAAAAGTACCGTTTTATTGAGCGTACTAATTCATAAATTATTATATCGATTGGTGGGCACCGACCATTATGATTAACAATAGGAAGAAAATGAAAGTTTTTTTATGACCTTGGATCAATTGTTAATACACAATGATATCTTTTGTTTTTCTCTACAACACAATCACGTAGAATAAACGATACCAATGATTTATAGTTTATTGGTATTTTAATAACACATAGTGGCACCTGATATTTTGTTAGCACCATACAATTAAAATGTCCATGGAAACCCACTCAGTTAGTTGGAAGTAAGATCACAACAGAACCTACAATTAGTTTGTTATCGAATAATCTTTTGGTGTTTTGTTGGCTGATTGACCTGTCTTTGAATCCACTTATTTTCTTGTCATACATGCAAAAGCAGGTCTTCAAATTAACATTACGGTTATATTGATTGTGGTATACATTCTTCATCGAATGGTTAATTTGTTTTGGAAAGGTAATGAGTGGTTGCTGGTTCCTCTAAGCGTTGCCTTTTTTGTATTAAAGGTATATTATATTTATTAATGTTCACTTGTCTTAGGTATTTCGGAGTAGTGTACCTTGTTGTTTGGCTTAAGGTGCCGACGTTCCAAAGTTGTAGCAGTTGTCATCGTTAGGTTTTATTTGTCATCAACTGCACCATTGAACAATAATTTGTGAAAGGAAAAGTAAAAGTTTACGAGTATATACGTGAACCATAAGGTAATGGAAGAAGTAAAGGAATTCTGCTATTTGGGTAGAATTTTCTAAGATGATGGAAGAGTTAAGAGAGATATCGAACGATGTATAACGATAGGGAAATGAAGTCAATGGGGCACTAAAATATATAAATATTCGAACCGGAAAGTATCAAAATATGCTAAGTTAAAATCCAAAACAGTATTTTAGTATTAAACTTTGATGTGTGCGAGTCAAATGTAGACTTGGTTCTCTTGGTGAGGAGAATTGGTACTCTAACCGGTATTATATAAATTGTCATTTTATTATTAATATAACGTTGTCCATGGGACATTGTATCAAACATATTGGAACCGGATAATATCAAAATTTACTAAGATTATAGTCCACAATAGAATTTTAGTATCAACTTTGATGTATATAACATAAGTGAAACGTGAACGTGGAAAAAAACTGAAAGGAGCCGAATAAATGTTGCAGAAAAGAGTGCAGCTAGAAGAATACACGGGGTTATAATCTATGACGGAATACATAATTATGTGATTAGGGATGAATGTAAGTGTTGGCAACCGTGACATTATGGTTAGCATTCACGCTAAGCAAACGGGCGCCCCAGGATTGATTCCTGGCGGAGCCATGTCTGGAAAGGTTTTAGTTTTAGACAATTTAATATTTGAATTTATGATTTCCTGTAGCTTACGTACCGTTTATCATAAATTCTTATAACGCAATTGAGCAATACAAATATAGCGCTATATATAACTTCTTAATGAAAGGTTATGGCATATTAAACCTATCGATCGTCTTCAAAGTTTAATCTTCTTATCATCGGAACTGTGTGTTTCTGAAATGCAATAGCATGCGCACAATATATCAATACACGCAAAAGGACAACATTCTGGATCACGAGGGATAGCCTATGGTATCGAATTACAAGTAGAGAGACTCAGTATGTATTGTAAGTCAAGTGTAAACTAATCGTATTAAGAAACGTAATACTCGTATTTGACAGCCGATTGATATTCCGAAAACATTTACAAGTAATTTCATCTGAAATTTTGAAAATCATTTTCGATGTTTTTTTTCTCTGTATGTTTTTTAATAATTTTGTATTTCCGCGATACTTTTCATATTTTTAACATATTGTTTGTTTTAGTTTGGTCTTATTTTAAATTCAATTGTTTCATTCATTTCATATTGTTTAATGATTAACTCTTGATGAGTTAATGAAAGGTTAAGCATGTATCAATATTTATATATTTCTTTTGTTGTGTGTTTTTGCAATCTTTAATTTATTGCCTGTACTGACAACTTGATTATTATTTGATGAAGGATGTAAAAACAATGTAATTAGACTCACACTAGGAGTGTAAAAAAAAGGAAAAAAAAATGTATATCTTACATCACACAAAATCTACCATTATCTCCATAAACATATATACATGCACACATCACACCATATCCTTTTGAAGGTTAGCAGATACGATAGATCTACATGCCTTTTAAGTGTTAAAAATTCTAGCTTCATCAATATCCATTTATTTCGTCATTCCCGCTCTCTAGTTTTTCATACTTCTAACCTTACCTTCACATAAAATTTCTCCAACTATGACTTTCTACTCGTTCTTCAGTCTGCCCCTTACTTGATCTACATTAATTTCAGACATATGTTTGTTCTATTAGTATTTTCCAACTCATTCTCTTAATGTGACCAAAACATCTCAAGATGGCAAACACGTGGCCAAAGCTAAAGGTAAAACTCTACACTTTTTCTTAATTTTACTAATACAATCCATATGTAACACAGTTGTTTTTAATAATTTGTTACTCTATTAAACATTGTAATACCAAATATTTTAAGTAAGGCACTTCACAAGCGCTTAGTGAAAATTATTAAAATATTATAGTATCAATACATAATTTACTTTACTTGTAAACTGTTGTAGAAATGGTGCTCTTATGAATCATGTGAAGAACATATTATATTTTAATTCTGTTTTATGACGATACAACCGGGCACGCAATTTGCTTTCAATAATAAGAATTATTATCTTATAGATCGATTGTTAAATTTTTAAACTTAATCAGTTGAAACTTTGAATATGTAGAATTGTCGATTTTTTAAATTAGTTTTATTATAAAATATTGACTCAAATAATAGCATAGTGACTTTAATTTGGTGGCACAAATCTTCCTAATTTGGCTTGATTGCCTATTAAGAAAAAAAATATGGTGATGTAAAAAGTCTTACGTTAAAACCATATTGGCTAATTTTTGTGAGAAACTTTTATGTACAATATAGTCACGCCATATGCATTATTGGAGCAGGCAGAGAAGAGTCATCTCTATTTCATTTTATCCTGGAACGCATCTTTCGTTTTTGCAACGCCCGTAGATTTAGTTACACTATCCTATTATAAAGATGTTCCACTCTTCTATTTTTTTAAATTTGATTAATTTAATCGTGCCACGTATTCGTCGATCTTGTCAAATTTCTCGTGAAGATTATTTATGTAAAACTTTCATTTTATTTTTTTAACATGATCAAAGCTTAAGCTTATGCACTACATCTTCTTTCAATCCGCAGTCGTTTCTAATGCTCTCATTTCTTATTCTATCATACATAGAACACCTTAATAATAAGATAATGTACAAGACAAGATTTTCATTAATCTATTATAAAGGTTATAAATGTGCTGATGCGGATAAGTTCCCAATATAATGACCGCAGCCACTAGCTTTCTATCTTTACACTCAGCTTATTTGTTCTTGAAATAATAATATTTTATAATCTGTCAATAATAGTATGTCCCGAGTTAGCGCGTCCTTGAGGATAATCGGTTCTCTTAACGTTGTTATGGAAATTGTCATTTTATAATTAGTATTACATTGTTTATGGATATGTATCTATATGAAAAAAGTCCATGGGGCATTAAAACAAACATATTGGAACCGAATAAAATCAACATTTACTAAGATAATAGTCAATAATGGTATTTTAGTACCAACTTTGATGTGTGGAGTGAAACGTGGGCGTAGAAAAAAACTGAAAAGAGTCGAATACATTCTGTAGATATGCATGGATTTAGAAGAATACACGAGGTGATAATGAATAACAGGAAACGGAATGAAGTGATTAGAGATTAATGTTTTTAGTTGCGATCTGTTCTATGTGTTTTGCTCCAATAGGGACATTACGTGGTGGTTATAATAATATTAATATACATTTTGTATGAAAATATGTTTAAACTTTGTAAGAAAAATTTCACTGCGCTGTGAGTCATTTTCCTTCTCCCGTGATGTCGAACCTTAAGTCCGTCGTCGCTACTATTCTTTTCGCACTCAGGTGCGCCGCAATCGGAGGAGTCCTTTTGGGAAGTTCCTTCTTCGTCACTACGTGACGTCGCGCTCATAAAAAAAAGTTAAGAAGATTTCAATCTTTTAGTGTAGATCGCGCTGGATTGGGGACTTATTTTGTCCCCATAACAGCGTGGGTGGTGGTGGGATCGAACTGAACTGAACCTAACTAATAATAATATATAATATTGTTACTCATCCACATTATACATGTCTGTATCTACTTAAATTACTTATTAGATGTGTAATGTGATGGAGAGATTTTTTGGATCCCTCATATCCGTTACTTAATTAAGAGCCAGATACGAGTAACTCGGCGCTTATATTTTCATCGTAATTGAGCTGTAAATGTCCATGTTTGAGCACAGGTCAAGTTCATACGATGTTAAGGCAGTAAATGGCAATAGGTGTGATTGATGGGCAACTGATGGTGAAGAAATTGTAAAGAGTTCACTTACTAATCATTGTATAATGATAGCAGAAGCTGTCTTCAATTTTCGAAGTTATTTATGTTGTTAAGATGCCATGTAAAAAATCCATACCTATCTTGTTGAGTACCCGAATATTATGTAAGACTTTAATATTTGAGCCAAATTTAACGTTTATTGTGTCATAAAGATTCAGATCGTTTTTATGGCTGATTTCAAGAAGACACTTTTCGTTGCCTTATTTTGCTAAGACATGATTTAAAAAAGGATCCGAATAATAATAAGGAAAGGATAATTTATAAAGTGCCGTTTAGATAGCAACTTCTCTTTGGCGCTCTAACTCGGGATTCGTATCCACTCTTTATCTATTTTACACTTCATTGTAAAAACAATCTGGCGGGCTAATATTAACACAGTAAAAATAAATATATATGTCATGTGTAAGTGTTAGAAGGTAGTGGCGAAGTAGTGCAATAATAATTCGCAATAAGCGTCATATATTATTTCTTGATTATGCTCTTATTTTACAATTAACATAAAATCAATAAATTAAAGATGTCAAATAAAACAGTGTTGAGTGATGACAAGGTAAAGGTAAATCACCAACTCGATGGACTAACCAAGTCAGGCACGCAACAAGGCCCGTTGTGACTGCAGTACTCCAAGAGATGTAGAGTTTCGCCGTGGTTCGAGTAAGGCAGATGGATCGGAGACATCACGATCCTTATTAGTTAGGAATCGATTAATAACAAAAATAAGTCAAATTTTGCACTTGAGAGAAACTAACGTAAAATGTTTAACCAATCGAAACTTACGCTACTTGACAAAAAACGTCATCTTATGTAGCCATAAATTAATCAAATATTTAAAAAAAGGCAGATAAAATGTGATCTCAATACTTCGCATAAAATGTGAGTTGGACCAAGTGAAAGAAATCTTGAAAAATGAAAGGGTTAAAAGTGAGATAAACCGAAAATAATGGATGGATATGAAAGATCTGAAAGGTGCAGTCTTTACCGAAAACCAGACTGAATTTTTTTTTAAATCGATACTATCGGGAATTTTCATGAATATCATCAAATTCAACTGTTGTTTTGTGAACAAATTGCTCAATCACTTCTGATAATATTGCGAACAAATTAGACGAACCAAGTTAAAGTACTCTCTGCTCCACTTGCTGACTTAATTGCGCAAGCGGCTTAACGATTCCGAAGAGTAATCTTCGATCATCATTAACGATTTAATTTTGTAATGGACCACATCTTTTTGCCACACATTGTTATGCCACTCCACTAATTTCTGCTTTAATGAGAATACTTTGTTTTTTACGTAACATCTTTTTGTTATTTTTTTTTTATTAATAACTGGTGAATATTTATTGTTTACTTAATGTTTTGCAATAATTATAATCACGATTATTTTTGTAACATCATTATTTTCTTTTTGACGATTCTTAAGAAATGTTTGGTAACCACTATTATCATTATTCACGTTGCATCGGTTGCTTATACACACTTTTTTCGGTGACATATCAGTGATGGATGATTCAATGAAATTTCAAACAGCGCTAATATAGTTACATTAAAAAAAACTTTCACTTTCCCCATAAGTCAATTAACCCTTCATTGTTTCTAGTCATGACTATCGATCGATAGGTAATTCCTCGTGATCGAGTATGATTATCAGCCACCTATGAATGGAATATACCTGTGCGTATATTGATTTATTGTGTGCATACTGATGCACTTCAGCAAGCACATATTTTAAACGGATCACACCAAAAGTTCCGATGGCATAGAGGTTAAACTTCCATGCTGCAGCCTTTTGTTAGGTAGTTTTATGCAGTGCTATTTTTGTGTTGTTTAATGGCACTATAAATATTTATGGTAAGCAGCATATAAGCTACAGGAAAACATAAATTCAAATGTAAAACGGCCTAAGAGTAAAACCAGTCCGGAAGTGAATCCGCCAGGAATCGAAAGTGGGGCATACACTTACTTAGCGTGAATGCTAATCGTTAGCCCACAGCCGCCGACTGTGACATGTCTGACATGACCAAATAAGTGTACACTATTTATTTATGCAAACGTTTACATATGTTAGTTCTACATAAGATTGAGATGATTTATATCAACTGTCTCACTAGACTTATTGCCAACCTCTGTGGCTTACTTGGTAAGAGGCTTGACTTCCGCCAGGAGGTTTCGGATCCAATTCATGATGGTATACAAAAATATAAAATAAGTCCCAGTCTGGCAAGAGTTTGTCTGCAAACAATACTCACATTTGCTTGAATTGACATTCATGCGTGAGTTGTTGGCTCTTTACGTGTGGGGTAATATTGGCAATACATCCGATGACGACCTGTGCGTACATGCCTCTTCCAATGGTTCTAAACCCGAACGTTCTATTAATGGAACCGAAGATAAATATTGATTCATAGTCACGTTATATAATATTTTGGAATTAACATTTAGGATTACTTGATGAGCACCATAAGAATGAAAAAAATGTACTCTTTACTGAAAATGAAAAATTCATGTATAAACGTACGTAAACGAGCACTAGCCGCTCGTAAGACTTGACAACTCTCAGTAAAAAATAATTTATCCTCAGGCTAGTGAAACCTTTATGGTTGGTTTAAATAAATTATAGGTATAGTTATACATCTGTAAAATGAAATAATGATGATATAGACTATCTGAAAGTTATATCGAAACGAAATATGTTAAAATATATGATCGTTCATTCAATTGGTACTCCTCACTATAGAAATAGATAAATATGGTTTTATTTATACTAATATAGTATGTACATAAATATCCTAAAATTACATATGTATTTTAAGGAAATGGCAAACAAAATACATTTCAGAAAGAAGCTAACAAAAACTCAGGGCTCAACTCATAACATCCCTTCCAATCGAGATACACTCCACTAATGGAAGACGAGCTCGAGATATTTTTCAGGCTCCACCGGTATATGCGTAAATAATAATACAAAAAATATACATTAAATAAGCAGGGAATACAATTACAAACTGAGAAATATTATCGAAAATTGTTAAAAATATAAATACACACATTCACAAATAAAAACTGACCCAGATTTACTGCCAGCGTAAAAGAGAGAAAATGAAATAACATAACATCCCAAATCTTATATAAATTAGCTAGAAGTACATTTTCTAAAAGTGTGCCGTTCCCATTGATCAACACGTCGAGCTAAGAGCCACTGGAGTAGGTACTTATCGTCCAGTTTATAATCGTATGTTTTGCCAATACTACTGTACAGAAATTTAACAAAAATCTGCTCGACGAACTGTACCAGACTAGGACCCTTTTATATGCCATTGAGAATTGACCCGAAACCTCCGAGTGCTAAATAAGCATCTTACCAACGGAGGTCGTCATTTATATATATTCAAATACTTAATTAACGACGTCCTTGTTTTATATTCTTCATAATCAACGGATACTTGTTAAACAAAACAAGATTAAGAAATCTCAGCTAATTTATTGTATTAATTTTTTAAACCACCTAAGTGCTTTAAATTTAATTATGCTCTATATAAATAGTTTTCACAAATATGTGAAAGGTAATTAACCATAATAATTATTATAAATGGCCTTTATTATATAAGAAAATTAATCTAAATATTATGAAACAAGTGAATGCCAGAGTTTCCACACTTACAGGGTCGGCAGACAATTAGTGTATTCTTAAAATCTTTATGATTTGATAAAGATTTGCATTTTGTGTTTGAAAAGTTCAGGGATCGACATTGATACATATTTTTTGCTGACATTTTAAAAAATTTAAATTGCAATTATAATTTATGAATATGAAGGATATGTTGTTCTAAATATAGTTTGTTACAGGTTGAACATTTTAAGAAATGAGGATGTTTGGATCATCGTTGGGTCAACTTTACAGCTATCGGAACTGATGTAGACGGACCGTTAATATTTATCGACCATAGATCTCGCTGGGTTGTAGTGTAACGTGAGGTAAATGGAAAGAAGGAAAGGTGAAATCGTGTAAGATGATTACATAGTTGTGCTGATTGAACCGCGATTTATCATGTATTGGTAAGCTGATATGTGATATATTCGTATCAGCTAATTTGTAGTCTTGTTTTATAAGAAAGTTTAGTTCTTCACAAAACGACATATATACCCTTAATTAAGATCACATCATGTAGAGCCTAAATTACCAAAAAAATAAGTAGAGATGAGTTGTGGAGAACCCCTGAATACGTTTTTTTTTCTTAACGGAAATAGAAAGGTTTGAGCTACGGTAGGATAAGCTAGAGTATATAATAAAAAATCCAGAAACAAGAATTATTTTCATAATTTTGAATTGAAAATAAGTGTTGTCTTACAATTTAGTAAATTTGAAACTTGAATAACAATATTTATGAAATTGATAAATACACCAATAGGTCGATTATATTTTGCATTAATATATTATATGTTATGCATGGTACTTTCAAAACTGAACCCTTTCATATTGTATGATTGGAAACAATTAATATTCTCTAATCGGATTTTCTTTTATTGCTTGTAAATCGGTGTCAGATACAAGTTGAGTAGACGTAGTCAATAACTCGTTTTTGAATGTACAGCTCCATTTATACAAACGAGCAGGTGTATTGAGAGGTGAACGTTTCGAATCCAACACGCCCATACAAAAAAAAATGGGTAACAACAGTCCCCGTATAAAAAAAAACCTGCCTAAGAAGAATCAGACAAGAATAAGGTGGAATTTGATTCACTGCTTTCGAAATGACTCGTTATCTTCAAAGTTCATCTGAGTAGTTCGTCTGATACCATAGAGCACGTATCAATATTTAGAACGTAGCCCTGATAATAGGTTCTTTACTCTATGATCTCTATGAAGCCAGATTAGGGTTGCCATATTTGAAGTAAATGGCATATTGGTATTATTGTATGTAATATATTCTTTTCCATATTTTGTCGAACTTATTTAATAAAAATATAGAAAACATCTAATTTATTAGAATTGTTGAAGATATCTTCACTGTGTACATAACTGAAAACGTATCAGTTAAAGATAAAAATTATACTACGATATACAACTTATTTGAAATTAATATGATACAATGATTAGCTTATGTTATTTGTATTAATATAATAGAATTCCGTTTTCTTACTACAATATAATTTTCAATGAACTTTTGACCTTTTACTTTAGTAAAAAAACGGCACAAAAAAAATAATTTGTTATATATTTTACTGGACAGAGTTTTGCTCTATTAAATAATTATTTTAATAGATTTTAACTAAAACTATTCACAATTTATGGATCAAAACTACATTATAATGATCAGGGGTAGAATATATACTGAATGCGCTTATTCATAAATGTCTCTTGAAAGGCATGATCGAAGTTTTCATAAGTACTAGACATACTGAATATATGAGAATGTTTCAAATTTAAAAGTTCAAATGATCAAGGTGTCGAAAGTATAACATTTTCCAAGATCAGAACTTTCATAAATATATATAATGATGTAGGTTGCTATTATATTGCTGGAATGCGAAAAAACATAAACATTTATATAAACCTTATTTCAATACTGTGAATTGCGATTACTTTTATCCACCTTCCATTTGTTTGTGACACGTCAAATAAATATACCTAATTTTTATAAGTAACGTTATTATTCAATATAATTAGGGATAGTTCCGTAAATAAAGTATATACTCGTATATATGTTTCACAACCCTGGAATAGATGGGTTATCTGTTTGTAATGCTTAGTAAACACGATCAAATTCCTGGAGAGAAATGTCATTAATATAATCAATAGTTCAACTATATGACATGATACAGCAAATCATAATTGTAATGTCAAGGTATAACAGTACATATGCTTTAACAGTGAGATTATTTTGAGACTTGAAAAATTTGTATGTCTCAAAATGAAAGGAATCAATTTGGTACCATAAATCACGCTCACTTAGGAATATTTGGCGATGATTTTTATGTGTAAAACGCTATTAAACGCAAAAAATATGAATGGTTAAATGGTGACATTCAATAAAAAAGAAACACTAGCTAATAATCATTTTCAACATCTTATGATTGATTGAAAAAGAAGGAAATAATTAATTCAGTTCAAAATAGCATTGCTGGTAGAAATCATCAAAGATTCCAAATTTTACTATTGTTTGTTTTCGATATGTAGCAATTTCTTCAATTAATCAAAATGATGTTAATGCGTCTTTTAGTTAACTCTTTATTAAAACCGTTTTTTAATGGGTACCAACAAGAATTGAATCCGCAACCATCTGGATTGAAAACAGACATTTTACTGACAAGGCGAGCGAGGTCATGATTTTTTTGTTAACTGAAATAACTGTCAGGCTCAGTGATAAGTTGATCCGTTAACCTGATTGTCACATACTTACATTGAGTTTTCTTTTTTTTTCTGCTGTTAGATAAATTATGAAGAGTCAGTGAGAAAAGAACCATAAATTTTAATCATAAAGAAAATTCACTACGCACGAAGATATTTGACAAACCAACAACGGTTTCAAGGCATTGTCAGTGGAAATCTAACTTAATGACTCGGCATAAGTGATGGGCTCTGTAACAAATTAAATTACATATTATCAGAACAATTTATGATCATGTTCGTGATTGCGATATATATATTGTTTGTATAATTAATATTTTCAAATATTTGTTCGAAATTATTAGATTATTTTTCATTGTATTGAATGAAACAATCACTTTTTGTATTTTTTTAAATATTGTTCTAAGGTAAACTATACCGTTAATTAAACTAAATAAAACATATTTGAATATGTTTTTTCAAACAATTATGTTTTTTGTAAAGTTTTGTTGTATAACGTTTTATAAAGCTCTATATAATTGATGATAATATCATTATTGAAGATATATAACAAAGAGGCACTATTAAATTACACTTTTTTATAAAATATTGGAAAAGAATAATTATCACTCATATCGTTTTGAGGGGATTGATTGGATTACATGGATGCTAAAAAAAGGATAAATGGGGAAACTAAGGGATGGTTGTGACGGATAAATGTGACGCATTAGGATAAATGTGACGCATTCATCTATATAAAAATATTGATACAATACATTACAATTTGGTAAGCGGCTGTATATTGCTGCAGATTTCATCCTTAAATTATTTAACTAATATGTATAGAACCTACAGGAGATAGTATTATCTATATATCCTATAAGTATTTGTTAATTTTCATTCTATAATTTCTAAACTAAAGGTTCATTTTTAGGGTATAGTAATTACACAATGAGCAAAGAGGGTAGGTATAGGTACCTATATTATGAAGATTTGATTATCCCAGGCAGGGGATGGAGGAGGGGGCCGAGAGGAGTTCCGGTGCTACACCACTTTTTGTAACTTTTGTTAGGTGGCACAATTCAATAAAAGTTTGCAAACTCCTGTAAATATACGATCAAACGAATATACTGTTTTCCAATCAATTTACTACAAAATACCTCGCGATTCTTGAAATATTCAGAGCTCGTTTTCAAGTTTAATATTTTTTCTTTTAGAAAGTTCGTTTTCAGATCACGACTGCTTTGACATGTTGAAACATGCAAAACGTGAGTTCATTCATCGACTTGTTTGCTGAATAGTATTATTTTGACTTGAACATGCAAAGTTGATATTTTCAGGAACAGTTTTAAGTGGAATTTCGTAGAAATTCACGTCAAAGGAAGATAAACAGACGGCTTTGTTGTTTGACCAAAGTTTAAATAGTTTTTTGAAGCGCTCAACTTATTACGACTAGTTTCATTATGAATCTGGTCAGTGATTTTATTGTTGTTCACATTTTATAAAATGAAAAAAAATCTTACAAACATAACATTCGTTGAAAGAAAATTTTGAATTTGTAATCGTTTCATTTATTGCAATTAATATACTATATAACAGTAAGTATGTAGTCTTTATTTAGATATTTATAATTTGATAATATATAACACGATGATTTTTCAAACAGTTTACAAAGAATATAATAACTGACAAAAAAATCCAAAGCAATTTTTCCTGTATGATATATTTAAAAAAAATTAAGTCACTTATTTATTTATGACTGCAACATCTCTCATAAAAGATACACTGAAGTGAATATGAAAACAACAATAGGTTAAACCTGGGGCAAACGGACATGAGGGCAAACTGACACCCTCTTAACGTTTTACTCAAGCCAAACCTACATGTTGGCCACCATTGTGAGTATTTTTCTAAACGTCAGAAGTGTTGCGCTCCGCATAAAAACAATAATCTGGTAATATCTAAATAACCTTTTGAGATATTTATTATTCTTTGTGACTACTGTCTACCTACTGATAAGGACCAATACACCAAAACTATATTTTCGTTATAGTGATATGAATATTTCTGTTTAACCACAAGTTTTCTTTTTGAGATTATTTTTTTATCATGTTTAGCTAATGTCAGTGCAGTGTATTAGGGAAGGCAAAATCATGCTACTATTACCATCTGTTGAATATTTTTACGAACAAATTCTATTTTATGTAGGGGCAAACGCACACTGTGTTTAAGGGGCAAACGGACATAGCTTATCTTGTATGAATTACTCCCCGTTTGTTGTAGATCATGGTGCGTAATCGTGAAAGGACATCTAAACGATGTAACTGGAGTGAAGAGTCAATGTCTCTGGCAGTAAAAACTGTCAAAATTGACAAAATTGGTATTGGTATTGGATGGGCATGGATCCCATTGTTATTTAAAAAGCTTTCGAAAATAATGCGCACCTTCTTTGCTTGCCGCCACATAGTGCACAACAATTACAGCCCCTTGATGTTTCATTTTCTGCTCCATTGAAATTCAATACAACGAAAGTAGCCGTGTTCATTTACGTCGTTATCCAACAAGTGGAATAATCAAAACTACATTTGGATCTCTACTTCAAGATGCATAGAATCAGACGGCCACTGTTGGTAATGCTGTCAGCGGCTTCATAAACTTCAAGAAGAGGGCGTAAAAGGACTGAGTCCAGAATCTTGACCACCAGGAAATTTATTTCTGTGCTAAATGCTAAGAAGCCACTCCAAAATGTTAAAAAAAATAAAAAGGAAAGAAGAAGCAATACTAAATCTCCGAAGAAAACGGAGAATTGTGGTTTTTGTAATGATGTCTATAAAGAAGGGGAAAATTGGGTTCAGTGCCTTGAGTGTAATGTCTGGTATCACGTTGCATGTGATTTAAATGGAGAATAATACCCTGTTTTCAGATGTGTACGATGTTATATTGAAGATTGTGATTAGGTGTCCGTATGCCCCTTTGTAAGGGGGCAGAAGGACACTACTTGGATTATTGGTTTTTTATTTGTTTCATGCATAGGTCCTTTTTTTTAAATACATCCGTTTATTTTATCAAGTATTTTTCAATCGTTCTGCATATTTTTTTATTTTTTTTCGCTTTGTATTTCTGTACTTTTTCACGTTTTATGTTAAGCGTGTCCGTTTGCCCCGGGTTTATCCTATCTTGTATTTCGACCTGCGGTATAAAATATTTTTACAATGAAAGCCATTATTATGTTAATAGACAATAACATATATTATACTCGTATAAACTTGATCAAGCTCATATGTGTACCATATGTGCAAAAACAATAGAGAAATATAAGTCACCCCATAAAATAAAGTTTTGTCAAAAAACCTAAAGACAAGGAGAAGATAATGATGATTGTTTTGTTTTAAGTTTATAATATATTTTGTTTTTATATATGTTACTTACATATAAAGGCACAGCTTAATTATACGGAAAGTTAAAAAATAAATATAAATACGAGTTATTCTAAAATGCTTTGTTTTCTCTCTCTCTCCAAGATTTCTTTTTAGATTTTTTTATTTATTTCTCGATTTACTCTACAAGATTTTTTTATTATTTCATGTCTTAGTGTGATCAAATAGTTTGACAAGGCTATTTCATGGCAAAAGAGCTTAGTAAATAGTAAATATATAAAGGATATAGAACTATCCAAGCATTTAATTTTGATTATCCTAATTGAAAATGGAGTTTCATGGATTGAAAATTTACTATATCTATGACTTAAGTCATATTTACTGGTTTATAAAAAATACTCTAGAAAACAGGTGTTTTATAAATATATTCGAGAAAGGTCTTGGGGAACTCCATTTATTCACATATTATAATATAAAATATCTACATATATGAGAAAATACATTAATAGTCCCCGGATATATTTTAATGGAGACTCCTGAACAATCAGATTGTGAAAAACTTCTATCAAAGATATCTCTTAATGTCCCAGACATATTATATTGTGTTAACAAGGTCTTCAAGGAGGGGGTTCATTCAACAAATTATTAGGTTTTCTCTTCCCTTGGGCGGTTGGGACTAACGATGGGTTTGGACATTATCAGTTGCTCCAGAGGGGAGCTTAATACAGAATTATTTTAAATGACTAAATAACCCGTTTTCAGGTAAAAAACAAAATCGTTATTTTATTTTTTATGTGCACTTGCAATTATATTTATTCTGTTTTGATCTTGTGTGCTAGATGTTTATTCCATTTTGTTGTTGATCTTAATTTTTGGTATGGAATATGTTTCATAGTTAGTTTGATTGTTATTTATATTTGAACTTGATTACTTTTTGTCTTGTTTTTTTTTGGTATAATTTTTTGGTATAAATGCTGCGACTGTTAAATAACTTTATAAATAAATAGGTCATCCGAGAGAAAAAAACTTAAAGACTATTTCTTTACAAGTATGTTTTGAATTTATGAACATAAAGGGTATCATGTGCCTTTCTGCGAAATACATACGTGTACAAACCATCACGCTGGTAAGAAAATTAATATCATCCCTGTCGGAGTAAGAAAACTTTCCTATTGCGTCACATATTTTGCCTCTGCAGTCAGACACCTTTATATACAACTCCTACAATTTCTCTGGTTTTCATATTTTCTTCTTTCAAAATATCATTCACTTGATGTAACCATCATTTCCTTACTTTTTTTTACCATGCCATCCACTCATATTTTTACTGTTAATATTTATTTTATGAATTTTGGGGTCACTGTTATTTATAAAAATCATATTCATAAGTTATATGTAACAATATTCAATCATGTATGTTCCCTTTCCTCGATTATTATTAGAAAACTAAAATTGGTTTTGGATTTTCCAATATTGAATCTCTTTATCTTGTTAAAAATTGAAGACCTCCGAGACTAAGTCGGTATGACATTTGTTTTCTGATCTGAGAGTTCGATTCTCGTTAGTTCCAATTTTATTAAAAAAACGTTTACGTCTGGTTTTCACTTAAGACCTATTTTACAAATTTCAAGTTAATTGGAAGAAATTTTCATATGATAATAAATCAGCCAAGTTATACTAACTAAACAAAAAAATTATGATATTTCAGTTGCAATATTTGATTACAAAATACGGCAAATGGCATATGACAAAAGCCATGGTTGCACAATAATTTCATTACATATTATGGCTCAAGAATCTTCCTTCCGGGAGTAACCCTGGCCACGGAGGAAGGAGAAACATAGCAAGCTGGCCGTGTCAAGTGTCATGAGAAGTCACCAGGGACAATCCGTCAGTCGTGCTGCAAACAAATTGGCTTTCGTGCCAGTCCTCGCCGGTCACGACCCGATCTCGTGAATAAGGCAAATATAAAACTGAATCGAAACAAATTTTCGAGACTTAAAATAAAATAATTTTACAAATAACAATTAATTATCACGTAAAAGTTTTTTTTTCTACTGAACGATCTGAGAATGAAAAGTAAATGCGATTTATGGGTGAACGATGAAAGATTGGAGCAAGTTGAAGAATTCTAGTAAGGTAATATTTTCTTAGATGATAGAAGTCTTCCGTGGGATATCGAACTGTGTGAAGCGAAAGTCAATAAAGCAAGAATGAAGTGAAGTTCAAAATCTGCAAGATGGTCTACAACAGTATTTTAGTACCAGCTTGGATGTTTGGGAATAAAACGTGGGGATGACTGAAAATACTCAAAAGAGTTGAATAAATGCTGTAGAAATGCATACACGTGGAAGAATATGTCAGATAACAATGTATGGCGTAATACGGAATGAAGTGATAAGGGATGAATCTAAACTTAAGGCTTATGTGCTGATTAAGATGAAGAAGATTAGTCTAAGATAGTTTGGACACTTGGAACGAATGAATGAAGAAAAACCTGTCAAAAAATATTCAGAGTGCGTGGAAGGCGTACTAGAGGAAAGTATGATTAATTGTAGTATATGATACATATTTTGAAAGAAGGAAATGTAAAAATTAAGAGAAATCGTAAGCGCTGTATGAGAACGTGTATGAAAGTCAGGTGCTTTCTTTTCTCTGCCTACCCCGAAAGGGTAAATAAGTGATGGTATGTATATATTTCCACATTACAGTTTTGACTTGATGGGATATTTTAAACTATACCTTAACATGCCGAAACGATCATTCAAGCAATGGAAATAAACATATAGAAATAAACATATTTAAAAAGAAATATTAAAATATTATCAATGAAGTTCTATATAATTTTAAACAAAGTTATTATTATATCATATAAAAATGAATTATTTGTTATGAAATTCAATAACGTTGTTAAGAATTTTATTTTTCCAATATTACATCATGTAAAATATTCAAAATTAAAAGCAATGTGCCATACGCTAGATATTAATTATACGTTAAGACGTATTAAAATTAACAATTTAACAAAAATAATATTTTCAAACTAAATAACATTCAGTTACAGAATTAAGTTATAAAATAAGCTGAATAGATTCGATTTATTAAAAATATTACTAGTATTTATAATGATGATATTTAGATGCTTTCCGGATAAACATGTTAAAATAATTAAAACTATGGAAATCTACCGAGTTATTATATATTTAAACATCAAATGGAAGAATAATTTGAAGATTTCTTTTAGATCGCGTCAGTTGAAGATCCTTAGTAGGTGACCAATAAGTGAAAAATTGTATTCTATTTAAATAATTAATTATCTATAATACAAAACACACCATTACGAAAAGAAATTATAATAAACATATTAATTACATAAAATTGAGGCAAGGCGGTATTTTGATAATTTGTAGGTAATTTAATTTGTTTATTGTATTATATTACATAACTATTTTATTATATTGTAACCATTAAAACCTGGCTAACTTATTGTCATGTGGCAATCTCTTTCATCGAATCAGAAAGGCGTCGAAGAGTTTAAGTGAAACCATACTGTTTTTTTTTAAATAATCTAGGTTCCTCGGGTTGGGAGATAGGCGTCTTGTAAACTAAGCCACGGAGGTACATCGAAAACATTTTTGAGATAATATAAATTTTAAAATTATTATTGTAAATAAACAGGTTCGTGTGTATTTATTTAAAATAAAATTTATTTTGGTGTCAATTTTTTGTGGGTGTACTTTAAGAAACACCAACATTTTTGTTCATTGCTTTCGTAAAAAAACTCATTGGATAAGTGGTCCCCACTTATCGCGGCCGTATTGTGGTGTCGATTAAGAATAATTACTCAACACGCCGCTTACCGTTCGGCGAGACAATGCCGGCTGAAAGAATAGCGATATTGTGTGCTGTGTAGCGCATAAAGCACAGTGAGACCGTTTACCGCTATACTACTGGAAAGGCTACTTCGAAACAAAAATTTGCTGTGCTAAATTTAACCTTTTTTGTTCCCAAAAATAATATAAATATTTGCTTATCTTTACAGAAATGTGGTGTCCAGATGTGAATATTACACAGAAACACAAGAAATAACTACTAGGGTTTAAAATTTAATTAGTTCTGAAATATTCTAAAACAAAATATTTTTTTTACAAGTTGATTATTTGTTTGATTGAAAATGTACATACATATAAACCATAAAGGTATTTCTCTATTGGCGTAAAAAGAGAGGACTGAACGCCAAATTTTACAATCACATCTTTCCTTCGCTTTATTGACACTTTGCATTTTCTTATACAGTTTATTCTGTTTCCTTTACTTGTTACTTTTTCTTCTTTCAAAATTGCATTCACTTGTTTCATAAATTTTTTTTGGTCTTCCTTTATGCTTTTTGGGCGAAGAAGTGTCATTTTTTAATAATTTCATGTTAAAGTCTCAGTGTCAAGATTATTGGTGACATGTGGTACAATTGATTGACATCACACAGGAATTCCAAGTAAGTCAGCAACGTTTACATAACTTAATGGAAAATAATGAAGAAAAGGGAATATTTACTTCACTTTATTATGTAATAAACCAAGTAATATTTTTGTTGCCAATCCATTTTAGTCATTTAATTATTTTATTACATTATGATATATTCAATTCAGGGGATTCGTAGATCTTTTATTAAAGCAGAATTTCATATTGTAATTATAACGGTCATAACACATCCTTCTTTACACCACCAAACATTAAGGCTGTTCTTATATTAAGAAGACTAATATAGCCTCGTCATGTGGGGAACGCAGAATTCTCCCGAACAATTGAGATATTGCACGTACGAACTCAATATGCGTCAACCACTCGGTTGTCAACGGATACAATATGTTGATCATATAAGATGATATATTGATGCAAATAATGTAATAATGCTTAAAAGTGGTGCTGCACAGGATGAATATATACGAGACACTGTGGTGTGATCAACATGGAAACTCCAAGGTTCTTGAACCAGGAAAAGATGAAGAATTTATTAAAACTAAATTAAGGTTAAATAATTCCCTTCAAATCCTAAATAATATGTGCATTTAAATATAAAGGACATTATATGTCTATTTTTCCCCTTAAAAACATTATCAAATTAATTAATAAGTTCGAAAAATTGTGAAGTTGCGACTTTTAAAGGTTAAATCTTCAGCGTTAAATTCATTGAAAAAACATGTGAAAGATGTCACAATAAATTGTGATAAAGAAGTTCCAGCTTGATCAGTAACATTTTTGTAGTTTTTATATATTCAAAAAGTAATATTTTAGGGCATGAAAGTGATCACAGTTTTAAGTTTTTATTAAATAATCTTATAAAATATTTACAGGAATGAGGCATAAAAGATCTATTACACCTGGTTTGTGTCTGTTCAAAATGTACTATAATCCTATTATACGTTTTAATGCGGTGAATTGCCTCAGCCAAAAAAGTTATTTCTTGAAAGAATTGATAAAACCCAAGTCATAGGTATTCGAATTACCCCGAATGAATGGAAGACGGGAAAATGCCCACGTCATTCAAAGAGAGAAAGAAGCACAGAGCAGAGTTTTAACTGTAGTCTGACCCTTTAACGTGTTCCCCGCGGGGAGCACAAACGCCTGTGATCTGACGACAATCCAAGTTTCAAATCACAAATACTTAAAAAAAATGACACAAAACCGGAATAAAAATTGAACTAAAATTTAAAATAATCTTTATTCTAGCGACATCTCTGAAAACCTTGTCAAATAATATATTAGTTTATGAGATATTGTTGAATAAACAGAGCGCCGAATTTTTTTGGTTTCTCAATATTTCCAGCATTAACGACCTGTCGCGCGGATCGAGTCCTGCGATGAGTCTCTCTTACGTAAATAAACATTACTAAGTCTCTCTTACGTAAATAAACATTACTAGTGCTATATGCATTTGATTGGGTGAGTGTCATGAAGCATTGATTTGATTGTAGCATTCCTTTGTTTATTTTACGTAATGTTAAGTTTATCTCCATTATTTAATGAGTCTCCTTAAGAGTAATGACTATTATTTTTTATCATAAAATTACTTCAGTGTCATGTTTACTTGGTGTTGTAATCAAATATCAGTGGTTCTAAACAAAATATGTGTTTAAACTTAGAAATTAAAAAACGCTGAAATTGTGCCGCGCACAGGATTCGTGGAATTTGATTTTTAACGCGGTGAACAGGTTAATTAACAATTTAGCTTGGATTAAAAACACTACATAGCACTGACGATGCCTTTCTGAAAGAAATTGCTGCATATCAATAAACTCACCTTATATGTTATGAAACTATGTGTATAAAAGGATAACAAAAAATAAAAAATATTAATGGTGTATATTTAGACAAATAATCATTTATAGTATTAAAATTAAAAAGGATATAAATCCCTTGCTATATTAAAATTAAAACTGAAAAAACATAGCGATTAAACCTATGAAACAAATTATAACACTTGTTTCTAATTTAGTGATCGTTTAACATCACTGGAATGAATTTGCATTAAAAGATAAAACCTACAAGTTAAGAATTTAAAGCGGTGGAATTTAACATCTCACTACATAAATGCACGTATATATTTATGTAAAAAGGAATCAACCCACAAAACACATTTTTCAGTTTATTTAAAATGTCTGATAAGCATACCTTTATCTCGTAAGAGAAAAAATATCATGCAGATTAAATGGATATTTTACAGTTAAATGTCGTCTGTAAAATGTATCATGCAAGTCCATAGAAAGCTGCTCAGTAATTTTGCAACTGGTAAAATTTGGATTGGATCTTTTATGCATAATTACATTCAATAGTGGTTCCATTTACACTTAAAATCAGTATTTCTCAACCAGAGTTTAACGGCCCTTCAATGATATAACTTAACAAATCTTCTGAACTAAAAAAGAAGATATAAAACCTCGTATCTTTTTTAAAACCTTTACGTAAAACATGTGTACGACCGATATCAGAACTGATACCTCCAAAGTAACGTCACAGATTAAGAACGTCGGAGATGAAGATTCTGCTATGTATCTTGGGCAAGTCATTCGTTGATGTTGATCCATACGGAGGAGAAGAAGAGCAATTATATATTATACAATCAAGTATTGCACGATTGTTTTCATATGAAATAAAAACAAACAAAATTGGATTGTTTTACAAAAAAATATTTGTTATTCCATTAATATCTGGGACAATTGTTTCTATCTCCAGGATCCCTTTAGGCGGCATTCCACCTACAGGGATCCGCGAGATAGGGGGTAGAAACATGTTATTCAATATTCCGTCTGAAGAGTGCAAGAAATATGTGTCGCAGGGATCAATGTAATTAGTGCAATAACAAACAATTTTTTTTGTTAAATATTTTAATATAAAGTTCACAAAGTTAAAGCCGAAGCCTTACATATATTGAATGAAATCAATATTTTCACTGAAAAAGATAATTTTCAAAAAGAAAACGGGTAAGAGTGCATACTGCATAGCTTTGACGTAAATTTTGTTTGTTGAATAATTTAAATTAATTTAATAAAACAATGGCCACAGCCGTTACCTTACTAATTTCACGCAGGATAAATAACTCACCGTTTTTTAATATTATAAATTTAAAAAATATATTGATAATTTTATATTCACTATTATTACCAAACATGCATTGTTATTCCATTTCAATTATTCGGCAAGATTCGGTTGTACACTAAATGGATCTAATTTTACATAATATCACAAATTTAAGATCTCATTTTCTCATTACGTTTAATATAATGTATGTTTTTTTCTACTGTGAATTATATTGAACGTGGTAACATACTTAATACGACATTACAACAAAATTAAAATATACATTTTACCTATATGGTCGTTGCGGGAATGAATCCCTTACGATTGGAGTCCCTGGTTTGACCCAATACACGTATAAACGTCTTTCATCTTTATACTTCTACATCAAGGCCCACGGCGATCGGTGAGTGGTAACGGGGACAGAAAAAATACATTTTACAGTTTACTTCAAACCAAAAAGATTGAAAATAACTGCCTCAGTATATATTAGATTGTCCAGATTTGACCCAACTCCATATAGGTTTAATGTTACTTTTACCAAATTGAGAAAATACTGTAGAATGGCTCGTAATCAGATACAATTGTGTTGTTATTTAGGATACTTCCATTGCACTTGGCCATTTGAGTATTTTTGTTTAGATGAAATAAATATTATGTTATTATTTTGCTGCAGTATTTTTTTGAATAATCTGCGTAGGATGCATTTTTGGGAGATAAACACACATGGCACCTTGTATATGTAAAACAGTCACAAGGAAAAATATAAGGTAAAATAATCCATGAACGTACAACTGCTTAAAACTATTACACCATTTAATTTATTTATAAACATGCTATTATTTAATTTGTTTTAATATACAATAATGTGATTTAATTTAACTATACAATTACTCGCATTGTATATTATTGTATTACATTTTCGTTGTATACCGTAATATAGCTCGGGTTTATTGCCATATGGCAATATTTTTAAACTAACCAGACAGACGTTACGAGATTTTATGTGAAAATCAGACTCACACTTTAAAAAAAATAGTATCATAGGTAATTGAATCCGAAACCCCTTGATTGTGAAGCCTTCTTTTAATTAGGTCACAGCTATAATCATATGAGAATATTTTATTAAAACATCATAGTCTTTAAATAAAAATTTAACCGATATATCGGATATGATATACAATTTCAAAATAATGTTGAAAATATACAAAGCATTCTCAGCAGAAATTTATCTAACTTAAAAAAATTGTAAAAAAAAGTTGAAAGTGTTATTCATAGATGGCCGGAGTATTGTACATCGTATTTCGAGTTAAGGTCAAAATAAGGTTTTTAAATTTCAAGTAGCTTAACATACTTTTATCGATGACATAGTTCACATAGGGTAGAGCTAATCTATAACTCGAGAGGCGCCCCCCAAGAAAAACGGATCGAACAAGGGTGTTACATCACAGGTGAGGTATCACACGGATGGGTCGTCGGTCTAAAAAAAATGTTCCCATAGTCAAGCGGGTAAGATTATCAGTAACGTCAAAGAATGATGTTAATCCATGACTGACGCATAAATAATATAAATATATTTGAGAAAACCATTAAATCAAGTTCATTTTCAGCAGGTGTGGTAAACCTTTTACTGAATAAGAAGAACATTTTTGAAAAATTCGAATAATCAGTGTTCTTCGAAATTAATTTTGGACCCTTGATAACCGTTCTATGATACTTAGTCGTATTGTGTATTCTTGTATTGTATAATAATATTTATAATTTCAAAATATCATCACGCTGTGTTCCTTGCAGTGTAGGCAGTGGGGACATATCTTCAAACTTTTCTATCCAAGTATACAACCTTCCCCTCATCCACATTTATACATACTATTCACTTAACCTTCATTCAAAATCTTGCTCACTTTATTTATTTTGTAATTTGAATTCCAGTTTTGTGGATACAATTCATCTAAGACTTGGTTCACATTTCAGTGTAGTTAAATGAAAACCAAAATGTTTAAATAACGAGTTTGAATATTTCGAAAGGTTCCATACGAATGAATAAATTTTTAGATATGATGAAACTTCTCCATAAAATAGAAAAATGATTACTATTAAAATTTCAAATATGATGTTACAGGAGAACGTTAAATATTTTCTAGGTTGACAAAGAGGTCCTCAGATGCATGGAAAAGACAAAGAAATACTTAGGGCATTTCCTGAGAGGAAGCAAATATGAAATCATCCAAGTCATATTGTCGGGGAAGATACGAGGAAAATGAAGCGTAGGAAGAAGAAACTCTGGACTGAAGAACCTAAATGAGTGGTTCTACTATATCACGAAGACTAGCTGCCGACAAAGTTAAAATAGCAATGATGATTGCCAACCTCTGCGTGAAGAACATTAAAATGTATTTTTTAATATGTTATACACGTATATGCACGATACCTTTTAGGAGAGAAGATATATAACGTACATATTTTTAAAACGTTTATTGCCTTTTGCCGCCAAAATTTTCCTTCTTGAATAATTTACAATTGATTTCAATTGGTTGCCTACACCTGTCAATTTAATTTGAACAACATGAACAAATATCACAATAGAAATCAAACCGGAACAGGCATTATCCAATAAGTTTCGGATCAAGTGCGCATGATGCTCTCTCCGGTGCGCATGCGCGTGATACCGAACACGATCGTTGTAATGCGCATATCACGAAGTCGGAAACGCATCACGTCACCATTGGACAATAATGTACAAAACAGATCCAACCCACATTCTACCTGTTTCGAGGTATTTTAGGAAAAGTAATTAACTTCTGCTGCTAACTAGAGACAGTGGCTACTAAAAACTCTATTCTTCTATGTCGTGGCATCAAAGCTGAGGAACGTGACCGACACTGAAATTACTATACGTTCTTCTCTACTATTCTCAGCCTGTGGTAAAAGCAGGCCCGTAGCTCTCCTCACCTGGTCGTTCCAGCGCATAGATGATCTATCTGCTCCTTCGACATTCCATATTGCAAATGAATTACGATGCTGTGGACAGCAACATTGATATCTGCCAAAGGGTAGTATTGTCTGCTACAGGAAGTATTTATGGTATGTGGATAAATATTCCTTATTGGAATCTCAAGTCTCACTTTCAGATCTCAGTCTACCTGAGTTTATTAAGTGGCGCTTATGAGGTCTATTCAATGAAAAAGGTGGACATAAAAATCATAGGATTTTATGGCATGGAAATTTAGTTTAAACATAATTCAACAAGAATACCCTTTTTATTGTAATTTGTTTTATGAAATACTGTTTATTCCACTTTATGTAACGGTATAGCCCTACCGGTCACAAGATTTTCCCCCTCATCATCAGGGTAGCACAACTCCCCTGATGATGAGGTGAAAACCTTGAGACCGGTAGGGTTATACAGTTACACAAAGTGAAATAAATAGTGTTTGATAAAACAAATTACAATGTCTTCAAACTTCCACAAGGTTTATGCCTTAACGATAAATAATGTACAATTTTTATGTTTACTTTTTTTCATCGTATTACGTTTTCGGTACAAAAATATCAAATAATCAATATTACACGTAAGCAGTGTTAGATAACAGAGTTTCTGAATTAAAAAGATATATCGCAAACTGAAAATATTATTACCAGAATTAGATCCTTTTTTCGGGTTCCATTCGGAATCGAATCCAAAATCCCCAGGTAAAATTCAAGCATTCTACTAACTAGGCCACAGTCTTCGGAGGAGGTATATTCAATATGAATACTGTATCAGTTGTATAACTTCTTTCGGAATGCTGTAACGCGTTGGCTTATGATGTTGTAGTTTTCATCTTAATAACTTGTTTGTAATAAACTTCACCAAAATTACAAACATGCCCTGAAGATGTAATATTTGAAAATTTCAAAATGTCGGAATCTTAAGCCGAACTACGTGGTACAACACTCCAAAAGATCTTTTATAACTAATACGAAGAACCGCGGAAACCTAAAAACATAAATGAATTAAGTATGAATCTTCGATGTTTCAAATAAGTTAAAAAATATTTAGTGAGTTGGATATTTTTTGTATATACTCGTACGAGTATATGTTGCATTGTGATCCATTCTCCCGTTCGTTACGAGCAAAATTGGCGGGAAATTTATCCTATAGTCGTGAGATAAAAGTATATTTCTATGCATGTTGTGCGGAGAAAATTTGGTAAATTTTGGACTTCTTATAAAACGGGATACGGAAAGTTTTTTTTTTTCTTTTTGCTAAACAGTCGTGATTTGTAGATAATGGCAAAGTGCTCGATAAAAAATCGTGATTTCGAGTTTGCTGTATGGATGTCAGGACCAAAGGAAAAAAGATTTCCCTACCTGTTCGTTTGTTTGTCATTCAAAGTGAACTCGTGACAATTTTAACTGTGTTCTAATGTGTATCTTGAATGAGTTTTATAAAAGCCTCAATAACTGTTTTTTTTAGTGTTCAATACGATGAATTTATTTCCCAGTGGAAATCCCTTCCAACCAACCTTATTTTGTTTTACGTGAAATAGTTTTGTGTGAAACTAGTTAGTACTAAAATAATTAAAACAAAATAAAATACGAAAATGTATAAACATATAGAAATTCAATAAGATCATCGATGGCCAAAGAACAAACAGTAAAAGAAAGTAGAAAAAAGAATGATGGAAAGCTAGGAAAACACGTTGAAAGGGAAGTATAAATAAATCAAGAGCAGTAAAATACGATGGGAAAAATGATGAACGATGAACTGGAAATGCCATACATGCTTGAGTGTAGCGCATGTCTGTGATTGTACAGTTGGCTGTATATTTTTGACAAATAATGAGGAGGTGGCGGGACAGTTATCGTTTATATGTATATAGAAGTGACAATACGTAAATATTTTGGCGGTTACTGAAATTCAACCAGTTGACAAATGCAAATTATCTATATAAATAAAAATGTAAATGCTCGTTAATAGAAAATCTCTAATCTCCGAAAGTTCTTCACCGATTGCTTTGAAATTTTGACAAAAGGTTAAATTCGTATACAAGCATGTTTATATGTTTTTTTATATACGGTTGTATATAAAAAAGTATATAAAACAGTCAAAATAACGGAAGCACCCCTGCAGGGACACACGCAAACTAAACAATTCTCATTGACAGTTATGTCACATTGCATTTTCGACGTTTCGGAATTAATATTAAATAATTAAATAATAAACATTAAATATCTATATAAATAAAAATGTAAATGTTCGTTAACTAAAAATCTCCGATAGTTCTACGCAGATTGCTTTGAAATTTTGACAGTTTCATTTTGATTTCGAATATTAAATAATAAATATAAAAAAGTATATAAAACAGACGAAATAATGGAAGCGCCCCTGTTGAACGTGACGGCAACATACGCAATATAGATTTCGATTTATTTTGATTTTGATTTAGAATATTAAATAATTAAAAATGTAATAATAAATATTAAATATCTATATATAGTAAATGTAAATGTTCGTTAATAGAAAATCTCCGAAAGTTCTTCACCGATTGCTTTGAAATTTTGACAAAAGGTTGCAATCATATACAAGCATGTTTATACAATATATATATTTTTTATATACAGTTGTGTATAAAAAAGTAAATAAAACACGCAAACTAAACAATTCTCATTGGCAGTTATGTCACATTGCATTTTCGACGTTTCGGATTCTTTCATTTCGTTTTTTAACTGTTTTGTTTTATTTTTCTTAAATATTAAATAATAAATATTAAATATTAAGTAATAAATATTAAATTTAAAAAAACGTGTATTGAAAAATAGCGCCATCTGTTTGGACGTAAAAGCAACACACGATATACTAAATTTTATCCGCCATAGTTATATCGTGAAATGCGTTAAAATTTACCTTTTTTTTTTGTTTTCTCTTTGTTTTTTAGTTCGTGTATTTTCTTTTTTTAATGTTTCGCAGTTTTATATGTTTTTGTTATAACTTTCTTTCTTCTTTTTCAGTGCAATCGATCTGCTTTATACTTCAGAAAGTCTAGAATGAGTCGTGCGGCGTTTAAAACGTCATGCCAGAAATGGATGGGGTAAAATCGTTTTTTTTTACAAATCGATTAGTTTTTTATAAATCAAACAATTGTTTTTCTCTAAACTGACGTTTTAATTCTTAATTTTCATTATACTGTCTTTCTAATGTATTGTATGATTTGTACAATATATTTAAATAGACCAAGATCCACAATCAATTAATACTAATTACGAACATTTCATTTTAGGTATAAAAAAATCGAAAATTCAATTATCGAATACCCCATCCCTAGCCAATGCGGACTAACGTAGTGACTTTTGACAAACGTCACCAAATATTATTTGATTTTTACAAACTGCCACATTTTTGATAATTTGTAACAAGATGTATTAATTTGTCATTATTGTTAGTTTTTTTGTAATTAAGAATCACGATTGGCTGAGTGAACGAGCTATTCTTGCCGCCAAGAACAAAGACGTCTACGAACTTAACAATATTATTCAGTTCCTTTTTTAATGTTTCGTAATTTTATATGTTTTTGCTATAACTTTATTTCTTATTTTTCAGTGCAATCGATCTGCTTTAGTTTATCAAAATGCCGAGGAAGCAGCAGAGCGACGTGCAGCCAGACTTGAGTATGCACGGTCGCGAGCATGACGATCGCGTTCTGCAGCTTCAGATCTGCTTCGTTCTCAACAGAATGAACGCAACATGCTGAGAGTGGCTGAAAGACGTCAAAAATATTGTATACACACAAGCATTGTGAAATTTACCTCTTTACCAAAAACTTTTAAAACCGTCGACCACAAGTTTGGTAAGTAATGTGTTTTTATCAAAAAAGTCTTTTTTGAATTATTTTACTTCTTAATTGGGTACCTCTTGGAATCGTAGATATTTTGACTTAACAAACAAATAGCTGTAGTAAGGGGGTCTATTTTTGCTGTCGTCGACCCCCACATTTTTTTATTGAAACTATCGACCCCTAGAAAAATCAAATTGACCCCAGGGGGTCGATATTGACCACTTTGGAAACTCTTGGTCTAATTGATGAAACCTTAGAAAAAAACATTATAGAATATTTCAATGATATCAAATCAAAGAGTTAAGTTAGAGGAAAGTTTGTAAAACACTGTGATAGGATAACTTAAACCGTAAGAATCGGACATTTAGTCACTGAAGTTTAAATGATTGAAAATATTATCCTGATGTGAATACTTTGGAAATGAGACCATTGTTTGAGAAATCTTGAGAAACCAAGTCTTCCCACATAAGTACAATATTTATACATATGATATTGGAGTATTTTTTGAAAAATTGTGGAAATGAATCAGAAACACCTGACAAATGAATTTGGACAAACACTTTTGAGGCACTACGATATATTTTTAGTCTAAATATAATTCGGTTTGCATTTTTATACAGATTTTTTTAGTTATTTTAAATATCTGGATTTGTAATTTAACTATAGTTTGTTTGAGTATAATGACATAAAATATGACTGAAATAGTTATTTTTTTATTCTATCATTACATAATTTAAAGCTCCATCTAATCATGTTTGTTGAGTTAATGTTTTAATATATAATTTACACCACTGTGTTACCCATTTGAAAAAAAAGTTTGTTTGATTTTTTTCATATATTTGAGTTACAGTTACGTATCAGCTATTGTTTTACTGCAGTTGTAAAATTGTGATTTTCAGAAATAAATTTGGCATATCCTTGATTTGAATTTGTTTGTTTTGCCATTTTTGCACATGAAGTCTATTTTTCGGTAGTTTTATTTAATTGGTACGTTTCATAATGATTCGCTTTCGTTCGCTGTTTCATTGACGCTGCATTTTAACGAACATTTTTGTCTGTAAAAGTATTATCGTTCACCTCTTGATTTTGGTTTGAATTTAAATGTTCGATGAGCGCTTACAAGTGTGCGATCTCATTTTTCGGATTGCATATTTCTTCACTTTCCACATTTCTTCCTTAATTGTGATAATAGTTTAAAAAATATCGACACATCTAGATAATTGAAACGAATTGCGAGTAGACGATTTAAATAGTTTACAACGAAAATCGGCAAGATATTTGGATCAATTTCTTTTATCATTTTCATATGTACTAAAAGTTAAAAAAAAAATTCTCTAATTGTTGTAGTTTTTGTTATTGTCTGCTTCTTCAAATACAATATATTATTTGGTGTCTCGATTTTTGTCCATTTAAGAATGACGAGCAAATGTACAAAGCATTGAATTCATTAACTGTTTTTGTTTTATTTTGTACAAATACATGCAGTTCTTTCAAGAAACGATATAATTAATTAAAAAGTGTTTAGAGCTGAAACTAAAAGACAAAGACACTGTTATTATTCTGCTGGTTCAATGCATAAAACTGATGTTTAATCTGTTTCTATTATAAATCTACGCTCCTTTTAATTTGAGTGACCATTCCGTGATGAATTTCAAACATGCGTAGCATCTCTATTACTGTATGCTGGAGAGTGATTGCAGCCAATAACGACAATTTTTATACATAAAAAATAAAAGTAAATATGGTTCATGACTGATACAGATATTTCTTTCATTACACAATAAAAATAAAATGAAAAACACCATACGCAAGCGGAACATATTATGCCGTGTCATATATGACAATACAATTAATTGTCTGCTCATTGGGTTGATGCAACTAAAAGAACTTATTTGCCAATAGCATTATGTGTTATCTGGACAAGATCATACAATGGTAAAGAATGCATAAGGAGTATTAAGAATCCAATATTGTACACAGGGCTAGGCTTGTTTGCTGGAACGCCACGGTTTTCTGTAACGTAACGATCTATTTTATTTTAACATCGTCAAGTTCTAGGGTAAATAGAGATAATATATCTCCAATTTATTCTATACTAGCACACTGTTACGTAAATCATGCACATTTTCCGATTCTATGATTTTCCTCTTTTTTTATTTGATGAATTTTGTCGTGCCACGTTTTCACCAAATTAATACGGTTTTGGTCTTCCCAAACTTTTCGTATCTTATGTATTACTCCTAAAAAGTATTTTTGTGGATCTTTCATCATTCATTTTTCATATGCAGCCAAACTATCTCAATACTTCTTTTTCATCTTGAAAATTATACATTCTTTCAATCCTCATTATAAAATAACACCCTCATTCCTTATTTACTCAACAATTGTTGATTGATAACACTTTTTTCCTGTAAAATTCTAGGCGCTAATCTTTCCATTCATCAAGACCTCGAAGCGGTTACATTATGTAATAAAAGTATTCGCGACATCTGTGCCAGAAGTCCAGTAGGTGAGCAATACAAGTACTTTGTATTGTATCAAATTACACTTTCATTGTTCGCAATACAACCCAGTGGGTTTATTATCACACGGCAATCTCTTTTAACCAACCAGAAATTTGCTAAAGAAGTCTGAAGTTAAATTCGGACTGTGAATCCTTTTTTTAGTCGGGTAAGTCTACCTAGCTGTACATTATTCAACGGATTCAAAAAAATGAAACACAAATATCTCAAATGATTTTAAATATAAGTTAACTCATATGATAAAATTAAGTTTTAACCATTCTTTAGTTAATAAACCATCCATGTTAAAAGAATACCCGATAAGATCACTTCGAGATACAGATTAGTCGCTTTTGTATTCAGCTTCATGACTAGAAAACACATAACTCAATAACATTTGATATACTCCATGCATCCGGTAATGAAGTATTTCAAGAGAAGCAACGCTGGTTGCTCATAATGTAATTTTGCTCCCAACATTGGGGTATACTAGCGAAACTTAGCGGTAGAAAAGTGATTAAATGATAGCGTTGAGTAGAAGGGGTGAAAAAATATACAGTGCTTCATATGAAGAAAAGAGCATTGAGGTGGGTTGACCACGTAGGAAGAATGAACTATCAAAATATCATGAAAATAATCTTAACTAGTGGTATAAATGATACAATAAGTTCGGAAAGACTTAGATAAACGTGACACGACCAAATAAATCAAATTTTGAAAGAGGAAAGTGTGGAAAACCGTTTGTGGATGTGGCAGAATAGAATGAAGTAGAAATTTGTTTTTTCTGCCTACCTTAATAAGGAAATAATGGGATTATGCTAATTATGATAACCGATAAATCACGAAACTTTCTTGTAAACTCAAGGCTGTGTGGGGAAACCAGGTATTGTTTTATCTTGAGCGATGCGAATTTTAGGCACTATTAAACTATTACTAGGATATTGAAAGACCATGAAAAGTATGCTTGGATCAAGGGAATGATATTTTGAAAGAAGGAAACGTAGAAAGTCAGAGAAATCGTAGGAGTTCTATGAGAAGGTGTATGGATGTAGAAGAGCGAAGGATGTGTATCGAAATAGAAAAGTTTGGCGCTTTGTTCTCTTTGCCTATCCTAACAAGGAAGTTACGTGATGGTATGTATTATACTGTTTTGTTACTCTTGTCGTTGACGCTTTAATAGTTTGATCTCAGTCAGCCCGCGCCTGAGATAGACTCTGGTCAAAATCTCAGACTGGGGTCATGAGTCATGGCATACTTCTGTTGGACCATATCATAAATGCCTCTTACATGTCTCATAACAACGACCCCTTACTCCGGACTGATCTGAGGAAGTTGTTTCATGGACCAGTTGACCCCGACTTGGCATAAAGAGACCTCCACATGTACCTACAACAAAAGGTTCTGTCTCTTTTGGATAAATCTAGAACGCTCAGCAAACAAACACTTCAAAAAGATGCCCTGTTTCTCTTGCGGTTACATCAATGGCTGACTTCTTCTTAAATTCCGTTACGGCTCAGTGGAAGTCAATATAATTTGGACTTTTGTGTATATACGAGTATAACAGGTATATCTTAATTGAATAATGAAAGACGTTCACGTAAAACATCTTGGAAAAAGAATCAGCAGTAAATACAAAACTTAATTGTTGTTAGTTTTTACTATGCAATCGGTTTTGCCATCTTATTTTGATATCGTGAGACTTGATAGATGGTTGAGATGTTAAAAAAGGTAGCAGACTGTTATAGGTATACCTATACATTTATTAATATTACTTTTTCTTTTAGTATATTTAGTGCCAAACTGAATCGTATCGTCGAGCAAAACGTCAAATATATGAATTACTCAAATATACACAAAATATTGTAGAAGAAAGTTCTCAATGTCTTTCGTTCAACATGACGAATTTAAAGCAGATTTGAGGGGAAAAGTGTAAGTTAATTATTTTTACACACTTGTGCCATATTTCTCTGTTTTGTAGATATTTTTTTCTATTTTGATTGGCTGTGGGCTGCGGCCGCTAAAACGTAATAAATAAGATTTTTTGTCAATTACGACTATAAAACCTTTTTTATATTTCTCTGTATATATTGAAATGGATAAAATTTTTGGTTTTTGTGATCATACGAACTATTTTAGGTAATATTTTTTTATAGTATGTTGAGATATTTTATGGAATTGTATTATTAACTTTGCTTGTTCCACCAGTTTTTTCTGTGCACAACAAAATTATAATACAACTATAATACGATTATAGGGGCAGGTTATGCCTTTACTATCTTTTTTTCATTTTACACGTATTTTCATTTACTTACAATCCTAGAACTTCATTTAAAACCAGTGTCTGTCCTTAAAGTACACAAGGCTGTAGTTTTTCTGGGCCACGGTTAACGGTCAGGTGTCACGACTCTCGTGCCATACAGGATTGGCTTGATTTATGCGTAAAACAAATGGCAATTAATCGCATAGTGTATAGTAAAAAATTACACACTCGGGACATATTCACTATATAAATAGTAACCACAATTACAGTGGGTTTCCTTCATGTTCAAAATAGAGGTCACTTGTACCACAAATATTTTGAAATCAAAGAACAACGCAATTTCTATGTATGATTTTTTAATCTATGTTCAAGAAACAATTAAAAAACTTTATTTATTTCACTGGTGTCAAAAAAAATATTTAGATTTTTGTATTTTATTTTTTAAAGGAGCCGAATAAATCCTGTGGAAATACGTGTACTGGAAAGAATATGTATGGAGTCAGAATTCGGAATGATGAGATTAGGGATGAATTTGAACATAAGGCTATGTAAGGATGTATTGAATAAGATTAAGAAGAGTATTGCCATGTTTTGGGTACGTAGAACGGGTTTTGGGTACCAAAACTAATATTCGTTTAAATATAAGTGGATGTCAGAGAAATCGTAGGAGTTGTATAAGGAGGTGTATGAATGTAAACGAGACGAAGGATGTATGTTGAGATAGGGAAGTCTGGCACTCTGTTCTCTCTGGCTACTCCGACTGGGTAATGAGTTGATGGTAAAAGGTCGGAAATAAAAAACAAACTGGAATTATTATTTTAAATACTCTGGGTTCCAACTGGAATCGAGTCAACATCTCTCGGGCTGGAAGACAAACGTTTTACCAACTAGACACCGGAGGTTGTAATAGTACAAATTTATGAAAACAATACTAATTGCACTTTAAAATAAATATAACATTGGTGCAAGGTGTAAGTGGCATCTTTCATCGCTTTAACATTGATCAGTCATCTTTCGCAATGCCTACAAGGGACGAAAAAACCAATTGTATAGAAAATAAAACGTGCCTACCACTTAACGTAGTACTCTGATTGCAGCTAAGAGTCATTTTGGATCATACAAATAAATAAACTAACGTGCTTTCGTAACGGTTGTGGTCTTATTCAGAATCGCCCTGTCATCTCTAGTCCAGGGACCTACTGGGGGCTTACATCAACATCATACATTCATATACTTTATTCATTCCTATAAGGCAGATAATTTTTTGAAATGGAAATTTAATATTATTTCCAACAAGAAGTCTGTTGGATTTAATTAATAGTGAATAGTGTATGTTACCTATAATATTTTAATACCACACCAAGTGTACCATTATGGTTAAAATTAAAGCATTCTATGCTGAGACAAAATCACTAGGTGTCCTCCAAAGCTGTACGGCAGATAGAACACGGAGATAGCCAATACTCTTATATGACAAAACTTAACGGGTCTTGACCAGGTGAACGAATACACCAGGTGAACGAATGTGAAAGCCGCAAGTGATAGTCATATGAGTGCCCTCACTCAACAGTGGGCAGATAAAGATAAAGTGTACCTTTGCTAAAATTCTCTTATAAAAAATCATACAATTGTTGCAATAAATTTTAAAAAAAAACAATTTCTGTACAGCAACGGATTACAAAATATTAAAGTTTTTTTATGTTTTAACAATTCATTTTATGCAACTTATCAGAAAACTGTTATGAATTTCCGTTCAGTGTTTTGTTATTCATATTTGAACAAAAAAATAAACAATAAACCAAATTTTAAGAGCAATAAAATAAAAATATAACAATTATGATAAAATACATAAATCCAATTATGGTATGTTTAAAAATAGTAAGGAAAAGAAAAATAAAAGGGGTCAAGTACGTAATTAATTAGAATGTTGTTTTAATTTTAAGAGCAATAAAATAAACATATAACAATTATGATAAAATACATAAATCCAATTATGGTATGTTTAAAAATAGTAAGGAAAAGAAAAATAAAAGGGGTCAAGTACGTAATTAATTAGAATGTTGTTTTAATTTTAAGAGCAATAATATAAAAATATAACAATTATGATAAAATACATAAATCCAATTATGGTATGTTTAAAAATAGTAAGGAAAAGAAAAATAAAAGGGGTCAAGTACGTAATTAATTAGAATGTTGTTTTAATTTTAAGAGCAATAAAATAAAAATTTAACAATTATGATAAAATACATAAATCCAATTATGGTATGTTTAAAAATAGTAAGGAAAAGAAAAATAAAAGGGGTCAAGTACGTAATTAATTAGAATGTTGTTTTAATTTTAAATTATTATTGTTATTCTAATATTTATCTTTTTAAATAATAATGAATATAAGTAAATTACATTTCATACTTTACAATTCTAACATATTCAATGATCGAATATTTTATGTTATATGTCTCGTGATATTATTAAGACGACGAGTATAATTACTATCACGCCGTGTGCGTATTGAAGTTGGCAGAGACAAATCTCCACTTCTATCTTGGCACACATATTTCGTTTCTGTCAAGTCAACACACTTCATCATGCATACTCTCCTATTACAAAGGCTTTCCTCTGCCCTCTTCCAATTTAATTAATTTGGGCAACCCATGTATTTTAGGCCTTCCTAAACATTTCGTACTTTCCATACCACCCGAATAGACAATTTTTCATCATTCATTCTTTTTACTCGGCTGAACCATCTTAATGCTCTTTTATTAATGTTAAGCACATCATATTCTTTCAATCTGTATTATTTTTTCCGATTCTTTTTTCTATCATACATTGCTCTACCACACCTTCTACGCAACACTCTCATTTCTACCGTATTTATTTTGTTTTTTTTGTTTTCGATTTTTGCCTTGTCCAAGTTTCACTTGACTATCTTAATGTTGGGAAGAAGGTCCCATTATGAGAAGCTTTGCTTTTTTTGAGATGTTCCGGTCGGTAAAAACACTGCATAATCATCCATTCTCTATATTGGCTAATGATATTCTTTAAATATTGTACTTCGCGTGGCCATTCGGCATGGGCAAATCAATAAAAAAAAATCTTAAAAGGGATGTGATTATATTCAACTCATGTGACGAACACTTGTCTTCTAGTCATGGGGTTACGGGGTTGATTCCTTATGGTGCCATTTTTTTTATGAAGTTGAAATATATATCACACACCAGAAGTGTAATACTGCCCTCATAAGCAAAAACGCAGCTAATGGCAAAAGTTAAGTTTAGAGAAAACTGCACTGTTTTTCATTGCTGCTTAAAAATGTCGTGATTCATAAACAAAAAAGCAGTAAAATGTGATTCATAAGCAAAAACGCAGCAAACGCATAGGCACCTGCTGTCTTTTTTTTATGAATCACATTTTATTGTTTTTTTGTTTAGAAAAAAACTAATATTTTGTAAAATAAAAAAAGACATTATGTCGATTTTTGTGTTGAAATAAATGGTTTTCTGTATTTTTTATGGATTATGGTTCAGAATTTGATATGGAATATTGCCTCATACTTATGTAGTTAAATTTTTTCCCGTTAGCTGCGTTTTTGCTTATGACGGCAGAATACAAAACAACTCAATATCTGGCCTCCAGTAAGATTCTGTTAAAAAACTTAAGTTTAGCTCTTATTGTGTTCACACGTATCCAGCACCACCCTTTCCAAATTCAATTGAGTTGAGTGCAAAAAATAACATTATTTTTTACATTTTATTTGCGAGTTAAGTGGATTGGTACAAATGACAGATGAAAATTTAATTTATTGAGTAACCAACCTGTTTTTTGAGAGCGTTTCGTTTTGTTGGTACTGACCATTTTTTGTCTTGACCGACTGTTGTTTTCTAATTAGAACGTTTCACCAAAGATATTAGCGCTTACAGATCACGATTTAGCTGTCGAGTAGGAATGCATTATGACGGATATATCGTACCAATGTACCCACACTGGTAGACTCATAATATGTGTGGAAACATATAGACAAAAACACCGAGAAATATACGCTAATTGCAATAAACTTGTTTTAATCATTGTGTTGGGTGTTAAGATTTACATAAATCTTCATTTGTTTTTTAGGGTCATGATCTTTCAAAGTCAAAGAGCTTATTTTACGAGTTTTACGAAGAAAAAAAACATATTTGAATCGTTCTGAGGTGGTTAAATTAAGAAAAATTTATTAAAATTCTTATTAGTGGTACATTGAAATTGTTAAATTAGAAATTAAAATGGAGATGGGATCACTTCATTTACTTATTGGTAAACTCTGTATCCCGATACAGAGTTTATCAATAAATTATTGATTAGTTTCCACACATTCTGTCCATGGAATGAGCAAATATCGTATCTTGCGACATATACCAAAAGTGTCAATCTTTCACCTAAAAATCGTCTTCAATATCTAGGTTTCTCCTCCCTAGTAAAAGACAGAGAAATTTAAGGGTTGCATTTGATGAATTGTGTTTATTATATATTAAACATATTTTTTTTTGCTGAACCAAGGTGTCGAATAATCCGTTATTGATTTAAAGTACACAATAACGAAATACTGCTGCACGAAATTTATTTCAAGGGATGTTATTATATTATTATCGCCCAAACGCGCGCGCCTTATGGTGATAAGAAAAACTAAATAAATACTAAGAAATTAAGATTAGAAAAACCTGAAAATATATACATCCACCTGGCTATAATTTCAAAGATATGTATTGTATACGTGTTATAAAAGGGATACTATTGGAGGCACATGTCGAAATACATTGTGTATTTGAAAACCAGGAGTGTGTGAAGCAGAGTGCTTAGTGTGCTTAAGGGTAGTAGTATATTATTTTACAGGCGTTAAAAAGGAAAGTTAAAAAATATCTGTGAAATATCTAAATAGGCAGTGTTTTTAACTTGAAACACTCCATCATCCTTTTCCAATCTCCCTTTCTTTCTCCTGGTCGTCGATAATTTTGTAAATTAAAAAACAATGGTTGTTTTCTTTATAATTTACTATTTTAGAATTGCAATTTAAGTGGTTCGGCCACGTACAAAGAATAAATTTGTCTGTTATAATGTATTTGAATAAAAATAATGGAGTTGTTTTACAGCGCCACTTTAAAAAAATATGTTTGTATTATATTATTTATAGTTAAGGCATTAACGTTGTGGGGTTTAAAGACATTGTAATTTGTTTTATCAAACACTGTTTATTCCACTTTTTGTAACGGTATAACCCTACCGGTTTCAAAGCCTTCACCTCATCATCAGTCTTGTTTGTGCTCCCTTGATGATGAGGTGAACACCTTGAAACCGGTAGAGTTATACCGTTACAAAAAGTGGAATAAACAGTATTTGATAAAACAAATGACTATGTTTGTATTATTTTGCCCTACACTTTCGTTGTATATGATACAATCTGACGGGTTTATTATGATGTGACTATCTCTTTCAACCACCCAGAAAACTTTTAATGAAATCATAAGTGACAAACAGACTGGTACCATTTCTATAAAATAAATCGTGTGACCAACGGTAATCAAACCCCAAACCAAAATTGGAATACGTGCGTCTTATTAACTAGCAAATGGAGGATTTTTTATATATGTACTATTTAAAATATTATAAATGTAATTTATTTTTCGTATAATTGTAACCTTTTATTAAAAAATAATCTGGTTGTCACACGGAATCAAATCTACAAACCGTGTGTCGGAATGCAGGCGTCTTATCAACTAAGCCTCGTATAGAATGTAATTTTTTACTTTTCAGAAGAAAAAAAAAAGTGCGCAAAAAAATTGCTTTCTTTAAAAAAATGTTTTTTCGTCAGTTTTGTAAATGTTGATATACTATGAGAGAGATATGTTAAAAATAATATTTTTAAAAGCATTAAATTACACCGTCTCTTAATTTCCTAGAAATAGGGCATCGTTTATACCTTTGTACAGCCCTTGCCTGAAATATCATCAATTGATAAGGAGAATAATATCCTTATTTTAAAAGAAGAAAGCGGAAAACGGAAATATGTTGGTACCTGCGATATTTGATTAGGTTCGAAGTAACATCGATACAAATACAGATGTCCTCATGGTGTATTGATAAAAAATTATCTCGTCCTTTAAATCCAAAGATTTGTCGTTTTGTGGTAAACAAGTTTATAATGTTTTGTTAGATGAACCAAGTAAATTTTTTTTAACATTAAAAAAAAAATTCAATCAAAAACATAAATATTTCAGCAAACAACAAACTAATTTATTTAGTTTTATAAAAAAATAAGGTTTAATTGAATAGAGGATATAAATATGTAACATATATGATTTTATATGAAGTTATAGGGCAATGTTAAGTTACTTTTAATTATATAACTTATCTACTTCTATAATTCTTGTAATAGTTTGTGATATTTTTTTTTGAGATTTTATTTGCAAAGAAGCTTCTTTTGTAAATTTAAGTACGCTTTTTGGCATATTGTACATCTTGAATTGTCAAGTTGAAACAACATAGTTATGTTTTTTTAAAGAAATAAAAAAATTAAGAATAATTTTCTTAAAATGTCATTTGATTAACAATTTGATAATTTTAGTTTTGTGATTTAATAAAACATAAACATTTTCAAAACATAATATGTAGATTGAGCTCCGTAGCCTAATAAATTTACCATGTCTGTCTTCCATCCCGCGGGTTCCGGGTACGATTTCTATTGGTATAAAAATTTTTTAATGAGCAGTAGTCTAGTTCCCACTTAAGTCTTATTACAAAACTTTTTTGGTTGGTTCGAAGGGATTGCCACTTGGCAATAAACTTCAAGTCGATCACCGTTAGTGATTAAAAAAAAAAGCATCATGCAGGCGAAAATATTGTTAAATTAGGGTGTCTTTTTTGAAATAGTTTATGACTATCAAAAGTTTGATCAGTAAAAACGTGGCCAAACTTCAAATAGAATAAATGAGAATATTGAGAAATATAGTTGGCATATAAGGAGAAATAGCTAAGGCTGGAATATATAATATTTTTTTGAAATATTTGATAAGTAAACAGAAGAACAAACATATATACCATCACGCCATTTCCATGTTGGAGTAGGCAAAGAGGTCGGAGTGCCAGACTTAGCGATCATACATACATCTTTTGCCTCCTCTACATCCTTTGGTATTTTTATCAATCAAAACACCATTCGTTTTATCCAATTATATTTATTATTCGTCAGCCATGCCTTCCATTCACAATTGGACGTAAGTACCAAATTCTTAAAACACATTTTTTGGTTTATTTTAAATATCAGAAAATGATCAAACTTGCATGTATAAAACTATCAAGCTAAATAGGCATTTTATGATTCAATGGTGACTTAATTTTGTGTTATGGAACTTAATGAAATACTGTATGAATAGTCTGATACAAAGTGGCGAGATATTTCTTTAACATTGTAAAGAAATGAAGAAAGACTGACAAAATTAACAATTATGTTTACATTGTTAGTTTTTCTTTATTTCTTCATTCACATACCAAAACCATCGTAGAGAGCTTTTCTTTATCGAAATTAATACATTTCTTAAGCCACTTTCGTCCTCAGCCATATTTTCTATAATAAATTTTCACACCACATAATTATCAAAGTGCACCCATTTCTACAGCGTTTCTGCTAATCATTCTCTCATTTCAAAGTACTATAAATTGTTGTGAATCTTAGCAGATTTTGATACTTTTCGGTTCTAATATAAATATTTTACAAGATAAATTTTTTCAAGTTTATATGGAATGGCCTTTTTTGTTTATAACATAAGTACATTATTCCTTGACATGATAATTTAATATACCCATATGGCGTGTAACGATAGGAAATACGGTTAATGGGTCACTTAAAAATATATACTCAAACCGTATCAAAATCTGCTAAGATGATAGTCCATAGCAGTTTTTTGATACCAACTTTGATATATGGGAATCAAACGTGGAGGAGAGAAAATACTGATATGAGCCGAATAAATGCTGTAGAAATGCGTGCATTGACTAAAATACCCGAGGTGACAATGTACGACAGAATGCGGAGTAAAGGAATTAAGGTATGAATGTGAACTTAAGTTAAGTAAGCAAAGAAGAGCACGCAAAAAATGAATTATGAAAGACTAACAAAACAAATATATAGTGTAAATGTGAGTGGATGGTGTGTGAGAGGAAGACTAAGGAGAGTATGGTTGAATCAGGTGAATGATATTTTGAAAGAAGGAAACGTAGAAAGTCAGAGAGTAAACGAAATATAGAAACGTGGAAAGTCAGAGAGAAACTTAAAAAGTATATCCTATCTGCCTACCCCGACAGGGAAACGGCGTGAAGTTCATCCAGAAAGTAAGGTTATAACATTTATGTAGGATCGAAAAATGCTTGTATTTAATTGAAATTCACAGGATACTTTCACAAATATATTAAACTATTTTTCAACGTAATCGCCGTCGAGATCGAGACACTTCTGTAATCAGGGCACCAGCGTTTGTATGCCAGTGTCATAGACCTCCGCCGCCAGCTCTTTCAGCCACTTCTTCACAGCTTCCTCGACCTCCTTGTTGGGGTGTAGTGACACACCCACGTTTCATCCACCATCACGATATAGTCCAGAAAAGCTTCTCCCTCCTGTACAAAACGATCCAAAAATTCACGCGCGGCGGTCACGCGATTTTGACAGTGTTCCGGTGTGAGCATTCTGGGCATCCATCTCGCACACAACTTCTTGTAACCAAGTTTTTCCGACACAATATCACCAAGGAGACTTCGTGAAATGTCAGAAAATTCTTCGTAAAGGTCGTCAAGTGTTACACGGCGGTAATTTGACACTTGTTCTTAAATTTTTTGCACAAGTTCGTCAGAAATCACAGCCTTGCCTCGTCGTGAGTATCACTACGGGCTTCTATGAACAACCGAATCCACTTTGTGACATGTTGTCGACTCATCACATCACTGCAATAAACTTCCACGAGCTTTCAATGGATATTCGCGCGGCGGTCAAAAACGGATGATCTCGCACGCGCTGATCTCGCACGGACGGGAGGTGGCGGGAGCGCGCGACGACCTCTCCATCGGAAGAATTTACTGTGACTGAACAAAATGGCCAACAAACACGCGGGACCAAATAAACTGACCGTTAGGATCCCCCCTACATGCCAGGTGCGCCAACTTCGAAACAAAAAAAAATCCCCCGGCCTCAGGAGCCCTTGTAACCTTACTTTCAGGATGACCCTCGTACATATAAAGGAAACCTTTAAAATAAATTATTATTAATAACTGCCATACTTCAAATCATTTTGAATGACAATTGAGTCCTTTATATATTGACGCTTCTCAATATTTTCGATAGTACACACTTTATATCAAAAATATACATTTGTATCCATATTGCAACATGTACTGTACCATGAACTCATCATAATAAATTGTATGGGTAGATAAGTGTTTTTTCAGAGCTCATTTGATAATAACACCTATTTCAAAACGTATACCAATAACCTCGCCACCCCACCCCGCCATCAAGCGATGCAAGTTAGCTAACATAGTTTACACGTGATAAACAAGTGACGTTTTAGGATCATCTGCCATCAACACAACGGAACAGTTATTAGAACAGTTAGGCCCAATGATTTGTGTGCCGCTGAAAGTGTATGAGCATTCAATGGTCCCGTTGTTGTCCTAAGCATAATGCGATATACTGTTCTATCACCTGTAGACACTTGGACAATGTGTTACACTAAACTGAACTCATATTTATCGATATGATGTATGGTGTAATATTTTGTCTGGGCCATATTTAATTTAATTTTACTAAATATTGTAAATACTAACTTAATTCTAAATGATATAGCATAAAGATTTTTAGGATTCACGAATGTGTCGAGTTCAGATTTTGGTTTACTTGTTAGTCGACATATTCGTGAATCCTAAAAATCTTTATGCTATATCTTTAAGAATTAAGATACTATTTACACTACCAACTAATGAGGCAACTATTATACTATATGTACCAATCATTCTTTCTTTCCAACATTTAATACCACACCAAGTGTACCTACATGGTTAAAATCAAAGCATTCTATGCTGAGACAAAATCACTAGGTGCCCTCCAAAGCTGTATGGCAGACAGAAAACTGAGGTAGCCAATACCCTTATATGACACAACTTGCCGGGTCTATACCAATACACCAAGTGAACAAATGGGAAAACCGCGATTGACAGTCATAGGGGTGCTCTCACTCAGCAGGGAGTAGAAAAAGGGTAGATAAAGATACCAAATATTATTTTCAGTTGTAGAGACCTAGAAGCTCATTCAAAATCCAGGCAGCCGAAAATACCATAGGATTACAAGTTTTTTTTAAATGCTTGTCATAGCGATTGAATTTTAATTTTTCGAACTAAGTGCTCGTAATTTTTTTTTCAAAACTTCTTCTTAGAATACCAACAAAATATTATTAAGATTGGAAGCATTGTTTTTTATGCTTGATTTTATGAAAAAATTGGGAAAAAATATTTTCATTTCTCAACATAGTCTCCTTTCAGCTCGACACACTTTTCCCAGCGATGTTCAATAGCTTCGATACCCTGTTTATAGTGAGAACCGCCGAACGCCTCAAAATAGCCATCAACCGCAGATTCCACCTCTTCATTGTTGGCAAATCTTTTACCACCGAGCCATTTTTTCAAGTTTGGAAAAAGAAAATAATCTGAGGGGGCTAAATCTGGCGAATAGGGTGCGGGAAGAAGCAATTCGAACTTTATCATTAATTTTGGCCACCGCAATAACGGATGTGTGAACTAGTGCATTGTCTTGATGAAACAACCCTTTCTTTTTCAAAAAATGCGGCCGTTTTTTCTTGATTTCATCACTCAAACGCTGCAATAAGTTTGCATAATACTCGCCGTTGATTGTTTTTCCTTTTTGAAGATAATCAATGAAAATTATCCCACGCGCATCCCAAAAAACTGACGCCATGACCTTGCCTGCAGATGGAACTGTCTTCGCCTTTTTTGGAGCCGATTCTCCCCTTTCAGTCCATTGTTTTGACTGTTCCTTCGTCTCAGGTGTGAAGTGATGGACCCATGTTTCATCCATGGTTATGAATCGACGCAAAAACTTGGCTTTATTGCTGTAAAACATCGCCAAACACTCGATTGAAACATCCTCATGACGCTGTTTTTGCGCACAGCTTTCTCATGTCCAAATTTTCAATCATTATGCGATGTACATCACTTTTTGAAATGCCTAACATGTCTGCTAGCTCGCGCACTTTCAATCGACGGTCATTCAATACCATTTTGTGGATTTTCTTTACCACCTCACCTCATTTGGTCGACCACTGCGATGTTCGTCTTGACAGCTCGTACGGCCTCGTTTGAATTCTGCCACCCAATATTTTACTGTTGTAAGCGAAGGAGCAGACTCCCTCAGAGTAGAATCTAGCTCGGCTTTGATATTGGTTGGACATAGACCTTTCAAATGAAAGTATTGTATCACATAACGATTACCAATTTTTTCCATGTTTACAAATTGACTGAGAGCGTTCACTATTGATGGCTGCCAAACAAATACTAAACAATGTAGCGTCTTAAAACTTGAAACTTAAGCTTTATAAGTTTAGTATTTTCTACCATAGTATTTTTTTAAAGCAACAACCGCCATCTATACGTCAGGTCGGGTACTTCTGGGACCACCCTCGTATTTTCCAAAGTATATTCCATTTCACAAGTATATTCTATTTCACAAGTATATTCCACTTCACAAGTTTATTCCATTTCACAGGTATATTCCCTTTACCTTTCATGTCTTTTAGGTTAAAAATATTTTTATTTATACAAATGTTGGTATATTATTACACTTTCGTTGTATACAGTAAACATGGTGGACTTACTGCCATGTGGATTTTTTTCCAATCAGTCAGAAAGATGTTCAAGAGGCCTTAAGTGAAAACCAGACTGGAATCCTTTTTAAAGAATCTGGGTATCAATGGGATTCGAACCCTTGCGGATTCACTTCCGAACAGGTTTTACTTATAGAACGTTTTACATCTGAAGTGATGTTTTTTTGGCTTATATACCACGTAATATTCAATGTTGTAGCGTTTTTATTCAAAACGAAAACAATCTTTGTAAAAAACTTTGCTTCGAAGCAGATTAATTATGTAATCTGAAGTTTCATCTCCTTGCCATTGGAAATTTCGGTTTATTCTTTTAAGACTGTTTGCTCGCTAAACTGCAACAGCTTTCATACAAAAAAATAAATACACGTACAAGCGTCTTCCATCCGCAGGATGACTGACAAGCACGAGGGATTGCCCTCTATCATGAAATTCCATTATTTTTTTAGAAAATATCACATTGATGCATTATTTAATAATGTATGAATAAATACTGAACTAAGTGATTAAGGATGAATTGGTACTTGAGGTTGGTGTGTTGAGTAAGAAGTATGGTTGTTTGAGACGATATTTAGATTAAAATGGTAGAGCTGGAACGACATTCGAAGATCTGCGCAGACCAAACTATAACTCCAACCTAAAAAGGTAAGATAAAAACGATGCCAATATTCAAACTAGTCTATTGTAAATTAAAACATGTCTTAAAAAATAATTCGTGGAATGATATTATGTTATAAATAATTGATTCCATAACACAATTTTAGTTATTTGTCATCATCTTCCCATTTATTATACCTGATATCTGTCTATACACATAATCTTCCTTCTTCAGGTCTGAAACTTTTAGACATTAGGGATATATGTTTCTGGTACAGTGAGTTTCTTGAGTGTCGATAATATGACTTCTCTCGGTATTCTATCGCAAACCTTTTCTTAGTTAACCAACACTACATATAGGTCTTTTTTCTTCTCTCCATTTTCATCTCTTTGTTTAAGATGAATTCCATGTTTTTTTTCCCGATAATTATAATCAGTGACGAGCGTGAAATATTAATAAAATATATTTCTCATGTTATCATCGTGAGAATGTGATTTGAATAAGTAGTTTAGTCTTTTTACCCTTCCAATAAACTTGAATGTATTACAAAGCTATGTATTAAGTACGGTGTAGTCCCCTTGTAAAAATTCAATAAATTATCTAGTCCGATTAAACCAATTTCCTGTGGGCTGCACTGAGTTTCAGTGCGTGACGCAAGTAGTTAAATTACACTAGAAAATATATTACTTAGTGTTGTATTAACCGACTTCAGACAGCATGTATTTAATCAATTAAAAATAAACTATTTTCTATTGGTATGTAAGCAATCTGTGTTGTGTGCTAAATAATTCAACAATAATTTAATTATTATATTACAAAAGGAAATGTCATTGACAATTATTTTCATAGTAAAGGCTAATTTTAATGTATAATAACTGAAGGCATAGGTATCCCATTACACCATGATACTGCCATAATACTCTGGAGCCAGTTATCGATTGTCGTAATACTATTTCACCCTCGTCAACTACAATAGTTTCAATAAACGACTTAAAAACAATCCTTTAGAGTCCTGTTTTCTTGACCTTTTCTATCTTCGTTTTAAGTTTTTAGTAACATTTTCAAATATTTTGCTTTCTGTATTTTTTTCATTTGTCATTTTAATGCTTAAGAATGTTTAAGTTTTTTTCATTATGAAAATATCGTTGTAATCTTTCACCCAGTATTTGCCTCCAGTGCTACCTTTGTTTGGTAGGTTGAAAGAGATTGCCGTATTATAAATAAACTCGCTATTTTTATATTTTAAATAAAAACTAGGCGAAAATATGCTTTTGTGGTTCGAGGGAAGGTACAGCGCGGGATTCGAATCTCCAATCTTCTTCGCAGATATGTAGCGCGTTACAGTATGACCATTCTCCTCTTGAATAATGTAGAAAAATATTGTTCCGTGCTACGATATTCTACATCCACTTTTTTTTACAAGGAGTTCAATTACAAATTATTCCGATTGAATAGGTTTTATCATAAAATGTTTTTAGTTTTATTGTAATCTTAATTAAACTTTTACGATTCGAGATAAAATGTATTTATTTTTTTAGTATTTGTATCACTCTGGTGTAAAATAAGATTATATGTTTATATATAAAGAAGACATTAGAAGTATTATATTTTACCGAGATTTCAACTTTTAATAAATATCATCTTTGATGAGCCGTAGAGCAAAAGAAAGTGCAATGGTTAGCATGAGAGATATAAGGACTTCCTGCTTGATACGTTCAAAAACATGTTTGCCAATCTGCTACTGTTTGAACAGTACAACTGAAAGCAAATAGCAGCAGATAAGGACAAATGGCGTAGAACTTTTGCTAAGTATCAGATACCAGGACTCAACATGTAGAAAAGCTTCTAGTACTGGAGTTCTATGCCATATAGTCGTATGATACAGGATGCTAATATTTTTTTTGCTTATATAGTCATCTTTGCAGCACCAACGATTCGTGTCCTTAAACCCCACTTTGTGCTATGCCTCTTATTATGTTTCTCACGGGTAATATTAATTTATTTATAATATCATCATGTTTATTAAAATATAGATCACACCGCCTTACAATAATTGCAATTAGTTATGCCCACTTTATAGAGTTTGCACCGTTTCTTTTTATTAGTTCTTTGTTTTATATCAGTTAATTTGTATTGCTATGCATGATTTAAGTCTATTAAAACAAAAGGCTATAATGCAATAATTTCTCCAAAAATCGAAAGACGAGTAGTTAAACGCCAGATTAAAATTTCAAACGGACTTCCTCTTGAAAAGTGTTCTTTTTGTTGTTGTTCTTGAATGCGTGACATACGAGATTACGAGTAACATCGATTTTAAGGTAATTGAGGTACATAAAGTGCACAGTTAAACTTAATTTTAAAATAAGTATTACTGTATATTATCCTTTTTAAGTTGAAGTTACCTTTTTTACTACAGCAATGAAAGAAATTAACAAATATTTCCATAGGAAGAAACAAAAAATATAAAATATATGTACGGTGTGTGGTAACGATGCAGTAAACGATCGTGTGTGCTAAATGTGGTTTAAAATCGTAATAGTGATATGACACTTGAAAATTGTGTCCCCTCTGGAAGGCTGATTACCACTGATGACGACCAAATTTAGGCATTGATAAAGAATAATCAACGTTCTACGATACAAGAGATTGCTGAGATACTGACAATATCGAAAACAGATTTACAGAACAAATTTACTTTTAAATATTATGCAATATAAAAAAATGTACCTAGCAAAACAGATATACTATCCGGACAACCCAATAGATTAATGATTTTAAGGAGAAAATAGTAAAAAAATTAGTATTCGATAAAAAACCTGCTTCATACAATACATGTTTATGATAAGTATATTGAATTCAGAAAGTCACAACCGTATTACAAAAAAAAGCTCAATCCACCTGTCACAATTAAAGTTTCAATCAATTATTATTTCTTCCTTGATCTTATTAATGACACTGAAACTAAAATTAAAAATCTCTTGACTTTTTGACAGTTGACGTCTATATATGTTGTCTAAAATTGATACAAAACATTGATAAGATTTTTAATCAAAATTAAATCTGAGCAATTGATTCAAATCGGACACTTAACGAACTTAATTATTGATCTAATTAAAAATGCAAACGGCGCTGGCCTCGAACACTTTATAATTTTCCAAACAATAGTATATGATTAAATCAGATTTTTATTAAATTATCGATTCTCAATCAATCACATGTTTATTTACTTGATTTCTTGATAAGAAATGTAATTAATGTGACTTAAATGTATTCAAAATAAAGTATCACGTTGGATTATCCGGAAATTAATTTCGTATTTTTATATTTTAATGTAACTTCCTCGTGGTGAGTGGTTTTCTATATTTTCAGTATTTCAGTAATCGTTGGTTATACTCCATAAAATTCTTAATTTGGTCACCATCAGTGGTAATCGAGCTTCCAGAGCGTATCAGCATAACAACATTTTTAAAGCACATTTGATGCGCAAAATCGCTTACTGCATCTTCACTATGCATTTTTTCCTTTGCAGTAGTTTAAAAAATATAAATCACGGAAAATAACAAATTTTGTATCCTATCTTCAAAATGACGCCAAAAATACTGTTAAAGCATTGTGGGTAAAAATGGTAGAAAATGCGCTTAACTATAACCTTTCAGCACGTTTAGAATGAGTTACCAACATTTTTTTGACATGACCCGCCCGAGAAAAGCGAGACTACTTACCAGACAACCTAATATATTATTATTGTGTTTATTATATATTTAACATATAGGATGGTTCGTACTTCATCATAATAGTAATTCCTTTCTACTTTTAGGTCGAGGCTGCCGTCTCGCCGGTACGAGTACAGATGTCCACTTATCTATATAATTGGTCAACTTTAATGCCTCCACGCACGTCCATGACCATCTTTTCCTTACTTACCAGCTCCACTTACTTCTTCCAATTCCTTATCGGACAACTCGCTAGTTTTCCTTCTGGATTGACTAAGTAATTATTGTTCTTGTCATTTTTATGATGATCAGCGTGGCTTACTTATTAAGACACCTGTTTTCCAGCTCGGGGGTGCGGGTTCGAACCTTGTCGGGACACAGATTTTTTTAAAAGGATTGCAGGCTGATTTTCACTTAAGCCCTTTTTTTACATATTTCTGGTTGGTTGAAAGATATTGCTATATGGTAATAAGCACGTCAAATGATATAATGTACAGTACCCGGCGGTAAGTGATACACATGGGGCTTAAGAAAGAGACCGTCGCTTTGTAGAGCGTCGTCTCTTTCTTAAGCCCGAAGCGACAGTCTCTTTCTTAAGCCCGATGTGTGTTACTTACCGCCGGGTACTATACTCCTATAACCACAGCTTTCAGTTTTCATTGGACGTGATTTCGTATTCAAGGTTCCTCGATGTTAATATATTAAAAGAGGGGTTTAATACAATTAAAATATTAATACTAGTTACTATGGATGCGACAAATGAAAGGCAATAAACCCAGATCCATTAAAATTGTACGTCCAAATTAAATAACCTGTTGTTTTTTGCAAATTATGTATATTTCTTGTCATGTGTAATAATAAATAAATAAATAAAAGTTGATTCTAGCTCTAACAAAAAAATTTAATTTGGAAAACGTAATTTCGGAAACCATAAATAAGACTGCCTAAGAACATTATACACTTTTATCGTGGTGGTCCTAAAACCATATCGGTACCACTTAGGTTACTTATAATAGCAGTTACCGTGTATACTAAAAATATTGGTGCTTATTAGTTTTATCTTAATTTTAGCGATTTTGCAGGGCACATTTCATAAAACTCAATCAATATAAATATCTTTGTATAAACACGATTCAACTATTCGTTTTGGATTATTGAAAAACATTAACCAAAAAACGGTTCCCAGTCAACGTGTCTTAATATTACCAACACAACGACGACGGATTGCAAGTTACGTTCCTACGCCAATTGTCTTAGATTTATACTTTAAACTGGATTAACGGAATCGAAATTAACTATGCCTGCCAATATTGTCTCCTGTTTTCACTTTTCAGCATAATTCACATTACCATATGAATTAATTGATTGAAATCTACATCAGCAAGTACATTTTAAAAAAATATATTGAGTCACAGTAGCTTTTACGTAATGTGAATAACTGTGTTAAATTAAAAGTGGAAAATAATCTATATCACTTGTTATACTCGTATGTTTAAATATCTCCACATATATTTTCTCGTTTGTTGTTGCACTGTTAAGTTAGCTCAAATGATGACCGACGTTTTGAAGATATTGCAACCATCTTCTTTAGGGTGATGTCAAAAAATACATTACCGAATATTCGAACAACTCAACTCGGCTACAACTTCAAAAAACATTTTAAACTGATCGGGAAAGGTGATTTAAAAAAAATAAGTATTATTTATATGTTTTTGTTATATACAGTACAATCTGGCGGGTTTATTGCTATGTATCAATCTCTAACATCCAACCATAAAAATGTTAAAGGAGCATTAGATGAAAAGCAGACAGGAACCCCTTTTGAGAAAAAATGTATTAAATTAGTTTGCGCTTTGCACGACGATTTAGAATTATCAGCTTTTCTCTAGGTACTGTTGAGAAATATTGTTATAGATAAGAGCAAGCATTCGCTTATTCTCCCTTTGGTCTCGGTTCTGTGCCGCAATGGGCAGTGGGCAGCCACTGGTGGAGGTGATTATTCTAGATTACACATATTAGACTGTCCACCGGTCTCATTTACCACTAAGTCGTGACTTGATTCTTGAACACTTGTAACAGCCGGTGGCATACGAGTTCAAGATCCGGTAATGCTGTTTTTTTTCTATTATGTTCTCAAATATAAATTGTCAAATCTCAATGTCCACTACGATCAGCGGGTGACTTGTTTTTTGCTTGCGTATTGATAAAGAAACCAAAGTTATAGAGGCATTCGTAATGCGTGTTGCGGAAATTTTTCGAAAATCTTGATGATAATTATTAAATCTATCTATATTTATTTATGCAAACTTATAATAAAAATTACAGTTTATTGTATGTACTCGTATACAGCGCCGTTTAGTGAGCAGACTATCCTCAAGGGCGCTCTAACTCGGAAATTGAACACATTCTTATGACATATTAAATATATTACAAAAAATAAAATAAGTTGAATGTAAGGCGATGACTTAGTTCACTATATTGGGTACTTCTCCGCATCTGCATATGTTTAGAAAACATATTTTGCTAGAAAACCGGATACCAATGGAAGACTAACTATGTAGAAACCTTTGTAGATTTTCCGATATATAATAGTAACACATAAGACTTTAGGTGGAGTAGAGTGTATATACGAGTATATGTAGTATTCATATATAATATAAAATTTTGATAAACCCTCCATAAAAGTGCTTTCTAAAGCTGCACAAGCCACCCATATCTCGAACACTGGAGGCAGATAATTTCATGCCAGGGGAACAGTAACGACAATAACATAAATAAAATATATTTATGTCAAATTTTAATAGTAAGCTAGAGAGAATTTATCTTTAAATGAATTAAATATATTTTTACCCAATAACTGAGGAAATGAAGCAGTGGACGGGAAAATTCAACGCCCGATCCGATATATGGAGGTATCACTGTGAGTAAAGAAAAATTCTTATTGTAGATATATTTTTAATAAACGCTTCGACTAATGTGACTTCAAAAGCGTTATAAAAAATTTTACAGCTACCAAACACTAAATTATGAATAAATACAATTGAAATAATAGTCTAAATATATTAATCCAGCCTGGAACTAGCTTGTATGCTATAATAAAGGGTACCCTCGTTTCCCATAGTCTTGAATAGTATAATACCCGGTTGATCATCCTTAAACCGCCATTAATTCCGAAATTAATTTCGTTCAAGAATAATATCTTAGTGGAATTTAAAGTGAGCTTTTTTAAATCTTTTTTTATATTCTACAGAAGTGTGAGGCTTATTAATATCCTAACCATGTTAGAAAAGGCTGTGGGTGCTAAAATCCTTAATTATGAGTGAAATTAACCTGAACTGAACTTATATTATAAGTATATTATAGGTTTATATTAATTATTGGGTATGTTTAAATCAGTGCTGAGTTGCCTTATTTTCATTTATAAAATATTGATCCGAAGGTAGCAAGTTTGGTTCTCGCTGGAACCCAGATTAAAAAGGGGGATTTAGACTGATTTTTCACTCAAGGCTTCATAAACATCTTTCTGGTTGGTTGGAGGAGATTGCCACACGGCAATACTCCCACAAGGTAGTACTTTATATAAAGAATGTGTACGCTTGGGCACTGTTATAGTTGCCAGGAGTTATTTGTTTTATAATAGTGGGTTCGACTTCCGAATTAGAGCGCTGTTGAGGAAAGTTTGCTCTTGAAGCGGCGCTTTATAAAATTGCCCTTTGAATTGAAAATCGAATTAAATCTAGGGTTGCAGCTAACAAGTATTTGAGGTATTCGCTCAACGACGTACCAATTTTATGTACGTGCTGACTCCATTAGGGAAATTTGCATTATTTTTATCAGCCGACTCACAATTGGGTTTCTTATTGAAAATATGTGAGTGTAATATTCTAAAATTTATGATTCAAGTTTCTAGATCGTTGTGAAATAGGACTGTTATGAGATATCTCTACAGCACATTTGTTTGCAGTAAATTAGAGCGTGTTCCTTCTCTTAGTCCCTTCAAACAATCGACCGTAGCCTAGGAATGATCTTCCACAATAGATCGTCCCTACTGAGTACGAAGCGTTTAGTCTGATAGTCACACGCTTGGCGAATTCCATAGCAGTTTTCCGTTCCGTATAAGCACTCGACTAAAATTCACTATTTAAAGATATTGTATACTATGCAGTCAGATGTTGGACCCATAAAACTTATCTATCATTTGGTAAAAGGATGCTGATTGTCGGTCAAAGGGGGACGCTGGTGACTATCACCAAGGCTCATAGAACATGCTCGGTGGAGGCTCTCTCGATATTAATGAGGCTCGCTCGGTTGGATCTGGAGGTTCATTCTTCATTTGTCTAATATTCCTTTTTTTCTTTTCTTCAAAAACATTATAATGCTTTACAAACATATTTATCTACTTTTCCAAAAGTTTACTTCCTAAAAAAATAAAAAAACGTAAAAAAAATAAGATAATATGATATATTCTTTGGGATTTGTTACGTGAATCAATCAATTTGAAATATGTAATTTTATTCGAAGGCTTACAATAGTTAAATGCATAGTAGTTTCATTATTATTTGTTAGATAAAAAAATGTACCACTAATAAAGTTACAACGTCGTGACTCAATTCAAAATGTGTTTAGCTACTGTCTGTTTGGGGTTTGAACCTCGAAGTAATTTACTGTATGTTTTTTTTTCAATGATTATTTATGTATATTAAATAAAAGTTATTCGTGAAATGAACCACATACCAAAATTGATTAAGCTTTTCAATGGAGGTGTTGAGTTAGTTAGTCATTAAAAATAAATTAATTTGGTTTTTGTCTTATTAAAGCAAATATTTGCTTCACGTAATATATTAAAATTTTATTTTTAAATCAACAATGAAACATAAATAGAGTAACATGAAGTTAAGTTAAGTTAAGGTACATCAAGAAAAATGAGGAATGTGATATGTAGAGATATTTTAACATTTTTTCAACATAGAGATCACCTAGATGTCCTAGATCATCACCTAGAAGAATCAAAAGATGTGTGCCAGCAAGGAATAACGTGGATCTCTGCACTCTTTGTAAACCCTCATAGGGATAAAGCGTAACGGGGATTATGATGTTGTAATTTTTTTTATTTTTATATTTGGTTAGTGTTCAAACTTTCTGTATACATGGAACAGTTTTTTTTTCTTTACAATCAATGGCGATCCAGTATTTTTTGTGGAATTTAATAAAAATAATTTTTAAATTAAGATAATGGAGTTTAAATATATTTTGTTTTAAATTTACTGAATTAGAAAGGACAGGGTTTTAATTTCAAATACACAATTATTATTATTTATATTATAATTTTGTATTGACACGGCCCAGTAATAAATTGTTCGAATACTAACAAAATCAATTAAAGGCAGTGCTTCTCAAACTGTCTTGGGATTACAGTTTGAGGAGCACTGCCTTAGATTTAAAAAAATACATATATTTGATTATAGATGTTCGTATACCCTCGAGTGGCCAAGGTACAAAACTGACTAAGGTACGCGTAGTTGCCCTTCCCTTTTAAAATACAGTAGTGAGGTCAAAAACGGATGGTTGACATGATTAGTTTTTAGTCACTGAATCATTCTCGGAAATGTTTCTTTCTGACCTCTGTGCGAAAACTTTATTGACGCCAGGCGTCAAAATAGTTGTAAAATGCCAATTTGCTTTACAATCGGTTATTGTTATCCATAGCAGTAAATAAGTTAAGTGGATCAGAGTCAAAAAGTAAATAATTCGAGACTACTTTCTTTGATACTGAAAAATAATCGTGAAGTTCCGCTACAAGACCTTATAAGTTTTTAAAAGGTATTTTAAAAACAGTTCTTTCTCCATTTCAGGGTTTATAAATATTTCTGAGAGTGACGCATAGTAAGTCAGTTATGCATTTTTCATCCGCATATTCGTTGCCGAGTGTGGTTAGGTGCAACATTTTCTTTCGCCCTTGTTTATCGAGCCTTGTAACTAAGAACCACTTAAGTACGCACGTTGTCATATGCAGTGTAAATACTTGTTCTTTAATCTGGTGGTTGCGGGTTTGATTCCTGATGGAGCCTAGATTTTAAAAAAAGGTTTAAAACAAGGTCATACCGTGTGCGAGTAGTGACATTCTTAACAACTTAGTGAATACGACACCTAAAATAATCTTAGTTCACGAGGGCATAAATAATTGTGCGATACATTAAACCAAAGCTGTGTTTTCTGTAGTCATGTATGCAGAAATATATTTAATCTAATTGTTATTATATATAATAAATTACTTTTACTTTCTTATCCTTGTTTTTTTAATCTGAGAGAGAAACGTTTCTACTTGTGAGATCGCTGTTACAGATATTTCGTACGCAATGCGCGAGTACTGCATATAACTGGAAATAGAAATAAATAAATCTGAGATATAGTTAGTTGCAATAATTGCAGAAACGGCCGGTTAAGTTATTACCAGAGTAGCGGCGCATCGCATAAAACAATTGCAACCATAACAATAAACTATTGAAGGACAAATAGTATTACCTGGGCAGAGGTAATATTGCCTGGGCAGAAGTAATATTGCGGGAATAAAGATGAAATAATATTATATTTATCGTGAGCAACCGTGAATTTTACTATTATGTTTGATTTTCATATTCTATTGTGTTAATTGTTATTTTAATGTGTTAAGTAGGAGGGAAAAGAGCGTGTTAGGTGGTAAAGACAAGTTAAACGGATGAGTAACGAAAGACTGACTACAACACATTCACATCACATTATAAACCAAAATATGCTAATAATTAGTTATAAGTCGACTATTCATTAGACACAGGTAAATGTTACCTTCGGTATTACGGCCGACGTCTAGACGACTTAGGACGATACATTTATTGAGCTATTTAAACACACTGTTTAAAGACCTATACCTCTGGTTAGCAGTTAAAGGTTGTCAATCTTATACCTCTGGTTAGCACATAATATATTCATTTCACGAACAATTTGATTTGATTGATTATTTTAGGAGCTTTTACAGATATTTAAGAATGAATTAGTCAATGCTGGTGTATTCTATTTAATGTAATAAATCTTAATTTTTAAATACTTATCAATAATTTAATTTATTTAACAAGCTTTTATTTGTTTTATAAAAAAACAGTTTAAATAGTGTTATAATTAAAATAAATTTAAAAAAGTTTACTTCCAAAGCATGTTTTTTCATATATACCATATTTACATAAGTGAAGTAAGAACTACACTTATTATTTAATGATTTTTTTAATCATTTTCTTTAGAAAACATAATTGGAAAAGACATTTTCAATTATAGCAAAATTATTAAAATACAAATCAACGAACATACAAATTCGAAATACGATAAAATTAACTATTCTAGTTAAGCTCTGGTACTACAAAAGAAACGTCAGAAAAATAATGGTTTAAAATATGCAGACATACGTAGATAATAATATAAGATAATGTTTTTCCAAACGCATCTCTTCCTGATAATAAGTCTCATATTTTTTCTCTCAATTCATCATTGATTTATTCCCCAATTTAAAAAAAATCGATGAAAATTCTTTAAACTCCTAATTAGCTTATATGGTACATACGTTATCGTCTAATATTTTACTTCACTTTCTTCTATTTTGTCATTGGTATACTTGTAAATCATTCGTATATAGGATGGATTGCCTTATTAAATTTGAAAAAAAATGTTGATTAACTTGCTTAATGTATTTTAGAGAATCATTCTAATCAATTTCTTATCGATGAATCAAACAGCGCTATATAATTCTGTTAGTAAAATCATTAATAATTCTTGTGTCTACTCCCCATTTACATCGAAGCTCCATCTGAACAAAACCCTAACTAATTATTTCATAAATAGTCTTTCTTCATTCCAAAAGAGCAAATACTTTCGTATAAACACCAAATCGATTCCATCTTAATATTGAGTACTTCTATGATATTTGGATCACATCCAACGGACAACAAATATAAGGGGACTAGTATAAATCTTATGTAGTTTCTTTTCAGTGTTCTTTTAATTTTGAGAAAGTTGTGCCACTCTGAAATAGAGTAAGGAATAGAAATATAATTTGATAATGAATAAACTCTAGTATTATATCAGCTTGGTTACCAAATCAAAGAGTGCCTGAAACAGTAATTTTATCAATATAATATTGTACGTTAATGATACGCTATGTTTTATTTAAAAATCTAAGACGTAATAAATGTTAGTTTGTATTGTGACTAAAATATTATACAAAAAAATGAGGGTCACATGTCTAGCCAGTTGAACTTTCGTGTATTTGTTAGTAATTCTAAAAATCTGAATAAGTTCTGGTGTATTTATACAAAGAAGATGACACTATGAAGGAGACCTGCACATTTGAATTTTTGCAAAGTTACCAGGGATTCAAAAACAAACTTAACATTGATTCATAATTGAAGAACTTTAATATTTTCGAAAAGTTTTTGTTTGTTAAAATTAATATTGTAATACTGTGCAATACTTTATAATTTAAACGGCTATTTACTCAAATGTGAGTGTCTCCAACTACTGGTGAACTTCATAAAGCCAGATTAATATCTCAACATATTTCCGAGACATGCAAACGAATAAATATATTCTAGATTAATAACTAAAATAATAATTTTAAATATTAAAACTAATTGTGGAAATAAACAGATTTGATTGATAAAAAAAGACAATTGCAGGATTTTGTTAGTGTTAACATATATATTTTTAAAAATATTAAATATTTAGTACAATAATTTCTAATAAATATAATTTTTTTAATGAGTAATTAAATAAATTCTTATTTTTATTGGGATGGGGGAGAGAGATAAACATAACTTACAAATCACGCGTAAAAAATTGATTTGTGAAAAGTCTTACAAGTCCAAATAAAAAAAAAATCATGACTATTTTACTTATGAAACTTGTCACAAATATTTACACAATTTTTGCCAATGCTTATATTGGAAAAATGTAGTCTTAGAAAATGATTTTCTATATATCTCTGAATGAAAAATATAATTTTTAAACAATTAGCAAAACGTTAGAAGTTTGTTAAATTTTCATATTTTTATGATATATACGAGTAACTGTATACTTTAAAAACAAACTAGAATTTCTATTTCAACATAAAAAATAAACACTTCAAAACATAAATTGACTATATTATCAGTAAGAAAAGTAACATTTTAACTATAAAAAAACAAAACTTTTTGATTTGAGAAATATTTAATCAACGATCAAGTTTATTTTGGTTATTAATTTTTTTACTTTAACTTGAGACATGCAATATTTTCTTTGTTTTTTTTTCTGAGAAAAGATTCATTACTCTTCAGTTATATTATATTATATTAGGATCTAACGAAAATTGTGGCTCATTAAGAATCAATTGAATATAAGTGATATATTTATTAAGCATTTTTGCTTTCACAATAAATTCAATGCACTCATCCTAAAGCGGAATGTGTCATTCGCATACGTACCGGAAAATCTAAAAAGTTTTATTTGTATTTCGTCTTCAACTCATACATATACGAGTATATTTTCCGATATTTTAAATGTATCAATGACAGTGGGTTTGAATCCTTGATTCAAATCTTGAGTGCTCTTGAGTAGAATCTGCAGTCTAAACCGCGCTATATAAATTATTATTTTATTATTATTTGTATTCGTCTTATATTGACAAGTTTTCTAAGGTATTCTTACCAAATATGTTTTTCTAAACATATGCTGATATGGAGACGTACCAATCTAAGGGCCGCAACCGTTACTTTCCTATTTATATTTTTTGTAATATTTTTAATCCACCAATAGTACGTTCGAATCTTGAGTTAGAGCGCCCTTTAGGATATTATATTCTCTGAACGTCCTTATATTGTCCATTTATTACTATCCATTATATTGAAAATGTTTTTCATTTGTTGAGTTACAGTAACCAGAGAATATGGGGTTTGTGATTTTCGTAGAAACATTAATAGTCTACGATGATAAAACTGTAACCTAGGATTTCTAATCCGTATTTATCATATTGATAATTGATAAAATGCGCTGTGTTTTGATTTTGATTTTTAGCTAATTTTAATTTGAGATTTTCGTTTAAATAAGTTTTTTGTATTTTTTTGCTAAACTCGCACAAGATAGTTATATACTATAATATACACACATAAGAAAAAAAACATTCCAACGTGAAACATATTATTGCTAATAAAGTTTAGGATCTAACAATCTAGGCAATTACCCGTGTCTTGTTGGATATCCTTACATCAATATTTTTATTTCATCGTATTGCTTAGTCTACCTCGTAACTGTGACATTTAATGACAATGTGTTGTTTTATAGAAGATAAATATATATTTTTCCTCTTTTAAAATGTTTATGTTTACTGTTGAATCAAACGAATGCTAGTTTTTTGCTTTCATTAATTTATGAGGATCACTTTTAGGTAACAAATTTTGCCTTTCAACAAATAAAAAAAAAGATTATTTTCACTATTAGTAGTGGTTCTCATTTACCTTTAATTTGAACTACATTCTCTGAAATTAATTATTTCCCAAAAGATAGTAACTAAACAATAGTTGGGGTAAATGAGTGCTTCCTTGTTGTCCTGTACCTAGTGTTGGATGCGGAAATATTGGTTACTGTGGAGATTGATGGTGGAGCATCCTGCATTTATTGGATGGTCGTTGATCGTCTAGCCGAAAAAAGTCTTATGCATTTGATTTTAAATTCAAATGTAGCATCCCGACCGTCTTCTGCATCTAGTTATGAAGCTAGACACATTGATTTTTACACTTGCATCAATCTTTATAATGTCAGCATCTATTTTCATGATCTTTAGTATTGCTTAATATTGACTCGTGTTGAATACATTACACCTAAATCTTGAACAAATAATTAAAGTTTTTTTGTGTTCATATTAAAATTCAAATAATTGGTATTTTTAACTTATATAGAATAATAAAATATTAAAATTTTAATATGAATAAAACTCTCTGATTTGCCAAGAGTTGAGTGTTTATTTTGATGAAAAGGCAAAAGTATGTTTAAACGATCTTTATAAGTTTTACGTATCCATATTAGCTAAGTTGATTTTTCATTAAAATTTAATTAGTAAAAAAATATAGAAATATCATTAACTCAAAATTTCTTCGTTCATCACTAGTTTTTTTGAGATTTGTTCAGTTAAATAAAAAAAATTATTTGAAACTTCAAAATATTTTTATTATAAATATCATATTTTCGTTATATTAGTATAACACTTTCATTGTTTACAGTTCAACTTGATGAGTTTATTGCCATGTTGATGGGTTTCTTCCAACCAGTCAGGATGTTAAAGAGGCCAAGGTCAAAATCAGAGAGAACTTTTTTCAAAAAAATAATCGGTAACAATGGGAATTGAATCCCGCAACCCCCAGGCGGACAGGGAGGCGATATATCAATTGGCCATGGAGATTGTCAATCATTTCGGTGTATATAGTAAAACCAGGGTGAATTATTTTCATATGGGAATTCAATCAAATCGACTTGAACTATGTTAGAAATATTGTATGTATGATACGTGATGATGGAACTATTGTATGTTTGAAATACTGTGTGTATGATACGTTTTGATGGAACTATGTTTGAAATACTGTATGCATGATATGTGATGATGGAACTATGTTTGAAATACTGTATGTGATATGTGATGATGAAACTATGTTTGAAATACTGTATGCATGATATGTGATGATAGAATTATGTTTGAAATACTGTATGCATGATATGTGATGATGGAACTATGTTTGAAATACTGTATGTGATATGTGATGATGAAACTATGTTTGAAATACTGTATGCATGATATGTGATGATGGAACTATGTTTGAAATACTGTATGTATGATATGTGATGATGGAAAAAATCGGCGGAAAAATTAAGAAGAAACATTGATTGAACCATGTCTATTTTACGAGTTGAATACTTATACGAGGGTCGTCCAGAAATTAAGGTTACAAAGGCTCCTGAGGCCGGGGGGGATTTTTTTTGTTTTAAAATTGGTGCACCTGACGTGTAGGGGAGATCCTAACGGTCAGTTTGTTTGGTCCCGCGTGTTTGTCGGCCATTTTGTTCAGTCACAGTAAATTCTTCCGATGGAGAGCTCCCGCCAACTCTCATCCGTGCGAGACCCGCGCGGTCATCAGTTTTTTGACTTTGCAGAACAATACCGCCACGAATATCCATCGGAAGCTCGTGGAAGTTTATGGTAGTGATGTGATGAGTCGACAACATGTCACGAAGTGGATTTAGTTGTTCAGAGAAGGCCGTACTGATACTTACGACGAGGCAAGGCTGTGATTTCTGACGATTTTTTTCAAAAAATTGAAGAACAAATGCGAAATGACCACCGTGTGACGCTTAACGACCTTTACGAAGAATTTCCTGACATTTCTCGAAGTCTCCTTGGTAATATTGGGTCGGAAAAACTTGGTTACAAGAAGTTGTGTGCGAGGTGGGTGCTCAGAATGCTCACACCGGAGCACCGTCAAAATCGGGTGACCGCCGCGCGTGAATTTTTGGATCGTTTTGCACAAGAGAGAGAAGCTTTTATGGACTTTATCGTGACGGGGAATGAGACGTGGGTGTGTCACTACACCCAAATAATTTTTCAACGATCAGGAGGTCGAGGAAGCTGTGAAGAAGTGGCTGAAAGAGCTGGCGGCGGAGGTCTATGACACTGGCATACAAAAGCTGATGCCCCGACTACAGAAATGTCTCGATCTCAACGTCGGTTACGTTGAAAAATAGTTTAATATATTTGTAAAGTATCCTGTGAATTTCAATTAAATACAAGTATTTTTCGATCCTACATAAATGTTGTAACTTTACTTTTTGGATGACTCTCGTACATATCATGTAAAATAAAATTTACGAGCTAAATAGGTATAGATATCATGTAAAATAAAATTTATGAGCTGAATACGTATACATATCATGTAAAATAAAAATAGTTTGGCGAATGTTATATTTACCTTTGATATATTATATAAACATACACATATCCACACATTTTGTGATACAATTTGTTTTGTGTGTTTGATACCACGGAAAATTCTTGAATTCTCTTATGTAATGACAATACCTTGAATTCTCTTCTTTAACTTTATATATTACGTACCAAGCTTAAATATGAGTTTTTTTTTACAAAGTATAGCTACATATGAGGCAATTCGATAATAAAAATGTATAAATCATCATTCTCTCGATTGTCTCGATCCATTAAAATACGCAAATTGTATTTTTTCCATCTCATATCCGCTGTCTATGTGCCTATTCTTATCCTACCGTTATTACAACGTTCTTCATGTAAAATGGTGCATAGTTGTCCACGTCCTATTTTCACGTTAATAAGTCATTGTAGATTATATAGTTATGAAATATTGTGACATAATGCGAAGAACATAGTTTTAAGCTTTCGAAATGCAGTTAAACTAACTATTCGTACCTTGCTTTTTATAAAATATTTTTGGCTTACTTTTTTGTTATATATATATACAATATATATATATATATATATATATATATATATATATATATATATATATATATATATATATATATATATGTATATATATATATATATATTTATATATATTTATATTTATATATATATATATATATATATATATATATATATATATATATATATATATATATATATATATATATATATATATATATATATATATATATATATATATATATATATATATATATATATATATATATATATATATATATATATATATATATATATATATATATATATATATATATATATATATATATATATATATATATATATATATATATATATATATATATATATATATATATATATATATATATATATATATATATATATATATATATATATATATATATATATATATATATATATATATATATATATATAAATATAAATATATAATAAGTCATTGTAGATTATATAGTTGTGAAATATTGTGACATAATGCGGAGAACATAGTTTTAAGCTTTTGAAATGCAGTTAAACTAACTATTCGTACCTTGCTTTTTATAAAATATTTTTGGCTTACTTTTTTGTTATATATATATACAATATATATATATATATATATATATATATATATATATATATATATATATATATATATATATATATATATATATATATATATATACATACCATTATGTCATTTTCTTGCTGTTGTTGGTAAGGAGAACAGAACACACGACTTTCCTATTTCGACACACACATTTCGCCTCTTCCACATCTATTAACATTCTCATACAGCTAATACGGTTTCTCTTACTTCTTACTTTTCCTTCTTTTAATATATTATTTTTTTGATGTCTTCCTTTGCTACGCCTTCCACTCACATTTGCACTGCGTAAATGTGTTGTTAGTATTTCTTCATTAAATAATTTATTTAACCAAACCATCTCGCAATCATCTTCTTCATCTTACTCAACACATCAGCCTTAAGTCCAATTCATTCCTAATAATTTCATTCCGTGTTGTGCCACACATTGTCACCCCACGTATTCTCCGAAGTGGACGCATTTATTCGGTTTCTTTCAGTATTTAATTTCTTACCAGGCCATGTAACTTATAACTCCCATTTTTTTCCTTCATTTTATACCCATTTCTTATTTTAAGTAATGAAGGTCTAATCAATTCTTATTTACATGCAAGAATACTAAGAAGGATTCTTCTCATACTGCTAGATAATGCCAAGAACATGTACACTCCGTCACTCAACTGGTTCAATATATCTAAACCGCGTAGCACGGAGTGTATGGACATGATTTTTTTAATAGAATAAAGGAAGATTTCTTGTACCGTAGAAATGATCTATTAAATTTCGTTATTAGAGTCATTATGATATTAATCTGGAAGATTTTGCTCTCTAGATCAATTTAAAAATATTGGGTTATCTTTTTTGGTCAAATTCAAACACATTTTTTTATGTTTAGATGAAATTTTAGTTTAGACGGTGGTTTTCGATATTTTCAGTATCTTAGTAATCTCTCGTGTCCGTAAAACTATGGTTATTCTCGATCAATGCCTTAATTTGGCCATCATCAGTGGTAATTGGCCTTTCAGAGCGGATACTATCTTCGAGTGTCGTATAAACATTACGGATTATTTTTAATCAAATTTGAAACACACGATCGTTTACTGCATCGTCGCTGTGTAGTGTACGTATATTTTTATTGTTTCATTTTCAAAATGATGCCAAACAAACTACTCAAGCAATTTGGATGAACAACGGCCGAAGATGGATTAAGAAAGCAAATAAATTTTTATTTTTAGAACATCTGTCCGAGCATTTCAAATTTTACTGTCAATTTTTAATTACTCGTATAATATTGGACATAATTTATTTTTGTATTTATTTAGAGTTTACCTTTTTACATGTACTCGTATGTATATATTGCCTTAACAGTTGTACTTTGAAAATGAAATCATTTTAATTATTGTTGTTTACTTTCAGTGTTCTTAATCAACGTATTACCGAACGAGAAAAAAATATAAAATTGAATGTAATGACACCAAAACAAGTTTTTTTAAATTAAAAAATCAGAAAGCTTTATATGATAACAAACTTTTTTTATTTTTAAAGACATGATGATGTGATCAGGTACGGAAACTGACTGGGGGAATCCTGTACTGCCATGCAAACGTTAATTTACATAAGTCATAGAGACGCGTCATCGCAACCTGCACCATCAACATAGTAAAGCTTTATATGGGTATAAAAAATCCGCGAGTGTCCTAAAAGTCAACTAGGGATTTAAAAATCTCATAACATGTCAGCTTTTCAAAAAAAAATTTTTGTCATGTTAACATAGAGATATTTTTTTATTATTTATAAATGTATGTTATACACAATAAAAATTCAAACACTCCATGAGTAATTTCCAACAGTGTTGATGGCATCAACACTGTTGGAAATTACTCATGGAGTGTTTGAATTTTTATTGTGTATAACATACATTTATAAATAATAAAAAAATATCGAAATTATAAGATTTTTAAATCCCTAGTGACTTTTGGGACTTTCTGTATATATAAATAAAATAACACATATAATCCAACCGGAGAAATATTAGTTATTTGTTTGTAACGCTTATTGAACATAGAAATGAATACCAATTGAGCTATTATAGGAAAAAAACTTAATGAAATCTTGCAAAAAATAATGAGATCTAATTAAGCACCGTATATCTTGCTGCGTGAGCCGGATGATATACGTTTGTCCACAAATATATGGAAATCTTTTGTCTCCCGTCTGTCTGTCAAGTTGCTTTGATTACAGGCATCGCGTTATGAAAAGGGGATCCACATATATGGATATATATTTCTAGTTTTTTTGTAATTTTACTTTAAATTTTTATTTATAAACTCAGATATACGTGCATTTATAGAAATAAATTTGAAAATTACATATATTTATAAGCGTAAGACATGTTTAAGTATTATAATTCTACATAAAGTCTTTAATCAGTAAATCATAAAACAGGAAATCTAGTTGTTCAGTCATGAATCATTGCTCAAATATTATAAAAATGCATCAAAAGGCAGAAAATGAGAAAATATTATGGATTTATGGAATTTTTTTGCTTTAATTGAGAAGTTTGATCAATAAGCGAATAATTAATGGTATAAACGGATGATTTATTAAGAAAAAACAAAATAGAGAATATAAATTAAAAACTTTTCTCAATAAATACAACAATGGACCGCTAATTTAATTTATTTTATTCTGTTGTATAATGAACGCATTATGAGTAAGGATTTTTAATTTATTACAAATCTTGAAGTAAATAAAAAAAGATTTAATTGTTTTAAATAATTCTAACTTTTAAATCACGCATTGGAGATATACTCCTTTAAAACGGGATGAAAAAGTGCTCAGTAATTTAAAGAGAAAGATTCTTCGCAGAATATATGGTCCTATACATTATATTATTATTTATAGTTAAATCATTAACATTGTGGAGGTTTAAAGACATTGTAATTTGTTTTATTCAACACTGTTTATTCCACTCTACCATATATAACGGTGTAACCCTACCGATTACAAGGTTTTAACATCATCATCACGGGAGCACAAACAAGTCTTTTTTGCGCTCCCCTGATGATGAGGTGAAAACCTTGAAACCGGTAGGGTTATACCGTTACAAAAAGTGAAATAAACAGTGTTTAATAAAACAAATTACAATGTCCAATAAATTGGTTCGTGCAGACAGAAGTATAACGAAAAGCTCTACATTCTGTATGGCAAAGTTAGTATAGCAAAAGTTATAAAAGCTGCTAGACTACTACAAGACATTGCCCCATCAAGGAAGGTTTTGTTAAGTGATCCGATGGGGTATAGGAGAGTGTAACAAAATCTGAGGCGTCCGGTTGATGTGTCTGGGAACTGCCTCACTCTGGATATAACCAACTGGACGAGGAATGTTTTCGAGAGAAATAGGTGGCAGAAAATCCTGCCGAGAGTCAAAACCAATCCTGAATTGAAGAAGTGATGAGGATTTTTTAAATGCTACTTTGATATTTCTTTTGCAAATTTAAAAAAAATGCTCAACAAAATATATTGGTTTGAACACTAAATACTACTTATTATGTTTTCATTTCACGATATATTAATTTTATCTGTTTTAGTTGAATGATAAAATAATGTATTAAGTTTACTATTAAGTCTGCTTTCTTCAACCATGACTATGAGACTCTTATTAAATTATCCTCCGTTAAAAAGTTCATTTTTATATTTATTTATTATTTAATGAAATTTTTGCAATCGAATGATGCTATTTTTTTTAGTGAAAAGGTCGTGTACCTACAGGGTACCATAAAATGGGAAATATCCTTTCCTTCCACACACAGATGAAATCTACCTGATTCTTGCGGCCAGTGCCGGGGGATTTTTTTTATTATTCAAAATATGTTGAACATCATTTCAGTGAACGTTATCTGGATCTTAAAAGTTAAATATTACCTTGAAAGGAAATATTCGAATGTGTTTCCATATTATCAATAGGTAAGCAGATAGACGGGACAATCCGTCTGAAGGAATGACACACTGTCCAATATAGGTTTGGAAAACAGAGTCCTTAGCATCAAGATACAGACGTATCCTTGTGCGATAAGGTGCCTTTATGAATAATTCATTCTCTAGCAAACGGTTAGATTCAAAACGATTTTGGTAAAAAATGAGCATCATTAGAAACGGTTCTGTGTAAACATTAGACCTAGACCTTGGTGGGATAATATCGAAAACGATGTGTGAAGTTGACGCTCCAACAGGTAAATTTCACTTGCAGATTAATCGAGACAAGTTAAACTTGATTCTGTATATCAAGAGATTTGCAGACATAACATCCCGAAACGATAAACAAATATCAGATACATACTCGTACAAATATGATAATAGTTTTTTTTTCATATAAAATATTTTTAGATTATATGTCAAGGTAGGTTCCGAAGGTTTTGCATTATCGTCAATATACTTTCGTTTTACATGATACCAATAGAACAATGTTTAAGAGGCCTGAAGTGAAAACCAGACTGGAACCACTTTTAAAATAAACTGATTTCGAACGAGAATCGAATTCGTAATGTCTTACCAATTAGGTTGTAGGTAATTATTATGTTTGAAACAAAAACTTATGTACTTATCAGACTTTCAAAGAGTATAACATTTCATATATTTTTTTATAATATTCGAAAGGAGTAACATACCATATATCATACAAAAATTATAAGAAGGGGGTATGTAAAGGAGGAGAACGAAGCAAGTCTTAATAAGGAAGTGTGGCGTTTTGTTTCCTCTGCTTGTGTGAAGAGGAAAATTGTGTATTTCCAAATGTGTATTCATAAGTGTAATATTCGAACAATTAAATAATTTTATTTGATATTGTGAACATATAAAGTACTATAATTTAGTTTTTTCGCTGGTTAATGAAGAAAAACTAGGAAAAAATGAATATCGGTCTGAAATTACCTGTTAGATCTTTATTACACATATAATTGACTGAGACAAGAGGAGACGGTTGATAAATACATATATTATAGATCATCTGAGTATTTGAAAAAAAAAAGTGATCTCAGTGGCTTCGGCACTTGTGAAAGTGCGTTTCTGATATCTAGTGTAAAGGTAATTACAGTTCAGTTTGATCCTACTACCACCCACGCCGTTATGGGGGATAAAGTATGTCGCTATCTAGCGAGATCTAGAGTAAAAAATCAAAATATTCATTTTTCATGAGCGCGACGTCACTTATTGACGAAAAAGAAACTGCCCAAAAGGAATCTCGCTTCAGCGGCAACACACCTGAGTGTGATGAACTTAAGGTCCGACGTTACGGGAGGAAGGAAATGGCTTGCAGTGCAGTAAATATACTTAAAAAGTAGCTTTACGGCCTGAAGTTTAAACAGCCCAGCAAGCTACCAGTACTCAAAACGAATGCTGCAAAACTATCCTTTGAAGCATTTAGACTTAAAAAGATAACTACAATGAATTAAAAATCGAAGTTAACACTATCGTGGGAAAATGCTTTAAAATATACAAGTATTTGGATGAACGGCTAAATTTAAGTAACGGCTAAATTTACCACGTGCAAAAAACCGTTAAATTAGATCTTATGAATGGTTTAATCTATAAGTTGTGAATATACACAGGGAAATATTTATTTTTTAATTATGTATAAGTTTATTTATAAGAGCACATGTCAAGTATTTGTGCAAATAATATAAAAAACGTTAGGAGTAATAAGAAATTTCATTCATGTCTTATCTCGTACTTTATATACATTTTGCACCTAGAATTTTATTTACTTTCAACACATTTAAAATATGGTTATAAGTTTGACTCGATATCTAAACAGTTAGAATTCTACTTTTAAATGTTTTATTGATTTCGTATTTCGCAAGGTCAATACAATGTGGTGTAATAAAATGTTTTCCATATTAATTAAAACAAAAAACTTTTTAATTTTCACTTATTTTTTTCTTAAAACTATTTTTATAACTTAATAATAATAATTTTGATGACCTTCGTAGCTTAGTTGTTAAGATACCCATCCTCTGACCAGGGGGTTGCGGGTATGGTTCCCGTTGGAACCTAGAGCTTTTTTAAAAATGAGTTTCAATCACCTCTCCACTTCAGATAGCTCTAATGTTTTTCTGGTTAGTTAGAAGAGATTGACAAATGGCAATTAGTCGTGTATACATTAAATTTAAATACAGTACAGTAATGAAAATTGTTTTTATTTTCGTTTAATTTTAGATATTTTTTTATTGTCTCTCAAAGGTTTCGGCTTTAATTTTGTGTCCTCAATATAAGAATATTTACTGAATATTTGAACAAATCACTTAATATTTCCCGAGTTTTAGCGTTAACACTATAGATATTCATATTTATATAAAGATAATTAAACATTGAAACACCGTTTTATCCACTTGAAAATATATTCGTATATTTAACTCAACTAGTTTCACGCCATATGCGACTCATCCTTAGGGGTAGGTACTCTGAACAGTTAGCTCGGAGTACACCTGAAAATGAGTCCATTGAACGTGAAACTAATTGGGTTAAATATATAATTTCAAGTGGATTAAATAGTGTTTCAAAGTTTAATTATATTTGAATAAGTTACTTTGTTATTCCACATTTATATACGAGTATATCCTCACTACACGTGTTTCTTCACCATTCCACCTGAAGAGTCTTTGGATAAGTGGTAGCAATTCTTTTTTTTTACGGTTTAAATTGAGGGCTATGAGGATACCTATACTGCACTTACAAACAAAAACGCAGCTAACTAACGCAGCTAAAAAATCAGAAATTTACCTAAGTATGAGGCAATACGCTATATCAAATCCTGAACCATAATCCATAAAAAAATACAGAAAACCCTTTATTTCAATACAAAAATTGACATAATGTCTTCTTTAATTTTACAAAACGCTTAGTTTTTCTAAGCAAAAAAGCAGTAAAATATGATTCATAAGCAAAAAGATAGCAGGTGCCTATGCGTTTGATGCGTTTTTGGTTATGAATCACATTTTACTGCTTTTTTGTTTATGAATCACGACATTTTAAGCAGCAATGAAAAACATGAAAGTACAGATTTCTCAAAACTTAACTTTTGCCATTACCTGCGTTTTTGCTTATGAGGGCAGTATATACAGCAATAAATGAAAATAGATTGGATCTCCACAAACAATACTCGTATTTATACAGTGTTTAGTTTTACTACGAAAAAATACTTAGCGAGTCCAGAAATATTTTTAACGTACTTAAATTTAAATATCAATTAATTAGAAGAATCATATATTCATTTATAGGAAGAAAAGTTGTGCAGAAGACGGCCAGTTTGGTGGTCATTGAATATATTGTCGGGTTTCAGATACAAATTATTAATTAACATTTAATGTTTCTGAGATATTTCAATTTACACGTTGAAATTCCTCCAGCACTTGTTTTTCGCGTATCGGAAATGTTGGTTTTAGAGTTCAGAATTACTTATACAATAAAGGAAAAGTCTAAGAAGATACTATCGTGAGAATGTGCAGTAAGGTAAAACCGTTAAATTTAACACGTGTAAAAAAACGTTAAACTAGATACCACAGGTCATATGTCGCTACATTTTGTTGTGATTCCTTTCATGTTATTTAATCAGTGAATTTTGAATACTTAAGTCAATATAGGGTGTTGGATGGAGGGAAACTGAGTAAAATCCGTAAATGTTTTTTAAAAAAAAAATCATCATCGTCATCAGCTTGGTTGACTTCCGTGAGGGATATATGCCTCCCGTATCCTCCTCCACTTGTTTTTACTATGGGTGTATTGCTTCAAGCTGCTTCCAGCCACTTTTCTGACGTTATCCGACTATCTTCGAGGGTCAAAGAGGTGTTGGCAGGAGGCAAATCTCTTGGCTCCCCAATATACGTGATTGGACTGGTATAAGAAACGTTGGGGATCTTTTTCGGGCTGCCGGGGACAAAGATGCTTACTCTCAGGTGATAGTCGACGTTGGGGGGGACCTGACAAGACACTAGGAAGAAGAAGAATCCGATTATCTTGCTAAGAGTTTTTTTTCTCTATCTTTGTTCGCCACTCTAGCTCTTTCAGAGTCCACATATTATCGACCCATCTTGTAATATGCTCTATTGACCTTTGGATGGTAACCTTCTCAGCAAACTCGACGATTTTAGTGTGCTGCCTTATCCATTCTCGTTATGAGATATTAAGCGTTTTTGGTTTTCGTGACTCTCTTTGTCACCCTGAGTATATGCATTACTTCCTATGTGAACGTTACCATTTTAAGCCCATATATCAGTAATGGTAGGTAACATGAATCGAATATGCTTACCTTTAGTTATCTTTGGTACATCGGAGATTTTAGGATAAAAGATAACTTATCAAATGCAGCCCAGGTTAGTGTCATCTCTCGATTTCAACATGTTGGTTCTCCTTCTCAAATATTACAGTATGCTCAAGATAAAAGTTGAACTGAGTTTAACACTCATCTCCCCTCAATAATAATTTTAGGCTATTGCTGCTCAGAAGTTGAGTTTTACTGTAGTTATGTTGAAGCCTACACGTAGACACTGTCTACGTATTTCTGTGAATATTTTTTAAAAGTGTCATTATTGTGTATTTAAGAAACAAGTATGGCAAAAACGATGACATTTATTTTGGTAAAAAAAACAATTTTTTCAAGTTCATCTATAATTTATGCAATCAGAGAATCAAAACAAGTCTACCTGGAATATGATACGACTTGTCCGATTCAGCGTTGTTACATACAATATACTTGTATTTTATATATTATTTATAATTAAGGCATTAACATTGTGGAGGTTTAAAGACATTGTAGTTTGTACTATTAAACACTATTTATTCCACTTTTTGTAACGGTACAACAGGGGAGCACAAACAAGTTATGTTTGTGCTCCCTGATGATGAGGTGAAAGCCTTTAAACCGATAAGGTCATACCGTTACAAAAAGAGGAATAAACAGTGTTTGATAAAACAAATTACAATATACTCATACTTGTATGTATACCTGACACTCGTATTTTCCATACATATCAAAAAATTGTTTAACAGGTAAATGAGATTGGCGTATCCTTTTTTCGTATGGTACATTTCAATATATCCGAATTGGTGTTTTTGGCACATTGAAGAGCGTAGCTGGGAAATAATATTTTTTGGGCACCAGTAAGCGAATCATCGGGTTCACAACCTCTGGAGTAGGCACGGAATTCACGGTTCGTCATTGAACGTTTTGGCAACACTACCACTTGGCACGTGCGGATGTCATTAGTAGACGAACTCTAATCAAACTGGCATTTTTTTAGTACCTTCGAAATTCAAATCAAAATCATCGAAATCCCCGGGGTGGAAGAAAAGATTGTTACTTCTAGGCTACAGAGGTCGTCTTAACATTAGTAAAATATTATTAGCTTTAGTACCGACATTTCTTATATCTACTACCTTCATTACATATCTCTGTTTTATTTAAGACATTGCATTTTTTGTCTTATATTGTTAATTTTTTTTCACTTTATCTCTAACGCTCATTTAATCTAGCAATAAAACATAAAAAATAGAATCATACCAAGAGTCACGTCAATCGGTCAATTTTGACAATTACATTGAAATTTGGTAATCTGTGATCAGAATATGTAAATGACTATTTAAATATCACGATACCACATGCGTTCTGTAGTCATCTTGTTGTCCTTCCATAAGCTTGCTTTTTGTATAGGGTTTTTACAATATTCGTGTCAAATAAATTCGTAAAGTTTGTAATAATTTTATCAGTCAGTATGCTATAAACTTGAAACAGTAAATAATATTTAAATTAACAAATTTTCAGTAAGAATACATTTTTTTATTTATGAAACCAACCTTTTAAAACGATTAATTTATTCGTATGCTATCCGTATGACATTTTAGTTGATAAGACGTTTGACTTCCTGGGGGTTCGATTCTTGATGGTACCTGAAAAAAAAGTTAAAAAGGGTCTAAGTCTGTTAAATTTGGTAACAATACTCGCGCGCATTTGACGTGTGTAAGTATTGTTACGTCTTCAAGTGCGGTAGTATTTCCATAACGTGGAATGACGAACTGTGACTTCCGGGTCTACTTGAATGTTTTTAAATTGAACGTTCGATTGATGGGGCCGAAGACCGTGCTGTCTGGTGACAAGGCTCTTCAATATGTACGCATCGTCAATTCGGATTTGTTGAGGAGCTTCATACGAATAAATTGTTAAATTAATGATATTCATCAACATATCCGAATTGGCGATGCAGAAAAGTAAGTCCGTGACCTGGAGACAACATTGTTGTTAGTTCCCTCCATTTAAAATCGGGGTTAAAAACCATTGGAGTAAGCGTGGAATTCGCTAATTGTCATCGCACGTGTTAGCACTACTACCCCAGACGTGCTGAGACAACAATACTCGCAAACGTCTTTGTGCGAGTATTGTCACCAGGCGAACTATTTTACTAGACTGGGACCTTTTTTTTAAATTGTTTCTGTTATCATTGGAAATCGAACCAGAAAGCTCCGGGTAAAAGTCAAGAGTCTTATCAACAAGGCTACGGCGTACTTATGAAGTGATTTTTGGGCATCAAATAAAAATAAATAAACGTGATTATTGAGATATAACTGCAAAAAATAATGTTGTGAATAGATAACATATAAAAAATATTTAACTTAACTTGTATCGTGACGAATTTCAAGCAGTTTTGAATTAAAACGCGTAATTATAATTTTTAGCTTTGATGTTGTACTTGCGTCATATTTTTCTGTTCTGTTTTCTATAGACTAAGTTTATTTTTGTTATATGATGTATTTCGAGGTTTGTTTGTTGCAGTTTTCATTTGTACAATTGAAATTCGGGTATTTTGTGAAGGCTGCAGCCATTAAAAATTAATAAAGAAGTTAGTTTAGATACTTTATTTAAAAAAAAAACGTTTCCAGTTATCCTTGTATACTGACACTCATTTCTATGCAATATTCATTACGATATGAGAATCGGCACTGAATTTAATATGTATGAGAACATCTTCGATGACATATGATCCGATAGGAACCAGACTCTGGGTCAGAAATTAGATTTAACCATAGCATCCCGTGTTGCTAGCTGACGAACAATACAAAAAGTTAACAAAAAATAACTCCAACTTGTGGGAAACGACGTCGATTTAGGCAGATAAGACAGGAGACATTAAAGTTATTTGGTATGCAAAATATTCTAGTGAATTAATGTTTAGATTATTTTGATGTTCTCAGCGAGACAAAGTATTTTCACAGCGAGCCAATAATTTAAAGCTTTTGTTTTAGTAGTTTTTTTTTATTTAGATTGAAGAGTAGATAATAATATATTGGTATACTCGTACATATATCTTTCTAAACATGTAAAGGTGTTTTATTTATTGGAAAAAAAATTATAGAAGTTTTTTTTTAGTTTTATCATTCTTATTATTATAAAAAGTTAAATTTCATTATATTGTAACTAGACCTTTATGATCACAATCGTCATATCTATCCCTGTCTTCTACTTAACGGTTTCGGGCTGGATTCTCGATGATGTTTACTTTTCTTTTGGGTAGGGTGGACCGTGGAGGGGGAGGAGCGTTAGGGGTGTCTGTCTTTTATTGCCAAACATTGTGTAAGTCTATCTTTTACTGCGTACATTTTGATAATAAATTTTAATTCGATATAACAAAAGATGCTGAAAGACGCGAAAACAGGAATGACTTTTGTTTAGTCATCGTTGGTTATTTATTTATTTTACATTTCACACTGGTTTAACCCAATTATATAATTTAAAATGTATGTTAAACGTGACGGAGAGCAAGATTGTCTTGGTTCCTGTTCCTCCGGGCTTTGAACCCCTTCAGTAGGCATGGAATTTGCGGGTTTTCATCGCAGACATATTTGTAATACAACCCTGCACGTAGAAGGGTAACGATACCAGCACACGTTTTGAGATAATTATTATCAGGTGAACTCTTTAGCCAGATCGGGACCCCATTTGCGGGGTATTGTATTGTACTTTATTATACTTTGATATACAATATAACCTGTATGGCTTAGTGTTATGTGGTAATCCCGTTCAACCCATCAGAAAGATATTTTAAAAAAAATGTTTTTTTTTAATATCTTCGTTCAATCCCCGCTGGAAGCTGGGTTCGATCCCCTCCCCGCTGGAATCCAGATAAAAAAAATGGGAATCCAGTCTGGTTTTCACTTAGGGCTCATTAAAAAAATATCTTTCTGGTTGATTGGAAGAGATTACCACATTGCAATAAACTCACCAGGTTAAATAAAAAAAAGACATTTAAGAGGCCTTAAGTAGAAACAACACTGGAATATATATTTTTTGATCTGTTTATCATCAGAAATCGAATTCTTAATTCCAGTGTGGAAATCAAGTGTCTTACCAACTAGACCACAAAGGTTGTAAAAATAATCTACGAAAATATGTTAAAAAAGACTGCACATGTGTTAATACATCTATCAGATTGTAATGAATACAAAAATGTAATACAATAATATGTTATTTTTTCTTGAGAATTTCGATTGAATTTGTCGTTTTAATCCTATTAAAATATGTTCTTAACATAAAGCAGAGCAGAAATAAAAAAGTGTTCATAGATTAAAACGACTTTAGAGTGACGTATTTTGTTGTTCTCAATTGTAAAAGTGAATTAATAAATTCTAATAAGTTTTCCTTAACTCTGTTGGACTTATTCATCCAGAACAAGTTTTCCTCATATCTCTAAAAACAAATAGTATATTCACTAATATTCGGAAACTAGTAAAAGTGGTTCAAGTAAAGAAAATATTAATTTCATAATTTATAAGTGATAAACAACAATTCATTATATACATATCACCTCCGTGGTGTGTTTGGTAAGACGCCTGTTTTCAAGCTCGATGATTGCGAGTTCAATTCCCGGTGGAGATTTTCACTTAAACCTTCTTTAAATTTTTTTTGTTTGGATGGAAGGAATTATCACGTGGAAATAAACACACTAGGCTGTATTGCATAAAATCAAATTAGTACAATTATTCAACCACTACTTTACAACCTTTACGGAATATTTATACTCGTACAACAGGTCGTTACATTTTTTTATCTAGTCTCATTCATTTCCCTTTTTCTGCATTTATAAATACTGTAACGCATAATGTTCTAATATTTGCGGATGTCACCTTTACTTTTATTCAAATCTATTAGACTTGATTTAACTACGTTTTTATCCGTCTACCTCTTCCATGTTTCACATGCGCTTCTGACTTGCATAAAACTTTAGTCATTCTTTTCATAATTCATTCTCTCCATTTGCCCTCAAGATCTCAACGCTGCTTTCTTTATTTTACTTATGACATCCTCTTTAGTCATGTGAATAGTTGAATTAAAATAGGCACTAAGTACCAAAAAAAAAAACTAAGTATGCAGTTTCGTTCTATATGTCATATATAATGAAACTGCATACTTAGTTTTTTTTGTTTTTTTTTTTGGTACTTAGTGCCTATTTTAATTCAACCATTCATGTATTAATTTTAAATAGCTAACACTCGATAAATTAGCTATACGCATAGACCTTTCTAGCATTAATTTCATTTTTATCATATTGTCAAGTTCACTTTTCACTGCCATACGTCAAAGTGGGCACTAACAAACTACTGTGTTTTGATATTTCTGCAATTATACTTTATATAGGGCGGTTGTTATATATTACGCAGTAATTAAGTAGGGTAACCTTGATGCTATCGTAACCTTTCTTTCAATATCCCTTTTCAAAAGTATGGTATGGGTTATTTTAAAATTAGAGTTGACAAATGTATCACTATTAAAAGTGGAAAGGTCTTTTTTGCTGAAGTTCTGTGATAAAAATTTCATCTTTAGATATAATAAGCATTGTTTCCCTAAGTCCTAAAGAGAATAATATCACCCATGACCATGTATATAATACATTTTTTTCAAATAAATAAAACATGGTTTTTTTACACTTACTTCTTAAATATATTTACAAACTATATGATGCCTATCTGATAACAAATCTTTACCCAACTCGCTCACAGCAAATTGAACATTAATCATAGAAAAATTAAAATAATTCAAATTGAAAAATAAATTACAATACCTAATTCATTTGAAAAGAAATGTTACCATGAGAACTAAATCTTAAAGTTGCAAACAAAAAATATTTCATAAGGCAGGACAACAAAAAATGGAACAAGTTCACATAGGATGCTATATGCACCTGATAACCATTGAGAAATCCTAACATCCTCTGGGATATTGCTGGGATTAATAATCGGGCAAAAGAGATGCGTCTTTCTACCTGTTTCTTTCTGTGATGTATGCTACTTGAGATCGTTGAACGCACTTCGTGTGTGAGATGCTACATCTCAGAAAATGATCAAGGGGTGAATAAATTAAAGATGCTTATAAAATACATCAAGCAGATATTAATAAAAATATTATATACATAAACAATAAATATTTGGCTCGTATTTTCTCCGATAGAAGAGTTACGAGAGATATCGAACAAGTCAAGGAAACAAGTCAATCGGATAGTAGTAAAATCTATTCAGATGAAGTTCATAACAATATTTTAGTTCCAACTGGATGTATGGAAGATTATTATGCAAGTCTAATAATATGGAAAAAGCCCACTTGGCAGATCAAGACAGAGGCTTTGATATACTGCCGGCTGGGAGTGGAGGGAAACTGGGAGGATTGACAGGCCATCATAGGAGGAGGAAATTAGTGCAAGATGAAGTAAATTTAAAATACTTATTTAATTCATGATCAATTAATAAATTACTTTCAGAAGCTAAAAGTATGTGTATATCAAATAACGAGTATATCAAATAACGTAATTTCTCATTACCAACATATTTTTCAATTTTCACACAAATTCATGTTCTCATAAATATGTACTTTCTTTCTCACAAATACAACTTTCTCACAAATACATATTTCTCAAAAATACACATTTCTCATAAATACAACTTTCTCACAAATATATAAATTTTCAATTTTCTCACAAATGCATGTTTTTTTTAATGGAGGTAATTTTCTCTGAATCGTGAATAGTCTATATCTTGTTCAACATGATCTTTGGTGGAATATTTCTGTGTCGGGTAAACTGAAGCATCATGTTTGAATATTGAATTTACGGTAATTTATTGTTTCTGTTATTATTTTCTTATGCTTTGAGCATGATTAAAAATTGGTAAATGAATTTTTTTTTGTTTTTTTTTCTTGTTTCGGTTTGCATATATCAGGATTTTAAAATGATAACGTGTATAACTGCTTATTATGCACATCTTGGGCTTTGTTTTATCATTTGTTCCGAATTATTTATTGATATTTCTATGGCGTTTTGGTAAAGAGGTACAAGTCATCAATTACTTATTTTTCAGTTTGAAGTTTTGAAACACTTGTATTCCTGAAATACAGACCTCAGGTAAATTTTAAAGGTAAACTTTGAATACATAAATAATTTATGTATTCAAAGTTTCCCTTAAAATTTACATGAGGTCTGTATTTCAGGAATACACGTGTTGCAAAACTTCAAACTGACAAATAAGTAATTGATGACTTGTACCTCTTTACCAAAACGCCATAGATTTGATTCTTGATTATGTTTTTGTTTTAAATTATAGTGAGGATTTTTGTGCTTTTTTTGCATATATTGAATAAATGAATTATGCCAGTAAATTTTTCTTCTGTTTTTTCTAAGCGGATTTTAGAGTGTATATGCTGTTTTTTTAGGGTCTTTCCATGTGTAAGAAAAATCTCTGGATGTTGCTTGATGTGTACTAATCTATGTGTGTGCTTCTTTTGATTGTAATTTTGAGAAAAACATTTTAATGTATGAATGTTTAAACTTTGTAACATTTTGTGTTTTATATTGTTTAAAATTTTTATTTATGTTTTGATGGTTGAAATCGAACGAACATTGTAAGTAAAATAAAACTTTTTTTTAAATTTTACCACCAATATACAATACATACCTTTTTTGTACTTTTATTCTAAAAGTGAAATAAAACTTAATGGAAAAAAAACATGATTAAAAGATATTAAATATTATTCAACCCCGTTGAAGCTTTGACAGTATTTTTATTGCGTCGCGTGCGTAAAATTAAGCTCGATATCCTGTCTGGCCCAGCCTCAGACAGGACATCCTGTCAGCATCCACTTGCCGCGCCGTTGAAACACGAGATGTTCTTCTTCTTATTTGTTCGTTTGCTACTCCAAAATAAATATATGTATTATATTAAATTACCTGAAATATTGCGTCAATTGTGAAGGTTTTTACCATTTTTGTGATTTTGAATAAGTATGCGCTTCAAATGATTTTTCAAATTTATAATATAATGAATTTTTCATTTTTCTCCTGATCGCTTTCATAATTTTTGAGCTCTAAACAGTGATTTATTTAATACTGAATTGCAAATACATGTTTATTGACCAAAAGGATCCTGCTCACATTTTTTTTTCTTTATCAGCCATACTGGCCAAAAATAATTTAATATTTTATAGGTTTCAACGTTATTCCTATTGATTATATATTCCATTGTTAAATACCAATTTTTCATAGGTATTTTATCTGGTTTTCACTTAAAGCCTCTTTATAAATTCTTCTGGATTGTCGAATGAGATTACCATATGGCAATAAATCTACTGTTCTTCTGTATACAACGAAAGTGTAATACAGTATGTGTGATTTTTTCTGCAATTTCAATAACTAAAAAAATGCGTGTTTTTACAGCACTTAACTAGCGTTGCAATATCAATATGTCATTGTTAAATATTTTATTAACATACGTAAATATCATATATTTATTAATATTCTTCAGTAAAATACATTTCAAGCTATCAGGGTTTCTCTGCTGTGGCGTTTGTGAATTTAAAATAACCCTGTATTATTTTTCATCTTTTGTATAATACCTCGACACAATTTGCGTTGTTTTAAAATATATGAAATCCTTCTCTTTAATTTAAATGGAGCAGATTGCACAAAAGTGCTTTCGGCGAGTTTACGGCTATTTCTGCAAATTTACCACATAACCAATACATATGCCATGGACTGGTTGGGTGGTTACAAAGTTTTCAAGTTACACACAAACCAAAAAAATAGCATTTGCACAAAAAAGATCGTTTATTAAAGATGATGACTTGTTTAAACATTGAAGGTAATGTCTTGGATAAACGAAAATTCAGTTTTTCTGCAATCGCAAAAAGTTAATGAGATGCGAAATTAAATAAATGGAATACAAAGCAGAATGGTCAATGTGTACATACATTTTAACCATTTGGCTTGTAAAGTTACGAATTATTTTTTCTTGTACGAAAATTACATCTATTTGATTTTGTTATTTAAATATACGAGTATGTTGCATGTTGTTCGGAAAGTAGTTTCTTATTTCTCGGATAAACATCTTTTGGACAAAATATTTGTTGGTAGCTTCATTCCAAACGTGCTGAATGTATGTAATTATAAAAGTTAATAATTTAGAGATTTTTTTAGGTAATCATTCACTAAAATTTCTTCAGCGGGTTTTTTGTGAGTTATTTTGAAGATGGAAAAAAATAAGCTGTTTTCCAGTGATTGATGCTTTTTACTACCGCAAAGAAAAAAAATCCGAGACAAATTTAAAAAAATAGATATTTAAAATGTACGACGACGATGCAGTAAGCGATTATGTGTGTCAAATGTAGTTTAAAAAATCTGTAATTGTGATACGATTCTCGAATATGGTGTTTGTTCTTGAAGGTCGAATACCATTTATAACGAACAAACTATGGCATTGATCAAGAATAATCAGCATTCTAGGATACGAGATATTGCAGAGATACTGAAAATCGTCTTCCACGAGCATTTCGTACAATTTTGCCTTTATGTTTAATCAGGACCACTCAATAATTCAGAAAAAACGTTGACAAGTTCTGTTTGCAGTTTGCCCAGTCAGTAGGTACGTGAGCTTATTGGAGAATGTATTTTTCATAGAAATTATTTAATTTCAAAAAGGGTATGTAATTTAATCCCTAACGTTAAATAATACTAGGTCTTTGACACTTGTAAAATATAACTTGGTTTAAATTCAAATATCTACATAGATTATTAAGGTACTAAAATATACATTTAAATGCCCCTTTATTTGATTACTTATGAAAAAGAAAACAATGTAATAAGTTCCTTTTTTTATCATTAAAAATTTTAAAGTCGGTTACGTAAAATTAGTTCAATATTTTCTCAACCATTTTTACCAAATATTTTTTGTATATAATGTTTGTTATGTTAAGAATAATGTCTGACAAAATGGGTACTTCTTCTTGCTCACCCAAAAAAACAACACAAACACTCTAGCTTCTCCCACACAATGCGATGTACCTGTGCCCGTATGCCGTCCTGCCAACAGCGCAGATTGACGGGCAGATTCCTCAGGGCCCATCCATTGATGTCTTGTGCTGCATCCATCATGAATGGGCCGAGGGAGAGGACGTGTCGCTCATGATGTCTGCTTTGTGCTGAGCACGTCACTCATCACAATCTTTAACACATTCGAACATGGTTAATTTATCGACAATAGGAAATTATTAAAAAGGTAAAAATAAGTAGAAAAAGATTTTGAAGAGAATGAAATGGTGAAATTTCTCCTCAGTAGTAAAAAAAACTATCAATGTTACTTCAATTAACCTCAAACGATTTTTTTCATAAATTTATAGATACTTTGTTAAAGTCTAAATTGCATTTGTTTTCTAACCTACCTATTTCAAACATCACGTAATATTATATATCTTTTAGGGTAAGCAGAGAGAACAGATCTCCATGCCTTTCTATTCGTGTACACAGTTTTCATACATATCGGCAAAAATGTACGGTAACTTTTTTTCTCATACTTCGCTTCTTTCCTACACTTAAAATTCATCCAGCTGTCTTCTACCATTCTTTCTTCAGTTTACATCTTCCTCGCTATTCCTTTCAGACAATTTTAATATTTCACACCTAATTAATGCCGAAAAAAATGTGATATACGACCACGTATATTTGGGCATTATAAATTGTTCTAAATGTATGAAATCTTAAAATATGAACTTTATTTCGTATAATCTATTTCATATCTGAAAACTTGTATATATTTCTAATAAATATTATTTTAGCGTGCAATATGCAAATATCGTTTTCTAACATGGAACAACATATGTTTTATGAATAAATAAAGCTATAAACTCTGTGTTCTCACACCAAGCGAATATGTACGAGTATATGCCTGCAATTTTGGAAGAAGGAAAACTAATACCTAACGCTATGTATTTTAGGTAAATATTTAATTTTTTTCTTGCTTTTGTAGCTTAAGCGATTTAATGTAGATCTTCCACAATTCTTCATTTCTCCCAGTGATGTGCAGATGTACTTTATAGTTTACTTAAGACTGAAAGTTCAGGACAGTCTAAATCTTTTGCTATGTAAAAAAAGCATTTTATTTATAATTGTAGTAAAACGGCTTGTTTTATTTTTCTTTACTGAAGTTGTTTAATTCAATAACATTTTTTTATTGTTACTTTGCAACATTTTACAATATGGGGAAACGCGTAATCTAATGGCTGCAGTTACCACCTTGCCATCCTAATACTAAATTTCTTTTTATTATTTTTGATATATTTTTAATCTGTCAATAATAGTGGTATCGAATCCCAAGTTAGAGGACCTTTGAGAAGAGTCTGCTTTTTAAACAGCGCTATATAAATTGCCCTTTTATTATTATTACTCGTTTATAATAAAAATTCGAATTCTTCCTTTTCTCTTTGATTGATGATATTTTACTTTTAATTTTATTATTTACACTGTACATGAATTTTGTACAATGAAATAATGATTTGACAATTTTTTCGACCATGTTACTTCCTTTGTTTATTTTTGTTAGGAAGATATTGTCAATTGGCAACAAGCCTTAAAAAATACTATAAAGTGTAGAAATAAAATAAGGGTATAAAATTATTGCTTTAATTGACACTAATATAAAATAAGAATTGGCTTATTCTTCGTTGTTCATAAATTTTTGTCCGGGGTACAAAGTGTTAATAACTTAATATTGTTTGGCCGAGTTGTGGGCGATCCGATCGCGCACCCTCATTGTTCGAAGACAAGAACAAAGGACCATATTGGCTTTCAGCCGGGCCCGGTAAAAATCTGCCCGAGTTTATGATCAATTGATAGCTTTCCTACGCTCGAGATTCCGGACCGGGCACTGAGCTTTCTTACATAAGGCTGGGTTGGGTTGCTGATTCTTGGAAACTCTCTTGGATCTCTTATAAAACTTGGATTGAATGAAATGTAAAAATACTAAATAAAAAGCGACAATATCAAATATTGTCACCATTGTACAATATAATATCTTTAACTGTTGCCCCCAACCCACCCTCTTATCTTGTAGGAAATATTGAACGCCTTTCCAATCATGGACTTATGCTTCTCTCAAGCAGGAATTCTTTATTGAATTTACAATTCCCCGTTCTTTACTGTCTATGCTGTGAGACTGTAAAAGTCGTTATCAATTGAAAAAACTCACAATTTTCAGTCAGCAATGGTACATGTTTCATTCCCGACTTTCTTTTCTTATCTAACATCCCATCCTTTTTCATTTGATTGATGATATCTCACTTTTATTATTGTTATTTATATTATGTTTCAATTTTGTACAAAATTATATTTTAATTGATTTTTTTTGCGACGATTTAACGTCTTTTATTTACTTTAGTCTGGTTAGTTGGAACATATAGTTGCTTGATAATAAACTCACCTATTGTTATAAAATAAATTCAATCAAAAATACATACACTTTAATAACTGGTGATTTCAAGCTTATCTAACAAATTTACTACTGTTTTGTCCTTTGAACTTTGCAAAAAAGTAATTTAGAAGTTATTTCTCCTTTATATCAATGTGCTTTAAGTAACATACATCGTTGTGATAGTTTCAGAGTAGCATTCTAATTTAGACAAAAAAAGAACTGAAATAGTATTTCGTCTACTAAGTATCTTTAAAAACGAAGAACTACTACATATGAGATATGTAGTCTGTGTTTTTAAAAAATGATTCGACTTAAATCAACAATCGGTCTCCTTTTTTTATTCATAAATCAATCTTTCTAAATTTCTACCAAAAATGTAATGCAAAGCTAATATTCTTATTCCACTAAATCAAACTTTGAAAATGGTAAATCATTTGTTTTTTTTATATCGGCATCCACCCAGTCTAGAATGATTTATGACAATTTTTTCATAGATAAAATATACCTGATTGAATTACTGTTGTTGAATTATTGTTAAAATAATTTGAGTTATACTCATAGTTCAATTAAATTCCTTAATGTTTATTGCCTAATTTTCGTGATTTCATGTACTCGTATGTTAAGAGGTGAAAATAGGGAATTAGCATTTATTTACAAATGTTAAAACTTCAAATGTTTTTTTGACATATTTATTTATGGATATGTAATATTCACAATCTTTAGTTATATTCAAACTATTACAAGAAAATAATGTAATGATCTTTTATTTTATATTCTTAATATATTGTTGTTATTTGAAAAAGCGGTATTTTTCAAATAAACATTCTTCATGGGAAACGGTAAAAAAACAAGACAGAAGAGTTTTTAAATAAAATACATTTAAAAGCTCTCGCGATCTTTTTTCCAACGGTTATTTACCCAAATTTAGGTAGCAGCAAGTGAGCAATGTTCAATTAATTAAATTAATTGAGAATAGAGAAAAATATGTTCTACAAACGCAATCCCAGCAAGCTCACTCCATCAAAATTAAGAATAATACCCAGTTTATCAAATAAAAATAAGTTATTCTGTTGATAAAATGAGTTATTTTTTTATTATTTCATAGCTTTAACAAATGAATTTCATTTGACAAGAACATTTTGAGAAATCAAGTCGTTCACATAATGAGTATTATTGAGTTACTGCTCAGTAGCGATTATACCTTTTATAATAAACGAGATCTTGGTGTTCATCAAAAGACCTGCCGATTCTTACTCAAAAAAGTGTCATGTTACATTTTTAATCAATTCTTTGGTGAACACTTCATCTCGCTACTGTATGGAGAACTGAACTCAAAAGGATCCCATATTCCCACTGTCCAAATCTCCCGGTCCCTCTGCTTCCTTTCATCGGCGGTCTTGTGTTTGTCTAATTGTAGTTCCCAAGAGAACTATTTCTTCCACTTTATAAACATTTTTTGTCAATGAAACGACTCGCTTTACTACAGAGGCGGTTCCGAAATAGGAGCATCTTAGAAATATATTGACATTTCTTAACATATTTTGATAATTTATATTTAATACTATTTTAGATATTTGTGAGCACAATAACTCAAAATTATATTAACGCATTTTTGTGTGTGTTTGTTACACTACATACATTAATTTGATTATGTTGTGTCCCATGTAGGATAGGCAGAGAGAAAAGATCTCCAAACTTTTCTATCCAAACACACACCTTTCGCATCCTTCACGTTCATACATTTCATCATGCAAAATAATATTCTATTCATATTTCGTACTGTACCTTCTTTAAATATGTAGTTCATTTGATCTAGACACGTTTTTTTTGGCCTGATATGTATACTTGCTTATTTATTCTTAGTCTCATTCATTCTCTCTACATGTCCAAACCATCTTAACGTTCCTTCCTTCGTTTAAAACATCATGAATTATTTTTTATGTCTTTATTCCACCTTCTTTCATATATTGATTCCACAAAACTTTCTTTGTGAACGCATTTTCACACCCACACAAGTATCTCATCTACACGTCAATAAACTAATCGTAAAATTTAAATTTTATTAACAATTGCATTCAGCAAAGCCATCCTTACAATACATTAAATATTATTATTTGGAAATATATGCAAAAAGATCCAACTCTCAAAATTGTTATTTTGTTTTTTTTTTAAATATCCAGGGAGCTTACCTCGATGTAAAAAAATGTTAAGCCACTAAAATGTTTATCCACTAAAGGCACTGCATTGTCATATTCGGACTTTGAAGATCAATATACTGTTTTGATGTATGAAAGTGAATCTTGGACTTGGCAGAAGAAGAATTAGATTAATACTGTAGAGATGCGTTCATTAACCAAAATTCGTGGAATGTCAATGTATGGAAGAAGGCGTAATGAAGAAATGAATGCATGGATTTAATGAATGTTTTAAGTAAGATTAAAGAAGGAGCTTTAAGATGGTTTGGACATGTGGAGAGAATGAATGATGAAAGAATAACTATTTTTTATACGAGTCAGAAGCGCAAGGTGAGCGTGGAAGAGATAAACCTAAGAAAACGTGGCTGAGCCTAACGTATCAGACTTTCATAGAAGGTAAAGTGGAACTTGGATAGAAAAGTTTGGATATCTGACCTGTCTGCCTACCCCACAAAGGACCCGACATGGTCATATCTATGTATGTATGTTCTGTTTTCTGTTGTCATGCATCACAATTTTTTTATTCGAATTTGTCTCACTAGACATGTATCTATCATTCACAAAATTCACATATAAAAAACAGATTAACAATGCAACAAGTCTCAGTTGTAGCCCCTCGTGAGGTGAAATAACTGTCAGCAAAAAAAAATATATTGCCACAATTTTGTCGAAGTCTTTGTCTCAGCGCCGCGGCTCAACGACTATAAAATTGACTAACTCATTTTAAAAATAAGACTCTTAGAGTAAGCGTTATCTTAAATTATAAAACGGGATATTTTTTTCGAAGACATTCATATTTGAAATAATTCACTATTCCCTGTAATATTTACCTTATGCCGGCGCTGTACACGCAGGTAGATAGCTATTAACCTCGGTCCCCATTTCACCTACTTGTTTTGTGTTTATAGAAATATAAACGAGATAACTAAAAGATAAACTATTATTTGTGGTCTTCTGGTTTTCTGAAGTACTATTAAAAACAGGTTGAGTTTTTGAAATAAATATGTCTTAAGACATGAGTACTAAATGGAAAAAGGTAAAACACTAGTTCTTGATATTTTATTGTTTTCGAAACAAAAACTTGATCTTAATCAATAACATTTTTATGGTAACCTAGAAATAAATATATTGTGATTGCTTATCCCATTTAAAAAAGTTTTATAATTAATATCAATACAAATAATTCTCGCCGTTTCTACGTCGGTCACAGTACAGAAACCATAGAAACAAAAACAATAAAAAATAATCAAGAAGTGACAGCTGTTATAATTGAAAAATAAAGATGCCATGAAAAATGTTTTGAATGTAGAATTTTTCGAATATCAATATTGATACGATGCTTAGTTGTATTCGTAATTATTAACGCAAATAATTCTTTATTCAAATCATGTTTGAGAACATATTTTTCTAATATTATTTGACAACTGTCACTTATTGATATCTTCTGCTTCTTCTTGAATAATGGCCGTGAACTCCTATATATGAAGGAGTATACGCCAGTGTCAAGTGATGCACTTCTTGATATAATTACAAGATACCTATAGATATATTATTTTTCGTCTTCTTAAAGAATGGCTTGTCATCGGAGCCCGGAGCAGGCTCGCTTCTTGCACCACTAAGCTCGAGAAGACTATGATCTACCTCGAGATCATTGAGCAGCTCGTAGGATAAGCGTGATGACGAGTTTCTCTGGAATGAAAGTGCTCTGCTGGAATGCTTACAGCATGCAGCAGAAGATCGAGGAGCTGATGCTGTTGGTGAACAATTCAGGTATAGATATTGTGCTTGTTACGGAAACTTGGTTAAAACCTGTATCTCGTGTGAGAGGCACCGGTGGTTTCACCGTCTATAGATCGGATCGCGTTTCCGGTAGAGGCGGAGGCACCGCGATCCTCATCCGAGACACTATCCATCATACCCAACTCCTCACGCCCGCCCTGACAAACTTGGAGGCTACTGCCATCAGCCTCAAGGTTGACAGGGAGACAGTCACAATTGTGGCAGCATATTGTACCGGCTATCGTTCACTTCTGGAAAATGACATCGAGGCAGTGCTGGCCTTGGGGCCCAAGGTCATCATGGCCGGGGACTTCAATGCCAAGCACCGTTACTGGAACTGCTTGAGAGCTAACCCGAACGGAACGACGCTGTACAATTATATGGAAAACCACAACTGTCAAATACTAAATCCAAATCAACATACCTGTTTCACCAACCCCCGTAGCCCTTCTACACTGGACATTGCCGTAGTCAAAAACTACCCTAACATCTCTGGCTTGACTGCTCTAGAAGCTCTCTCGTCAGACCACCTCCCAGTCTACTTCACATTGGGAGTGAGGCCGATTGCTAGCCACAGGGAGCAGTACGACTACGCCAATGCTGACTGGAAGGGTTACAAAGCCTACCTCCACAACCAGCTCTGCCTATCACCAGAAACTCTGGTGAGCCCACAGGACATCGATACCGCGATAGATACCATCTCCACCTTCATCCATAATGCCCGTGATGAAAATGTTCCCCTCAAAATTGTCACTCCATACAAAATAAATCTTACTCCTCATATCAAACTCCTTATATCTCTAAAAAACAAACAAAGACAGACCTACAGACGTACACTAGACAAACGTGACAAAACACTTCTAAACGTCCTCCAAGATGAAATCAAAAAAGAAATCCGCCTACTTAAAAACCAGCTTTGGCAGAGAAAATTGGCAGCTCTAGAACCGGGTAACGGTACTCTCTGGCGAGTCGTCAAGGGTATCAAGTGCTCGTCTCAAAGCATACCACCTCTGCGCACAGCCTCAGGGTTGGCTGTTTCTGGCATTGACAAGGCTAATGCCTTGGCGGACGCTTTTGAGAATACGTACTCAATCACTTCCGATCTTGGAAATGTTGATGTCAACAAAGCTGTCGAGGACACTCTCACCAGCTTTGCTTACTCCCCGACCAACCAAAACGAGGTGCAACTTTGCACCCCGTCCGAATTGGTCGTATCCTTGACAGAATTAAAACACGAAAAGCACCCGGTCCCGACAATATACACAATAGTCTTCTTAAACAGTTATCACTCAAAGCGAGGATTTTTCTTACTAAAATAATAAATGCTTCACTCCTTAATGGCTATTTTCCGAGTATTTGGAAAGTAGCCAATATTGTTCCTATTCACAAGCCAAATAAACCGACCGAAAATCCAACTAGCTACAGGCCTATCAGCCTTCTTCCAGGTCTTGGCAAGATCCTTGAGAGAGTGGTTGCCTCAAGGTTAGTGTTCCATCACGAATCCAATAATACATTCCCTCATGAGCAATTTGGATTTAGAACAAGACACAACACGGTCCAGCAACTTACCCGTGTCGTGGAAGACGTGTCGATGGGCTTCAATAGGAACAGAAGTACTGGCATGGTACTGCTGGACCTTGAGAAGGCTTTTGATACTGTCTGGCACGATGGCCTTCTTCACAAACTTCTCCTCACTGGCACTCCACTCTATCTCGTGAAACTACTTCAATCCTACCTTTCCAATAGAAGTTTCACAGTCACCACTCATCATTCTACGTCATTCGCCAGGCCCATCCCCATGGGTGTTCCCCAAGGCAGTATACTTGGACCATGTCTATTTAATATTTACACACACGACATTCCTACTCCCCCAAACTGTAAACTCGCACTATTTGCTGACGATGCGGCATGCTACGCATCGTCACTCAAGGTGGATCGAGCTGGTCGCCGTCTTCAGATTGCTCTTGAGATCCTTGAGAAATACTACCAGGACTGGAGGCTCAAAATCAATGACGCCAAAACTGAGGCCATCATGTTCTCCCGAAAAATCAAGGAAAGAGTGCCGTCGATGCCCTTATTCATCGGTGGTTGCCTGGTTGAGTGGCAGGACGTGGTTAAATACCTCGGCCTGCACCTTGACCGGCGACTGACATGGAAAACCCATTTGAATACCATCAGACAGAAGGGTCACAAAGGCATAGGGGCTATCAGTTCGATATTTCATCGACGCAGCTTCCTTTCACCCAAAAATAAGCTCCTCCTCTATAAAACCCTTATTCGTCCTATCTTGACCTATGCTGCACCCGTTTGGGGTAGTGTGAGCAATGCGGATCACCTGAAACTCCAGAGAGTGCAGAACAAGGCATTCAAGATATCTTTTAACACCCATCCCAGAACAAATCTTACCCGACTTCACGCTGAACAGCGAGAAGAAACCCTACAACACCACATCCTCGCTTGGACCGTGAATTTCTATAAAAGCCAACAAAATCACAGAAATCCCTTAGTCGCTGCCCTGGGGGCTTACGAGAGTAAATCCGACCTACCCTTCCGTTATAAGCACAAGCTCCCGAAGCATTATCTGTTACCTGACTAGTCCATCTACAGTATTAGCTGGGATGACCAAGGTCTGAGTGAATGTGATGGAATACAAGTAGCCTGAACGAGTGGACTTGTTTTTGCTGAATAATTAGTGTAAGAATTGTTATCTAGTTATAAGTAGTATGTAGGTGTTAATTATTTCTAAGATCTCATATATTAAGATTGAATAAATAAAATAAAATGATATGTAGGAAAATAAGTTTAAATAAGTTCATAAATTATAACATATAATTAAGATTAGTTAAGTAATAAATTTGTTTATAGGTATAGCCTTGACCAATGTTTGTATAGTAATTTACTTGTTTAATAAAAAAAAAAAACATAAAAAAAAAAAAAAGAATGGTTGTGAGCTCCTATATATGAAGGAGTATATGCCAGTGTCAAGATAACAATGTATTTATTATGAATATATGACTACTTGAGAACAGTGAAATAAAAATATCAAAGAACTTTGAAATGAATTTATTTATTTAAAACAATATTTTTAATTTATTTAAAAAATATTTTTAGAATAATTTATAATTTTGATTTACTCCAGTAATTATTATTGACGGTTATTGCTAGTTCAAATATATTACAATTTAATAAATCATATAGTTTCTTTTCACTACAGTTTTGTTATTTGAAACAATAAACAATATTATTTAACATCGTGAATACTGTCTTTACAGACTTTTGACCGACATTTTAAGTATTACTGAATGTATATTTGAGTACAAATATACTATCACTCCATTTCCCTGTTGCGGAAGGCAGAGAGCACAAGCTCCTGGCTTTTCAATCTTGACACACATCATTCGTCTCTTCTATATCCATACACCTTTTGATACAACTCCTACGATTTTTTTCAATAATTCGTTCTTTATGTCCAAACCATCTCAGAGTGTTCCTCTTCATCTTACTCAACGCATTCGCTTTAAGTTCACATTAATTCCTAATAATTTAATTCCGTATTGTCATACATTGTTACCTAATGCATTCTTCTTAGTGCTCTGAATGTATGTTTTAGTTAAAACCAAATTACATTATTTGCTTTATTCTCTATTTGTAGGGATGACGTATGAGCGATGGAAATAAAATAATATTGACTGTGAATTATACTTTTTATTGATTCCATATGGAAACAGACCAATTGGAAAAAATAGACAGGGAAGAAAATGAATAAGTACCAAGCGGTATAACAAGAAAAATATACTGACTAGGAGGATCGCTGGAGAAGGGCAGATTATTGGTCTTCAACTATCCGAATAACTTACTCTTCTTGTTTAAAGTTCCTATTCTTCGAAGGTTTGTGATCACCAAGGCTATCTTGACCTTTGAAGTTGCAGTTTTGAACAAAAATTTGGTGCTTAAATGAAAAAGCTCTCGTAAATTCCTCAATCTGGAGACGTGTCTTCTTCCTGCACTTCTATCCTGACACTTTCCCTTGTAATATCAGCTGAATGATCTCATATTTTTCTCCTTGCATTTTATGCCCTATGTACTCAAACTTTTCCTTTTGATGGTGGATAATACTTCTCTATCCGTATTCATCCGTTTCAAAATGTCATCATTATAGATTTTGTCAACCCATGAGACTCTTAGCATTATTCGCTAGCACCATACTTCAAAAGCTTTTGGTTTATGTGTATGTGTGGTGGTATTAGTAAGTGTCCATGCTTTAATAGTTTTATTCAATGTTTTATTTCTCTATCACGTAACTAAGAAATATTAGTTTATTTGTGATGCGACGAGCTAATTTAAAGTCATGTTTTTTTATCTCAATCCTTGAACTGGAAATCTCTAGGAAATATCAGCTTGCATATATTAAACTTTATATTGTTATTGTAAAGATAAGACACTTTCTATTAAACAACCCATTCGTATTTACGTTTAATAGCTTCAATATTATCATATTTGGTCAAAATGTTATTTTCTCAATAGATTTGTTAGACCAGAAGAAATTTCTCTTGTAAAGTAACAATGCTTTCATGTTCATAAAACACACATTCCTCGCGTCTGAATCACAACGCAAGACGGTTCGCTTGAACAATAACGTTTAGTAAATAATTTGAGGCTACAAGAACAGCCGTGTAAATCACAAAGTAGAAAATGACACCACACCCTATGCTGGCATATCATGCAATTACTATTTTTAATACGGCTGCGTCGTCATGGGGCATGGGTTTCTCGTCGTCTATTGTCATAATTCAAAGTAATCTTGGTCGTTAATTGCCACATTGAGCATTAATGATAGATTTTGATAGGGAAATGAAATCAATAAATGCAATTGTTTAGAAACAATCTATAGTACATATGTGCAGTTGACATTGGTGTAGAGATTTTTAATGATTTATAACAATGATAGTTTGATTTACAATACTTGCCAGTTTACGTTGACCTTCCAGACTGAAAGTCTCATATTGAGATTACATATGCAGTTATTCAACTTCTGGTACGTTTACATTTGTTTCGGAAGAGGATAAGTCGTTTTTTATATTTAATATATACTCGTACATAGAAATACAAGCATTCCATCCCGCCATATTCCTTTTGCCGCCATATTTATATTCACACAAATAACCTAGACCTCATCCATAATTATACATCAATGTACTTTCCCATACAACTCCTATTAACTTTCATGTTTCCTTTTTTTCAATATATCATTCACTTGATCCAATCTTGGTCTTCTACTATGTCTACCACTTACATTTGTTTTGTTAGTATTTCTTAATTTATTCATCCTACTATACATTCCCAAACTTAGTAAATGTCTTCTATAAAATCGATCAATAAGATAATTCGTACAACAGGTTTAATCCGGAAATATATATTGCAATGTAGGGGCTTAATTATGTGTCTGGAACATCGTATTCAATTATCGAATTTGAATCTTAATCCAGCCACCTCCGGCCGCAGCACTTCCTGTACAATGCGTGTCTGCTTTCAATTAAGATCTTATTTAGTATCGCAGCAGAGACATCTGGTGTAATGGCTATTCAAATGTTTCACTTGACTATGTAACACTTCGGTAAAACTTTTCGTTGACTCACTGCCTGTTCGTAATCTGTTAATTTCAAAATTAGTATTCTGAAACTGTTGCCTTCTCCAACCTGCAAGGTATGTGAATTCGACATAAACCTTTAAACTTATTCTGTATAAAGAGATATCGGTCAAAATATGATTATAATAAGCATTGGTATCACCACTAGATATTTTCTTTTTTTATCTGTCGTTCATTTTCACTCCCTGTTTTCTCTCTTGATAAATTAGGAAATTGGTTCACCACTTGACTGAGGAATCATTACTTGCTCTTCTTTTGCTCCTGTTATAGAGCTTGTGCCTATTCCAGATGTACACCTAGAGAGCACATGTATCTTTTCCCTCCTGCTTGCATAATTTATTTCGTCTAAACGCTTACCAACTTGTTACAAACAGCCTTTGGGTTTGATTGGGCAATCTTGTGGTGATTACCTAGGTATATATTTCAAAGCTCAACTAAAATATCTCTAAAAAGGGTGCTGGTCAAATCTTGTATCTTTTCCTAGTCAAACGTCACTACCGACTTGGTCTATCTTTTCCTACTGAAACGTCACTACCGACTTGGTCTATTTTGCTTTTAAATATACTTGTTGAATTTAAAATATAATTTTTTTATCACGTATTATGCAGTGACACAAGATATAAGTGAATTTAAAAGTTTGGTTTTATATAATTGTGTTACACTTTCGTTGGGTAGAGTATAATCTGGTGAGCTTTTTGCCATGCGGTAATCTTTCCCAACCAACAAAAAGTATGTCAAAGAGATCTGAAGTGAAAATGGACTGAAATAGTTTTTGAAAAAACTGTGTTCCAACGGGGATTGAATCTGTAGCCCCCGGGCTTGAAGACAAGTGTCCACGGAGGTTCTAGCCTCGTTGGTAAGATGCCTTTTGGGCACATATTGTACTTTGATGATCATATATTGGACCAAATGATTTAATCTTTGAATTAAGTGGCATTTTTTTAATTAAGTGGCAATGTGCAAGACACGTAGCCAGAATGTCAGATTCCCAATGGACGTCCGAAATAATCCAATGGTACCCAAAATGCATAAAGAGGCCCAGAAGAAGACTAAAGGTACGCTGGATATATGAAATCAGGAAGCATCACATGGCATCAACGAGCAAAAAACCGAAACATTTGAAGTCAACTTGGAGAGACCTTCCTCCAGCAGTGGATTGATCCTGGTTGACAATGATGATGATGATTATAGGAATTTAATCCGCGACCCCTGGATCGAAAGACAATTCGGTTACAGAATATGTATTCTATATGATCATTTTATAAATACAGATTGAGTAAAACAAGAAAAGAAATCCAATAATTCATTGAAACTACGAGTATATGATATACACGTTTCTTATCCAACTCAATAATTAGATTCACCCATTACAGCGAGTCTTCAGATTTGCATAGTGTTAATTCCCCGTTGCCTTTCCCACTCGGCCGAGCCACGGATCGCGTCGGCATCGGATCGCCGCCTAACGATCTGGGCGGACCGAGACCGCAGATTTGGTATAAATAATGAATGAAACCAAAAGCCACCCGACGTCACCTCAGCGCTGAGACAAAGCGTGATATGGTCTCGAACTAATTACCATATTCCTCTGGAGTAGGGATGTCAAGCTTGAGCACAGCGCAGATTCAAATATACTTGCGAGACTTTGTAGGATGACGATGTATCCAACCCGAGGTCGAAATAAATTTTTAATTTACCTGATTCAAATATAAATAAGTAGTTCCACTAATTTACCTGATTCAAATATAAATAAGTCGTTCCACCAACTTACCTGATTCAAATATAAAGAAGTCGTTCCACTAATTTACCTGATTCAAATATAAATAAGTCGTTCCACTAATTTTCTTGACTCTCATATATTGTAAATAAATGCCCCTACAAATTTACCCCATTTAATATAAAGTAAATTAATACTTCAACAAATGTTCTTCCTTCTTATATACTTATTATAAATCCCACAAATTTGCCTGATTCTAATATGTTATGAATTAATGTTCCCACCGATTTGCCTGTTTCCAATTAACTGTAAATCAATGGTCCCGCTAATGTGCTTGGTTTCCATACTTTGTAAAAAATCCATGATTTATATTTTTTTTGTGATTCCAATATACTGTAAATTAATGGCCCCACAAATTTGCCTCATTCTAATACGAGTATATGTAAAACAAAAATCCCACCAATTTGCTTGATTCTATTGTAATATATTATAAATTGATGGTCCCACCAATTTGCCTATTTCTAATTAACTTTAAATTGATGGCCTGATTCTAATATATTGTAAATCAATGACCTAACAAATTGGTCTGATTCTAATAAGCTGTAAATCAATAGTCCCACAAATTTTCCTGATTCAAATTTAAATCAATTACCCCACGAATGATAGTACCAGTAGGCGGATGTACAAATCAGAACTTAATCTACTTTATGTAGATTCTAGTGTCATAATCATTGATTTATTTAACACTTTTATTGCTAATACAATCTGGCGGACTTATTGCCAGGTGGCAATCTCTTCCTACCAACCAACCAATTATCATCATCACCATCACGGTTTGTCTTTATTGTAGTTAGCAGAGAAAAAACAACTTTATTTCATTCTATCTTGGCGCACATCTTTCGTTTATGCCTTCACCATACAAATTGTCATGCACACACAAGTATTACAAATTTTTTTCTTTATTCCTTCTTTTAGAATATAGTTAATTTGCTCGTGTCACGTTTTCCAGGTCTTTTTAGGACAAATAGGACGCCAGCGGAAATCGACCCTGCAATTCCCTGGGTCGGAAGACAAGTGTCTAATCAACTAGGTTACAAAGGTCGTAAAATGATGCGCTTGACCAATGAATTATTCTATTTATTTAGTATTTCGTTCCAAAGTTAAGTTTAGACATTTTTTTAAATATTTACAGTGACAAATGAATAACGATTAGAAATAACATTATATTAATTTAAACAATTTAACTTGTATTGGTCCACCGTAAAATAGGTTTTATACCATTGATAATATTGACTGTGAAATCCTACGAACCTATATAAGACATTACAAAAAAGTTTCCTTATAGCATTTTAATACGTAAGAAAATAATTTTCTACTTGAGAGCGAATACGCCTGGTTTAAAATATCTTCTTATACCAGTATTTTTATATTTCTTACCCATTATTCTTAAGCTTAAATAATTGTTCTAAAGAATAACCTTTGGATAACTTAACCGAGTAATTGACTATATCTCCGGATCTAACAACAAAGATCAGCCGAAGCTATTCTATTGACGTTTTAAAAGGACCAGCGCCTCATCCCTAGTCTCGGAGGATATTATTTCTTCAGTAACGAGTCACATTTGCGCCTCGTGAAAGGTGCAATAAACAATTATTGTCACCTTCCGCGTCAGATAGCGCCATCCGCTAGCCCTGCCTCCCCGCTAATTTCACTATTCAATTTAAATTAATAGTCGCCTTTGTTGTTCCTCGCTGGAAACACTATACAACCTTTTAGCGCGAGTGTGGGATGACTTTTTAGTTGACACCCTTCTCAGACAGTGTTGAATTTATTGGTAGCGACTTTGGGTGTGAGTCGAGACTAAATCGAAATTTACGATTCTACAATGTATCACGGATATTTGAATTACTATTCTATAATATATACCATTAAAATATATTTTGAACATAAAAGGATATTCGTTTAAGATTTATTTGAATTAATTTATAATCAAACTTGAATCAATTATTCTGAGGACAAGTTATAATTTTTTTTACTGAGAGTTGTCAAAACTCACAACCAGCTGCAACTTAGACTTGTTGCATTGTTTATATGGGAATTTTGCGGGTGCTAGTCCATTGGCTCAGAACAGGCAATAAGCCTAGTGAGACGATTAATACATACCATTCATCTTGTGTTAAGTGGAATTATGTGAATATTTTGAATTAATAAATAAAAATGGCTGTTTGGTAAAACACTCCGAGGGTAATTTGTATTGTTTTATTTTAAAAGGGTAATCTTTTAAGTGTTGTTAAATCATTGTAATTTGTTTTATTAAACACTATTTATTCCACTTTATATAACGGTATAACCCTACCGGTTTAAAGATTTTCAGTCTTGTTTGTGCTCCTCTGATGATGAGGGGAGAACCTTGAAAACGGTAGGGTTATACAGTTATATAAAGTAGAATAAACAGTGTTTGATTAAACAAATTACAATGTCTATAAATAATATATGTTGTTAAATAATTTTTCATGGATTCAGGTTTGAAAAGGAGATTGAAATTAGGTATTTAGTAGTGTATAAGTGCATAATTTACCAACACAGATAATGCTACAATGCTTTTTTACAATATCCATACATTGACTTTACTGTGCATAAAGGACCTCCTAACCCACATCTTATCTGTTCTGAGATAATCGAGAAAACATGGCAACGCTTCAAGTGGAATACTTTTTTTAAGACATAATTATGAGTAACACATTTTACTGGCTTGTAATTTTTATACATATGATTTAGATTTGCTTATTCGACATTTTAAATCTTTTCTTAGTCGTGTTACTTCTCCCTATCTTGGGCCACGATAAGCGCAGCCCTCAACGAGGTACTTGTCATCTCTTTTGTCTACCCTTCCCCCTTAACACTTCCACTCACTACCAGCTCCTGCAACATGTCCGAAGTATGATAGCAATTTCTTTTTGCATATCATTGACAGCCTTTTTATGGACCTTGAAATATTGATATATTGGTGCATTTTGCCGTCTATGGGATCCGAAACAATCGGCGTCATCGCCACGTCTACGTTTTGGGTTTATCTACAATGCTCAGCTTTAAAAAGATTAATCCCTAAGGTGATAATACATTACAATTGTTGACATGAAATGTTGTATTTTTCTTTTATTGTAAATAAGATAACTTGGTGGGCTTGCAATCTACCGGAAAGATGTTAAAGAGGCTTAAAATGAAAACTAGACTGATACTAATAAAAAAAAGTAACACCGGGAATGGAACCCGCAATCTCCAGGTCAGAAGACAGATGTCTTATCAACTAGGCTAAAGAAGTCAGAGGTTATTAAATACAAATTTAATAAAAAATCGTAATTTATTAAAAAAACAGACTGTTAAAGGCCTGAATATACGAGTACATATATTGTATTTGGATTATTATTTTTGACTTCTGTAAAGAAAAATTAGCACCATTTTATTATGATAATGGGATTAATTTGTATACGTTTGACCAGATTTCACTGAGTCATCAAATGTTTTACGCTTAATTTATTTCATCGTTTGCTTTAATAATAGCTAAATCAGTAGTTGGACTGGCCCGACAGGGGCGTTAATATAAATGGGGAGTATTTAAGTTACTTGCGGTTTGCAGATGATATTGTAATTCTTGCTAACGACGACAATGACATTTCTGTAATGCTCAATGACATTAGTAGGGCTTTATCACAAGTGGGCCTGAAAATAAATTACAGCAAAACAAAGATCGTGAGCAACACAGGTCAGACAACACCTGTCACAGTCAAGGGAAAGACAATAGAGAAGGTTTCTTCTTATGTATATCTGGGACATACAACAAGACTGGGTAAGGAGAATCAAGATGCTGAAATTGAGAGAATACGAGACCAAGCCTGGGCTGCATTTGGAAAGCTGTCCTTTATTCTAAAATCTCCAAAATACGCAAGACATCTTAAAAAATCCGTATTCGACTCCTGTGTCCTTCCTGTGCTAACATATGGGCTGGAAACATCGGTGCTGAATAAACAGATTATTCACAAGCGCATGGTGACGCAGAGGGCCACGGAGAAAAGAATGTTAAATATCTCTCTGAGGGATAGGAGAACCAATTAATGGATAAGGCAGCAGACCAAAGTAGCTGATGTCACCGAAAGAGTCGCCATTTAGAAGTGGAACTGGGCGGGACACATTGCCAGATGCACAGATGATAGATGGACCCAGAGAGTGCTGGAGTTACGCCTAAGACAGGGAAGAATAAGTGTGGGCCATCCTCAGACACGGTGGTCAGACTGAATTAGAAGAGTGGCCGGGAGCAACTGGAAACGATGTGCCCAGGAAAGAGAGGAATGGAGGAGGAGAGGAGAGGCCTATGTTCAACTTTGGACGGAGACGGGCTGATGATGATAATGAAAGCAGTAGTTACTTATCAAATTGATAACACGATGTAAACATGTTTCCAGTGTTTTTGCAACATTCATGATAGTTGTACAATATGGCAGGAAGAAAATACATGTCATCACGATGTTCCTGTATTATATAGGCAGAGAGGACAATTCGGAAGTTTTGATCGCGATACATATTTTTCGTTTTTGCCACATCAAGACTGCTCCTTGGATTTCTCTGATTTTATTATTTCCTTTTTTTTTCAAAATATTATTGGCTTCGTCCAAACATTCTTCCCGTGATCTTCCTTTACCATGCCCTCCACACACATTTGCGTTGTATAAAACCAAGCATTGCCAATAATAATAATATCACGGTGAGATACATATTAACATTGAATAATAATACATCATGATTGTTGTAACAAATAAATATCGACAAAAAATTGCTATGACTTATAATCTGTATTAAAACAAATGACATGTAATATTGTCAAATTACTAAGCAATAAAATATGTGCTATCGAGTAGCAATCTAATTTGTATAATGTTAAAGCTCATAACGTAAAATGTTATAGTTCAAACCAAGTAAGAGACGAAGTGCGTAGATAAAAATAAATAGCTCTATGCAGAGGCGTACGGTTCGCACAAGCAACAATATATTATAATTTGAAGCTGCATGGTAAAGCGTTGACATTCTGTGTATAAGTTCATGCTATTGAATCTTCTGTTGTATTATCATACATTAAAAGCATTCGATTTTTTCCTTCTATTTATCGGAGGTCTTCTTCTTCATCGCATGCTCAATACTGAGCGTTGTGTTTGTCCACTATTTCTGGAACTTGTGCACCACCTGTCACCATCCTTACCGGTACCGGGTCATGTTGAATGCAGTGTTTAAAGAGGATCATGATAGCTCCTTTATTTGGTCCAAACTTTGCAGGAGGCTTTTCTCTTGATCGGTTTCCCTCAACCGTCTCTTGTATTCATGAGCTTCTTAAGACTTTCGTTGTTCTTTCTGGTAACATTTCCTAATAATAAAAATAAAAGGATCAATTTTCCTGTATGTTCCTTTCAGTTATCTCTAATCTGAGCCTTTCAGTAATCTCTAATGTTTAAGCAATCTCTAATCTGTGCCTTTCAGTAATCTCTAATTTTTAAGTAATCTCTAATCTGTGCCTTTCAGTAATCTCTAGTGATGATAGAGACATCGGTGCGTTTTGTGTTCGATGAATACCACATCTTAAAGGTAAAAGGGTGCACATGTCTTTGGTCATATATCATACATTTTTGAAGAAAATAGATATTCTGTATTTTTTCGTTACATTGCATCATTCTTGATTGTTTTGCTCGAATTTCTTCATTTCACATTCCCCACCTTTATATATGCTGATACGACGTATATGCTAGCAGCCTCTTTTATTTAGTCACTCTGTATTAAGGGTTATTTCTTTGAACATTTTTTCAATGCTTTATGATACTTTGGATCTGAGTGACAAAATAATCTAAGGATTCGACACAAAGGAAACAAGTCTTTCAAGAATTAATTTATAATGTCTTGTATATGAACCCATTGCAAAAGCTCACCATTTAAAGATAACATGTTTTTAATACGCATACACGTATGACAATTGTGAAATGCAATATAATATTCATTTATCTGGCCAGGATACAAGGAATATGACATGCATATCTTTACTATTGTTTATCGAGTTATAATTCTTCGGCAATCAACAGAAAATTATTGTACGTTTATATGTCCATTAATCTAAAAATATTACATTCCGAGAAAAATATCTATCATTTTGAATATATTAATTTGATTGATAGATATATAATATTCTAAAATATATATAATAGAAATCTAATAATGCTAGATAAATATCTGTCATATTTAAAAAAAAAGTGCTTTCAGAAGATCGGCAAGTTTAATACGAGTAAATTGAAAAAACTTTAATATCGTCGACCTTTTCTTGTTTTATTTTAGTGTAGTATTTTTTTAAATTAAATATAAATAAGTAAAGACAATCATTTATTAAAAATGAATTTTATGGTATTCGTATACAATAAAAAAACAAATAACTTCTTTTACTTTGTTTTGCTGTCCGTGTTTTATATTATTTGTCCTATTGAAGAATTGGTCACACGCCACTGGTTGGGTAGGTATTAGGCTAATAATATATTGGGGAATTCTATGAGTGGGCATACTCATAATGGGAAGAGATAATCACATTGTAATGTATGTTAATACTTATATCATTGTTTATCATTAACGATGTCTGCTGAGACAACCAGGTTGTCAAAGCGTCCAGGGCCTTCGCTACTAGGCCGTGTCGCCTCTAGTAAACATAACATTTTGTAATCAAAGGAGGTTCTGCAAGTTTTAAAAAAAAAATTGCTTACAAATTTGACTGTGAACTTTAACTTGGATTTTTTATTCAACTGCTGAGAATTGTTTCACACATCATAAATTTGGAATAGGTGATGTGTAAGTGAAACTTTAAATTTGCCAGGAATTTATGTTGAACGCTTAATTGCTAAGTACTCGTATATTTTAATAAAATATCACCCCAAGATCATTGTGTTTAGATTTAAAAAAATGCAGCTCCACGTCCCCGCAAAATAAATTCCTTTGGTATGAGGCCAAAAATTATATATCATTGACGAGTCTGACCAGCTGATAATTAGCATCCGCAATGTTGCTTCTAATTTCTGCAGAAACTCTGAAAGTATGTTTATAACTGGAATGCCAATTTTTCTATTGACCAAACCACCAGAGCACAAGAAATACGGCCTCAGATATTTGGAAAAAAATATAACGATTACATAATTATGTAGAAAAATAAGCCCTAAAGAGCATATTTATAAAATGCCATAGTATTTTAAGAGCCCCTATTTCTAGTTATTACGTGTAACATATTCTAATAGTGTAAAACAATATCCTTTAAAACTTTTAATTCTTAAGTTTAAAGTAATTTGTGTACAATACAATGAGAAATGTTAAGTTACAGGTTCTTTGCAATACATCATGCAAATCAACGATCATCCTTAAAATCACCAAATCCTTAATCACGTACTTTATGACCAAATCGAAGTAATTGGTGTCTTGAAACTTGTCATATATCGTGGCCGAAGGACATGTTACAGTAGTTTAATAGTTAATATTGAAATTCATGCCAGCTGATAGACGAGTAAGGCACTTTCAAAACGAAGAATTTATATTTTTTCTCGAATATGTTTTTGCCCCCGCCGATTTGGGAACATTAAATTTGGTTGCATATTGGACACACACGGCCCTGGTTGAGGGTATTGTAAGGTGGCGCATACATGCTTACCTGCAATTGTCTTCATACTTCATGCCTGTAACAAGTATCGTTTCGGCCTCATGCAATTCAATGAGATGACTGAGGGTTTTCACCGATATGTTAAGTGCCAGTGAATAATGTCAACAGTTAGTTTGTCTTCTATATTTTCGAGGTCTTTTTCAATAACATTGTTTTTTTCTTTTACTAAGGTTGGGTTATCATTTCTGGCATTATTTTTTCATGTCATCCGTAGGTGTTTTAATAACAGAGAAAAAAGCACTGCCTTATTAATGATTAATATAGTATTTTTTTACATTGGTACGGAAAAATATTGTATTCTATATATGAAAAATGGGGCCTCAATTGGAATATAAATAAGTAAAAGCCATTATTTAGGTTTGGTGAAAAAAAGGAACAAGTTAGGAACATGTTTTGTAAGAAATTAGAGTTGTAAAGATGAAAGAGACTAAAAAACAAGTTGAACTAGTGTAAACAGAGAACTTGGATCAGAAATATGTGAGCATTTTCTTTTCTTACATCTCTCATTGTATAGTATTACACTTACACTATCGTTATATACAGTACAACCTGGCTTTTTAATTGCTATGTGGCAATCTATTCCAACCAACCAGAAAGATGTTACAGAGGCTTTAAGTGAAAACCAGACTGGAATCCTTTTTAAAAAATCTGGATATCAGCGGAATTCGAACATGCAACTTCCGGATTACCAACTAGGCCACGGAGGTTGTGTTATGAAACAGCAGGCTCTTTTTTCAGAAAGATGTTAAGATATTAAATCAAAATAACGAAGAAACTATTTCGACTTTCTCGGTCTAGTCACACTTCACTTCTTGTCCGTGGATTTCGAGGTTGTTTCCAATTAAATTTTATATTCTGATTTTACAGAAATAAGGCCTTTTAGCATCTTTCTGGTATATATTATGTTGTTTTGTACACAACGGAAAAGTTAAACAAAAACCTTATCACTTATTTCTAAAAAAAATATTACTTATTTCTAAACTGAAAGGCTGAAAAGTATTGAAAATTATGAACATTATTGGGAAGTAACGGAAGAAATTCAATGATAGTGGGTAAATTATGGTAAATTTGGTTGTTTGATATATTGTATTTCGAAAACATCGTATCTTTCTAATAAATTCTCATTAAAGGTTATCAGAAGATTTATTGATTTCCGAACTATCCCACACACATCCGACTATTCAAAAATGAGAATACAATAAAAATATATGTATGATGACCCTTTACAATTGGAGAGTGTGAATCAGACGTAGATGATGTCCCACGCATCAATTTTGTTCCGGCACCTGGTCTCCGATTACTATTGTCTATCACTGAGATGCACTTCCATCCGGAATCCCTCCCACCCTCAGTTTCTCCCAACAAGTATATTAATCGAGGGTGTTTCTGCCCATTCTAAATCCAACCCCTATCTATGTGACTTGTTCCCACACTTTGCACTTAAAGCATCCCCTTCACATTTAAGCCCCCCGTACACCGGCCACCCCCTCCTATTGTTACGCCACTGTGGGATCTGATTTGATTCACTTGTAATAAGCGCAAATCGCGTCGTAAATAAATTATGATGCTAATAAGAATACAATCGGTACGGACAACCCAAAAGATATTGTACAGTGCCGACAATAGATACTGGTGTTTTTTTAATTTCGTTATGATTCGCTGATTATAATAAATTCATGTATTTCTATTCTGCTCATTTTTAAATTTGGAAAAAAACGGACACAACTTATGTTAGCACCTAATACTTTTTTTCCCTATGTCCATCGTGATGTGGTTTATTGCTTCCAGAGACTACTATCCTCCTTTAGAACCACGACCATTTTCCATGTAGTGCCAGGTTGAGTAAACACCTCCTTTGTCTAGTCGATTTATCTCTTCTTTGGCCATTCTTTTGATTTAATTCCGGCAAACACAATTCAGCGATTGCACAATCGTAATAAACATCTGATGTATACGGTATATACTAGCTGGCTTATTGTCAATTAACAATTTCTTTCAACTAGCAAGTAAAATGTAAAAGACTAATATTTATTTATATTTAAAAAGGAAATATAATCCATGTTCTAGTAAAATTTTCCATTGCACTAGACTACACCATTCGGGCATAATGGACTAGACTGGGACAGTGAAATAGTTCCGCCAACTGGTGTATGGAAGTCGTCATCTATAACGGAAGATTATAGCGATAGCGCCCTTGGAGTTATCTCGGTCACTAAATGTCACTAGATTTTTTTAGTACTTCAACGCAAATTGACTAAAAGGAATCGAATGTATGCTGTTGGAACGCGTGCACTGAGAATAATATACAGAGGGACAATTTATGACAGAATATGGAATGAATGATTAGGGATGAATGTGAATTTAAGACTTATGTGTTGACTAAAATACAGAAGAACACTCCGAGATGGTTTACATAAAATGCGAATTGGAGGGAAAGGTGTGGTAACCCAAGGAAAATATGCTTGGATCAAGCTAATAAGCTAATCAATGATATTTTGAAATAAGAAAACGTAAAAAAAGTCAGAGAATTCGTAGCAGTTGTAAGATAAGATGTATGAAAGTGGAAAATGCGAAGAATATGTGTCGAGACAGAAAAGTCCAATCTGTCAATCCCGACAAAGAAATAGTGTGATGGTATGTATGTATTTATAGCAAAAGGTACCTGTATGAATATATTATATACATATGTGACAAATGCTAAAGTACAATTATCGTCATCCTTATTGTCAAGTGATTGACTTTCCTAATCTGTGTAATACGAATATTACTGTATTAAATCATAGATTTCTTTCATTTTGTACAATAAGCAATATTTTAGCACCAGTTTGAATACTCTGATTGTATTAGTCGAGCAAAATAATAATTAAAAAGCTATATTGTTTTTTTTAAGCTCGAATAAAAGTCACATTCAAGAACAAGTTTTCTTAACACTGTTGTTCAATTCAACAGTGAATGAAAGTGCCAAATAATTTGTTAAAAGTTCTCTCTATATTTAGTAATTGAGAAGCTAAAAGGGTTGTATGTTTTTAACATAAAAAAACAAGAGCATGGTGTTTCGTATAGGTGGTGTATGGTTTGTTCTAATTTAAAACCTGCAAACAAAGGGTTTACATATTTTATAACGCATTAGTCCCCTCTCATTGCTCCCCAAAGTTCAGACAAATTAAGCTTTGGAAAAATCATTGAATTCTCCCCTAACGTATTTATCATAATAATTTCATTTTGCAATGCATTCTCTTCCGCGTGAGCTTTTGCAGAGATATTTTATGTTCAAAACAGGACCAGCTTATGTATTTATTTCAATTTAAGGAATATATGTTTTTTTATTGAATAATTAATTATCTTAAATCTATTTTGTATTTTTTTTTAATCAAATACTGTTTATTCCACTTTTTTGTGACGGTATATCCCTGCCGGTTTCAAGGATTTCACTTCATCATCCGAAGAGCACAAACAAGACTTGTTTGTGCGCCCCTGATGACGAGGTGAAAGCCTTGAAACCGGTAGGATTATACCGTTCCAAACCAGTGGAATAAACAGTGTTTGATAAAACAAATTACAATTTCCTTAAACCTCCACAATGTCAATGCCTTAACTATAAATAACATAACTCTGTTTTAGAAAATTCTTTTAAAAAATAGTAAAATTAGGAAAAAAATATTTCACAATCTTAACCGTCAAAATGTGTACCAAATTATTTATTTACTGTGCATATTATTTAATTTTATTGATTTCGTATTAATTTTTATTGAACGTTTTAAAAACTGTTTAATTATTTGTACCTGTATTAAACTTTTTTTATACATTACAATTCGACAGAATTATTACAATGTGGCAATCTCTTCAAACTAACCAGACATATTATAAAAAGGTTTTAATTGGAAGCCAGACTATAACCCTTTTTTTTTTTTAAATATTTGTGTTCAATTAACGGGACGGTGTTACCAAATAGACCATGGAGGTGGTTTATAATATTAAAAATGCAGAATAGTTTTAGTTATGTTATAAAAGTATTTTTATTAAATTAGCCACTTAACGTCACACGTTTTTGTAATAATTTGATTTAAATATTCATAAAACTTAAATTCAATAATGCATCGTATGGTTTAAATCATAGGCATTGTGCATGAAAGTGCGTCCTTCATTTCTGTAAAAAACCTTTAGTTTTCTTTTGTACACGTTTAGAGACTCCGGCGCTTTTCCCTTGATTTCTTTCCAGGCTGCGAAGCTTTCTATATTTCGGTAGAGTACTTGGAAGGACCTATAAGTCCCCTAACATACACCCTAAAACATATTATTGAAAATATTTAGGAATAAACCTTATTTCTCGATTCGGGCCTGTATACATGGCTCAGCTTCCGAATGGTTTGTTCCGATCTCAGGTCGAGGGAAAGTCATCAACTTTAGGGGACAACCAGACCGTGGGATACAAGCCGCAGTCAGGAACAATCACTTCCTCATATTGGGGTCCATTCTCTCACACACAGTGACCACCGAGGGACTTTGCGCCGATTTGGAGACTCAGGTTGATTGGCGCTTTTTGCACAAATCTCGTGAGATACATGTTGGGTGCATTGTTGTTTTGAATAAAAACAGTTTCATTTCTAACAAGGGGAACCACTTAAAGTATAAAATCGTTTTACTAAAATGTTTTACCTGTTTCCTGAGAAATATTAAACGAACAATATTTTGAAGGAATTATATTGAATAGGGACAGAAAAACATATGCGATACTTGAACCGGACAGTATGAATCCGACAAGATGACCGCCTACAATAGCATTTTAGTACCAGCTTTGATATGTGAGAGTGAAACGTGGACATGACAAAATTATTGTATGTGCCGAAGAAACGTTGTAGAAATGCGTGCATTTAGAAGAATACATGGAGTGACAATGTGTGAGAGAATACGAAATGAATAGATTAGGGATGAATGGGAATTTAAGGCTGATGTATTGAGCAAGATAAAAAAGAACACTCTGAGATGGTTTGGGCATGTGTAACGAATGAATTAATTAAGATTAGCAAAGCAAATACACTGAAAAATCTCAACCAATCCCCTTGTATTTTATTTTACAAGCAAAAATCAAATGCATCCAATATTTATCTTACCTGATTTTATAGTTTACTTGATTTTCACATGCAAAAACTTTAGTGAAATCTCATCCACTATTAATATAGCTCTTTTTAATATGCTACTTAATTCTCACACCACATCAATATCTATCTAATTCACTCTCAAACCACATCAAATTCTTACCCCAATTATTTATTTCTGAAATATGAGGAATATTTTTTAAACCATCAGATAATTTTAATACTGTTTCAAACTGAATAAAATGATTCCATATTTCCAAATATGGGATTAAATTGAATAATCGAAATATTAGCTCGCAAATAGGTGTTTGATTCCCAGATAAATGACGGAATGCCGACTGGTTATTATTACATTTGAAGGGAATGCGAGATTCGAGATATTGTATATTGCTGCAAAAATCTAATTACATATCAGCGTAGTTATCGATTAATTAATCTGTAATTAATGATCTTTAATAAACACCGCAAAATTGATGCTGGGAATTGCAGATATTATTCAACTCCTATTCTCGGAGGCACGCAGCGCTACACTTACTTTTTTATCAACAAATTGAGCGAATATTTTATGTAAATTAATATGACGACTGGTTAAGTAAGAAACTGATATATTGGGTGGTAATACTAATAAATTGTTCCTATGTGATAAATGCTTTAAATACATTTAATCTAATAACTAATATTTCCTCTAAGGTATAACAATATTTTTTTAAATGTTTCATAGCTTAAATTTAATTATTTTAATTTATTTAATAAATAAAGGTGATTACTCCATTTGTTTAATTTATTTCAAACATGCGTTTCGCTCTAAGGCCATCTACATAAATATTAGATTCCCTTTTTTTATATAATCCACATTATAAGGATTTCCCCTGTTAACTGTCTGCTTAATTCATTCATATGGAAGAAAACTTAGAAGAAATCTTCTCATACTGTTACGTCACTGTGTTGTTCAGTTGGTTAAATATTTTTAAACCGCGATTCATTGAGCGTTTCGCATCACACTGTATCAGCAAGTTAGAACACATAATAGAGGATGATTTTTTTTGTATGGGACGCAGGAGATGATTTATTTTATTCTAACAATTATTCTTGCTAATTCTCTATACTCGTATTTAGGTGCTGTCACTTGCCAGCGAAAAGAACAATTTTCAAATGTTAATGGATCTGTATTATAAATAATTGTTTGTGCTGGTTAACACTATAATCGAGATAATCTAATGATTCCCCCAACTTCAGTGACCCGGAAGTAAGTCAGTAAGAAGTCTTTAGCATGCATTTGGTTGAGTTGCAGTCATCTGATATGAAGAAGAAATTCTTATGATAGGAAATACATTACTTTGATGCAATATGAAGCTCTTATACGAGAATCTAGCACTCATAAATTAAAATAAAAATAAATATATATTGTTATGTACTTGTTCTTTTCGATTCGCCTTTATATTGATTTTTTTTTCAAATTGTAAATATTATATTGCAATTGATAAAAATAATAATAATTATAATTTATTACCAACGAATCTCTATCTATACGAAAAAAAATCAAATGACGCTCGAGTTGTCATCTATTTTTCTCAATGGGTCGGGTCACGTTGGTTTTGTTTAGCTCATTTTAAGTTTTAATCCCCTTATACCTTCCTGGTATATTTTATCTTTTTTTGGCCGAATGGGGAGAGAGTTTTCAGACCTTCAGACTTTTGGTATTCCTGCTTCCTTTTTTTAATAAATTCTACAAAAGAGGCCTTTATGTGAGCTTAAACAATATTTACATACACCTGACATACACGTTTTAAATTATTACAATACAATTTACGTTTGGATATATCTTGTTCATCTTAGTTTTTGGAGCATCGTTTATATAATGACTGACAAATTTTTATTTAATGTACAGGACAATTTTTTACCCCATCTTGAATTGTTTTCGGTGCCATATTCGTGAACTGAGCTGGTTAGGTCAATATCACCCACACACGGAATAAACTTGTTGAATTTTTATTCCCATATCAATATCTTTTCGGTGGATAAATTAAGGATTGAACTCCTTAATAAAATTTGTAGGTGTAACTAAGCCACTTCTTTGGGAAGCATGATTAACATTGTTCCGGTTGTTATTATTTTATATTTAGACTTTTAATTTTCCTTTTCTTGTTATTTGATGTAAGCCCAATACAAAATAAATAAATTAAATAAAGTATGGTAGAACTGTGCAGAGTACATATTACCCAAATACTCACTTTTCTACGACTATCGATGCAGCACCCAGTACAGAATCCAAATTTACCTACAAAAGTTTACCATTGATAATTTATTGATTGTTAAATTGTTCGATTATTAAATATTTAATTAATTCAACTAAAGCAAAAAATCGTTTAATCTCGCTTTGCGAAATATAAGCATTGCCCAGTAATGAACGATTATTGTATCAAAGTAATATCGAAATGCCTTGCAATCTACTTTTTATTTTGGATTTAAGATTAACAGTTGGAATTGCTTTCTAATAATAAAAATATAACTGGAGGTTATTTGCCAATCCAGTTTAGCAGACCTGCTCCCACTGAGCATGCGATATATACGGGTATATCTCCCATTAATCGTGATTAACGCAGATAAAGTTTCCTTATGATCAATGGGGACTCGCAGATCCTATAAAGATACGAGCTGTGTTGTTTAACGTGAAACGTGATCGCCGCTGTCTTTTTTCCATAATTTAATTTTGGGCCGATTAATTATGTTCACGATTGATACTTTAAGTATAATACATTGCAATAAGCTTAGTAACAGGTGTACCCTTGCATACATGCACTATCTTTTCTTATATATTGACCTGCAAATTGTTCAAGCGCTTACTGCAGATTTCTGAGAAATTTTATTAAAATTTTATGCAACGGATATTTATTCATTTTTAAATGCTGCAGCATGTACGTAAAATCAAATTTCATTTACAAAAGTTATACAAAATAAAACAAAATTGTAATATAAATAGCTATCAAACAAAACTCAAAACTTATACACAGCAAAAAATTGCGTTAAATTATGATACTCTTTTTAAAAATTCCAACGAGAATCGAACGCGCAACCTCCGGGTCGGAAATGAGGTGTTTTGCTAACTAGGCCACATATATAATTTGTTTGCACAATATATCAATTGTATTAAATGAAGGACTATTTAATATCTACATAACTAGCTTGTGCCACACACGGTTTCAAAGTTTTTTTATAACGTTTTTGAACTGTATTTGTAAATAAAATATTTATAGGGTTTACTACTTATTACTCATTACAATACATTTTATATCAATTTCCCAAATAAAATGCCTCACTAAAAACAACAGTATCATCCCAACACATCAACTGACAGCTATTATTCATGATCAACTGACTATTATTGAATCTCGACACCAAGTAATTATTATTTATTCAACGCTAAATTATGACGTGGATAAAAATAAATCATTTAAATTTTATAATTGAATTATTACAGCGTGCGCCTCATTTTATTTACAAAAGTAGAAATAATGTGACATATGTTAGGTATCCTTTAGTCTAGATGAAAACTGTTCTTTTTTAACTTTATTTCGTTACACGAAAAAGCAAACTGAAAGTACCATAAGGTACTAAACATTGAAGTGATATACAAAGGAAAAAGCGGCAGCAACAAACCTAATGCCGTGTTTCAAGTAATAGTAATTTATTAATTCATTCAACCTGTTTATATTTGATCTAATTACGTATATAAAAACATAATGAAACGAATTGTTTTAGTATTCAGGATAATACCTTCACATTTTTATAGAATCAATGTCTTTATTTTATATGAGGATAGAGCGCCAATTTTTTCTATCACGACACTTATTTGACTTCATCTATTTCCATAAAATTTCGTAAACAACCCCACCCTTTGCCTGAATTATCACATTTTATTCTTTCAAATTTTATTCAGGGTTCATATCCATATTGTTTTTGTATTTCAATGAGATCCTTAATATGACTCACAATTAGAAAAAAAAAGCATTTCAATAATAATTTGTTATAGATATGAAGGAAAAAATGGTAAGATCATGTGAATGAAATTATAAAAGTAAAATGTTGGACGTTATCCACTTTGTTTACTTGACTAGATAAAGGCGTGATGAAATTGACATATGTACACATTATAAATAAATTTATGTTTAGATAGACAAAAAATCGTACCAGAAATTTATTTTTTCTAACAACTGAAGATGTAAATATACTACATATAATTTAATAATGAATTTCCAATTCATATATCTATTAGAAATTGCATTGAATGCAGTCAAACATGATTCCCCTTGAATTCTAAGTACCGATTAATTTCTCTAAATTATGGGAAATAACTTCATCAGAAGCTAATCTTGACGTATTTTACAACTTAACCATTTCAGTACCTTTACCATTATTAATGAAAATGACCTTTTGAATGTTAACTTAGTTGGGGACTTAGTTGTTAAAACACTCTGTGCAACCTGAGGGTTTCGGGTTCTATTCTCGATTGTGCTAAAAAAAAGAATCAAATAAAGAAAGATACTAGTCAGGTTAAAGAGTTCATCTGATTACAATACTAACCCACTTGCGGCAGTATTGTCAATTTATGATGATTAATTATAAGTGATGTGCGTAGTTCAGTGATTCTTAACCAGAACGCACAATTAATGGGGCAGAAGAAAATTTTGTCTCCCAGCAACGATCTTTAACATGCACGTACTCGTACTCGTATAACCAATTCGGATATATTGAAATGCGCAATAATAATTAATGTTAACTATGCAGATATATGTAACAAAATATAAATGTTGACATGTATAAACGTATCTAAGTATTCAAATATTTAAAAAAGTAAGTTGTGTTGTTTTTTCCAGCTAAGACCGGCTCGTTTTGAGCGCTAGCTAGATATCGTATACCATATATATTTATTTTTGACTGCAAATTGTATGAATCATATTGGTGTTTTTTATATTTATATCTTCATTGTGATATCTCGTATTTTTTAATTCATTCGCACTTAGAATTTGAATTGTTTTTTGTAAAAAATATTAATAGCGAAAATAAATCGTAAATTAATCAATAAACTAAACTTTCATACTATTAATATTGTTTTAAATAAAATATCGTTTATAAAAATGTAATTAGTTTTTTTTATCATATTAAAAATTTAATTATGACGTATGAACTGTGTCTGTCGTATTGTATTCAAGTTTCACTATACTCGTAAAAGGCTAGTGTCTTTTGGGTTTGGTTTCAGTAGGTTTTTTTCGATTTCAGGTACTGTACGGGTTAAATTCCCGCATAAAATTGAAATCGCTGGCAACGTACATAGACGCGTTTGCTTCAGTCACAGTTAAACCGTGTCCTATTGTCAGGTCTAAGTGAAGATTTATATTCCTGGATTGGGAGTAACTCAGTCAAGGGCTTATCTCGCCGACACGTTAGTAACGGCGCGGGGCATTAAGTCATGATACGGGAGGCAGCTTAATATCTCTCTTATCCGCCAAGACGTACTCTTTACAGTCTTGACTGCTGCAGCAGGCGGCTCCACTGAACACCAATCGTTAATACTAGGGGCTACTTAATGGTTATGTAAATACATTAGCCAACATTGATCAGATTCGGATTCGAACCTGTTGTTTCTTCCATTTATTACCTATATCGTTTAGTTTACAGGGAAGAGTATGCAAAATAGGACTTTTTATTTTTCGTACAACTACTCACACTCTTTTCTTAAAGTTCCGCAAACGGGTGTGTATATGTCACAACACTGTAGATGAGATCTACGATGTTGTGATATATATGGTTGGATGGATTACCTAGGTTTATTTCCAAACTGAGTGGTTATAGCAGACACCTGCACTCCACGCGGTTCGTTATCTAGCTCTATGAAATGGTTAGTTGTCTCCATAAAATAAGTATGATGAAACACCGTAGGCATACAAATACCGTAAACATGGTCACCAATCATCCCTTCTTTTAGCAAAAGCGATATTTTCTGTAGTGCCTCTTGAAAATAGCCTCATTTTGGTTTCTCTATCGAATGGGTGCTCGGCCTCTGCATCTTTTGTCATTCCCGATTCCCGCCAAAAAATTACCCACTCAAGTCTATCGTTCTTTCACCGCACAATATGTTACAGTATTTTAAAATTGGTCTTGCACATAGCATGTCTGTTACCTGGATGCGACAGAGGAACATCTGGACAAATTACAGTCTTGAAAATGTTTGTCTAAGATTTATTTTTAACCTAAGAAAGTACAATCATATAACTTCATACCAAAAGGCATTGAACTGGTTGAACATTAGAAATAGACGCCAAATTCACATACTGTCTCTATTATATAATTCCTTAACTGCCCCCCCCCCCCCCTCCCCCTTATCTCGCCGAAAACTTTCAGCGTCTTTTCGATGATGGACTAGTGCTACGCTCAAACACATATAGTTTATTGGCCTTTCCGGTTTATCACTCTTCTTTTTTTTACATCGTCATTTACTGTCCGTGCATGTTAGACTCGCTCCGTCCTTGGCAGGCTTTAAGAAGCGACTGAAAAAAACTCTTTATTTCTAGTCAGTAATATAACGTGTTTCATTCCTGATTTTTTCCCTTTCCTTTCCACTATCCCTTCCTTTTCCTTTGATTGATGATATCTCACATTATATGAAAATAACTGTTTAGGTGATTGTCCGTATTTGTGGGGGCTGTGGGCATATGTTCACGAATGTGTTCATGAATTTCGTGGGGATGGATAGTCATTTGAATGTTTTTTTCGACAATGTAACTTGCTTAATTTCCTTTTGTTTGGTTGGTTGGAAGAGATTACCGCCTGGCAATACACTCGCCAGATTGTATTTGCAATAAAAGTGTTGAATAAATAAATAAATAAATAGAGAGGCTTCTCAACTCCGAACTCTTCAATAATCGATCGATCTATTCTTCTGGTAGCCACCTCTAATATCATACCTCAATGGCATCGATCGTTTGTTTATTGCATGCCTCGAGTGTTAAGGTTTCTGTTCTTTAAAAAATTAAGAAAACGAAGTATTGGACCAATCGATTCTTGATTTTTTTCAGGATTCCTTGATCCCTCAAAATTACTTCGAGGTGACTCATAGCAGGAATTCTTGTCAAAGAACTCAGGTAAACAAACTCTAACGTATTACATTAAATTTTAAGTACAGGCTAGTGACTAGAAAATTCCTAGATTTTTTTTGTATTGTTACGATATTTTTGTATAGTTACGATATTTTTGTATTTCTTAAATATTATTTTTTGTACAATTAATCATTCATTCTTTTTAAATATCACATATAAGCTATGGAATCAACTCTAAGAAAACGCTTTACGTGTAACAAATATTAATTTAATTTTTGTGATATTATTAAAATACAAGTCTGTTAGGCATAAAATTTGGGTTTTTCCTTACTAGAGACAAATAATTCCATCAATATATACATACGAGAGATGGCTTTCAAAAACGACCTTGAATAGAATTGAATTCCGACAAATTCAAAGTAAAATGTGCAAATTATACAGGATTTCGTAAAGGAGTAGGAAATCTTTTGTATGATAAAATAAAATGACATTTGAAAGTACTTTTATGAGGAAACAATTATTACTTTTTTATACATACAAACGGGCATGCATGTATTACCATTACCATAACCATATGAGTGAAGACCTCATCCAGTTCTTACCACTCTTTTCTGTCCTGGACGCATCGCTGTTATGTTGGACCACCAATATTTTATGATATACTCGTACGTCGTCTGTCTAACCAACTTTCATACGTATGATGTATTGCGGATATATTGGAGAACCTCGTACGTCCATTTATAGTCCTTCATTCTAACAAAGTGCCCTACCCGTCACAACTTTGTTTCTATTATCTTTTCAATCATGTTATTAACTATTGTTAACACTTTATTATCAATATGTTATATTTTAAGTATTCGGTTAAGTCTTGTCAATCAAAGCATGTCATGCCCCATACTTTTTGAGCTGATACAAGCTTCTCTCACTCCTGTACGCCACTATCGGAAGTACACACAGATAAAAAAATTGACGTCTGATAGCAATGAGAATACCGATTTTAAAGATATACTTTGCCTGTACAGATGAGCTCCAAGCTAGCTTGGTCCTTCTGTATATATTTCATCCGTGATGCCATCTAAGTCGAAATAAGTTCTTAAAAGTATGTGTAGTTCTGAAACGATTCTAGTTACTTTAATTGAATTTGTCATAACCAAGTCATTATGAATGTATTTAAGTGTGTCAATGTTTAATTTAAGACCTACAACTCAGCTATCATCTGTCGGTTCTTGAATACAACTGTGGATCTCATTGGTATTGAAAGATAATATAACAATATCGTCTGAAAATATTAGGTGGTTGAGAAAAGATCCATCCATGCAGATTCTTTTTTACTCTCAATGATGGTCTCTTAACTTGACTGCACAATTATGTATACACAATATAACTTATGCGAATATTAATCGTATTTTTAGTGGGGCTGAAATATACATAATGGTACAGGGCTTGTCTATATCTTGGAGTTTTTGAATTTGATTCACAATAGTGACCAAAAAACCAAAAGTATTCCAGGCTAGGGGTTTCCCATAACACATGCTATAAAAGGTGAACAAAAGGGTGGGGAAACTATGAGGTTGATGGGCCGAATAAAGAGTCAATATTAATCCAAATGTCTTGCTTGAAGACGTAAAATAGGTCCAACTTGTGGACGACTTGATGGGTGGATATGTCTGAGTTTCATTACAGTCATCTTTCTGTGAGTTTTGGGAGATCCGTACTATGGCCTACATAGTAAACAGCAACCCACTATATGATATACATGGAGGCGTGCAGGAGTTATATGATCTAACACCTGAGGCTATGAGCTGATAGGAGAAGACACACTGTGCGTTAGGGTCAAATGCTGAAGAAGACTTAGATATTAATGGTGCAACAATTGTTTTAAATGGTTCAGTCGCTTAGAGCTGGTGTTGGCTCGAATAACGCTTGCAGAAATATATATTGTTTTATTTTCATAGTCTTTTCAAGGCGTGGAATCTGGTGTTACGTTTTCTCGGTTATTGAAAATGCTTTCTTAAAACAACAACGATTTTTAAGCAAGCTTTTGCACTTCACTTCCTTAAAACACTGGTATGTGTTCGTAATAAATGCTTACTTTATAAATTATTTTATTTTATTTATTTTTCTACGTATATACCAATTTAGCTCGCACGTAAAAAAATGGAAACACGTAAACTAAATTGATAAAAATATTATGGTGTCAAAAAACAATCCATAAAGATTTGTAACTTCTGACAAAATAAAGTGTTACATTCCATTCACTAACAATAAAAAAATACAACAAATTAGTCTATTGTTTTCAACCAAAAATATATTCTTTTTTTGTACATCATGTGTAAATTTATAGCCATATTATTGTTGACATGGAGGAGCAGGTTAAATATTAGCTTTGTTAAAATTAAAATAAAACATATTCTTCGAAGCATCAAAACTAAATAATTTACTGTAGGAAAATCCGACGTTCTATAAAAAATCATATTTTCTTTATTTGTACATGTTTTATGGCATAGTTCCGTGTTTAAGTTTTCTAGAGAAGCCTTTCCATTAAATCCGTGTTCACAGTTACTCGTAACACCGGTTTCATGTATCCTACTAAAATTTCAATAGTATTTCCATTATTAGTGTAAACAATAAAATGATTAACGAGAATAAAATCAGTGTTACGATGCAATAAGAGAGAATACCGTTTTATTTTACAACTTCAATAATTACCTTGAAGTATACGTAAAACGATATTAAATTATTTTTTCTTCATTAAAAATTATGGTAGCTACACGTAATATATATACTCGTACTTTCCATGCCAGATTTATCATAACATAGTCAGGCCTCATGGTTGATTTCAATGGCTTGCAAGAAAGAGAGTATGATAGTTATTGTCATCCGAGTTTTGTTATCACATTCCGAAATTGTAAGCAGCCTATTTTTCCATTCCAAAATTAATGCGCTTTTGATTTTCTACTAAGAAAATGCGCTTTTTAAAATAAATTTTGGTAGTAATTTAGTTCAACATGTATTTTTATAGAAAATTCAAATTAATGATAAAAGAAAAACACTATAATATGAAACATAGTTTTGCAAATTAGGTGATGTGTTCAGGATTCAACAAACTACGTAATTAATTAGCAGTGTCTTGTTGGGCTTATGTTGGATTTAGTAAATTATATAAAGACAATTTTATAGAAAAATAACTTAAATTAAAAATACTCTTGTGGAAGGCAGTATGATTTTATTTTTAAAATATTTCTTTTTAAAGAAAATACTTTGTTGGACAAAAAAAAATGTTTTTAATAAAACTATCTACAAAATTGCTCATGAATAAAGAGCTAGCTCTTATACAAGTTACAGCTTTGTTGAAGCCAAGAAATATGTAAAAACACTTAACAACCTACTGACAAAAAAAAATGTTGATTTTTTTGAACCACGAGATTTCGTTGGAAATCAAGATTGTTTGTATTGATTTGAATTAATTAAAAAATGCCTAACAATAAGCCAAATAATGAAATTTTCGAAACATAGTAATGTGCAAAAAATACTACTTATACTTTTTTATCTTGTATGGAACAAAATACACAATAAAACTGCAACAATCTCACAAAAATGCCTGAAAGATAAGGATACAAAGAGAAACCACATGTTAGGTTAGTTCTACTTATTGCCAGTCCAAATAATTCAACATTTCTGTACCTCGAATAGTTGTTAGGAAGGTAAAACCTTGTATTCTAACATAGTTGGATTAGGTGCAGTACACGTCAGCACCTTAAATATAGAAGAATATACCCTCACATCCCTCCTCACGCTTATAAGGTAGACACGTACGAGCTTTGCCTTGGTAATTGGGCTATCGCGTCATCCCCAAATAATACTTAGATTATACTTGTACAAGAGGGAGCTGATTTTATATCTTCTTCCCGAGCGCAGAAGATTCTCGCTACGCCAATGTAACATATTGATCCATAGAACCACCATATGGTGTATGTAGCATTTGTATAATATATTTGTACCACTCGAATGTAGAATAATACAACCGTTAAATAGTTCTTAAACCTTAAGTTACTTTCTCAATTATTTCACATCTATTAAACTTTCCATCTTGTGGATGGATCATATGTTCAGTTGTGTAAAAAGGCTAATATTAATGATGAAACTTTTCATCTTATTCTCAAAAGCCTCATAGTCCAACAGTAAGTGTATTGACCGACAAATAAATGTTATCAACATTGTTTTAAGTTGTATTACCTGGGTATAAGAGTATGTATAGAAACTTGACCATTCTGTACATGCTCATAGAGCGGAACTCGTCAGTGATTTTAAAAACTATGTCAATTTATAGTTTTATTTCTGTTAAAAAGAAAACATATAAAATAATTCTTTTTAACGTATAAGTTAAGTTATATCAACGTCTAAAATAAAAAATTTGAGGTGTTTTCCCTTGTTTTGTGAGAAACTTAATGACGGCGCGATACTCAATTTTTTCCATACTTGGGATGTTGTTAACGCTTGACGTACTCTCGACGATATCTTTATCACTACTGTCAAAATTAGACTTAAACTTGGTAAATATACTAATAATGAGTCATATTATCGAAAAATTCCCATGCGCATTACCACACCCTCCCTTCACTCCTTTATTCCGCGAATTTATTGACCTCCCATGGTGTAACAATTGCATTGAATACATTACAAACCAGCGGGCCATAGGACAATCTCTTCTAACCAATCAGAAATATGTTAATATATCTTCCAGCTTATTAGACTGAAATCCTTTAAAAAAAAATCTTGTTACCTATGGGAACCAAACCAGCAACCTCCGGGTCGGAAGACCAACTATACCACGGAGCTGGATGTTATGATATTTTTTGTTAAAATATCCAATAATTTGAGCGTTCTTGAGGAGGGTCTACTATCTAAACGGTACTATATATTTTTTATCTTTATTGTTATAATTCAAATTGAAAAAATAGCAAGATGAGAAAAATTTATTAAATAAAGCGAAGTATTAAATTTACTTCATATTCTTAATTGAAATTGTGAAATACATAATAAATCACGATATAAGATCTGAATTTATGAATGCGCTAAAATTGTAAGCAAACACATTGAATTCAGCGAAAATCTTTAAGCTTACCCGTTTTATTGAAACTTCTTGAAGGTGTGGTATAAAATTAAAAAATACCACCGAGATCAAAGGGGCCTTTTATTTATAGGGCTGCAAAGTGAAATATGTACAATGACACTAAGTATTTTGATAATTTGTACATTTTAAAATATCGGGATACCTGTTGCCATATAAATTGGCTTATTCTGTTGACTAATAATAATCCCCAAAATAATTGCTTTTCTGATTGGTTGCATTATCGCTTATCTTCTCAAGTTAATGCCCCATAAAATCCAGCTTCTGAGTGGAAGTTTCGAGTTGTTTCCTTATCAAAATAAGTTGAGAGTATTTAAAGTTTGACCTTTTTGATAATTTTTAACGTTTATAGCTTATGAAATTTATTAAATGCCATAAAGCGTAAGTAACTGATTTTCAGTTACGGGTGCTTTAAATTCACGATACTTCCTGTGTTCCTGATTCGTTATGTCTGTCAATTCTGAGAAGAGATATTTCTTTTTTAACTTTCATCGCCTGTTGACACCGGAAAACAAAGTATATGAATTTTACTTTATAACTTAATTTTTTAAATAGTATTCTTATTTTAAAAACGTTGCGTCTTTGCAATTTTCATAGCGAAAGCTCGCTTTGATTGCATTCCTAGAATATTTTTTTTCAATGAACTTCATAAAGTTATTACTCACTGACTGTGAACACCTAAATTTGGGTGAAAAATCCTTTTAAAAAAGCATAATCACAAAAAAAAATCATTATAACATTGAAATAACGAAGTATGGGCATTAAAATAATTTATTCAACTACTTATCTTTTTGTCGATTTGTTCTAAGGTTGTAGCGAAAAATTATATGTTTTAACTATTTACCTTACACTCGCCCAAAGGAAATTAATATATAATGACAATTTGTTGTCTAAAATATAAATAAATTTGTATGGCACGTTTTTTCTCTCGAAACACTAACCCATTCATTTATTGTATTTAATTTTCAATTAAATTTCTAAACAGATCAATAGGAAATTTATGTCCGAAAATTTAGATTATCATTTCCGTTTGGATTATATCATTTCCTCGATTTCTTATATTAATAACACCTTTAAAAATTAAAATAAAAATTGCCTAAAAAGTCAGGGCCGATCGAATCTATAACAAATTGATAATAATTTTGTAAACATTTAATATTTGCTAAAATGATATTACACAATAGCGTACGTATGGGATGTCAAAGTGGTGTATGGGAGTGAAACGTGGACATGGAAAATGAATAATAGAAGCCATTAAATGCGGTGAAAATGCGTGCATTGAAACAGTTATGTGGCGCGTCGATGCATGACAGAATAAGAAATATACTTACTAATTATGAATGTGTTCAAACACAGGTGTGTTTAGTAGGGTGCAAAGCACGTTGAGGTGTTTTGGACATGCTGAATGTATGAGTTGAAGTCGTGGTACAGGACAAACGAGAAAGTATAGTTGGTTCAAATTAATGGAATTTATAAAGAAAGAAAGGTAAGCAGTAAGAGAAACAGAACGAACTTTATGAGAAGATGTATGGATGTAAAATAAGTGAAAGGAAAATAAATAGTGTGATGGCAACCTATTTCTATAAGGAGATGCCGTCATCGCATGTATGTAAAAAAATGTTTAATCAGTCGTAAGTGCATTTGATTATTTATTTAAAGAAAAACACTGTCAGTACATCCATCACTGATAATTTATTACAGATGAGCTTACTTAAGTATACTTTATTCACTTGGTGGTACAATACCAATATTTGTTTTAATAAAATGAGTTGAATAATATTTTTCCCCCACTGTTTTATTTATAGAGTTCACTACCTGTTTCTAATACTTCGTCTTCGTTAAACGTTCAGTTCCTCATCACCTAATGAAGGAGACGGAAGTCTTAGAAACAGGTGAACTCAATAAATAAAACAGTGGTGAATACAAAGAAAATAGTGTTTCAATAATATCATTAAAAACATCAATACAAATACCCTAATTACCAGCGTTCTATAAACAATATACATACATATTATATAGTAGAGTAGTCCCACCCGAATCTCCGGCATCAATTATGCTACATATGTGTTTAAATCTCCAGTTGCTTCAAAAGAATATTATTCAAGATTTTCAAGAGAAAAGTAGTATCGATGTACCAAATATATTCATCTCCAAGGCAACAGTTTCTTGTTAGTAGATTATAACATCTTATGTTATTATCACTTCAATGAGCAACACGGGTATCCTAAGATAACAAGATGGAATATGTAAATTAATCTGTCCTAGATATGTAGATGAATCGGTGAGGCAATTTAGTAACTCAAGGATTTGATCATCATTTTATCAGTGATTTTAAATTTAAAAACTTGACTTTTGTCCATACATTTTTATTTCCCTAACGAACTTTGAAGGAGGAGGAATAAAACGATTAGGTAAATTTCATCTTCAACGATCCAATAGGGTGGAATATAATGACTAGACTTTTGCCGTAGCTGGTCTCGTGGCGGAGAATGGACTGCCTCAAAGTGTTAGAGATGGGTGTTGTGTACAGGAAACATCTGAATACACCTGTTTTTGGGAAAAAATATAATTGTTTATGAACACTACACACATACACTACACTCCACTTTGAGTCAAATGCTAGTATTACATATTGAAAGATCTAGAAAAGTTTATTTGAAGTTAATAGTGTGGGATGTGGGATAGTGCCTTATCTAATAGCCGCAGCCACCACCTTCCTATTCACGCAATTTACGTACATTTATAATCTGTCAATAAAAGTGGGTTCGAATCCAAAGTTAAAGCGCCCATGAGAAGAGTCTGCTCTCTAAAGGGCGTTACATAATGTAAAGTGTCTTGTTATTATTATTATTATTATACATTCAGTACAAGACAGCCCGGCCCTGTCGTTAGGTATATTATTCACTTGTCTACTCGATTTGCAGACGTAACAATATAGCAGTCGTAGTACATTTTATCTATCCGGGAAATTACATCATCATTATTATAATTGTTACCTAAAAATCATTTGTTCGGAACTCGTAGAGACATGTGGAACAATTAAACTGTAAGAGTGAGCTGGGCGATGGAGCCTTGACACATTTGTGCAGCTGTTGATTAGAATCTTAAAAGAAGACAACGGTTAACCCTAAACATGCGATGTATTTGATTTATATTAGTTAATAATTCTAATCTAGTATCTTTGAAATTTTCACGAATATTTGATACAGTAGTTGAAAACTTATGGTATTTATGCTTAATCAGTTTCGACGTGTCAATAGAGTGTTATTTTTACTGAGCTTCCGCGTGACTGATGACCTCAAAAATATATGTGGCAAGTGTCACTACTGCTTAGTTTTTTTTAGCTTGCAGGTCTCGTGAATTATGATCTCAATGAGGATAGCGCCCGATTGACATTTCGAAACGAGTCGAGCGTAAAAATACTAATACGTGATAAAAATTTCAATCAATAATTATTTCCCTAAGTTATTATTTCTCCGACTGTACTAATATTCTCGGACAAGCTCTCCATCGCTGTCCATTCATTTCAGACATGTACATGTATACTCGTACATGCATTTGTTTTGTAAATCCTTTACAAATCATTTTCCGTAAAGATTTCACGGTTATTTTTTTATTAACAAAAATAGGTAGGGAATGCGAGCCTTCAAATATGTCAAAATTCGTATATTTGTCTTAAAAATATATATTTTAGATGAGATGAGAAATTATAGGCTTGTCACGACAAGGAGTTTTTATCATGAATTTCTCTCTTCTGAATTGGAATCAGAGCTCCTGAATAAACAAGGCTTGTTTGTTTTATCCAGAATAGATGAAATAGAATATAGTTGATAGTACATATTTCCAAAGTTTGTTTTGCTTCAAATAAAGCTTTTGTAAGACAAAATCTAATCTGAAAATCAATATTTTCAGTATCACCATTTTCAAGCCATTCTCTTATTGACGCTAATATAATATAATTATAATTTGTTTTCATCCAACTTCTGGCATCATGACCGCATCAAACATACTTAACATTTACTTACTATCTTTCATTCCTAACATATACTCGTATATGATCATGCTATATATCTTAAGGGTTATGAGGAGAGAGTAAATATTTATTTCAAATGCATAACATTCGTTTTCTCCACATTTATACATCCCGTTATACGAAATTCTCCATTTTTCATGTTTCTTACTTTGCATTCTTTCAAAATCTAGCCCCCCTTCCTCCTGCTTTATGCGTTTCTAACGGTGTATGGGTTCCATGTTTACCTTGTGACAAAATCTGACTTTTTAGTCATTCCATACTTTTCTCGATTTTCCTATATTTATATCTTCCATATCTTGTTAAATAAATTGAGGATTGAACTACTAAATAAACTTTATTACAATAATTACGCCACTTCAAAGAGAGGCACGTGTATCTTTGTTCCTGTTTTTATTATTTTGAGACTTTATAATTTTTTTTCTTGTACTAGATTTTTTATTTGATGTTAAAAATGTATCAAATTTAAAATAAAATATATTTAAATAAATCCCACAACTCATGTACATACTGTATACACGTATATGCAAAGAGAATCCAGCTCAAGAATTTTTTTTGTTCATTTGAAAAATTGGATAATCATACTCGTATCATGTGTGTGTAAAAATATAAAACCAATAAAATGAACACCTTTAATTTTCTTTACAAACCTCTTCATGATTTGATTTGGTTTCTTAAATATCTCTCATATATTACTTAAATTTGTCGATCAAAAATAATTACAACATGAAATTAATGATTTAATGAAATGTTGTATCCAATGCAAAGGTAACTAGGCCTGTTATTGATTTTGATATTTGTAAATTGAGAAGATATTATCAACGATCGCAAATCAAAAGTTGCCATGTTATGGTGTTACGAATGTTGCAACTGATATTAAAGCCTACCTGCTCTAGAGAGAATCGTAAATTGAAATTTGGTAATAATCAGTGGGTACGGGCTTGTGACTAGCCTGAGGATAATTATATATAAAGGTGGATAAGGCTTTTAATGATTATTTTGAGCAGCCACACAAGATAAATAATCACTTATTTATGAACAGAATGAATTTCATTATGGCCATATTAATATCACAGATTAACAACGTTGCTTTAATTTCGCTCTCAGATGTTTGAGATTGCAAAATTTCATAAATCAGGGTTCTTGGTCAACTTTTACTTGACGTGTGAACAAAACGAATGTGTTGTCAAATATTAAGACCGCTAATTATTTTATATTTTCGTATGTAAAACATGAAATTATAATACTGTTATTCCACTAATTACATGGCGGTTATAAATATTAGTGGAATAACAAAGTAATTTCTTGTTTAATATTCGGATATGAAGTTGTATAAAAATAAACTTTTGATAAATTAACTGTTATATTTATTAAAACTGAAGGTCTTTTGATGTTCAGCTTCATTAAATAAAATTATGGTGGACATCCAATAAACCAAAATTATTATTAGCATCAAAAAATCTACATCATGTACAAATCTAATAATTGCCAGTGAACATGTACGAGTATAACCTTTAATTCAATGCACATATTTAGGAACGTGGATAAATAACAATGGAGCTGGCCAGGATAAATATTGTTTGCGGCCCCAGTAATCCAGCCATCGTATTTTTAGAACCTCTGGAGTGGTACAGAACTCGCGGTTAGTCATTGAACGTGTCGGCAATACTACCGCTCGGTGCATGCGAGTATTGTTGCAAGACGAACTCTTTTGCCAGACTGGCATAATTTTTTTTGGTACTATCGGGAATCAAACCCAAAACTCTCGGATGGAATAATATACGGAGGTCGTCAGTGCATTGATTAAAATTAAGTTTCTTTTGACAAGCTGAGACCGAAGCATAAAATTAAAAATGCGAATGGTTCGCTGCTACATCTTCTCAATTCTGTTATATGAAATGGAAGCGTGGACACTGAACCAAGAAACATCGCAAAGGACCGAGACTTTTGAGGTGTGGATCTATGAACGTATCCTCAAAATTATCTGGACAGATTTTGTTACGAATATGGAAATGTTTGCTTGTATGTATAAAAACCGAGAACTGCTTAAAAATGTGAATATTCACAATTTTCTGTTTTACGGTCATATAATGAGGGGCACAAGTTACATTCCGCGTTGATCACCCAGGGAAAAAGTAAATGACAAACAAGACAGAATAAAACTCCGCATCTCTTGACCTAAGTCAAGAACTTGCGAGATTGGTGTGGGTACAATTTTACGGAGTTCTTCCGTCATGTAGGTAATAGGGTTAGGATTCACTATGGTTACCAACCGCCGATAAATGACAGCACCCAAAAAAAAAACTATTTTTTTATAAATATAATTTTATTTAATATGATTGTTCAATTGTTTAATTTTGATATTGTTAAATATGCGACGTTAACATATATTTCTGTTACATTCTGTGAAAAATTTGAGTATTTGGATAGTTAAAAAAGTAACGGTATGTAGCTGGAAAAGGTTTAATTAAAAAAAATGTATGCAGACGTTATATTGGAAAAAAAAACTTCCAGAAAAATTATTATAAAGCAAACTTTATTTTCATATACTAGTAGTCTAATAAAATTGGTGTATAACGTTTAAGGTTTCTCAAATTTGTTTTTATTTCATGCCTTTTTTTAACAGAATTTATGTTTTTTTCGAGTTTATAATCTTCATTTCAAAACAGCGCTATATTCGTATAATCGACATCATCTTCATAATTTTATTCACCAGGTTGCATAGTATACCAGTCGATCATTCATTTCCGTGTCCGAACCGTCAATTATTCAATATGCCACGTGTTTCCAGTAGGAGGCAACAGAGATCGCCCTATCATTATTCGCATTGATCAGGTCTTGCCTAGAGTATGTAGTCCCGATATTCAGACAAACTAGCATGTGTTGCGTGTTCCGTATAGGCCCACAATCGCATTAAATGCTAATTTTGTTCAAGAAATCCCATATCTGCACATTCAAAATTAATATATCTGTGATATAGAAAGTTATTTTTTTAACCGTATGCATACAAAACATTTTAAATTACATTATTATCCATAACTTATCATTTTCATCGTTTACATAATGACCAAATACAATAATTGACCACAAATTTAGTAGCAACACAAAACAATTTTGTTCTATTACAATCCCAACGAAGTGTGACAGGGTTATCATAAAGATCTTCGCCGCATCTGACCCGAAATTCGGTTAAAAATGAATAAAGATAACCTATCGGCACGTGACTGACCGCCACGCGCCACACCTGACGGGGTGAGGGCAGCGGTCCGTGCTATTTGTTATCTCTGTTTACCCCATCAGCGGAGTGTATACACCGAATAATTAAAGTGAAATATTTTCTACACACATGTCATCTAGACTAGACTAGATGGAAGTTCTGTAAGTGGTTTTCCAATTTTTTACGTATGTCCCACTTGTGACGTCATTTATGTCAGTGATTACCTTTTCCACTGTTGTGTGTATCAATAAGAGTGCCAAAACGTATAAACTTATTATATCCATCATCAGCAATACTTTATGGAAGCTAAGGATGAACAGTGGATCGATGGAGATGTCGTGATTTAACGGTTAGCATTCTCAAACGGGCGCCCCAGGTTCGATTCCTGGTGGATTTATTTCCGGACTGGTTTTACTCTTAGACCGTTTTATATAGGAATTTATGTATTTTGTAGCTTGCAAAGCCCTTTTTTCGTTGCTTAAAGCACTATCAGAATTCACGATTAGCAGCATGTACTATAAGCAAATGGAAAAATATAAATTCTCATGTTAAATCAGTTCAAAGTGAATCCGCTAAGAATGAAACCTAGGGCAGCCGGTTTTGCGTGAATGCTAACCATTAAACCAGGGACATCGAAAAATTATAAATTATCTACTGAAAAATTACATAAAACTTAGAAAGTGACAACATTTTATTTGTTAACTTCTATTACCAAAACTATTACCAAATTAGAAAGTACTCCTAAATCACCTGAAAAAGGTACAAAGGTACCTCAATTTGTTTTTTTGGATGCTAGTTCTCATACTTTTTTAGATATTAAGAATTTTAGATGCTTTTAGACCATCATCCCATTACCTTTTAGACCATCATCCCATTACCTTTTAGACCATCATCCCATTACCTTTTAGACCATCATCCCATTACCTTTTTTTTTTTAATTGATTTATAGAATATTTTTTTGTAAAACAAAGTGTCCATAGCAACAAAAACAGTTTAGTACAATTCAAATACGATAAAGTGTCAAATCCCCTTCAACGTGTTACCGTATCAACTATCAAGTACTTGTGTAAATAATGGACATTTTATGGTGTATAATGTAACGACATTTCATTTTGCATATTTCACCCTCTCGAACACCTGTCAGTAGACTACCCTAACCCGCACCGAGTTCCTATACACTTACTTGACAGTCTGTGCACCGTGCACTTAGCTCCTACATACACATTATACGCGTTTAGTTACCCTAACAGAAAAAAGGGGAAAAGGAATATTATTAGAATTCATTAAAAGTTATTTTAGATAAGTTGCAAACCTTTATGTTGTGGTTGGTATATTTTTTATTACTTCAAAGTCTGAGGGGTTGCAATTACTAGGAAACAGTTTGCAAAGTTAAGAAAATGCATTAAAAAAACTTTATAAAATCAACCATACTAGAAAACTGTACGGAAAACGGTCATATTTTGACGATCTTTAATGACCGAGTTGATAAGAGGTCTATTTTTCGACTCAAGAGTTGTCGGTTCGATTCCCGCTGGATCAAGAGTTTTTAAGTCTGGTTGGAAAAGATTGTCATAAATGCAATGAATTCATCAGATTGTCTGTAAAGTATTCAACGAAAGTGTAACAGTAAAAAAATTAAAACTAGAATAAGAAATGTCAACAAAATCATATGCAACATTCTTCAAATTGAAACAATATATCTTCGATTTGTTCAAAGAAATAATACAAAGTGAAAAAAGAAAACTTGTAACAGATTTATTAAAGTACGATTAACCTGCTAGATTTTAATATACACAACGAAAGTGTAAAACAATACAATAAAATATTTACATATTAAAATATATATCAAAGTGTCATTAATAAAATGTGATTTGGTCATAAAGTGAGAAGCACTTAATTTATTCAATTGAGTTAGAATACACACTGAGAAACACTTGGGAAAGAAGGCTGAGGAGATAATAAGACTCCCCTGGGGGAAGTACTGATAATGGTGGGAATTGTATACAAATTGAAGTGTGTTGTCTAAGGGATAATGAACATACCAGTTTAGGATGAGGTCGATGAGGAATAAAAAGTGAATTATCACAGAAGAGTTTGTAGTGAGATTTTACGAAAATCGAATTGGAATGGCATACAAAATATAATTCGGACTTGTCAAATAAAAAGCGAACAAATCTTCATGAACATGAGATACAACCAAACTTGAAATTGATATAATATTATATTAACAACATCCATGCTGCTTGTCTATAATAATCATAACAGATTAATAAAAAAATAATTCGACCCCTATGGCTTAGTTGGTTAAACACCTGTCTTCGGAGGTTGTTGATTCGATTCCTGTTGGTACATATATTTTTTTTATAAACGATACGAGTTTAATTTCCACTTCAAGCCCGTTTTCATATAATTATGGTTGACTATGAGATATTGCTACATGCCAATAGACTCACCAGGTTGTATCGAAATAGTAATACAATCTCCGTGGCATTGTTGGTAAGACACTTGTCTTCCAGCCCGAGTATTTAGGGTTCGATTCTTGTTGATATCCATTTTGAAAGGGTTTTCTCTGGATCAATTAAGGCTTGTGTAACTCCTTTCTAGTTGATAGGAAGTATACAGTGAGTGTATTGCCTTATAAATGACAATAAATCAACTGTATACGACGAAAGTACAATACAATACTATAACACATGTACAATATTGTTTCTTTAAAATTACAGTTCTTGTGCACAAGTTAAATACACATTTGAAACTTTTTATTGGTGATGTTTTGTTCGGCGGGCGCGGAAACGCGCCGTATTTAAAAGCCGGATTGCTATATTAGTTTTACCGGTGATATATTGTGTTGCTTTGTTCAACCAAAGATTAAAAAAATATAGGTATTATAACACTAGTAATGATTACTAAACAAGATAGAAATAACCCAGAAGTTTCGTCAAATGTCAGCGATGCGCGTTGACATTTAAGGTATCTTTGTTAAGTACATAGATAAACAGTAATCCGTTACTCACATTCAATGTTATTTGGACAAACTACCAGGTCACGCAAATACTTTTACACGTATGAAATTTCTTTTAGAAAAATTAACCAATAAGTATTTTTTTTAAATTTAAAATACATTATCATAAATAAATATCAAATTCATAATAAGTTTAAAACACATATTCCAGACAATAGATAATTATAAACAAATCGAATATATATGGAGACTCTTGTACTTTGAGTATAAACCAGACTGGAATTCTTTTTAAAAATCTGAGTTCCAACGGGATTGGAACGCACAATCGCAGTCTTACCAACGTAGATCACCGACATTGCTGCCGTTATTTCTTCAAATATCTTAATAAATGGTAGGGTTTAGATTGTATCCTTTTTCAAATTTACTGTTTCCAAACTGTATACATTCAGACTGTAAAAAAAACTTGATACATTCATATATACTGTTTTTAAACTATACACATTCCGACTACATGCACTCACACTGTATACATTTAAATTTACTGTTTTCGAACTGTTTACATTGAGACTATATACAGTACACATTAAATTTACAGTTTACAAACAGTATGCGTTCCAACTATGTATATGATAATATATATGTTATGATTGTAGATACACTGCACATTCAAATGTACTGTTTTAAACCAAAATACCAAAATAATGGTTAAAATTTACTGTGTCTAAACTAAAATCAGGATGATAAAGATCACGTTGATGTAGTTTGGACATGTTGAACGGATTGGTAATGAAAGATCATCCAAAAAAATATGAATAGACCAAGTGAATGAAAGTTTTGAAGAAGGAAAGTTAAGACTGAAGAAACTGTATGAGAAGATGTAAGGACGTGGAGGAGGCCAAAATTCTATATTGTGTTATGGAAGTTTGGGGTATTGTCCTCTCTGCTTACCTTAACAGGGAAATGTTATGATGGTATGCATGTAAACAAAAAAACCGTAGTGGATGCCAACCAGGTCCATCCATATCACTGAGTCATATCTGAGCAACATGTGGCGAAGAGGGTAGCTCGTGTGTGACGACACGTGGGGCAGCGAACCATATTCCATCCCTCATGTATTGTGGGGGTGATTGATATTAATTGAAATTCATTTGAATTTGTTAATAAACAGTCATCCATACTAGTTGTTATTTGTTACTCCGCCTTTGTGTGGTATTCATTTCATTATGATATGGTCGTATTTAATGTTACGCCTGATCGAGAGACATATCATTGAATTGAATGGACTTAGTTATGTGTTACTATTAATGTATTATTTGAGATCAAGGAGTATGACGGTGCAGTTTGTTTTGAAATGTTCATTACGACGTTCTCTAATTTTTATTTAAATCGATTATTATATTGGTGTATATAGTATATACGCATGTACAATATGGGGCTACGATGAAGTAAGTGATCGCATGTGTCAAATGTGGTTTAAAAAATCGTAATGATCATACGATACTTGAAGTTGGTGTCCGCTCTAGAATGCTAATTACCACTGATGACTACTAAATTAAAGTTTTTATCGAGAATAACCAACGTTCTACGATACAAGAGATTACTGAGATACTGACCATGTCGAAAACCACAATCCACGAGTATTTTGTGACGCTTGGTTACGTGATGTGTTACGAATTCGACCTAAAAATACGAAATCACTTTCCGGACAACATATTAGAATTATGTAAGATATTTGATGTAAGACAATTAAAGGATTTAATTGAAGCTCAAAGGTGGGAAAAATGCACTTAGTAAATACTTTAATTAGTTGAGCCGAGAGCGGTTGGATGTGATGATGGTATAGACGACCTTCGTGATATAGTGGGTGTTAGTAGTGACAGGTGTCTTACCTGTCTACCGATACAGAGATTGAGGGTTCAATTCCATTTTTTTACATTATCACCTTCACGCCATGTCTTTATAAGGGTAAACTGAGAGGACATATCTCCATTTAATTCTATTCTGGTAAAGATTCTCTGCAAAAAATGGCCAATCTGGTTTTTTCTTTAGACTTTTACATTGTTCTAATTATATTATAGAAAATAAAATGTCCGTCAAATTGTATTGTATCTCATAAAACAACAATAGTTTTAGAGAATATTAAACTGTGTGAACAGATACTTGTTACTAATTTTACTAAACCATTATACTGTGACTTGCGTAGGATATCTTATTATACAATGGTTGAGAGAAAAATAAATTATCGGATAAATTTGCTAGAGATGTATGCCGTAAGTAGAATCAAGAAAGGAATCTCAAATGAGTTGCGAAATGCTTCCGAAACAAATATGTTATATACGAGTATGCCTTAAATGAATGGAGAGTGAGAAACAGACATACCGAAGAAGGAGTAGAAGGAGATATTCGGAGAATTTGGATGCATTACGAGGTGTATGGACGCGACAGAAGCGAAATATTTGTGCCAGGGTAAAATGAGGTGTCCATCCCAATAGGGTGATAATTAGTAATTAACATGTAAATAAAATGTATTCGTCATATATTATAAATAATTTTAAAATATAATATTGTGGGAAATATACTTGGTACATGTCACACCTTGTTTCATCAGCTGGTATAATGGCAACAAGAAACGTTGGCATTTAAGAAGAATTTAGACTCGTCTCTGCTTATCCAATGATTGATGGCTGCACTTGAATGTCGGGGAACGAGAACGAGTTATGTAAAAAAAGAAGCACTCCAAATAATCCAAAATCTGTTTGGAATCCTGCAAAAAGTGACCAACAATATAAAAGTCACGATACAAACCTTATGCATACCACTAAATCAAAAAGATATACCAAGCACTGCGGTGTAACCATCATTTTAGTGGGTTCAAATAAGGTTTGGTCTGTTTTGTACGGATTCAACCATCAATTTGTCGCAGTTCGTTCACATCAATAAAAAGCCGAAATAGGCATTTTGGCAAATTACTTTACCATTAAATTACACTGGTATCCGTTAATACGACACTTTGGTAATGGACGCAGAGAGACCGGACATTTTATGTGCTCTAAACCATAAACAACACATTAAAACCAGCTTTCATGGCATTTAGATTTTGATGAGCCTGATTTATTCGTAACGCTAGGAGATAGCAACAGTTTAGCTTCCACACCTACCTACGTAATAAAATAAATACATCTTTATACATCATAAATTTTAAATTATGCAATTTAATTTCTGATAGAGAATTTGTGTTTGGTTAAGATTGATGTAATTTTCTTTTTGAACATGTGGTATGACATGTAACATTCGTTGATACAACGCGTAGAACTGGCATTGTTTCGTCAAAGACATAAAAAGCCGTGAATTTATTTTTATGACATTATAATAAATTTTGTTTTCACGCTAAATGATACCTGCAAGGTTTTCGTTTTGATTTGCCATAAATTTTTGTAACTGATTCTTGCAGGCGTTTTTAAATTTATGTGTATTATTCATTTATTTATTTTTACAACTTTTATTTAAACTATCTAATGAAAAAAAAATTGCATGACAGGAGAACTCCTGTGAATAGTTTGTGGAGCAATAATTCAAAATATTTTGAAAGAAATGTAAATAAATTATTCCGAAAAAAAAATATAACTGTAGAGTTTCGATATTTCTTCGCCCAAAACATAATTTTTGAGCTTGTCTTGATTAATACTGTATCGGACGTATGCGTCATCATAAAACATATTATGATTAGTTTCTTAATTGGTCATGTGTGTATGTTTTGATGTTATTTGGTTTGTAATTGTATGTAATATTTATGTTTGTTGGGGTCTGTGCTCTGTCGCGACCGTAACAGAAATGTGACTTGTACGCGGGCACCGCGAGACTATATCGCTGGCCGGCCGGTCTCTGCATGCGCAAAACTCCCGAAAATTGTGGTATTTCGCGAGGTGTGACCGCATGCAGTGGTGGAACAGGCGCTTGCGATGAGTGATCCGCCGCACATAAAGGCCAAAACCAAAATAAATCATTCTCAGTTCACTCTTCCTACCGACTTTTACTTGAAACCAGCTACTACCTGCCTAAGAGGAATCTCTTCACCCCGCTACTTTTTCACCGATCTACGCCTCTGAACGTGAGCCGAATTTTCCGAGCATCGAACAGCAGCCACTCACGTATTGTTACAGTTCTTTGTACCAGGCTATTGGGTAAAGTATTAGTAATTAAATAAGTCTTTAATATTTAAACTGGACTATAAGTTTGGGACAAAGTTTCGTTAAAATTTAAGTAAAACTGCTATATCAATAATATTTATTAATATTTGATATTATTGTAATTTATATTTGCTATAAATAATATTTGTAACTTAATACTCAAACCTACATTTCAAAAGAATCATTCGTAGAAAGCTTTAAAAAGTAAAATAACATTTTTCATAAATGGAAAAAAATGTTAAAAGGGCGCGTAAATTTGGCGCGTGTCCGCCACCCGCCGGAAGCGCTGCGCACATGACGTCGATTCGCTCACTGCGCATTGTGCCATTAACTTATTGTAACATTGATGCACCATGACGAGCCGAGTTCTTTCTCCCATTCGAAATGCTTTAAAAGTTCAAACGAGGAAAAGGGACAAATATATGAAGTTTAGTTGGGAAGAGTAAACTAATGCTAGTGCTGTGTAATTGCTGGACATTTTTGTAGGACATGCGGAATAACTGATCGTCTCGTCCCGCGCCCGTATCATACTGTAGGAAGTGGCATGACGCCATGATCAAGAGGGCCAATGAATTATTTATAATGACTTTAATTAAACAGAAGCACCAATAATTGGTTTGCTTTAATTATATCTTGGTACCTAAATAAGTTACTCTTGATATTATATATATCATTTTATTTGCGATAGACTCAGCGCGACTGTTGAACGAATTTCGAAAAGCTATCAGTTGCGTAAAAAAAATATTACATAACTAAGAGATACCCTTTTAACCTGATTCGCTTTTATTTTCCATTCTTAACCTTGAACTTCTTTCGTCTAGTCCTACCATTATTGTTTAGAGCAGTGCTCTGCAACCTTTTCTCACCTACGACACACCAAAATTCTTCCTAGAATTCCGCGGCACACCAAAAGCTAAAATATATAGGTATTAAATTAGGCATGAGTCTTCAGCGACGCGCATAAGGGTCATTTTTCTTTGTCTATGACTAATTTGGTGCGGCCATGGTGTGTACAAAGCACACTACGCAGTTTTCAATAGTTGGCACCAGTTACTGCGTATTAAATACATAATGAAAAATTGTAAAATGTCAAATACTCGTACATTGAATTTGACCGCGGCACACCTGTATCCGGCTCACGGCACACCAGTGTGCCACGGCACACCGGTTGCGGAGCACTGGTTTAGAGAATAGTATTTTCCATTCTTAACCTTTAACTTCTTTCCTCTAGTCCTACCATTATTGTTTAGAGAATAGTATTATTTTATTTTGAATTAATTTTTTTTCTAAAATCTGTTCAAAAATTAAAACAATTTCACTTTTGTCGGATAAGCTGGTTGGCTGGAAGAATTTTCTGTAAATCAGTAAGGCCATCACATGGACCATATATAACCTTGTACACAAACGAATGAATAAATAAAAAAAAAATATTTTATCGTTCTATGTCAACTAAGCATCTCGTTTTTTTTTCAATCAAGTTAAAACATAGTTTCAGTGGGGAAAAATAATTTCGGTGTTTAATAACTCTCGATTTTAGTTTTTATTTATCATGCATTTATTCTTATCCATCCACCAATAGTGGGGTGGTTCTCTTGTTGAAAGCTCCAAGTATTCATCTACATTGGGGACCAACGAATAATTTCGCTCTTCGTATTTACCATATCTAGTCGTTTCCTCCAAGCGCTTTACTTTGCAAAACGCACTAGCGTAGTAAAACAATAGTTTCAGTAACATTCCCTTTTGGAGTTGAGTATTCTGATATCGATTTGGTAAACAAATGAAGGAATCACAATTGATAATGTAATTAGCTACATTACCACGTGATCACGCACTTGACTTCTATATAGAAGGTTGCTGGTTCTAGCCCTGCCTAATAGTCGAGAAAACATATTTATTATTTACTTTTTGGTACCCAGATTTTTTTGGAAAAAGGGTTCCTATCTGGATTTCACTTAAGAATAGTTTTACATATATCTAGTTAGTTGAAAGAGAATACTACATGGAAATAAACCCGCCAGGTTGTAATATAAACAATGGAAGTGTAAACAAAATTATGAAAAAAATATTTTTAAAATAACTTGACCACCTATTATTATATATATAAGTTTCAGATAATTCTTAGCTTATTTTATTAGTGTTAATATTTTATGTATATATCTATATAATATCATATATTTATGATGACTAAAAATAAATATATATATTTCATCAGTTTTGGTGTGTATAAAGAACATGTTGCTTATTTTAAAAGTATTTTTTTAATTATTCGATGTCGTGTGCCACCTATTATAGTATTTTAATGAACGGTCGAGCGCCCGCATTGTGACGGGTCTTAAATGAACATGTTCATCGTTTTTACAATGCATATTAATGACCGTTTCCCTAAAAAAGTGTTATTTTTTAATAGCCGTATTTGAATACGTTTAAACTATTTAAAATTAACTTGTATAAAACGCAAAATTTTGACATAATTTAGGCTTATAAACGCTAAATTTAGACATTTAAATTCTCTTAGAAAGTCTACTTCTTAGTTAAAACTTAATATACATCTTAATAACTAAATGTGTATCAGTGCACATAAAAAATAAGTTTTTTTGAGTGGTATTTTCTTTGGTTAATTTTCATGAATATATATATGGCAGTTAAATTATACACGAAATGAATTGCCATTTTTTTTAATAATAAAAGAATTAAATATTTAAAAAATGAACAATCTGGAATCAATTTAAATTTATTGGATGAAACTTTATGCCAGCTATCAGTTAATTTATATATATCCTTATTCTTATGAAAATCTTCAAGCTAGAGCGAACAACTCATCAAGGGATGTTTTGAATTTTTAGAACTTAAAATCTTTTAAGGATAGATTCCCGGAACGAAACTTTTTGAACCAAAAACGACAAGTTTTTATCACATCTTTACAATACACTTCACATATATTTTACAGGCGCTAGTTGCATTATTTGCTCTTTTATATTCATATAACATGCAAAATCGGATATGAATGTTATTTTCGGTCATTGCCAATTTTAGGTTCATGGTTGTGACACGACTGAAAACCAAAAGGAACTAGCAAAGTCGAGTAATGTCCTTTTTAAATAAAAACAAACATATTCTTTAAAATAAAATTCACACTATTTGCATATTAATACCTTTAAAACTGCAAGAACTTTCGAATTCACCCAATATATACTAACACAATGTATACTGCCAGTGGAGTGATAATAATTATTATCACTAATTATAATTATACCCGATGTATTCTTAAATTTACTTAATTATCTCTTTAAAAAGTTTTTAACTAGTCATATGTGTAAATAAAGAGGTATTTATTTTACATTTCAATATATATTTCTGACTAATTCAGATATCAATCAAACATCAAAATAAATTTATCAATTGTGCTCATAATCAAATCGATGAAAACTCTATAAATGTTAGGATTTTAGGCGGTAAAAATATTCGCAGTGTTTGAATTCTGTAGTCTTTTTCTAAAATTGTTAACTATATTTATAACGATTTAGATATAATTTGCATTACACTTTCTTTATATAACGAGCAGCCTGGCGGCCATATTGCCACGTGGCAGACCAGAAGAAAGGTGTCTTTAAATGAAAACCCGACTACAATCCATTTTCCAAATCTGGGTTCCGATGGGCTATAAATTTGGTGTTGTCGACACGATTGGAATGCAATTTTAACAGAATTACATTAATATATTTAGATTAATTTAATATATTTTACAAAAGCTTTTTTTTAAATGCACAAATATCTCAAATTATAAATCATATTACGAGTATCTATTGTAACAAGAAATTTAAAAACATCAAATCGTTCATGAGGATAATATCTACTATAATTTATATCGAGAAAATTCGATACATTTATACAGAAAATTGCTGAGAATTGCATTAGAGCATGCAATGTAAATTACAATTGTTAAGGATACCTTAAAATAAATTGACCCAATTCTCCAGTTATTGTCTTGGCGCCCTCGCCGTTTCTTTGTGATCAACAGTAAAAATGCAAAACGCGTCACGATAATGTTTATATTCTGGTAATGTTCAATAACCTTGCTTTCTCACAGACCGACATATTGTACTTCATTATCTGCACAATTATTTTCCAATTTGAAAGGATATAAAACAGGTACGTTGCCAGTCTATTATAGCACAACTTTATTACTTATTATATAATTTTCAGCATGTTTGTTTGATCGTTACGACTGTATCATAATTATAGGTTTAATATACATTTAATACTACAAATTTTCAAATACTTATACAAATAAATATTTAATATTTTTTTCAGTAAAGGGGAAGAATTAAATACGAGATCCTTCGAGTGATCTCCTTAGGAAAGGTCAACGATTTACGTGATCTAGTTGGTGATCGTGTTCGATTCCCGATGGTACCCAGTTAAAAAATAGTAAAAAATGGTCCTAGTCCGGTAAAATAATTATTGTGGTAAGTACATATATTTGTACGTGCAGAGTATGTATATATGTGAATATTGCCAATACGTATAGTGATCAACAGCAAGTTGCGTGCCTATTCCAATGGTTTTTGATCCGAAGGCTCGAATACTGAGGCAGTAAACAATGTTGTCTCTCGGTCACGCTCTGCTATATGCACAATTCACCAATGCGGAATGGTCAAAGACAGAAAACGGAAATGCAGAATGTAGATGTTAATGTTTACAAAAAATATTAATATTCGTCAACAGATCAGGCTAAACGTGAGAAGTTAGAATATTTATATTATTTTGTTTTTCCTCTATACACATTAATCCGTGCTACACGAGTTTCTACCTCATATCTCGAGGCTCTTTGCAGGCGGAAGAGACGTGTATGAGTATTTCAAGTAATTAGTGGAATAATAAATAATTTATTTTTAAATATTCTAGCACGGAGTTCCACAAAGTTGAAGCCAAAACCTTTCAAAAAGTAAAAGTTGAGAAGTTACTTCACACTGCACAAGATCTAGAGAAATGCTAGGACATAATAACAAAGAAACGCGTGAAGCATCCACAATAAAAAAAATATCAGTATTAATCAAACATACCATACATAACATATGTATCATCACGTCATTTCCCTGTCGGAGTAAGCAGAGATAACAGAAAACCATTTCTATTTCTTGACCTTCATCCTTCGCCTCTTCTACATCAATACACCTTCTCATACAACTACGGTTTCTATAACTTTTTACGTTTCTTTCTTTAAAAATATTAATTACTTAATCCTTACACACTTTCCCTGGGTTTCCTCTACCACGCGTGGTAGAGAAAAACCAAGGATTGTTGGTGGTTTACGCGTTACTTTGTTCGGCTTTCTATCTGTATGATTGACCTGTTGTACCATAACACGTTTCATTCTATTCCCATGTCATGTTCTACTCTGACGTCGAAGAATACCATGCCAATGACGCCCTGGCATTTTTCTAAGTCTTGTTCAGTATGAAGTAACTACTCAACTTTTGATTTGTGAAAGGGTTTGACTTCAACTTTGTGGAACTCCATATTAGAATATTTAACACTCACATTGCACTATATACTTGTTTTATTTTTCTTCAGTCATTCGTTCTACGTACCCAAACCATATCAGAGTGCTCTAATACATCTTATTTAACACATCAGCCTTAAGTTCACATCCATCACATGTATTCTTCTCAGTGCACGCATTTCTACAACATTTATTCAGCTCCTTTCCCACTAAACCAAATATGTATTTATTAATTGTTTTACACTTTCATGTAAATAAGTCTGGAGGATTTATTGCCTAACATTTTTTTTCCAATCAGCCAGACTTTATATCAAAATTATTATCGGTATTCATGACGATGTCTTAAACTTAGTAAAATTATATAATATATGAGTAAAATTAACAAAAGGTTATTCTAAAGAATAATAATATAGGTGTTAGGGACGAGGAATATTTTGAGATAAATAATGCTTTCTTAGTTTTATCTTTAAAAAATAATGAAACACATCTGATTGAACTAGAAAGATCGTTTCGAAGCCAAGTCGAGTCGAGTCGAGAACATTCGAACAATCTGAGATAAAAACAAGACGAGAAATTGAAAAATCTAAAAATGTTTAAATTTGCACGGAGGCGTAAGTTACTTTCGTTTCTTTTGTTTTGACTTAGTTGTGTTGAGTATGCATATCTTGAAATAATCAGGTAGTTGACCGTCCAATGTAAATACCACACGGACGTATATTTGTTACATTAAAAAACTGACTTAAGCTGGACTGAGAGTACCCATGACATTCTAATGTGGAGGAGTACTTGCATAGTAGCGGCGCTGAAATACCAGCCCTAATGCATAAGGAGGAGGAAGATGATGGATGTTGAATTCGACTTAACACTAAATCCATAAGAATCTTTCGTTCGACACTTTTAACTTTGATACATAATGCAGTGCTAGTACTACTTTATCATCCCTTATTATGACGTTCGATACCTTAACGTAATTTTATTATATTGTACTATACTATCATTGTGTACAATACAACCTGGAAGATTTATTGACATGTGGCAATCTCTTTTCATATTTAGTGGAAACATGATAGCCTTAGGTGAAACCCAGACTGGAACAAATTCTTAAAAAATCCAGGTACCAACGGTAATCAAATCCACAATCACTGAGTTGGAAGACAGGTGTCTTACCAGGTTATGAATATAATAAAGTTTTATACCTGAAATCAATAAAATGAAATTACAGTAAATAAAGCATTCAAGCAAAAACAAAATATTTTTCTTTTAATCTGAGAAGTTTTCAACACAAACCTTGATATTTAATCTGAGAAACTATGTTAAAACAAACCTTGATATTAATCTGAGAAGCTATGTTAAAACTAATCTTGATATTACTGAAAAAATGTTAATATATGGAAAGGATAAAAATTAATTATAAATACATATTATATTACACAGTCCTGTTGAAATGGACAAAGTAAATACAGGTTGAAACTCTGTTATCAAAACTTGTCCTGAATTATTTTAACATCCATACATCATCTCTTGCAGATTCTTTGGTTTCTCTGCCTTTTTCCCTCTTTCACATTTAATGTACTTAGTTCAATGATACTTTTTTAGTATTCCTTTTCTACGATCAAAATAATAATAGTATTACTTTCCAAAAGAACATCAGCATACTGAAAAGACTCTCTTAGAGAGTTTACCTGCTTTTTGTGAATCTTGTTTTACTGTGAGATGAACTGTTTTACTGTGAGTAATGGTTAAAATAATCAACTTGAAATTGTGCACTGCCAGGCAATGCAAGTAATCATTATTGTAGGAGTAGATAATTACTTAGATATTGAGTGCAGTTAATCGTACGTAGATCCTTAAATCTGATTTTTAATCTCGTTACAGCATTATTTGCTCAGCCATGAAGCAATGCATAATATAGAGTCACATAACAATTTATTAACTTACATCCGGGTGGATAAGATGCCAAATAAAAAATGTTCATATTGTTACTTGACAATACTACAAGACAATGTTTGACAGAATAAGGAATGAGTTCATTACGAAAGAATGCGAATCGAAAGAAAATTCAGTGCTTAAGATGAAATAAAGAGCATTGAGATGGTTCGACCACGTAGAAGTAATGAATGACGAAAGATTTACCAAGATAATCTGTACGTTTAGTATAGAAGACACGAAAAGTACGGAAATATGCAGAAAACGGGCCGCGACCAAATGAATCTAATTTTGAAACAGGGACGAGTGAAAAGTTTTTTATAATAGGAGATTATGCAAGTGCATGGGCATACTACGAGTATATACGAAAGACGTATATTCGAATATAAAATAATTGATTATAGATATATTATTTCTGCCTCAATATACACATGGTGTGATGATAATGACAATAATTGAATTTAAATAATTATATTTCAAAACTATGAAATATATTTTGAAAAAAGGAAATGTAAAAGGTCAGAGAAATCATAAAAGCTGTATCAGACGAAATAACGTAGAGGAGACGGATAATCTATCTCGCTCTATCTTATCTGTTAATTATTAATTAATTCATTCGCTCTAAGTACTGTTATCATCTCAGAGTACCCTTCTTCACCTTTCTCAACTCATCAACCTTAAACTCTCTTAAACAGGCGATAAAAAAAACTTGTTTAAGATGAAGACCGCGTGATTTCATGCAAGGTCTGATTTCTCAACGAAACAGTGTTATGGAAGTCAAATATTTACAATATTATAGTTTATATTCTGTAGACATATATTAAGATACCATGAATGGCTCAATAACACAATTTGCTTTGAATTATATGCTTCAGTAATGAAGGTTAACATGATAAATATCAAGGTTTTTCAATGCTTTCTTTTAATTTACTCGTATTCTAGTTTTACTCACGTTGTCATCTCCATGATTTCCCTCAGTCACGAGTAGTAAGGGTTTAATGCCGCATAGTGATCATTATTGCAATGGGCGTTTCTGGATCATGATCGTCAATGTCTATGATCAGGTGTTTGAAGTAACGTGCGAGAATTGTACTGACTCAGCTGTTAACTAACTGGGTTATGGTAGATAACGCTTGTTTTGCACATATCGGTAATTTATACTAAGTGCAGTAAATTGTAAGTTTAAAATTAAAATGTGTAACAATTGATCTCAGATCGGCCTTTTAATGCTAAGTTTGTTATCGAGGGGAGAAAGTGCCAGAAATAAACTAAGGTGTTTTATTGGTTAATTAGTTATATAAAGTGACTTAAACATTATTTTTTTTATTGTTTGTTTCAATAAGGTTAATTGAAATAATAGTCGTTTTCTAAACATGTTTCCTATTCAAACACCAACCTCTTAAGTCTGCCAACACACCCCTTCCCTTTACTGACCACTAACCCTCACATATCTCTATCTTTTATTAGTGACCAGTAACTAACAGATTTTAAATACGTAGTTAGGTTTCTCATTTACTGAAGAAGGAAACGGAGACTTTTGGAGTAAAATAGTGGTGAAGACGATGTTATGAAAAAATGTTTAGTTTATTTTATTAAACTAAAAAAACCATTTACATGACACCATAGGTAAACAATTTACATGACACCATAGGTAAACAAACTATATTTTTAAACATATTATGAATTGATCTGATCGCGCATAAGAAGGGCAAACACTGTAATTCCTTATAAAGTTTTTAAGGTCCGCATTGGTATAATAGCTCCAGTACCCCAACTGGGAGTTACGGGTTCGTTTTTCGTTGGTACCCTTTTTTCGAACAGTGTTTCAGTCTGGTGCGTTTAAAGCCTCTTGAACACATTTTTAGTCGGTTGGATGATATCGTCACGTAGCAATACATTCACCGGGTTGTACTGAATATAATGAAAGTGTTATATAATAATACAACACAAAACAGCTCATTCGAAATATATTACTAATGAATGTGAAAGTTTTTATATTTTTTATTAAATAGAAAAAAATCTTACCTGTCTTTTGAAATGTCTAATATTATTGTAGTCTTACATATGTACCATATAATACGTGAAAATTTTGAACAAGCCAATAAATTCAGTAAACGCACAGAAATAAATAAACTGAAAAAAAATCTTCACAGCATTTTTTTTCGAATGTAAATTTTATATTATTTTTCCTACATTGATGTCATCACTTACATATTTTCAAAATAACAATTAGGATTGTATTCAAAATTCAAAAATATGTTTATCGAAAAAATATACCTTGGTTCAAAATTATACGTGCAAAATCTTCCTGTAAATTTTCTTTATAACCTTAATTACATCTGTAATATGTTTATTTGATCAAAGAAATAAATTTTAAATGATGCATTTCACTCATTAAGAAATGACCTTTAAAAAATCTTTCACTCGTGCATGATGTAGGAAGCATTTGCATATCTTCATGGCGATGAGGCAACATCTAAAGGTCAATAAATAGATCCAACAATATACAGATTCAATCAAGTCCATCCGAGCGGCTGTGCCATTGACCTTATGGTTTTGGAATGGGATCTTCTGGCACCATGACATGACAGTGGCCGTTATAGTTTTGCACCACTTAGTTGCGTTCTCAGAGTTATCACTGTTCTCCAGAACAAATCAGGTTTCTCTCTCTCTCTTGAGGATCGTGGGTTTGGGAAACTGACATTTGTTTTCATACATGTAAAACATGTCATGGCAGATTAATGATAAGCATAACATAATACTGTTAGTACACCTGCTATGTCAAACTGGGTTGAGTTGTATTCTGTTCTCATGGATTGTCAATTCATTTTAATCACATTTCACACGAGTATTTTTTTAATATGTTGAATCATCTTAATGGAAATAAATTATTTCTGACTAAAGAAGCTACTAAAGAAGTATTTTAGTTCATGTAAATCATATCATAAATAAGCTAGAAAGAATGAGTTTTTCAAAGACAGTTGCAGATACTTTCTTCCGATAATAAAAGTATTCTAAATCGAGATATGAAAACTATATTTCACTAAAAATAAATTTAAACCCTTTAACAAATAATGAAAATATATATTTCCCGTCTCCGATTCTGAAACTTTAATTCCAAAACGGATTTTTGTGGCTTCACCGCATTGATATGATTTCTTGATCCGCGCCTGTTATCAGTTATGGGTGTTTTTGAGTCTTAGGTTTACGCGAATGATACACTGATCTTTAAATTTTGTTATTGAAGAGACGATGCTTCTAATTATATCCATAAACTTTCAAATTGGATGCCTAAAAATAAATTGTAACTAAATCCAAGTAAAAGGGAATTTCTTGGAGTGACTTCACCGCGTAGTTAATATCTCTTGGCCAGGATTCGTTATCTGTAGTGAGTTTTAGTATTTTCAAAAGATAACACTTTTTTTCAATCTTCAGAGTAAACTCTCTTTTGATAGACAAATAGGTTATACGGTTTCTTTGGGCTTTAGTAATGTTAGAAAGTTAAAATTTGTATAGTGATATCTTCCATCTAAAGAAATAAACACTCTTCTTTAATAATTTGTTGTATCGCGTCTGGATTATTGAAGTTCTATTTATTTTTTGATTTGCTTAATTCGCAAATTTCTAAACCTCAGTCTGTTTTGAATATAGTTGTCAGGCTGCTATTCGGTAGTAATAAATGTTGTCATATATGTATACGAGTACATTGGCTCAAGTCTCGCTGGCGGATTGATTTGAATCTTTGTAACTTTGTATTAAAGTCCCTTGATAAGATGTCTTCAATGTATCTTTTGAATTGGTCCTTCGGAGAGGCGTGCAAATTGTTTGTCAATTTCGACTTTATCAAATAAATTGATAGTTTCGAATCCATCCAATAGGGCTGAGTATTATGACAGGACAATTGTCGTTGCTGGTCCGGTGGCGTGGAATGGTCTACCTCTAAGTGTTACAGATATAGGTGGCGTCTGCAGCATTATGAATCACTTTAAGACAGTCCTATTTGGGATGTCTTATCAGAATCTATGATTATATATGAACACTACACACATAAAATATACTCCACTTTTAGTCGAATGTGTAACTATCACAAACCGGAAGATCTATAAACCAAAAATGTTTTTCTAAATTTGTGCAGATGCGGGGAAGTTCCTAATCTAATTGCCACAGCTACCATCTTTCCATTCTTACACTCAACTTGTTTTTGTTTGTAATATTTTTTATCTGTCAAAAATAGTGGTCTAGAAGAGAGTCTGCTCTCTAAACTGCGCTATATATATTGTCGTTTCATTCTTATTATAATTAATTTCTGTTTAGAATATGATATACTCGTATATGCCAATGTATAAAACGGATAATGGTGACATTATATTTCCCAATTAAAAATATCTACAGTGTGGACAAAGAAATGACCAAAAAATAACATTCAAAATGCCTTTCCTTAACACATTTTCTCCTTTCTTATTATCTGTTTAAGGGTTAACATAAAAATAAAAACATGACAGAGGGAAGAATTACTATATTTGTGTATTGCGATAAGCTTAGCGTGAATTTCAAACTGAATAACTCTTGCCTAGAGCAACAGTGCATTTACCTCATAACTAAGAACCTGTGTCTCAAAAAGAGTGATAATATTTAAGATAAATTTGTTATGATTATACATGCAATAAAAAAATTATATTTCAACTATACCCAACTTTTATAGTAGGCACGTGTGAGCTCTATTAAGAATTCAAAGAATTTGTTACCATACCTCAGTGAATGTTGTGAAACATTAAGTTGTATTTATCTAAAGATGATACCACCAATAAAGGTTCATAAATCAGTACTTTACTGAACTCACCGGCCGTTTGATGGACAGGTTCAATGGCCACTCCCATATACTACAATAATAAAATCAACACAAATTTGTATCTAGTCGTAAATAAAAACAGGTAGTTCCATTAGGGACTAAAGTGCCCGATTCTAGATTATATCCATTTTTATTTCACTTATGTAATGCACGATTTTGTACATGTAGTAATTACTGTAAAATAAATACCAATTTAATTATCTAAGAACATCGTGTAAAATTATTAAATACTTGTTGAATCATAAAATCACACTTTGCTATTTGTAATTTATGCTAATCAATACAAATTTTGCGATTCAAATTTCATGTTTTCCTCTTAAGTTGGGATATCTTCTTTTGAATATGTTTTTTTTACTTCACGAAATATCACTTATATTAAACTTGATTATTTTTAACACATGTTTCCATCCATTTTATCCTTAACATTCATGTTTTATTATTTAAATGTATAGTTCATATAATTTTGTCTCCAAAAGTTTCTGAATAATATTACAAAGTTTCACAGGAAGATGTTTTCCAAGCAGACTTGTTTTCTAAGCTTTTTAACTGAGCCAAATGAATTAATATGTGAGATAGAAAAGAAAAAAATTGTCCCGAATTTTGTGACAAAGGCGTTTTTTTTTTCTCACAATAATATTAGTGTTAGATCGAATTTAAATAGAGATTTGATATTTTTATCCTTCTCAATATAAATATGGCCTGAAGACAATTATGTATTTTCATATATCGTTTAAATCACAAGAAACTTGATCAGTCTTCTAATTTCGTGGGAAAAACTGAAGACCGTAAATAAATAGAGGCAAACATTTTTATTTTTTAATCAAATGTTATCCGAGATCTGTCTCGTAGTAAATGTGCTAGATCTACTTTGTGAAAACAAAACAAGTGACATTTTCCTTAGCAAACCGCAGTACCGTTGGTATTGATAAATAAATCGGGTTAAGCATTCGCACGAATTGTCATATGACAAGAGAAAAAATGTTCATGTGGTTTGTATTACTGTAAGCTTTTTTATATTAGTTCATTGGCTGTATTGTTTGTAGCAGGAAAGTTAATGGCTTTGTTCAAAACTTTATTGTTAGCGGGTTTATTTTTGCTAAGGTTAGTTTTATCTTGGTCATGCTTACAGAAGCTTATAATTTTCTTTATTTTCGTCGTGAATAGCGATTTCACTACAAGAAAATGTCTGTAATTGTCATGATATTCATAATTTCATAATTTAAAATTCCAAATAAAACTTTCATAATTTAAAATTCCAAATAAAACTTTTAGTCTCCAAGTGGAGCATTTTAAATTTCCTCCTTTGTTTCCAATGACAGTGGTTTATAAGATATTTAAGGATATGTCAGTCACATAATGTTATTTAATGCACATAATTGCAAATATAATGATATATGGTAATAAAAGGCTAAAAACTGGTCAAAATCCACTGGGCCTCACGGAATTAAATTGTAAAAATCTACTTAAGTGTCAAGAGTGACTAAAGTGTTAAATAGTAGTTCTTAGACACTTAATTACACCACTCTTTAGTATCTAATGTGTATACCTGTAAATATGACGCTTAGTGATCTTAGAAGTATAGAAATGATAATAATGCGAATATATGCACAAAATCTTCAAAATCGCTGCTACGTGGCAAAATCGCTGCTACGTGCTTAAAGTACGAAAGTATTAAAAATTCAACTTTGTGTAGAATAGCCTTGTATTTCATTTTTGTTAAATACAGTACAATCTGGTGGACTTGTCAAGTGGAAATGTCTTAAATTTAACCAAAAATATACTAAAAAGTCGTATTTGAAAAAGACGAATTGAATCAATTTATTATTGAACCATCGGGAATAAAATTTGATATACCTGATCTGGATAAAATAATCGACCAAATATTTCTCTTATTGGAAAATGGTTAGGTTGTGAAAAGTTACATATACCTAGGATCTCTCATCTCTAACATGTGTGATTGCGGAGATAAAATTTGAAGAATTGCAATTAATAGGTCTAGTAATAAAGAAACTCGGGAAAATAAATAGTCACAGAAACGTCACTAGGAGTTATTCTTGTAAGGTGCGATAAATATTTCGTGCTTTGTTGTCCTTATTATTTTGTATTTACTTGACTTATTTGATTTGATCAAAGGCTGAAACACCTTTATTTTATTTTATCACTCGTTCGTTGTGTATAGTACCACCTGGTGGGTTTATTGCCACGTGGAAATATCTTCCAACCAACCATAACTATATTAATGATGCATAAAGTTAAAAGCAGACTGAAACTCTATTTGAAAAAATGAGAAACCGCAAATCCCGGCGTATAGGCGTCTTACCAGCTTGATCACAGAGTCGAGGAGATTGGTTTATGGATGATTCTAAAAAAATACCCAAAAATGTGCTTAGTGACATAATACATTTATAAAATATATTTTATTTGAATTCGGTTCTTCAAACCCCATAACTCCCAGATCAGAAGGCAGGCGTCTTATTAACATGGTCATGGAGGTATTCAATTATATTAATGGTCGTTTTTAATAAAGCTTAGTTTTCAATTATATATTTAAGACCTCCATCTTAATTGGTAAGACACCTGTCTTCCAGCCCAAGGTTTGTGTGTTTGACCTCCATTGGTACCTATTTTTAGAGCTTGGTTTTCTCTTTAGGTCTCTATATCATCTTTCTGGTTGATTGAAAGAGATTTACATGTGATACTAAGACCGCCAGGTTGAACCGTGTGTATCAAAAGTGTAATACAATATAATTACATTTCTATTATTTTAATGTACTACACAAATGAGATGGAAAAACTCTGCTAAAATGTTCAAAAGGTCTGAAAAATAAAAAAAAACCTATTTGAAAATATTTCACCCACCTGCAGAAAGAAAAAAGTTATTTCTCCACTGAGAAGCAAAATTCTATATTGAAAACAGTTATCGTTCATTTTTTCTCTCATTTCCATGGGAACAAACAATTTCTTTATGATCGCTGTATGGATTCCTCGTGATTATAAATGTTACATAAAGAAGAAAAGACAGTCAACTTCGTGACATGTTCGACTGTCTGCGTCGGTCCCGCTCTGCAGATCTACCCGTAACTGTCTCCTCTTCACGAGCTGATTGTTCTGCCTGAGTACGGCAATCAATTTTCTGCAGCTGGCTTCACTATACATCAATTTTTAGAATGCATTGATTGATGTGAAATTTCAAATTTATATTTATAAAAAGTTGCTATCATTCTAAATGTCACAAATTTAATCAAAATATCTTAAAACTTAAAAAATATTACCTAATTAAATAATCTTAATATAGACAATCTCTACGGCGTCGTAAGAAAGTCTAAAAGCTACATACCATAAGTGCAGTAATATTTTTTTTTACACTTTATGTGGCAATCATCGACCATCTCCGTGTCCTAGTTGGTAAGATACCTGTCTTTCAGCATAGAGGTTGTGGATTCGATTCTCTTTGGTACGTTTTTTTAAAAGGGTTTCAGTCTGATCATTTCAGGCCTCTTTAACAATCGTCTGGTTGGATTTAAGATATTGTCAATTAAACTCACTATTTGAAGCAGTTGCAGGTTGCTTTTTGTTGCATAATATACCTATAAGGATAGGAAATCCAAATTTATGAAAGTAGACTGGTACTCAGGGAGTCTAAAACGGTTATTACCAGACAATAATAACTATAGATCTAAAAGGTAACTTAAGCTTATCCTGGGTTGTACCTCTAACGATGATGAAGGTATTGTATTATAATATAATATTATTACACTTTCATTGTATATAATACAACTTGGCGGGTTTCATGCCCTATTTCAAACTCTTTCAATTAACAAGAAATATGTTAAAGAGGCCTTAAATTAAAGCCAACAGAAAATATCTGAGTTCTTACGAGAGTCAAACACGCAACACTCGGGTTGAAAGGCAGATTTCTTACCAATTAGGCCGCGGTGGACACCAAATGGCCATAGCTTAGATGATTTTTTCCATTAAACAATAATTCATCGATAAGCAAATTTTGTAAATCATGAACTCGAACATAATTTCATCAATAAAAAAATGTCTGATTAAATTCACGTTAACATGTCAGGTGAAGGAGCGCCTTGCTATATGACATTGGAAGCTTCTGCCGGTATATTGGTACAGTGGAGTAACAGAGGAAGAAGATTAACGAGGCAGGCGACAGGCGAGCTGTCTGGCGCGGGGAGCACTTCGCCATTGCCGGGCTCCTGGGAGTAATTGATTTAAAAGCTTCGTGGCTCACGTGCCCACTTAGTATTAGGGAAACCACGAACAGAACTGGCCAACATTTTTCTGCGTTACTGGATTGTCCGGAAAATAATTTAACGTTTTGATCAAATTCAAGCGTAAAATTGCACCCAATGCTGGTGGACGGTTGTTTTCGATATTTTCAGTGTCTCAGCAATCTCTCGTATATAAGAACGCTAGTTATTCTCGATCAAAGCCTTGATTTGGTCGTCATCAGTTGTAATCGGTTTTACAGAGTAGACATCTTCAAGTGTCGTATCACCGTTACGGCTTTTAACACATTTTACACTCACAATTACTTGCTGCATCGTCGTCATATACTGTACATATTTTTTCGATTTATGTTGCATTTCTTCCTTCGCGGTAGTAATCACCAAAAAAAAAATTCCATCTTCAAAATGACGGTAAAAAATAGATCAATCGTTAAAAGCTTTCCACTGTATACGTTATTTGGAGGTTTACAGTAACTGCACAGCGTATGGTGTACACTACTTATGGACCGCAAACATAAGGAGAATTTCAGGAATAGATCTCAAGATACTCCATAGATAATATGTTGATATAGTTCTTTAATCATGTTATTTTTCCCGCTCAGCTATTTTTCAGACCATCAATTATGTAGATTATATCCACATACGAATTATTTTAGCTCGGATACAGTAAGGAAATGAAAATAAGGTGGTCAATAAAAAAACTTATATATATTTTTTTTGTGAAATGGAATTGTGCTAATAACTTCGAAAACCAAAGGTTATCAACGGATGGTATTCGGTAAACAACCAATACTTTCATCTTCCTCAACAGATGACTTGGATCAATCTTCTACACAAAAAATAAGCAGTTTTGAAGCATTCTTTTTTATTAAAGCACTGATTCATAAATTCGAATCTCCCCTTTTAAGTTCATGACGACATCCGTTTTCAGTGTCGGTACTTAAGTTATGGTCTGAAAAGTTTTGACTTTCAACAGCCTTTATTGGTCGTGTATGAGGAAGGCTTTATATTATTTGCTGGCTGTCGATTGTTTCATGTGATTATAATTTGATTGCTTACTTTTATTATCGTTATTTATTATGCGTTTAATTTCAATAATAATTTCAAGAAGTGGAAGTTTATAAATTGTCATGATAGGAAAAGGTCAACTTTCGATTTTCTTTATGTTGTTTACATTGAAAGTTTATACACACATTTTGACGTTCATTTAAATGAATAAATAAATCATATATAGTTTTTGATGTTTTATGGTCAATATTTTACATATATACTATAAAGGAAAAAATTTGATAGCCAACAAATTCTGATAACACAATAAAAAGCTAAGAATAAGATGAGATAGTCTTTTATTTATATATTTAGCACTTTAATGCAAATACTGAGTTTTATTGTTTGAAAACAGTTTCTTTTAATAAATCAGTTTTTTCTATTATTATTCTTGGTATCCATGTCTTTAACAAAGTGTGTGAAAACAATAATTGATAAAAACTAAAAACAAATTAAATTAAATATAAATCTCAGTCAAAAAAGGGGATAAGGATGGGAATCGTATGGTAGTTGAGGACAATGAATATTATGAGACAAATAATGCTTCTAAAGAATTTACTGTTCTTAAACATCGATAACGATGTAGGACATCTGATTGACGCAAAAATATCATTATAAAGTCAAGTCGAGTGAACCGTAAAAGATTATGTGTATTATGAAGTCATAGGACCTGGTACGATATTCGGATATATGATAATATTTTTTAATTAAATAAACTGAATACAAAAATTTCAGAGCCTCTCCTGCATATCTAACGACTCCTTACTAGCATTTAGAAACAAAAATCTCCATAGTCGATGAAGGGAAAATTAAGATTTTGGACATTCAAGGCCTTTGGATAGGGAGGAAAAAGTGTAATCTGTTGAGATAATGCAACTTGCAAAAATTTTGATGCTTAACTCGGAGATATTATTACACCATCTCAAAATTTAATTGATAAGTTTTCCTAGAGTTTTGACTCATATAATATACTATTTTAGTATTTTCTTATTAAATATATCCCATATAACCTCTTAATCTAGACCGAATAATTGACCGTGCTATTCTAGCGCTTGTTTTTATCTGACACATTTCTGTATAGTATCCAAAGCGTTACTGTGCGTTCATAAATTTATTTATTTAAAAAAAGTATTTTGAAAAATGAAAATATTGATCAGGTATACAATTGAGTCAAAATACAACAGTGCAGTTCAGTCAAGTGTCTGTAAAAAAAGTTATAAAATAAGTATAAATAGTACAATATGAAAAAGGGATTTTGACCGTGCTAAAAATATTTAATTAACACTAATTTTAGACGAATAATATTTTTTATTTAGTGTATTCAACCAGTCCTATTAGACGTATTATTTACTTAATTATTACGTCGCAATAATCAATATACCGGGCTAAAAATCCAATGTGTCACTGTTGCCTACAATAGTTGAATAAACAGTCGCAATAATCAATATACCGGTCTAAAAATCCAATGTGTCACTTTTGCCTACAATAGTTGAATAAACAGTCGCAATAATCAATATACCGGTCTAAAAATCCAATGTGTCACTTTTGCCTACAATAGTTGAATAAACAGTTGCAATAATCAATATACCGGTCTAAAAATCCAATGTGTCACTGTTGCCTACAATAGTTGAATAAACAGTAGCAGTTTATAAAAATATTTCTTAGTGTGTATTCAACCAGTCCTATTAGACGTATTATTTACTTAATTATTACGTCGCAATAATCAATATATCGGTCTAAAAATCCAATGTGTCACTGTTGCCTACAATAGTTGAATAAACAGTCGAGACTTTTCATAATCGACATCCCAGTTATAAAAGTACTTTAAGACATCATTTCGCTGAATTTATGTATTGGACACATGTTCATCCCATTTGCTATAAATTTTTATTTTTATTTTTTTCCTATCGTTCACCGATTTTTGCATTTATTTCGGTATAAATTAATATCTCCCTAGAACATCTTTTTAGCCTTATATTTTCAAAAATATTTTTGCACAATACTACGTGTGTGTCATTTGTATCATACATAAGTTTCTAGTTATTTTCTCAGTTCCTCATCATTGATTTTTTTATTAATGAATAGAAACAGAACAAACTCGTTGTATTTTTTTTATCAAACACATGTTTTGTATAAATCATAGTTAAACATATCAATCCATGTAGAAAAGGTTATAATTGAACATGTCCGAGACGATTAAATATAATCGCTGACATCGAAAATGTGATCAATTAAGTGACTAGCAACCTGTTGTCGGTGAAGTTAAGAAATCCCCTCATTCATCTAGATTTCCAGCAGATTTCCAGCAGGATTCCGACACGTCCTCGGCGAGATTGATGATCCTTGCATAATTGGTATGTAGGATTAGCAATTACATGGCGGGAACGAAGGGAAACCAGTAGTTGTTGGACGCATCAAGCGGCTAATGCGATGCTGGACCCCCTGCCGGACTTAAGCCTTTAATTAATTTGTCCAGGGACGTGGCTGCTTCAGGCTCCGGCTGTTCTTTGCCCATTACTCTTCCCATTCGCAACATGCGAAGTCTGCCGAAGACTCACTCAGAGATGTTGATACTCATTGTTTAAGATTATCAAACAAGGATTTTCTCAACTCTATACATCAACAGTTTTTCATTATTCATTCTATAAATTTATTGTTTATGAATCAGATATATGTGTAGATCAAGATATTGTTGTAGATAACCCAAGTAGTCATTTTTTTGTGCAGTGGGATTCTTGTTCCTAATAAAATATATACTATACATAACTAAATGAGAAACAAAAGGACGAGAACTTTCAGTTACCATATTTTATATTTGACATTGAATAATAATTAAGAACTAGAAGTTATGGTACTGAAAAGCTTTTTTATTAGATTAATATCAGTATGAAAACTTGGTTACACCTGCAGTGGTTTGGCTAAACTAATTTTTAATGTTTCCGTAATTTGTCAATCTGAGACAACCCTAACAGTTATGATACACAAATAACGCGCAAAGAATTGCAAAGGGTGACTTTTTTTAACCTTGGTAGTCCTCATCGGATCCCCCTGATTGTTTAGATATCCGTGTAGATGTTATCCAGCCATTGCAGTTCCTATGGTCCAGACATCACATTTATAGAAACCCTGAAATGAAGGAATTTTTCCTTTTCCATGGGTTGCACATAGCCTATCTCAACCTTCCAGTCTTGTATCATTGATCCTTATTTGTCAAGTGACGAATACGTTGGTTCTTTGTTTATCAGTCAGTGAAGTAAGATATGTGATTTTGACAATTTTATAGACCTATTTGTATACACTAGTAACATATAGGTAGCTTTACCATATAAGAACACGTGAGAATTTCCAATAATTCGGTTTGCTGTGAAGTTTGTTAGACATGTGTTTAATTTCAACCCTAAGAAATATAAATTAATACGAACTAAGCATGTTTTTCTTAAATACGAATTCTCCCTTAATTTGTAAAACAGCCTTATTTCACAAATCAACAAAAATATACCTTTATTTGCTTTACGTAAGAGGTTTTCATGTCTTGCAGATTATAAAATAAAGTTAACCACAATTAACTGTAATTATTTCAGTGATTATGGATGTTCTGCTTTCATCACGAATCTTTTAAAATAATGTCATAGGTCATATTTTTATGTCACTGAAAATTTATTGTGAGCAACACTTTCTCTCTTTTAACTCACGAGCTTTTTGTCACGAATTATTCGTTGAGATATTGTGTATTTTTTAAACATTATTAAAAAAATGTTTGATGTCATTGATTGTTTGGTTTTCCATTTTAATTATTTACAGTACAACTTGACGGGTTTATTGCTATATGTTCCAATAAGCTAGAAAAATGATATAAGAAATTTGGAACCAACGGAAATTGAAATCGGAAAATCATAAAAATGGTGAAATTCGAGTTTTTATACAATAAATTTTGAATACATTTGAAGAATTGAGTAGATTTTGAATACAGTTTGAATACATTTGAAGAATCGGAAAATCATAAAAATGGTGAAATTCGAATTTTTATACAATAAATTTTGAATACATTTGAAGAATTGAGTAGATAGCTTTACAAAATAGACACAAATAAAATTCTTAGCGTTATGTATCGAAATTATTATACGATTAATATAATTTATTTCTTGAATGCAATGGTATGCTACCCATCAATTTATTGGTTTTCTTTAAGAATTTCAACATTTATATTCGATGATTGTTTACCCCCGAATGAATTTCTAGTTCAGCTTTGATTAGCTTTAAAATTTAGAAAGAAATATTACCTATTGCAGGAGGTCTCGTGTTACAATTTCCGGTAAATGCCAATGGACTTTCTTTGTTAACGACCTGGATACTTCGAAACTACCCTCCATTAAAAAGTTTAACTATATATTTATTTATTAACGGTGGTTACTGAAATGTTTCCAATATAATTATGCATTTTGTTAGAGAGAAATGGTCAAGTACCTACAGGGTACCACAAAATGGAAAATATCATTTCCTTACACACACAGATTTAATCTATTTGATTCTTACGATCAAAACAGGAAAAGGTTTTCGTTATATTGTTGCATTTGCCTTATCTTTTATTCAGAATGAACCATATTTCATGATACATCCTATCTGAAGTGAAAGAAAACACAGGGTTTGAAAACTCTCACACGATTTTAATCTCCGAAATTTCTTTAGGTTATTTGACATTATCCCAGATCTCGATCTGTGCATTAATGCATCCATCAAATTGTGGTGATTACAATGGAGAATTCCTTCATATCTGTCAGTGACAGCCTTCGTGACCTGTCTTTAGCCGCTCGTTTCACGGCGCGCGGGCGGACAGCTTGCGCCTTTCAGAGAGCGTTTTCAGTACAAACTTATAACGCAAGAATTTGCTAACCATACAGATTAACCATCAACAAATTGACTTTAAACATGCAGCCAATAAAGCCAAAGAGATGATTATTTAAATCGATGCCTTTCATGGCAACATTCAGTGTAATTGTGCTCAATATAAATAAGATATTATATTGTTGCGTTTCACGACCCTTTGTGGACAGGTTAGCTTTACATTTCAAAATAATTTCCTTTCATTTATGCTATAATACGAGTATTGTTTATTTCTGATGTTATTACATATCTTAATCTGTCCTTTGACGATCCACTGCTGAATGAGATCACTCTTGTGACTACGTCTTTACGGTTCTCACATTTGAACACTTTTTATAAGTAACGATCCGGTAAGTTTTGTCATATAAGGTTATTGGTTACCTCCGTTTTCTCTCTGCCATACTGCTTTATAGGACACCTAGTAATTTTGTTTCAACATAGGATGCTTCAATTTTAACCCTATGGGTACACTTGTTGTAGTATTAAAAAGGTTGAAAGTAAGGAATGATTAGTACATGTGGGAACTTTCTCAGTGGTTAAGAGTATAAATAAATAATAACTAAATTCTGAATGAAATAGCACAAATACTGAAGTGCTAACAAATATATCAGGTTCAGGTTTTGGTTAACATATTAGTCGTAGCTACCTTCAACTGCAGATCAATCAGAGGAGAAGATCAACTTCTCACACTGGAAGAAGAACTCGCAAAGACCAAATGTGACATCGTGGGACTTAGATATGTAAGAAGAGCTGGAGAAAAACTCACCGAGATACCAAAAGGAAACATCTTATTTTACTCAGGAACTAATTCGGATAAACTAAGTGGAGTACAATTTATAGTAAATAAAAAACTAAAAACGAATATTGTCGGGTTTACAGTGAATTAACGCATTGCTATGTAATAATTTCGCTTTGGCTTATTCAGATCGGAAACTTTTGAATTTTCGTTTATTTATTATGAGACCGTTTTTAATCTTTCATTCGAATTACAATACTGTGCCCAAATTCAGGCCTGTCAATAGTAGCTCTGCAATACCTCCTCCGAAAGACCTTAACGAATGCTCATTGACAATACGAGTATGTTGAGGTGCACCATAATATTGTTGAATTTTTGTCTTTATACTATTCACCTACGAGTATGTAACACATCAACATATCTGCCATATCCGGTTCGTATACGATTCAACTTCTTCTTAAGTATTTTTAAGGAGATCTAATTCCGGAACTTATGAGCCCACTTTTTTATGTGATTTTATTAATGTTTTATCTGTAATATAATTAATATGCAATATTTAGAGAAATGTTTTATAGTGATCTCACAGGTAATCCTATTTATAGTGACGTTTTAACATGTTATTTTGCCTGTTTAACATTTTCTTGTTTAGGATTCAATTGCATATCCCAATCTGGCGTCACCTTCAAAAATCTTAACACTGTATAAACTATTGTACTGGCGATAATTATAGTAGTTGTTAAACAGATATTTTGAGCCCTCTTTGTCACTTTTGTCCTCAAATAGCGTTAATACATATTATTGTTCTGAACGTATTACGTTTGCATTGTATTGATTTACACTTTCGTTGTTTACATTACAACATGCAGGGTGTATTTTTATATGGTGATTTCTTCCAACCAACAAGAAAGATGTTAAAGAGGCCTTAAGTGAAAACTGAATCTCGGAAGACATCGTATCTTTTAGTCAAAATAATTATCAATCATCTCCTTTCACATTTTTCTTTTTGTCTACTTTGTATTCGCTCTCCATTAATTTAAAATATTTTTAAAAGTCTTTTACAGCTCGTTCTTGCAATGTATCTAAACAATTCCAATATATTTTTTTTACCCTACACATAACACAAATCTCCAAGGAACTGTTATCCCTTATTTAATCAACGTGAAAGATAATCTTTTTAAACCTACTAGAAATATGTTAATAAACCCTTAAGTGATATCCAGACTTTAACACTATTTAAAAAAAAGGTATCCACGAGAATCGAATACGACACCTTCTGGTTGGGAGATTTGGCCAGACCATGGAAATTGTATTTATAAAGCACGCATATTTACAACCATGTCATACTTTTATCACTTTTATTTATTTCTTATCACTGGGGAAGAAATCTTATCGTGTGCGGATTAATTCACCCCAGAGTGTTCGAAATGGAATAATAATAAAACACTTTGTTCACTGTAGTTTTCAAACAAGCGCTTAAGAAGTTTATAGAAATTAGTAAGCATAATTTTTCAAACAAATACTTAAGAAGTTTATATAAATTAGTAAGCATAATTTTTCAAACAAGTACTTAAGAAGTTTATAGAAATTAGTAAGCATATTTTTTCAAACAAATACTTAAGTAGTTCATAATTAGTAAGCATATTTTTTACGATCCAATATTACCAATCGTACACGTAATTCTAATGAATATGTAATTCTATTGAATTATTTTATTACTAACCGTGCATGTAATTCTAATGAATTATTTTATCTATACTCATGTATATAATATCACATCCCCAACAAGCAGTTATTCCGTATCCAATAATTCCTTACTCTTCCATACATTATTGGACCTGATATTCGTCGTAAAATACATTTATTCTGTTCTTATTACTCTTTTTCCAAGTCAAGATTTCGTTTCAATACATTAAGGTGTACACCAGCAAACTTATATGTGCTTATATTTTCTCTACTTTTTTTGGTTGCTTTCGTTTATATGGGTTTTTTCTCAAAACGAGTAATAAAGAAGTTTCTTGAAAATAATTAGCATAATTTTAATGATTCAATATTATTTTACTAACTAATTGTATATGTGATTCTAACCAATTAAATTTTTATTAATACTTTTAAGCTTCCAACTTATACAGAGATCAGATAAGGAAACGATATTTCTTATATGATTATATCATAACATGGTCGTATTACTGGAATTATGTAAAGCTCTCTTTTATAGGTTGTTAAAATGGAAAATGTAGTAATTTGGAGATATAAAAACAAGATTATTAAAAAAAGTCGGTTATTAGAGGATTATGTTTGAATACGACTTTGATCTTTTATTGTATTCAATTGATGCACAGCTACTGTAATCCGCTTGTTAAATTACGCATTTTTAATCTTGTAAACATTTCGAGTCACTTTAGTCATTATCTGTAGACTTATGATGCTGTTGCGTTTATCTTTATTTGGCTCTCGAAAATTAAAAAAAAATCCAACTTTTAGAGCTTACGATGGAAAAAATTGAAGCTTCTGAATGTCGTGATTTTATTTGTCCGTAATAATAATTGTTCATAGATTATTTATACAGCACTGTTTTGTTAAAAAATAGATTTGTTTTTAATATTATTTGATAAATATAGTTCATGAGCGATACTTAATAAATAAAATTCAGGGACAGATAAAATGATATTTTTATCGAATGTCACTATATTTTTCGTAATTGTTGTTTAATCTTATGAGCGGCTGTAGTTCGAATTTGTTGGATTGTTTATGTGTAAATTTCACGAGTGTAGGTTAGCTGTCTCAGATCAGGAATTAAGCCTATTGATACGGTTGTTATGGGCTGTTAGCTTTAATAAATAAATTATGTTTGATAGTGTTCCAAATCGGAATATCAATAACCAATATCGATTCTACTGTTCACCAGACTACGGATACCGGTCAAGCTATATTTTATATTTCAGCAGAAGATCTAGATTTTTTTCATTATCTCTCCGTGCGTTTTATCAAGCACGCAGGGATGCCTAAAAATCTTCTATCCAGGCTGGTCTACAGCCTGACACTTCACGTCCTTCGAAAACGTGGTCGAACCAGCTTGAGACAATCTATGGCTGTTGTAATAAGTTTGTTTCGAGTACATTGAAGGATTAATCCAACGGTATCGAGGCCTGAGGAAAACCCTTAGGACAGCTTATTCTGGAGTCTTATTTGCTAATATCTGTTTTTATACACTACCGAAAATTACTACATGAAAAGAGATACACGTTGAATTACCCTTGCCCCGTGACCCTATTGATAATGACGACATATATTGACACACTGTATATAAAAAAAATGATGCTTCTAGTTAGCGGTTTCTACATACTTCATCTTTGAAATGTATTCTTCAATAAAGTTATGAATTGCTTTAATAAAAGTCTTAAAAACTAACCTAATTTTTGTATAATGTGAATTTTTTTGTTTTAAGAAAACTTTTAATACAGCTCTGTGTGTAAATATAACTTAGCAGAGTTTTCCTTTTGTCTCCTTTCTCATGATTGAGGATCGAATCTTCTTGAAATGTACTCGTGTTGTCATTTTTTTCCGAACACTTCAGTCCGGGTAGCGGAAAAAATATAAATTTACAATAACAATTATTCTATGTATTTCTATATGCTAAACGAATAGTTGTCATTTTATTTGAAATTAATATTTTAGAAAGGTTGAAATAATAATTTTAAAGCACAAGATATTTTGCAGTACGTCCCTGTTAAGACACCTTTCTCATCAGCCCGATAATAATAAAATAATCTATAGACAATAAATTAAAATTTAAGTACACACTTAGCGAACACTAATAGAATGATGCCAGTAAATGGAAGGATTTGGCGGCACGCTAACCCGAGGACAAGTTATTGGCATTCCTGCCCGGATGTCGCGTGCCGGGGTCTTTTTTTCAACACCCGCATACCAATAAATACACGATTTTATTCATACAGTACGTGAATTATTAATATTTTCACTTAGTTTTTTAAAGGAATCAATATTTTGATAATTTATTTTCAATAATGGTGCTATTAAAATATGCATGCATATATAAGTGAAATGATTCATTTTCCACAATATATTTATTTGTAAATAAAACTCTGAGGGTCTGAGCAAAACCTGATCCCAGTTTTATAAAATTGTTTGTTTCTGGGATTAGTGATGCTTAAATTAAATACAAAAAACGCTTGTTTCATAACTATAAGAATAAATATCAATATTTAATAATAGCGATTTTATTAATAATATTTAAATAAAGCTGTTATTGATGAATTTTTGTCAAATTGATTTTTTGAAGTGAATTGTGATTTTTGGCTATTTCGGTATTCCTTAAGCTGTGCACAATATTCCACCATAATTATAGTATATTTCTTGATTGGTTTTAATAGATAACCATGATTTTTTTATCATTTGAAAGTGTTTATTTTGCTATTGCAACAATCATATTATTATTGCGTAGTATTTAATGAATTTATGAGCTTAATTTTTGTTAATCGTAATTTTCTTGAAAAATAGGGTTGATTTTTGTCTGCCTCAAAGTGTTAGAGGCGTGTGTAGATTTAGGAAGCACTTGAAAACAACTTTTTTTAGGAAGTCTCACCAAAATTTATAATATGATTATACTCGTATATGAATAATACACAAATACACTACAAAACACTTAAGGCCAAATATGTTAGTATAACATAATATGATTATACTCGTATATGAATACTTCACAAATACACTACAAAACACTTAAGGCGAAAATGCTAGTATAACATAGCTAGTATAACTTATGATTATACTCGTAAAAATGCTAGTATAACTTATGATTATACTCGTTTATGAATACTACACAAAAACACTACAAAACACTTAAGGCCGAATATGTTAGTATCACATACCGGAAGATTTTTCAAGTTTTCTTTGTATTTCTTCTTCCGTCGTAAGTTTTCTGCGGTTTTCTTATCAAATATGTTTCTCTTAACGTATGCAGATGCAGACAAGTTCCTTGTCTAATAGCCGTAGCTATCTATTTTCTATGTTTACAATCAATTAATGTTTTCAAATTTATTAGTAACAGTGGGCTTACATCTCGAGCTGGACTATTCTTAAGGTGAGCCTGTTCTCTAAATGACGCTATATAAATAGTCATTTTATTATTATTCTGGTTGGTTGGAATATAAAAAAATTAGTTAGGTATTATTATACAACGAAAGTGTAATAAAACTGTAAAATCGAATATAACTCAGAAATATTTCCTTCTTTAACTAAGTTTGAGAAACAGTTGTACCAAAGAGTTAAGGCACTTGGGTGGATGATTATGATGTTTCCAGTTGTTTGCGATAGTAGCTTGATAGTCGTATTTGAATTCCACGACCACAAATAACACGAATGACAAAAACTGCATTTAGTCAAAGCATAATGTCAAAATGAAGGCTCAGATGCAATGAATATCCACAAGCTTGAATTGCTTATCTAGGAAACCACTTCTTGAATGCAGATAAACATACAACACTTAGGCAATGGTCGAATAACTGCAAAATAGACGCAATTCTATTAAACTTAGTGGATACAATCCTTTGCGGCGTATCCTGTGGTTTAGTTCAAACTGACTCGAGATCAAATTTATTAAGTCAACAGGTGTAGGACTTAATAAAGCGGAGATGCTGAGAATGTATTAACAGAAAATTTATTTTATTAAGTACGAGAAAGAGAAAAGATAATAGTCAACGAGTATAAGTTATATAATAATAAATAATAATTTTTATTCGATTAATGGATATATTCTGTATTATTTACTCGTTTTTTTCTTTTCTTATAACTTAAATATGTTATTAATTTACGACACTTAAACTAACAAATTGGTTTTCGCAAAAATTAAGTTAAATTAAAACGAATTTTCCTTGAAAAAAAATCTTTATATGCTAAATCAAATAATTTTTTTATGAAATATTTTGATTAAGAAAGTTCGTAAAAACAAAAAAAAAACATTTTCTTAAATATCTAAGTCGCACTCTTGATTATTATACATTTACGTTCCATAATAGATTGTTATGCCCTTAATATGATTGTTAATATCTATAGATATCTATCTGCAAAGAAATCATTGTGTTTTTCTTCATTAAAAAATATATTTTATTTCAATTCAGACCTACAAAGCTTTTGCAGTGACTGGTCCCATGGGTTAACATAGTGTTTATATAAGTATAAAGGAAACGCATTTCATTTGCAATTTCATAGGGCATTTGTATTCTTATCAAGAGGTATTTAAAAAATACCGAAATGTGTCATTATTACATGTATCAAAATCTTCAAATACTTAATTTAGAGTTCGCCTTTCATAGGGAGTTAGTTATGTCTAGTAAAATGTTCAATACCAAAGCTCCAGGCACACACTTCCTATCCTCACTACATAAATAAATATGTAATAGTTTTTTTTATTTAATACCACACATTTTTAATAATCTCAATAATATCATACAATTATTAAAAGTTTTTCTTTACTAGAAAATTTGGTTTGACTCTTGTTAAATAACCATGAAGCGATTTTCTTTTCTAAATAGCGCTATAGAATTAAGTTATTTTTTAAAATTATTATCATCATCTCGGTGTCCCATTCATGATTAAAATTTGAATGTGTGGGTTTTTTTATGTACTTTGAGCCACAGGTAAACTCTAACAATAAAACTAGCGGATACTGTCAGCAAATATATGTTGTTTTAGCCTTATCCCCCGTTCTTAACTCTCATTTTCCACGAACATAAAAAGCCAATTCTATATATTGCTTATATAATATATCTTCAAAGATCTGTGTTACTTACACATCAGAGAACTATACACTTACAAAGTGGGGCAAAAAAGTTCTCGATTCCTTTGAGAGAAAGATTCTCCGTATATGGTCCAATTTATGATAATGGCGCGTGGAGACAAATGTGTTACGAAGAGCTTCACACCATGTATCGCGAAGCTAGTGTAGCAAAAGCTTTAAAAAATTGCATGCAAATATGGCTCTGTTCAGCTCAGCGATCCGATGGAGCGTAGGATAATGGGGAGACCAAGTTGAGATACCTGGATGGCTGGATGGCGTGACAGAGAACTGTTGCACACTGGATATACCCAATTGGAGGAGATATGCTACTGAGACAGATAAGCTACAGAAAATCCTGTAGGCTAGCAAGACTTGGGTTATATAATCGATGATGCTGGTCACAATTTATAAAAAATTGATTTTTTTTTCGACAAAACGATTTTTTAATGTTTTAGACCGAGAGTAAAAACTTATTTTGTGAAATATTTAAGATATTGCGTAAGTAACTTTATGTGGTAGTTATAATGGTCCTTTAGTCAAGAGTTGATTTTCTTATCAGAATCGATCTGATCTATATTGCTATTAGAATTAAAATAAGCTTGCACGTACATGTAAGCAATTTTATTGTCGTTATAAATTTTCATGAAAATAGACTGGCTCTCTCTTAAATGTGTCGCCAGCGTATGTTATAAACGCATTATTATGTCGCTAAAATGAGGTTATTTGTTTATAAATGTTGAAATATAAAAATTGTTCTTAGTAATGAGACTTAATATATTTAACTGGAAACATGTATTTTTTTAAACATATTATAATATTGGATAATAATTTGGTTCTTGGTAATTGGGATACTTTTTTACATCATTATTTATTATTTAATCGGTGCACAGATTTGAGACAGCATTTTTTTGATATTATATCGCAACTTATTTCCAATAAAAAATTAAACAATCTCTTATATTTATTCCCGATAGACGTAATACTATGTTCCAAATTATTTATATTTATGACAATTTCAATTTCATTGCATAAAACTATACTTAGGGTATTATTTTGTAGTCAGCATCGATAGTGGATGAAATAAATACATATGAGCGTGTATGTGTGCTCTGCAAAATATTACGTATTGAAAAATACTTTCAATACTTAATTAAGTACAAGTATTTTTTAATATATTATACTTTTAGATCGTGTTTAGTAACAATTAGAATATTGTCAAATAATAGTTTTTTTACTCCAAAGTAAAATGATCGATTCAATGCTTTTCTTGATCGTGCGTGCATCACATAGCGAAAAAAATCAAGTGGGCTTTTTGTTATGTAGCAATCTCTTAAAGCCAATAATTAAAAATGAAAAGGTTTTATTAAAAATAAATATTTTTAGTATGTGTTTTTCTAAAGTAATCGAGTTATTTCAAGAACTGCAATAAACTTGGATAAGGTTACATGCTTCAACTATAACACAATAATAACATACAATTTAAGCTAAAAAATAGCTCGTCAGGATTGCATTGTATTTGATCCATCAGACCTCCCCGAGAGTTGTATTGTCATTCAACCTAGCAAAATTTTCATGCATATAGCCCACACATTCATGAAAGAAATTGGCATGAAAGAATTTCATTCCTCAAAATAGTTTTTCTCTTTTTTATGATATTTGAGAATATTATCTCAATGTAAAAGGTTTTAAGGGATATATTTGCTAAGCTAACATTTGATGTTGTGTTACGTTTGTCCTTTGTGGTGCTTACAATCGTATGAAAAACAGCAGCTGTTTCTTTGCTTTTGTGATTTTTGTTTATTTTTATGGCTTTTAGCAATGCGCCGGTGTCGTAAAATTTGAGAATGAAATTCCTTCATGAAGCTATACTAAACATTTTCTTGTGTAAATAATATATATTTTTTTTATTATTTAACACCAATTGGCGATCAATTTCAAACTCAAATTATTTCGTTGTTTTTTTATTTTATTATTATTAAACAAAGTAATATATTGTACAAATATTTGTCAAGGCTTTACCTATATACAAATTTATTACTTAACTAATCTTATTTATATGTTATAATTTATGAACTTACTTAATCTTATTTTCCTACATGTAATTTTTTTTACAATCTATATATATGATTTCTTAGAAATAATTACTACCTACATACTACTTATAACTAGATAACAATTCTTACAACTAATTATTTAGCAAAAACAAGTCCACTAGTTCAGGCTACTTGTATTCCATCATGTTAACTCAGGCCTTGGTCGTCCCAGCTAATACTGTAGGTGGACTAGTCAGGCAACAGACAATGCTTCGGGAGCATGTGTTTATAACGGAAGGGTAGGTCGGATTTACTCTCGTAAGCCCCCAGGGCAGCGACTAAGGGATTGCTGTGATTTTGTTGACTTTTATAGAACTTTACGGTTCAAGCGAGGATGTGGTGTTGTAGGGGTTTTCTCGCTGTTCGGCGTGAAGTCGGGTAAGGTTTGTTCTGGGATGAGTGTTAAAATATATCTTGAATGCCTTGTTCTGCACTCACTGAAGTTTCCGGTGATCCGTGCTGCTCACATTACCCCAAACGGGTGCAGCATAGATCAAGATAGGAAAGGTTTTCATATCTCAACACACATACGTTTCCTCTTCTATATCCACACACCTTCTCATATAACTCCTACGATTTCTCTTATTTTTATGTATACTTCTTTCAAAATATCATTCAATTGTTCCAACCATACTTCCCTTGGTATTACTTAACCATGCCCTCCACTAACATTTCCACTGCATATTTATTTTGTCGGCCTTATTTCATTCCTTCATTCTTTCATTCCTTTATTCTACCGTTCCAAACTAAATCACAATCAGTGCTCTTCTTCATCTTACTTGACTTATCAGCTTTAAGTTTACATTTATTTTGTAGTAATTTACTCCAAATCCTGTCATAAATAGTCACCTTATGTTATGTATTTTTCTCAGTGCACGAATTTCTACATGTGTTTGGCACCGACAGGAATTTTTACGTTCACTTTTCACTCGCATACATCAAACTCGGTATTAAAATACTGATTTGGATAGTATTAACAGATTTTGATACTGTTCGATTGAGTATACGTGTTTTAGTGCTTTATTGACTTTTGTATTATCGCTATATGCTGATCTACATATCTCGTCCCTATTCCATAATGTGACAAAATACTACTCAAATAGCAGGATTCCTCAACTTTTCCAATATTTCATTGCTCATTCATATATCACATTTACTTTTCATATGACATTTTAATTCCTATGACTTTCGATTTTGCAACAATCATTAGATCTTTCTATTCGAACCTCTCCTTTAATTTACTTATCAAACTCTTTAAGCTATTCACATACATTCCGACTTGACATTTGCATACCTCCCATTGAACTCTATCATTCTTTTACATAATAATATATGTAAACATTAAACAATCAGGGGGATATAACACATCCTTGCTTTAATCCTTTTGTAATATGTTTCCACTCAGTCAGGGCACCGTCCTGTCTAATACATGCAGCGTATAATGACGCTATACCACGTGTCAACGAATAGGGATATGATTTTACACCACGGGGACTGAACTGAATTGAGTTATCAGAAAAGGTTGAACACCTCTGCTGTACACTTGTTCGCATCTTGTACGTGTTGACTTGAGTGTGATGCGATCAGAGTTATTTTGTATAAAAATAAGATATAAAATGAAAATATTGTTATTTTACGATTTGTCGTTAAATTTTTTGTTAATAATTATTTTTGTTATGGAAAGTTATTTATAAAATGGCGTCATTACGAAACTTTTGGTAGGCCGACTTGTTTTATTAGTTTTTATTTTGCAATAGTCGTTAACTTATGGCAAAACATGACATTAATAAAAGACAACCTGAAATTCTTTGAATTGATAAGAAGAAATAGATTTTGAATTGAAAATATTCAAAGATTACGTAAACAAAATGCTTTAGCAATGTCATCTGAGTGGGTTCTTTTAGGCTTTTAGGTTATCCAGTGGTGTTCCACATCAGATCACGAAATGTACTGAAAATTAAAGCCCATTAAATTACTTGTTGACCATTCATTTGAGATTGAGTTTATCATCATGTCTGTATTCTGGATATTTTCGAATTAATAACACCAATATGTTTTATAACATTTGTATAAGTATTAAAAGTTGTCAAATGTCAGATTTAGTAAATATTATACGTTAGTATTTCAAGTATGTGTATCTATAAATACGAATTGCGTGTAGCGATAAGAAACAATGCCAATTAAGCTTTTCGGTAAGGGCTAGCCCGCGAGTATAGGTGACGTCCACCTTCACCTTTTGCCAGGGATGACCCCTCACGCGATGTTTAAAGCCTACCTAGAGGTCCAGTTGTCGATTTGGCCACATCTTTGGTCATTTTCTTCCGTGGTAAGATACACATTAAGATCCTTTCCTTGCACCGGGGCGTGCCTCGACTCCTTGTGGGTACACCTAAACTATTGGACTGCCCAATTTCTTTCTATTTATTTTACAAATGACATGAAATATACATCGTTTGTGAAAAAATAATAGGTAATTTAATTTGGACACACAATTTTGATCGATCTGGGTTTGTTGCCTTTCATTTGCCGTGTCCCCAGTAAAGAAGGCTTTTGCTTGTTTACTGGGGACATATAGCATGAAAAAATAAATCGATACTTCTTTCCAATTTTGGATTATATAAAACCAAGCTGCACATTCTCATTAACCTGACCAACAATGACACTCAATTACACATGTATACATCACTTGAAATCAAAGTCCTCACACTTCATCACTTCAGACAGACCATAAAAATTCACCCCACAATGTACCGCACATAATCATAAAAATAAGAAAACAAAAATACAAATATAAAACAATAAAAAACACCACACTCAAGAGCTATCTATCCATGGGAGCTTTAATATCGAACTCCTTAGCTTCAGTCTTGTCCCTTCGCCCTGTTGCAATTTTTACGGCCATCTGGATCTATCCGCAGAGCACATTCTGTGATACTGCGATAATAATCGAGTCAGTGATTTCCGAAGGGATTTCCACTTAGCCTTATATCGGTTCATCTTTGGACCGATTGGCTACTCCGATTTACTTCAAAAGATAGTTTCGTTATGTTTGAAATTGCCTGTTAAAGTAGACAACTTGCTGGGCTGTCTGAACTACAGGTCTTAAAGCCTCTTTATAAGAAAAAAATTACTGCGTAGCGAGTCATTTTTCTTCTCCCGTGATAGCGGATCTTAAGTCCGTCGTCACTACTATTCTTTTCATACTCAGGTGTGTCTCCCTTGGATAAGGGATCACTTTGGGGAGTTCCTTCTTCGTCACTACGTGACGTCACGTTAATTAAAAAAATAAGAAAATTTTGACTGTTTAGTATAGATCGCGCTGAATAGGGATTTATTTTGTCCCACAATAGCGTGAGGGGTGGTGTGGTATGATTGAACTGAAATTAGTCAATAGACATTTATACTCAAACTAGACAGTATCAATATTCAAAAATAATAGTATTTTAGTACCAATTTTGATATATGGAAGGGAAAAGTAGACTTGAAAAAAGACTGATGCGAGCCGAATAAATTCTGTAGAGATGCGTGCACTTAGAAGGATACATGGGATAACAATGAATGAGAGAATACGGAATGAAGAGATAAGGGATAACTGTCAAATTAAGGTTAATGTTTGAAGTAAGATGAAGAAGAGCTACTGTCCATACTTTTAGTTTCTGAAACCAGCTACTGGCCACTGTCAGCTTAGCTCCCTCATTAGCATGCTTCAAAAAGCTACTTTAAAATTATTATATCTCTTTTCAATAATATATCTAGTCTTTCTCCTATTTCGCATTTCCCCTATCATTCTCCTCTTGAATTCATTAGTAATTTTAAGGAATAATGTTTTGTATCGTTTTTCAATAATTTATTGTTTAATTTCTATTTATACTTTTTGTTCTTCATTTTTTAAGTTTTTTTCTGTATGTAGCACAAAAACTTTATGGTCTCCATTAGTAGTTGGTACAGCCCCTGTCTAGTTGGTTGAAATACATTATTGTAGGTCAATAAAACCGCAGATTATACCGTTGTGCAATGAAGTAATAAATAATATTAAAAAAAGTTTTACTAGTGGTTTGACTAAAGTTAAGCTTATTTCAATTTAATTATATCTCATAAAAATATAGAACTCTGTTATTTTTAAAGAATCATTCTAGTGTGAGTTGCCTATTTCAAAAAAAAAATATCATCAAGAATCAATTCTAATGCAAACCCATCTGTTTATTTTTTGGACTTGCCTTTTCGACTCAATAATTTGGATATTAAATGTATTTTGTTCAATTGAAGAGATTTTAATTAAAAATAATAATTCCCTCTTTTCACTCTTCAACCCATCACTTGCAGACGTTAAGCAAATTTAAGCTGGAAGGAACTGAACTATTGCTTAGCACCATTGATAACAATAAACTTGGCTAGATTTAACCTGAGACTGAAACGTCTCCTAACCTAAGTTATATGGTGGAGCTGAAATAGTCAAAACTATTTCGTGGTTAATTGTCACTAGAAAAATGTGTTCAATGACTAAGATCGAATGAATTCTTATTGCTTTAATAAAGTGGTTTAATGTACGATGATGATATTACCACCTGTATTTTTGACACGAAAGTAGTGGTTTCGATTTCCGTAATAGCTTTCTGGTTGATTGGAAGACATTGCTACATGACAATGACCAGGCGGTTTTGTTTATAACGAAAGAATTATATAACACTACTCGTTTATAATACAACATAAGCAAGGGAAAAAGTGAACGTGAAGAATATACGAAATTTAAGTTAACTGGACTGCTAGTAACCATACGTTACATCAGCATCTAGTTTCCATTTTTAAGAAATATTATAAATTCTTCATGTACCATAAATTAATTCCTTTTAAAAAGTTTTATAAGAACTTTAAATCTGAACTTGCGAAATTGGGCTTTAGAAGAAAAGAGATTTTAAAGAATATTGTCCACTCATACCATGAGACGAAAGGGATGAGCGGTCGGCCGTCTTCAAAGAGCTTAAGCCCGCGTGCGTAAAAAGTTAAAAACGTTCCGATTACATGAAATGTGACGAACGCGCCGTGAAAACACGTGTTAACGAATATCTCTGATAAGATATGTCTATTTTTGGGTGCATCGTCAAAAAATCAGAGATTTTTTGTTAATCTTCGACTTACTGAAAGTGTAACCGAGTTAGGTTGATCGTCGATAATTATTAAAAATGTTTTCGTAGTTGGCTATTATTACCGTCGTATCTACAACATAACATATGTATGGTACTTTCAAAACTGAACCCTTTCATATTGTATGATTGGAAACAATTAATATTCTTTAATCGGATTTTCTTTTATTGCTTGTAAATCGGTGCTTTTCTTTTATTGCTTGTAATTCATCCAAAATAGTGTAAACACTACCAAATGATATTTTCAGGATTTCAGCTATCTCACGCAACTTTACTTTGCGATTTTCCATCACGATTTTGAGTTTTTTTATGTTTTCTGGTGTAACAGCCTCATTTGGACGACCAGAGCGTTCAGCATCATTTGTGTCTGTACGACCGCGTTTGAAATCAGCATACCACCGACAAATGGTTGTTTTCGACGGAGCAGAGCCCGGTTAACACTTTTCAAGTCGCTGAGTTTGAACGGTATTTTTTTCCATTGAAAAGCAATGTTTTATCAACACACGAAATTCGGTTTTTTCCATTGTTTTGAAAATAGCAAAAGTAACGCCACTAAAACCACTGTAACTCAATACCACAATATCATGAATGTTTGACACGTAACTTCTAAAGGTTGGTACTAACTAAGAATGGTATGGATTTGTTATTAGAGGTTCTGTTGGTTAGTTTCGGGAACTGTTGATTGATGTATTATAATATATTAAAAGGTGACTTGCAAAAGGATTCAAAGTAAATGCGACTCTAAAATACATACATGTATGTACATTCAAATTACGTAATGTCAAGTTCTGCTAAAATTATGTTTCACAAAAGTGTATTAATGCCAATATTTGTATATGTGAGTGAAACGAGAACGTGGAAAACGAATTAAATAAGGCATGAAAATGCGGCAAAAAATCGTGGGTGAGAAGAATATTTGGGTGTCGATGTATACCAGGATAACTAATTATTATGGATGGATGTGAGCTAAAATCTGATATGCTAAGTAGGGCGAAAGAGAGCACATTGAAATGAACGGATAAATGATGAAAGACTGAATAAACAAATTCATAATACAAACGTAACTAGAAGTCGTGGTAGAGGATGACCGAGAATGTGTGGCAGATCTAAGTGAATTAAATTTTGAAATAATGAAAGGAGAGTTAAATATAAGTATTTGTGAAGATATACTATATAGATATGGAGCAGGCGACTCTTGTATGTCGTGATAGAAAAGTTTGGCGTTCTGTCCTGTGTCTATCCCGAGAGGTAAATGGCGTGATGCTAGTAGGTGCAAACCTACTTAATCTCGGGTTTTCATAGAAGTTAATATTAGTGATCACATTATTTTTCCATTTATGAAAAACGATATGTATATTTTTCTGACATAATTTAAATTAAAAAGATTGATAACGATCAGAACATACGTCAATAAACTATTGAATAAAAATATATGTATTTATTTCAAAACAAAATATTTTACGATAGTTAATTTAAATTTACAGAAAATCTTTAAAAACGTGATTTTATAAAGTGGCGTACACTGAAACTAACTAATTTCATCCTAAATTTCGGATTTTACTTTGTGTAACTCCATATTATAATATTAATACCACATACACTTACAATATAATATGAACCCATGCTGGCTTAAAGATTTCTCTAATAAAAAAACCGAGACCATTCCGCAGAAACACGTGTTGCGGGGATTAATTTAATTAGTAAAATAACAAACTAATTTGTTATTAAATATTCTGAAATCAACAAGTTACTACTTTGCACGATATGAAGGTTAAGATGTAATTTAACAACGAAATAACCATTAAATATTTGCACATATGAAGTACAATTACTCGATGTTTTAAATAAACCGTGTGAATATGCTATTTGAGGGTTGGGTCTTTTTTGCATATACATGTCCACATTTATTATACGCTTCCAATTAGTTTTGAGTATATTAACAATGTAGCCTTTTTTTATTTTTTTTTGAAACATAACAATAATGAAAAATAACGTAACATATGATATCGCGAATTATTCATTGCAGAACGCTTTTATTTATATTTTTAATTAATGGTTTGGCGTTTCTAGTGATATATTTTTTATCGTAACACGTTTTTCAAGTTGTTTTTTTATACTGAAACATTATTGGTTATGTTATTCAAGATATCATATTGGAAAACCAAAATTATATTTTATCACAATTCAGCTGTATACAGAAGAATCTGACGAGTTTATTGCCATGTTATTATTTGTTTTAACTAAGCAGAATTATTTTAAAAGGCCTCACGCAAAAATCAAAACTGGAACCCATTATTTTTAACCCTTTTCTGAAAGTCGTGTGTATAATCAAATAGCCGAAGATAAAAAAATGATGTTTTTTTTCAGTACTAGAAAGGAAAATATTTTAATTTAAAAGAAAGAAAATTTAAAGTTGTTGCTCTCCTGGATTATGTTCGCGATGTAAGCATTGCTTCGCTGATTAGGATCGCATTCAGGGGGTGCACAGTACACGTTGCACGTCGATATATTCCTGAAAGGAAGCCGCAGTGCATGCACCGTCATGGCATGTCTGCTTGACGGCACGCACAAGGTGCATCCACGAAATGCTTTTTTATTTGCTCACCAACTATGAATTATTTTTGTTAATACTTAAAACCTAAACAGATACAATATCAATTATGTTTCTTGTTAAACTTATTTTCTAGTCACTTAAAAAAATCTTGAGACTTTTAATGACATATCATCATTTTAATCTACTCATGTATTTACAGATTGATTATTTAAATAACTTTTTTAAATCTAATATTATTAACACATCAATATAAAAGTGGTATGCTTGTATCATCCACCTTGAAGTGTGGAAGCGAAGCCTGGACAATGAAAGGAAGTGATAGGAATAGAACAAATAAGGTACAAATGCGTGCCTTTGTATAAAATACATGGTATTACAATGTTTGATACAGTAAATAATTTTCGGATAACTGTTTGTATTGTGATAATGCGTTGTGAAATATTTGCGAAACAAATGTAAATAAATATCTGAAATGACAAGAGTGAATGTGATGAACCGCAATCAGCCTGAACGAGTGCACATGTAGGCGCTAAATAATAAAAAAAATGTCGTAAGAATTGTTATCTAGTTATAAGTTTATGTGTAGGTGTTAACTATGTATAAGAAATTAAATATTAAAATTATTAAAAATAAAAACTACATGAAGGAAATTAAAATGAGGTTTGTTCATAGTTATAATACATAAATTAGACTAGTTCTTAAGATATAAATTTGTATATATAGTAGGTATAGCTTTTGGCAAATATTTGTATTATAGATTACCTTATTAAATCAATGAAAAATGTAAGTGGAAAAAAAACAACATTCTGACTGTTTTTATAATTAAACAAATTTTTAATCATGAATCATATCTAAAATATTGTAGCCAAATGTTTTATTCACATATGCTATAATAAAAAAATACTATTAACATGACAGTATAATAAAAGAATACTATTAACATGATTCTGTGCAGACAGCTGATTTGCTCGAACCGGGCACAAGTTCAGATGGCTGCAGAAGGAGCGATTAAGGACAACAGTTTCCTTTGGCGCAACAATCGCCTGAATGGAATAATACAAAGTACACCGTGCAGCAGGTCCTACGCAGATATTTGAAAATCAGGAACGCAAACTCTATAATTTGCACTTTATTCTATTAAACTTGATGATTTTTAAAAATGTCGCCAAACTCAATTGATAATGTTTTATCTTTTTCCTTTTTTATTTTTCCTTATTTTTTATTCTTTACTGTCAGCTCTCCTAACACGCAACCAGCTCGACGGCCCTCCTGATAAATTTGGCTTCTTCTGAATCAACTTTTTACAATGCACCACGAATATTACTGTGGCTGCCGATTATCTCTTATGAAGGGAATCATTCTCTGTGACCGCTAAATCGCATTTTATCGTATTTGTATATCACATGGACGTATTACTACAGTTGAAGCTCTTGTAATTTTGAATGAACTATCTTAGACTATCTATAACATATTTTTTATTTCATATTTTGCGGAGTTTTATTGCCCCAAAGGCTTCAACTGTTATTTGTAGATTTTTAGCAGGTTTCCTGCTTATATTTGTAATATGGAAAAATTGGCTGCAGTCTTATATACTTGATCATTGCACAAGGTTTTAAAATATAGCATATACCAACGATAATAAGCTAAGGACCAATCATAATAAATGTTTGTATTTGTACTTTAGTTTAGTGTTTTAGTTACCAGTTTTATATCTTGTGTTTCTAAGGAAATCGAATACTTTTTGTGTAACGAAAATAATTGAACAACAAACATTTATTTATTTATGAATGATTTCAATTATTAATATTTTTTACAAATTACAGTTCAAATTTAGAGTACACAAACACAAGATGTTGCAATAAAATACATACATACCAAAATACTAAAATTATTCATACAACTAGCAGCAAAAAGAAGTATTGTACATACCTATTACTGTACATCACAGGCCAGGGCTCAGAATAGTTAGAAAATGCTGAGTAGTAAAAACAGCGTAATACATTTCATCAACGTTTTACAATGAACACTTTTATATACCTCAACATAAAATTTTCATTACATTTAGAAAAATGCTTTTACAAAAATTAAACATATTCACAGTTAAAATCACAACAAATAATTTGATTTAATGAAAAGGTAAAACATGTAGAAATAGAAATGTACATTTTAAGATCTACAAATATTGAAATAAAAATATTAAAAAATAACTTGAGCTAACACATATTGAAATAAATATTGCTTAAAAACTCCTGTAAGATGGTGCAAGCAAACACAGGATGGCATTTCTATTATTCCCGAAGCACGATCCACAGAACAATATCATATAATGCAGCATCTATCATTCGTGGACCAAAGATGATAGGACAGGGAAAGACAAGGTAAGGAGGATACTGCAAAAAATTGTCTGTTGATTTATGTTGTTTAGGAGCAGATGAAAATAAAAGCTTTTCGCGGAAGAGCCGCCTATTGTTGAGGAGAATTATTTTGGCAGGTGATAATTTAGATCGTTGTTTATATTTTCCTTTATTTTTTTCCTTTTTACAATAGTTTATATTCGATACTTTTGAAAAAAATATTGTCTATTTAGTTTTTCAACTGTCATATGTTTACTTAATGCTTCTTATTTGTTTTTAAAATCACTTGATTATTTATTTTTTAAGTGAATAAATTAAGATAATGTGATAAAAATTTAAAATAATCTTTTAGCTTATATTTCGCTTTATCAAAGTATTTTAAAACTGTTCACTCAGGGGGATTCAATAAGAAGGATTTAGATCTAATTTTCAATATGCAAAGACAACTATATTAATGTATATTAAATTTAAACGCTTCGTTTGATTTCCAAGAAAACATGTAGAATAAAAATTATCAATTTTAGATAGATAAAACTTATATATGAACGTATATGTGCAAAAATGAACCAACTCACCCATTACATTATTATGGTTTACTTGAAATATTGAATAAGCATACCACATTTCCGTTTGTGCCAACATATCAATCCAATTAGTTAGGGAAATTCATGGTTAAATTTCGTCTTGAAAAATGATTGTATAAAAACTGCTGGATATATTTTTTCTTGTAATTTCACAGCACAATGTATTTTATAAATATGTCATATTTAACATCAAACCAGTAATAAAGTTCCACATTATATTTAGAAACATAAGCAATCGGCGAAATAGGCAAAAACACAACTGATTTACTTAAAATCAATTGAAGCCATAATGGACCGCATGTATCATATGTGACAAAGTTGAAAAGACGAGGGATAAAAAAAAACTTTCCTCAGTTTTATCAGAACAGGTAAAATGTGGGTTGGGCTCTTTATGTATATGTTTTTTATATTATCATTGCGATATCTTTAGACATACATATAAGCAGAATTTTAATAAATGGCAGACATGAAGCTTGTGCTATAAGTGAGTCAATATTGATCTTAAAAATTGACGATAGAGCACGCGACAGTATTTACGGTGGTTCAACCTTTGCCTGTAAATCGTTCGTTTACTTCAGAATATTTTATAAATTTTAAAGTTTTCATTAGAGAAAGATTCCATATAGTTCGGATCATCCTTATCGTTAACCATCTCGGATCCATACTTGAATATGTCTTTCTTGTCTAGCCCCAGTCTCCGTGAATTGATAATGTATCCTTTGCTTTTTCAGTAACTCCATAAAACAAGTCAGGCGATGTTTTCTCGAGTGATCTCGGTGTCTAGTGAAAAAACATGAAATTAAACTATTATACTTGAATTAAGACTCATAATTTTTCGCACAATTATGCTACACAGTTGTCGATGGAATAATTTAAAGTGAATTTTCAAAAAAATATTTCAATAGGGTTAAAAACTCCTTTTTTTAATACACCAAAACGTTGACCAAAATGATGCGTATATTAAGGTAAATTGAATCGATCAAAGCGAACATCTTCATTTTTGTACTATAATATTTTATATCCTTACAATATCAATAATAGGGTTTAATAGGCAAATAAGCACGTGTTCATTCGCTGCGTATTTGCCTGCTGAAAAGCTGTCCTTGATTTATACCTTGCAGCGACATTCCTTCTTTAAACAACAGTATCCTAACAAAATATCTTATAGAAAATATATTTCATGACTTAATCAAAACATTAAAGTGTATCAAGATACTCAGTTATGAAAGCAAATTTAAGTAGAAAAAAATTAATTAAAATTCATGTTTCTTTTTTCATTCTTCTCAGGTTCTGTTAGTTTCAGAAAATTTAAAAGTTTTTACGTTTAATTATGATTAGTATGTTATTTCGCCTTCTTTTAAACATTAACAACAAACAAAAATCCTTAGTGCACGCATCTCCCCTTCTTAATTTACTCTTTCTTATCCTCTTTCTAAAAGGGAAACTTGTACTTGACAGTCAATATTTTAATGAAAACATCAGAAATGAATAAAATGGATGTTTTACGTAGGATACAGAAAATATATTTAATATGTGGAGAGAACGAATTATGAAAAAATCCCTCTACGGATATACAAGTCAAAAGTGTAAGATGTACGTGGAAGAGGTAGACCGAGGATCCAAAGCGATCACATTTTGAAAGAAAGTAAAGTGAGAAATATGAATAATATAATATTGTGCATGACGAGATGTATGAATGTGGAGGAGACGAAAGTTGTGTACTTGGATGGAAAAAAAATGAAGATTGTTCTCTCTGTCTACCTTGAAAGGGACACGGGGTGATGATAAGCGTATTAATATATACGTATATCATCGCACTATTGTTGCATATTTTTACTAGGATCTATTATCATCGTTACGTAAATGGCCTAAATACTTAATACTAATGTTCTTAGCATGTCCGCATAACTACTCGTAATTTGGACGTACTGAAGGATAACATACGAATGAAAGAATAAATTTTAATCTTCCTCTTCTTCTTCTTAAACTTTCTATAGACTCAAGAGTTTGTTACTGCAGGATTGTCCTGTGATGCTGAGCTCCAGCTATCCATCGTTTCGGGGGTCTCCCTGGTGGACGCCGTCCATCCGGCACCCCATGCAAAGTTATGCATGGAATTCTTGTGGAATTCATTCTCTGTACATGTTGGTATCAGTATCGTCGACGCTGTCGTCCCTATCTGACCACATCTTGGACCTCACAGACCTCTCGGATTGTGGTGTTCCTTACACGATCACGCAAAGTCTTCCCAGCAATTGCGCGTAGAGTTCTCATTTCCGTTGTCCTTAGCATACTTTTTGTCCTGACAGTGTCCGCCCTCGCTTCGATGCCATATGTGAGGATAGGTCGCACACAGGTCTTATAAATGCGTACCTTGCTATCCGTTCTCATATCTTTATTCCTCCATATGACATCTCTCAGGCAGCCCGCCACCTGAGGCCTTACTTTTCTGGGGAGTCATGAGAGCATTGACATAAGAGCACTAACTTCAGCAAACATAGGCTCAGATTATAACCTAATACTGGAAAAAATCAGAATGGAAAGACCGAAGTTAAACAAAAAATAACCAAACTACATAGAGAAATACAATATGTCGTTAGAAGCAGACAGCACCAAAGTACTATTCAAATCTCTACTTGCTGAGAAGATAAATATCAACCATGTGACTGAGGAGGATGACGTAGAGACAGTATGGAAGAAAGTGAAACAGAACTTGCATGATGCATCAATGGAAGCATTAGGGAAGAGGAGAGTGAACACTAAAGCACATAATAAGACAAACCCTTGGTTTACCAAGGAAGTAAAAGAGCTGGCTGAGGAGAAACAAAAAAGCTATTTAAAATATAGAAGTTCACCATCAGATGAAGAGAGACAAGCATATGCGACAACTAGAAACAGAGTCAACTCGGAAATAAAACGGATAAAGAGGGAATACTGGACTAAATTTACCAAAGATATGGAGTTTGATCTGTACGGGGCTCAAAAGAAGGTATGGAAAATGCTAAGAGAAAAGAAGAAACCAATCAATGAATATGTACAAATAAAAAAAAATTACAATAGAAATGTGGGAAAAGTACTTTCAGGAATTATACAATGACTCGGAAGAAATCCCAGTGCCTCAGAATGTTACAGATTCGGAAATTATTGAATATAGTGAAATCAAAGCAGCTATAAAGGAAGTAAAAGAGCTGGCTGAGGAGAAACAAAAAAGCTATTTAAAATATAGAAGTTCACCATCAGATGAAGAGAGACAAGCATATGCGACAACTAGAAACAGAGTCAACTCGGAAATAAAACGGATAAAGAGGGAATACTGGACTAAATTTACCAAAGATATGGAGTTTGATCTGTACGGGGCTCAAAAGAAGGTATGGAAAATGCTAAGAGAAAAGAAGAAACCAATCAATGAATATGTACAAATAAACAAAATTACAATAGAAATGTGGGAAAAGTACTTTCAGGAATTATACAATGACTGGGAAGAAATCCCAGTGTCTCAGAATGTTACAGATTCGGAAATTATTGAATATAGTGAAATCAAAGTAGCTATAGCAAAACTGAAAAACCGGAAATCAACAGAACCAGACAAAATTCACAATGAGATGCTAAAATATGCCTACGATCGATTAGTAACTGAGCTTTCTAAACTGTTTAATAAAATATTGGACGCATCAATTATCCCTAACGACTGGAGAACAAGTATAACAATACCCATCTTTAAAAAGAGGCAGAAAATAAATCCTGAAATTTAATTAAAATACTTAAATGGCAAGTGAGACGTGATGTACAATTTTTTGAGAGATTAGTTTTTATGTATCATAAAAATATTTAACTATGTTTCACTAAAAGGAACATCGCTAAAATTATGGTATCGAACATTTACAGAATGGGAATTCGTCACTGCTTGGTGGCTTGGCTTCTCACCTTTACAAAATCTATGTTATATATACCTTAATATATGGTACATATGATATGTTGAGAGAACGAGGAAAGTCTTGACCATATGTTATTCCAGTGCTCTTTACGTAGTGCACCTAATTTATATGCTTGTTTAAATGCGCCTGTTTCATACACTATGTCATATCTTTTCTTTCTCTTAACTTATCATTGATTTCATTACATTTCCTTTTGATAAAAAAAGTATTAAAACTGGTAAACTAATGTATATTTTTAATATATTGAAGTGATTCTGATATATTGAAGAGCGTGCTCGGGAGAAACTATTGTCTTCGCCCCATTAATTTAGCCATCGGGCTTAGAGCCACTGCAGTAGGCACGGAAATCGTAGTTTGTCATCGCACCTATTTACAATACCACCCACCACGTGAGGAAACAACAACACTCGCACAAGTCTAGCGCGTGTTAGTATTGTTAACAGGTGAACTCTTTTACAAAATTGGGACACATTTTTTTTTCGAGTACCATTAAGAATCGAACACGAAACCTTTTAATGGAAATCAAGCACCTTACCTACTAGGTCACGGAGATTTTCAAAAGTATCAAATATTTTTTCTCTTCTCTTTTATCATTTGCACGAATAATCCTTAAATACGATGAATTATATTATTAAAATAATTGACTATGGCTTCAGAAACACACTGTGTTGAACAAAAAACGACATTTTTACATACTCAAGTTTGCACGTGTGCTAAGTGGAACAGGCCTCACGTGGTCGAATCAAAGGGTCGCTTTATGGCGGAGCACTGCTGCGCAATTCCACAGGACAAATTTCCTTGAACCCGTTCCTCAGGCAGGAACAGAGTCTGTGCTGAATGGACTGGCTCCCAGGTGGATTGGCCTTTGCCTTTTGTATTCGCACCAAATAATGCTCGGGAGTGATGATCTCCTTTAATGAGACGCAAAAGAGGGGTCTTTGAATTAATGTTTCAAGGTTTAGAAATTGAATAAGTGTATTTATGTAGCGACATCCAGTGGAAAGTAAATAATTACGCATTAAAAATATGACTGTGAAGCACTTGGAATTTTAATATCCAAGGGGCTATTTTAATATATAGATTTTTCAAACCAAATCTTTGGTAGTTCATTTTTTTTCATCGATTTGATAGCTTTGCAAATGGGATGAGTAGATTATAATACAGTTAAAAACCGAAATTTTAGTGATATCCCTATTTCGTATACGATCAATATCAAGTACGAGTAAATTTGTATTGGAATGTATGGTTGGATCAAGTGTATGATATTTTGAAAGAAGTAAATGTAAAGTAAGTGAAATCGTAGGAGCTGTATAAGAAGGTGTATGATTTCAGGAAAGGCGAAAGATATGCATCGCGATAGGAAAAATGAAGATCAAATAAATGAGATAAACCGAAGGATCTTCTCCAGCCTTCATTCCCTTAAAGTGTTGCTAAGATTCTTGTCTACTAAAACCAAAATTTTACTCGTGCAATCTCTGTTCTTTCCGATTTTGGATTATGTGGACGTCTGTTATTTGGATATTATGGAGGAACAGCTGAACAAATTACACCGTCTTCAAAATGTTTGTCTAAGATTCATTTTTAAGCTGAGAAAGTACGATCATGTTACTCCACACCAGAAGGCGCTGAACTGATTGAACGTAAGAAATAGACGACAAATTCACATACTATTTTTATTATAATATACTTGACTATCCTGCGACCCCTTTTATCTCGCCGGAAAGTTTCAGCGTCTTTCTGATCATGGACTTGCGTTGCGTTCAAACAGATAATATTTATTGGCCTTTCTAGTTCACCGCTCTTCTCTTTTTTCGTATCTTACTGTCCATGCAGTGAGACTCTGGAACCAGTTACAAACCAATGTTAGACTCGCTTCGTCCTTGGCATGATTTAAGAAGCGACTGAAAAAAACTCTTCATTTCTAGTCTGTCATACAATATGTTTCATTCTTGACTTTTCTTTCCTCTTCACCATCCCTTCCTTTTCCTTTGATTTAAGAGTTCTCACATTTACTTTCATTATGTATATATTAATGAATTTCATAAAGATGAAAAATCATAAGAATATTTTTTGCGACCATGTAACTTCCTTTATTTTTTTTTTCTTTTTGGTTTGTTGAAAGATATTGCCGCCTGGCAATAAATCCGCCAGATTGTTTTACAATTAAGTTCAATAAATAAATAAAATCTTTCGCTCTCTCCTCTTTGCCTTCCCCTACAGGGAGATGGGGTGATAGTGTGTATGTATGTATCAATAATCATGGTTTTACTAGAACGTCTTAAGATGTGGACTTCCACTTCTTGTAGAATATTATGAACCATCTTGATTGTCTACGAATACTCGATATTTTTTATATTTTTTTTTCTATTGATGAAGATAGCATAGAAGGTACGAAAAAGTTTGAAAACGCCAAGAAAAACTTGGCAAGACTAAATAAATCAAATTTTGAAAGGGAGAAGAGAGAAAGGCAAACAGGAGAGTATGCATGACGAGGTGTATGGACGTGGCCAAAGCGAAATATTTGTACCAGGGTAGAGTAAAACGTATACTTGCTCTCTCTGCTTACACCAATATCACGAAGGTGTGATGGTCATGATGATTATGTTGGGTGATGCGATTTCACTGTCTCCTTTAGTGGTGATTTATATTTTTACGAAGTTTTTATTTTTTTATTTTGAACCATTAAAAATTAGATGACATTAATATATTATTTTATTAAAATTTTAAAGTAACAAAAAAATATGGATTTTGACTATGAATGAAATGAACATCTAATTAGCTAAAGCATAAAGAATGAAATTCTAGTAAGAAAATTTCAATGACCTGTTAATTTCTATGCTGTTTTGTCTTTTATAAAGGTAAAAACCGCCCAAAGTTTTTTTTATTTTTCATGAATTTCAAATCATTAATTGATTTTCCATTTCAAGATTTCTAATCATAAAAAGGTAATCGTAATAAATTATATTAAAACACCTTTGTTGTATATAGTATAGCCTGGCAGGTTTATTGCTATTTGTCAATTCCTTCAGTGTATACTGTGTCAATCCATCAGAAAGATGTTATAGAGGTCTTAAGTGAAAACCCGATTGGAATCCTTTTTTAAAAAATGGGTAGCAACGGAAATCGAATCCGCAACTCCCGGTTTGGAAAACAGGTACCATATTTATTTATGTCCACAGATTTATCGGATAGAGATCGTATTTTAGAACATACTTCATCTTAAAATTCTCATATATATTCATTTTTATACATTGGATGCCGTTCGACAATGAATGACAGGTAACAACACTTTATCCAAAAATCTCATTTGAAAAATAAATTATATTGTTATTTTCTTTGAAAAATTTCTAAGGCTGGAATAATTTCACACTTTGGTTAAAATTCTATGTAGATATTAGAGTGTTTATTTGTATTTAGATAAAGCAAACCTATTATATCTACTTTGATTCATTGATATATATTTTTTAAAATAGGTGTTAAATATTAATTATACATTTATTTGCAACTAGATTTTTTATCCAGTAAATGCTTTAAGCGTGCATGTTAAGTACCTTAAAGATAAGGAAATTTTCGATTGTATATTGGATACGAAGTGTGAATTAGCGGCGTGTGTCAAAGTATTTTTAACACGTTGGCAACATTTACGAGTGACACTTGACTCGTCAAGTGGAATTCAGTTATCTAATTGGATTAGCTAAAAAAACTTACTTAAGTACGTACATCATAAATGTTTGATGAAGTGAATCCACTTGTAAACCACTTAAAACACAATTAAAACAAATTGATTTGTATGTTATGAGGCTTTCGCGGTTTTTCTTATCAGTTGTATAACGCCTTTCGGAGTGTAGTATTGCGTATTTTGGCTGCTATGATGCCATCAGGACGCAATACTACACTCCGAAAGGCGTTAGACAACTGATAAGAAAACTAGCCATTCAACACTCCGAAAGACATAATCCAACAAATCGATTTATATCAGAATGTTTGCGCAACGAAGAAAATGTATAGATGTAGGAAGATCGACGATTTTCGAAAATATTCATATTTCTTTGTACCTCCATATGTGAAATATTGTTAGAAGCAAGGCATGTTCAAGTCACTTGAATTCCTTCAGAAGAAGAAACTGAATGAAAAATAATTGATTTTTTACTAAATTATTAGATTTTTTATAAAATCTAGAATCAAGAGACAAAGTATGTTTCTCATTAAGCTATATGTTTTTTTAAGGATCAAAATTTTTTGAAATCGAGTAATATATGATATTAAAACTATATCTAACTGGCTTACATTGCCAATGTTTGGATATTGGCATAACATTCTTTTGTTTCCAATATGAAAGAGAGAAAATGAATATTTTTATAATTTATAATCTTTAGTAACTTTTTTCCATAGATGAATCTTTGTAGCTAATTATGATCAGTTGTTTTCAAGTGTTATATTCCATGTGATTTTTTTGTGATACTGTTATATTTTGTTTTGTAAAATTATGGTTTGCGTTTTACATCATTTTGCATACTGGCTGAAATAAAAATATTGTTTGTAATTTATGTACGTGCATATATGATTGAGGTGAGGTTTATTCAAGTGAACCATAAAAATCATTTTCCCAAAATTTCCGTTGGTTCACTACTTAATACATATAGCCCAGTGTTTAAAATAGTGCAAAGTATAGTTGAGAATGCAACCCCCAGGGGTGCATAGTGCAGAATGCAGGGCATACATCTGCCCCAGGCAGGTGACCGGGGCATCATTGCGCCCTCTCGGGGCTGGCCTGTCTGTCCCCTGCGAGGGATGGTCATGGTTTTGAAATGCTCTCATCCGCCACGTTCCAGACATGTCTGCTTATGTCTTTTGAGTATATACATGTACTATTTTTGGAAAATATCAGGAAAGCTTTAATATTTTGCATCCGCATATTCCAAATCGTATATTTAGGATGTAACATAAGTGGGGATTGGAATCAAGGTATTAGGACGAGGATAGAATAACCCAGATTAGTTTTCTGCAACATCTAAAATTTCTTTCTGTTATAACGCGAAGGGTGGTGTGTTATCAATGTTTATCTGTTCTGTTATCTATGTGGTGTTATTCAAAAAAATTATGTACGAAAAGCTTGAAGCTTTGGAAATATAAGTTTACCGAATATGCTGAATGAACTGAGGAATAAATAAAAAAGTTATGAATCTTAGGAAGAAATCCAAATAAATGATTTAAATAACCGAAGTAAGAAGTCTGCAATATTTGGAACATGTCATACGGCATTCAGACAAGTGTATCGTACACTTTATCATGCAGGGAGAAATTAGGAAGATGTGGAAAAACCTGACAGGTGGTAAACTTCATGGTTAAATGATTTGAAATATAAGATTGAAATATCCACAACTTCTTTAGAGGAGCCGCAAATTAAGTAGGGATGTATAAAAAAAACTTTTTACGAAAATAGTTCAGTAGGTAAATATTAAACACATTTACATTATTTTTAATTAATTTATTTATATCCATTAGCCAATTAGGGGATATAAAAAACCGCTTCACTAGATTAGGTCTGAGATGAAATGATCAAATTTCTTAATAACACAAATTTTATTTTATTTTCCTTAATACTACGGTATAACACTCAGCTGACACATCCACACTCTACATTCATATTCTTACACATATGTTCTTGAATTTCGAGTTATCTCATGCACAATTCCAACTGCATCCCAACGCAACAACAATTAATATCATATCCGACAAATCATCATCACATGTTCTACATTCGCATTAGTCATTCCCTCGTGCACTTGTGTGGATACTTCCAAAATTTCCTCACTCCTCCCTCATGGTGTGCTCATTATGATCAGTTATCTAGTTTTCTTACGAACATCTTTTTCTTGTGACCAGTCTTATCTATCGCAGTATTCATTTCCTCGAAGCATTCTTTTCTTAAGAAAATTTGATACATCACTGTTTTCTGACCATTAAGATCACGTTAAGAGCACTTCCTAACAAGAAGATAAGTGACCCTTCAATTTATTGAGAACGTCGCCAAGTTGGAGATTTGCTATTCGTTTTAGTATTTACACGATTCTTTATTTCACATTGATTCATGAAGAACTTCATTCCATATAAGGACTTCATTCATAGGAATGAAGAATTTAATAAATCCTCTTCATTATTGAGCTCCCAGTAACGAAAATCTTTTAATTAGTCCTCGCACATGTGGGAAGTAAAGCATCACGATAAGTGAGGGGCTGCTGTGCAAGTGCTGTATGAGTTTATAGGGTGTGTGGTGTACGTGTAAGAAGTAATGTATTGTGAGGGTTGGCGCGCGTGCCAAGCAGATGCAGGAGAATTGGGGACACCCGCTTGGTATTTCTATTCTCCACCACTTACGGGGTGAGGATATTTTAATATCAGAAAACTTTGTACTTTACTTTTATTATATTCGACGAAATCTACTATGATAATTCCTTCATGGCCGATTTCGTCAAAGTCTTTTTAGTGAAAACAATGCCAGGCCAATTATTTTTTATCACAATTAAATACGAAATTGAAGACAAAGACAAGCTCTCTATCACTTAGTCAAGGAGTCATTATGGTCTCCATAAATATTTTGACGACTTAGTTCATCAACCAAAATTACATTTATTTCTATTTTATGTAGATTCATATTCTCGATACGATTATTATAATTGTAAAATACTTTTGTTAGATTATAATATAAAGTAAAGCATTCTAATATAAAACTTATAAGCTTGAATTTAAAAAAATAAAAGATGACTTTTTTATATCGACTATTACTCGACTTCATACATAATGGAAAAGAAAACTTATTTTTCTGTAACCGATTAAGATTTTCATTTGCAAAACTGAAGCTTTAAAAGAGGTAATATTTTAAGAATTTTAATGACAAACAAAAAATGATGCGTTTATTCGTAATAGACGAAAAATTATTACTAAGTTAAAAATAAATTCAATAATATTTTCACTGTGAATCAAATGTAAATCATGTTAGAAGACAAGCTAGATGAAGGTAGATAACGTAAGTATTTAAACTTTCTTAATAATAAGAGATCACATACTCGTATAAGGGGTGACTTAAACAAACATATCCTTTCAAATAAGTAATACCAAACTCTATATACTTCCAGACTTATTTTTACCTTTACCTAGTGAAGCTGCATTCCTGAATTAAATAAGAGGGTCCCACCCTCAGATTTGGGGGGCTATTTTTATTTTATTTGGGGACCCTTTTTCCTATTTCTTCCTCCCACAAAGTGGATGCTGTCATGGCACACCTTGCCACATCTTAATGGCTCTTCCTGATGAACGAGGACAGAAGAATTAAGTGTTATGTTAAAGGAAATTTTTAACACGTCACACAGAGTATTGAAAGTACTCTTTAAAATGGTATTTGTATCTCTTGTTTTATTTTGATCTCATTTTACTATTTTATTTTAACATGATTTGTAAATTAGTTTAATCATTAACGACTAAATATAACTATAAATACAATTTCATGAACATAATAATAGGTCGTCTGGAATAGATTTTATTATGGTAATGTTATCGTTGCTAACTTCTGAATGTGTATTATTATGAAAGGTGATATTCGTAGTTAAGCGCAATGTTTCAACCACTGTACTCAAATTAGTTGAGCAAATTTCTGGCGTCATTTGGAAGATGGAAAAAAATACGTATATGCATTTGTTTCGATTCTTGATGTTTTTTTATGACCACTTTATTTATTTACTTAGGCTCCAGTATTACCAACAATGAAGGATGCGAGGCTGAGGTGAAAAGAAGAACTGGAAAAGCTGGAAAAGATATGGATAAGCAGAATTTTCACCATCACGACAAAAATATGCCTAGTTAAGTCACTCGTCTTCGCAATATTTATGTAATGCGCGGATACCTGAATTCTGAGAGCAAGCGATGAATAGACGGAGAGGAGTGGTCAGAGGCTATCATGGGAATTACGATGATCGGTCATGAGTTACACAACAGAATTATGCTTATGACCGCAAAAAAATGCACGCATTTCTATACCATTTATTAGGCTTTCTATAGTGTCTTTCCTCATCCCCATTTCACTTTCATAGATCAAAGTTTGATATTGTCCAACGTGAAAATCATTTTAAGTTAAAAATATTAAAACTTTTCATAATTTTAATCACAAGAGGTGGAAAGTGTTTGTTGTATACACTACAACTTGGCGAGTTAATTACCATATGATAACCTCTTCCAACCAGCCAGATGGTTATAAAGTGAACTCCCAAACTGGAACCTTGTTTTTACATCGGGTACCACCATAAATGAAACCCGCAAGCCCTGGGTTGGAAGACAGGTGCCTTACCAACTACGCCACAGAAGTCCTTGTTCAGTCACTATGAAATATTTTCTATTTTAATTTGTATATTTAAAAAAAAAAACAATATATTTTATTATAATATTATATATCGAATATATATACAAACTGGTCTTAAATGCATTATAACAATGCGTGAAAAAATACATTTAACTTGTTTAACTTATTTCATGTTAAAAAAATATTTTTTAAAAAGTTATGTCCCATGAAGAAACTGGTTTGAGGCTAATCTATATTCGACATGTTTTAGTTATAAATATTCCACTAATACTTGTATCGATCAGGGGTGTAAATTTTAACAAAGAAGCAAAAAAATAATTATAGCATTTTAGGACTATGATATGTAGTACTCTTTATCTAAAAACCATCCATTTACTCAAAATTTCGGTTAATTAAAGAGAAAAGGGGAATTGCATATATTCCAAAAAAAAATACTAAAATTGTGATTTTTTTAAATTTATTTAAATCATTTTATTTTATTTCCAAGTTCTTTGGAGAAAACCCAAAAGGATGATTTTTAACCGCTATTTTTTAAAACGGTAGACGACCTGAGGGGACTAGTAATTGTAAAAGGTATTTAGAGGCATTTTAAAAAATGTAGTTATTTATTAAGTATATTATTTTATTCATATTAATTTTATTAAAAAATAATGGAGTACGTACAATATAATAAAGTAATGATTTTATAATATTATTTTTAGTTATGGTATCGACATTGTGAGTCTTGTTTGTGCACCCCTGATGATGAGATGAAAACCTTGAAACCGGTAGGATTATACCGTTATAAGGTGAACCAAATAGTATTTGATACAATAAATTAAAATTATTGTATTGATGATATTGTGTTATTGTTATGTTACAAAAAACTTTTGGGTTGAAACATTACTAGTATAACAGAAAAAAAACTGCTAAGAATAAGTTTTACTTTATTTGTTGATGTCTATTAATTTTATTTCCTGTTTGCACTATATATTATTTCTTTTAAAAAATCCAATATGTATTAATTGAACTTCAAGAACGTTGAGAATGATTTTTTGTATTTCTAATTCCTGTTATAGTATCTTTTTTTTTTTATTGCCAAGTGGTAATCTCTTTTAACTAACTCAAAATACGAGTATGTAACAGGTCTGAAGCGAAATCCAGACTGCTACCCTTTTAATATAATATGTACTCGTATAAATTTGTTACCAACGGGAATCGAACTCGAAACACGCAGGTCAGAAGACTGCATCTTACCAGCTGGGTTATGAACGATGTCATAGAGAATTATGATCGATTCAGCATTTTAACATGTCTACAAACAATTAATTGAAAAAATCCTTTACAAAATGCGATTTTCCTTTGAAATGTTATTATTTAAAAAAAATGTAAAACAAACTAAATAATTTAAATAAGGAATTCTGTAAAAAATATCGAAATTCGTCTTTATTTCAAGTAATTGAAGAAACATAATTTTTAAATAGTAATTAAATGCATTTCAAATAATGTTTCATCCCTGTTCAGATGCATTTAAAAATAAGTTCATTCTAATATAGATTATTGAATGCATTTGCATGTATTTGATCAACATTAGCTTATAACCGGTCCAATTTCAATAAAGATTTGTTCAATGTTTATCATGTGTAATATGAATAATTTCTTTATATAATGTTCCACTATTATCTGGAATAAATTAATATTATACGTGAGAATCGATCGTTAGTGATAGAAAGAAGGATAAATAAATTTGTTAATTAATTCTAAACCGTTTGGAAAGATTGAAATTATTCTAACGCATTCGGAGAATGATGAAACCGTTAAACACCCAACAATCTAGACAACAATAAGGAAAGATAAAAAAGACAGGATCTTTAGGTCCCTTATTACCTTTTCTTGTGACCTGGAAACAAGTTCAGGCAGGAGGAAGGAAAGTGCGAAGGATGCTTTGAGTTCAGAGATCAACAACTTGTGGTGAGAAAATGTTGAATAAATGTACTCGTATATTAATATTTTTTACTGTTTAAAAGTAATGATATGTAAAAAATACTTAACGACATAAACGTTCTCTATTAGATATCGTTAATTAAAATAAATATATCATATGCTTTATACCAATCAAATTTAATTAAAATGTCTCTTAAACTTTAATTACCAGTTACAGCAAACTCTCGATTATTCGAGGTCGCATTTACCGGATTGCGAATCAACCGAGCAGTTAAAAAGTCGACTTTTAATAACATTTAATAATTATTCAGTTTTATACCCCAATTGGATTTTTTTACTGCCCGAGTAATTTTTAATGCGACCTCGGATAGTCAAAAGTCTTATGTAATTCTGTCGAAGAACTGAGAATCATCGATATACTGTCAACAATATGCTTTGGATGAGACCCCCGATTGTGCACACTGCTTGTGGCCAAGAAAATTATTTGGAGAGGCTCGTGGTCACTGGAAGCATGGAAGAACGACGCACAAGAGGGATATATCAGAGAGATTGAACTGATCAAGTGAGAGACGCAACAGGACTGCCCTTAATAACTGCCGTTCGAACCGTGGAGTACAGATATGAATAGAAAGGAGTCGTCAAGGGCTATCATGGGAGTCACGATACTCAGTCATGAGCTACAAGATAGAGTGGATGGATTTTAATGATATTTTTTCACATGTTTTGTCAATATAATCGAATTTCGTTGTCATATATTATTGTTGAATACGAATAGAAGATTTAAAAGGAGGCCTTGTCTCGTAATTTATAAGCCATGTGAAGGGGTGCTTTGGGAGGTGAAGATGGGCATTGCATTTGTCTAGATTTACGTTGCTTTGTTATTGTTGTTGGTTTTCGATAGTTCCATGAATTGTCATGCATTTATATTTATAATATATAGACTTGTTTTTTTTGTGACAGTTCTATTTAATATGCTATTATAAATCGTTTTATTTTTTTTTAAATATAAAAGTAAGGATTTACAATATTACTTGTTTTGTCACTTGGTCTTTTTCTCAACTCATTGTTAGTTTATTTTTAAGCGGTTGAGTCATGGACACCAGCACCGTATATTTAAATTTAAAAAAATCTTTCTGAACAATGGCAGTTCTTTTAAACAAAGTTTTGATTCATATTGAAAACCATAAACAATATGATTAACGTTTATCAAAAAATACATACAAAAAACAATCACGCATCTGTCGTGTGGAGGACAGAGTGGATAGATGCCCATATTTTTCACTTTCTCCACTATCCAAGTGTATAGCTTTTACCTAGTTCACATCCATTCATACTCTTCTGTGTTTCATATCTCGTCAATTATCTCCTATATTTTTTCTAGGTCAACCTCTTCCTCGCTCTTCATTCACTTCATTTATTTACTCATACTTCTTTTGCATGTCTTTAATATCAACAATTTTTCATTTATATGACCATAATAGTACTACAATTTGATATAATTTTTAATCCATAAACATAAGTATAAAATCATCTTTATTACCTATTTAACAAAGCTAATATTAATTCTTTCGAGTAAATATTCGAACCAATAAAATGCTTCAAGAACAAGTTAAATATGTGTTTCATTTTTTCATAACAAAACATCACAAAAACTCTTCCTGTCGGTATTGGAGCTACCAAAGGTTATCGTTTCCTCTCTCCATAGGGTTGCACTTCCGACTTCACACGGTTGCACCGATCCAACAGTTCCCACGACCACCAAACATCACTTGTTTCATACTCTATACCCAGACTCTGTTGAGACCCGAATCTGACCCCTTGTGATCAGAAACGAAACCAGTTAATATTTCTCTTTCTAAATAAACTATATAGTTGGAGATAGAAGGAGACAGCAGAAACAAAATATCACATAATAGTGTTGGATCTTCTGGATCCCTTGTTTCAGATCAAATGGACATCTTAGAATTCTCAGGATATATTGATGACAGGGGCAATCTCTCTTATTGACAATGGGTCGATTAATCGGACCAATTTTGGCTGCAGGATCACATTTTTTTTATTTGAAACAGTTCCCACTATTGGGGTTCAGAAATAATAATACAAAATATGTATAATAAGAGATAAGGTCTTCGATCTTTTTCAAAACTTTTATTTACTTAAATATTAAATATGTGAATAAAATTGGATTCGGAAGTAGAAGTTATTTCGTTCGATTATTTAGTATCCGTTGGCTAGTTTTTTTATGTCTACGAAATTCTCACATGTTTCCGAAAATGTGTGTAGATACCACAATACTCAATTTCATTTGAGTAAATAAAGCATTTGACATTTCTATTGGAGTGTTCGATGGATACGAAATGTTCTTAATTAAATGAAATCATTAATTGATTTCGAAGTCCTTTTTGTAGTTAAAGAAGAAAATGTTTAAAATAATTTCAGTAAACTATGATAGAACGCTCAAACGAATGAATAAATCTTATACTAATTTGTTACTTTCGTAGCTAAAATATAAAAAGTAAAATGCCTGATATGTAATTCATACTATAAAAGCGAAAACGTTCTGTAAAAATTTTACTTTATTTTCAGTTGATAGTAAAACTAAAAAAATAATTGAGACATTTATCAATTTTGATTTTTTTGTTTTAAAAACAGGAGATTACTTATTGGCACATTAAAACACAAATTAATCTTATTGATTACGAAAAGTAAATATCGTATCAAATGTTTAACGGTTTTCTGAGATATTTTATTTACATTGTGTCAAGATCCAACGGATCGAGTTCAGATAAAACGGTGAACCGTTGTTGCAAGTCAAAGAGTTCATAACAATATCCTCTCGGACCATGACAACAATAAATGGACCGAAGTGGCCTGAGTTCCCATGCTTCCGTTCATCCAAATCAATTGTTACTGTCCAAATCGCCTCATGAATAATCTCGATTTTTTTAATAATTTATTGTGTTCACGAACTCGATAGTGGTTAGATCGTGTATTTTATAACTGTTTTTGTGTCAGGTATGTCTACCCGAAGATATTCAAAGATTGCGTACTTGCTATTGTTGTATTTTTTTAACAATAACGTTTTTCAAAGCTACAGACGTATCGTATTCCGGAACCTGCGTTTTTTTTTCTGCACCTAGAAAGGGACGAGAGAAAAAATTAACGCAAAGGATAATTTAACAGGTTCTGGGTAGATGCTTATTTTGCTCGTTAGCTTTTCTCACAGATTTTTATCTTCTTTTGTTATTTGACGATATCTGAAAAGAAACTTGCAGATGAATATAATTGGATATAATTGTACAAAAAGGATTGAACTCACAGAATATATAGTTCGTTAATTAAAAATATCAAATACCTAAATAACTACCATTTTTTAAAAACGCATTCTATTCTAGCACATTCTATACCTTGCAGTTTCCTTAAAACGTGTAGAAAATTCGATGGACCCCTTTTGATAAGAGCACTCTTAGATTGTCTGTGAATGTAGAACGAATAAATGACGAAATACAAACTAACAAAAGAAATACACAGTGCAAATTTGAGTAGAAGGCGTGGTAGAGGAAGACCAAGGCATGGTTAGATCAATCAAATTATATTATGAAAGAAGAAAATGTAAGAAGCCGGAGAAATCGTAAGAGCTGTATGAATAGGATGTGAAAGGTGTTTGTCGTGAAATAAGAGTCTGGCGTTCTGTCCTCACTACAATGTTATTTTATCTTTCAAATAAAGAAGATAATTATTAATATAAAATTGATGATTTGGTTAATCTTGAGAAAAAACCGATGATCCCCATCTTCAATATATATATTTTTTTGTAAATAATATGAATAATTCAAAGGTGGCGAAATAAAAAAAAGTTTTTAAATGAAAATCATACTTTTTATGTGGTCGATATATAGTTTTCAATATCATTACGAGTATGGTATATCATTTAATTTATGAAAAAACGTAAGCTTTTTTTTGTTACCTTACTGTAAAATTTGTTGTCGAATATTGGTAAAACTGATTTATCTATTCCGTTATATATAAATTATTTAAAATACATTTGACTATAAATTTTGAAATGCTAATTTCCTTGAATAAAAAATATAGCCAACTCCAATTATTCTAAGAATTAATAATATGCACATCATAAAGGTGATTCTAGAATAACGAAAACATTCAAATTGCGGAAAGTCATCAATTAAAAGTTTTTCAATATGATATGCTACCCCCCGTGACTTATACTTGTATTTTTTTTTTGTGTGCAAGCTCTTTCACATCAGCAAGCATATACTCTTGACAGATTAAACCCAAAATTTAATGGCAAGGAGATATAACATCTAAAATCATCGATAGGTTTAAAATGCTGTAGCCTTTTTGCTGTACATTAAAATTGTTTATACCTGGATTAATAATGGTGGATAGTGCACGATGAAAACTGGTAAAGGGAGAGTGGATAGGAACTGTACGAGTAAAATATCAAAATTTTATGTCAGACTTACATTAACTAGATCGAAGCTACATCTTGATGACAATGAGATGATTTGCTAATCGCTAAGATTTTTTAGTTTCTTGATTGATAAGTAAAGAAAACATTCAAATTATTATAAATATCTTATATTTCTAAGATACGATTTGAACACAAGTGTGACTATAATATATTACATTTTCTTAAATTAACGGTTAATAAAATTATACCATGTCAATCACGTAATTCGTCCAATGTCTAATTTATTAAGATTTGTGTGACCTGAATATTTTTTAGAAGACATTCCATTATCTTGAAATCAAGATCTTATTTTAATAAAACACATCCGTTGAGAGATCGTTGACCTTCATATCCCTTGAGTGTGAGAAGTCGGCATTTGTGTAAAATATTATTTAAATATTGGCCAAAACAGACAAAAAACGACCCCCTTAAAACAGGTAGCTAGACGAACCTGAAAAAATAACGGAAACAACGATTTCGTTAAGACTGAGCAAAAAATGAAACGATATTCTCGGCAAGATGTGATTTTGTGAAGAACTCATTAATAATTTATGAGAAAAGATGAAGGAAGATGGGATAGATCTAATTTCACACGACCTACGTGTGGCGAAAATGAGACTTTGCATTGGGATGCATCTCCAAGTCTATGAGATGCATACATCATGTGCAGGTTGGTTTCTGTGAGAACTAAATTGTTGTAATAATATTAGCTTTTAATATTTAGATTGGTCGGAAGTGAATAACTAAGTTGCATATGCGTGTGTGCATATCCTTTGCAGCTAAATGAATAAAATTATGTAAAGCTCTCACGATTTATTTAAGTACGATAAACTTCTTATACAATGTATGTAATTTGATATAACATATATTCGTGATAGTAAAGTGATCGACAAGTGAAAACCCTCTAATGACTTTTAGTTAAACTTTCAGATAATTTATTTATACAAAAGTACAATCGGTTACTGGTTAGCAAAAATTAAATAAAGCTACGTAAGGTACGATGGATCGATGATATACATAACATTTTATATATTGTAGCTGCAAACGGTAATTGACCGATTCATTTTGGGCAGTAAACTGATAAAAGGATAGAAAATGATGATGATTATTAGAAGAAAAAAAAACTAAGTACTCATTTCTTCACGTTGAGATTGATAAATGAGACATTCGTAAATTGGTTTAATAAATTAATGTTTCTACGAGGGAAAGTCAATAAATTCGCAGAATGAAGAGGAAAAAAATGGTTGTAGGTGATACTCCAACCATCTCTACAAGCTGTTGTTTGTTTAGATGGGCATCTTACAGAACAAGCTTTTCTACTTTTTTGACGATGTTTGAAGAAGTGGCCGCAACTGGCCGTCCTGGTCGGAGGTCATCTTCAATCGATTCTCTCCCTTGCTTAATAAGACTATGCCACTTGTAAACCATAACTTTTTTAGGGCAATAGTCCCCGTAAACCCTAACATCTTTTCTAAAATGATTTCAGGTGTTTTCCCTTGTTTTATGAGAAACTTAAATGACGGCGCGATACTCAATTTTTTTCATACTTGGGATGTTATTAACGACATACTCTACCGACGATATCTTAAACAATACATTCAAAATTCGACTAAAACTCGATGAATATACTAATAATGAGTCATATTATCGGAACACGTGTACTATCGCCTTCTCTCTTAACCCCTTCATTCCGTTTTTCCAATTTATTGACCTTCCCTCGTATATTTAACTTCTTTTTCTTGTTCAATGGTTGATAATTCTGAAGGCTAGATTTCAGCACAGAAGTTTTATTACTGGAATGTGATTCTGAGAAATAAATATACTCGTAGGTACTCACAGACTTTTTGAAAATTTCTTCAACACAAAAAAATATTCATACCATTGCAATACTAATTATAATAAACCTTAATATTTTACTTCAGATATTCGTGTGGACACTAGTGATACATGTCCGAAGCTGACTCTGTAATCTGATCTCAGCATATCCACGATAGTAATACCTTCACTTTGAAGAGCGTGGCTGGAAGATGATATCTTCTTCAGCCCCATCAATCAAGCCATCGGTCGAGATCCACTGGAGTAGATACTTCAATATCGTACGCGTTGACAATACTACATTACACAGAAAAATAACAATAATCTTTTCAACGTATCAAAATGACACCTTTGATTTTTTGTAGCATTGGGAAACCGAAACCCTTGGGATGCAGATAAGCGTCATATCAACTAGGCCATGGGGTTCATCACAATATTAATTTTCTTAAAACTTCATATCTGTCATATAAATTACATGTATGTACTATATGTATCTGTGAATAACACAAGTGACGTTGATTTGATGATGTTCGACGAACTCCGTAACCTAAGGCAGCTATCTTTCAGCCCGGGGGTTGCGGGTTCGACTTCTGCTGGTAGGTTGCTATTTTTTAAAGATATTGCAGTTATGTTTTCATTTAAGCATCTGAAACAACTTTGTAGCTGGTTGGAGATATTTCCACATCGCAATTAACCCGCTAGATTGTACTGTATACCATATGTTGTAATACAAAACAATATCAGGTATATTTTTTTCAAAAATATTTATTCATATGTTTTATGCGTCTTTCATAAATCTTAAATTGGTGGAGTTATTCATTAATTTATTCTCCTTCTGTATCTTATACTTTTTGTTGTCCTTACTTTTGCCAGAGTGGTCGTGGCAATGATGAGTGATGACCATGTTGGTTCAATACTGCTCTAATTGCTTGTCTACATTTATCGAGACCCTCTGGGTCTCTGGAGCATTCTTTTAGTCAGTGATGTTGAACTGATTTAACCAGATCCATCCAATGTATCGGATACCCCCTATAGTCCCGCACTCTATTCTTTTATGCATAACGAGTCTCTTGTTTGTCTTCACTCCTTGTAAAGTGGCCGAAGTATCGCATAATCTTTATCTGAACGGTCAATGATAACAGTTCTTTGGCATTGTATTTCATTATGCTTTCGTTTACAGTAAATTCTGGCAGATGTATTGCTATGTGGTAATCTCTCTCGACTAACCACAATGATTTAAAAAAAAACTTTAAATTAAAATCAAACTCAGACTTTTTTTTACATATAATAGGTACCAACTGGAATCGAATCGAAAACTCCGGATTGATAAACATGCGTATTACTTACTATGCATTTATAAATACATACCAACATGCCATTTTTCAGATAGAGCGCTAGGCTTTCCTACATACTTTGCTTCTTCCATATTCATACAACTTCTACGATTTCTCTACCTTTCTACTTAGATATGCATAGTTATAATATATAACTTATACTGGATTATTGTTTTGTCAAACTCTCCAAGGTACTCAGAACAATCGGCTCCAGCAACATTTCAAGAGCATCAACAGGATCGTCATTTTATAATTGAATATCCTTCAAAGTTTCAAATATTTTTATTTGTACCTAAGTTCGTTTACTGAAATACATTTAGTGTGCTATTTCGATCCTCGAACGACCAATGGTTCGTGCTATACTGTTCTTGACTGCCTCGAGCAGGTGTTATGTTACTCCTTACAAAAGCTCCCCCTGCTCGGCGCTCAGACCGAGGGGACCCGATCCGGTCCCGAGTAAGGGCGCGGGGCGGTCGCAAAATCTCAGCGGCAGGTGTGGCGGCAACTTCCGAATTGTCGAACTTTCCAAGAAACCGCTTAGTAAAGCTCGATTGTCACTTTCACGAAAAATATTAAACATAATTCATTATCTTTTAGAATACTATATTTCGTGAACTTCGATTTTTAAGGCAATGTAAGTTTGAGTTTATAACATATCTATTATATTCAATAAAAGCTTTCTTTGAAGACCTCCGTGGCTTAGTTAAGACTATTGTATTTATACCTGGATATTACATGTTCGCTTCCTGATGGTAAATTTTATTAAAAAGGGTTCTAAAAAGGAGTCTAGCTTTCACGTAATGTATCTTTAATAGCTTTTTGATAAGTTGGGATAAATTGCCACTTGGAAATAAATTTGCCAGGATGTACTGTATATAACGAAAGTTTAATAAAAAATCATACTTGAGTCTAGAATTTCGCATTTTTTCTGTAAATTTTAAATATGAATCAATTTTCGAAGCAGCAATTCATATATAAATAACTACCCTCGATGTGTTACGCTTAATTAGCGAAATTTATTAAATTTGTAGGGATACTAAAAACTTTCTTATCACTTCTCGAATTGTCAAGTGTCAAACTGATCAAAATCTGATCAAGAAACTCGGAAATTTATATTTTTTAAATTTTGTTTGAATACTGCTCAAATAACTCTAAAAGTGTAAATAACTCTAAAATTTCATATTTAATGTATAAAAGCCTAAAATAAATGAAAAAAGTGAAATTCTAATTTAAAAAAACGTACATGGCTTGAAAGTATTTATTTCAAATTTCAAGCTAAGCCACGATTAAACAAATTATATTTTGAAAAATTATTGATATGGTACTTTATAAATAAAATATTATTTCAATTATTGAGTCTAAAAAAAATATTAAAGTTAGCATAAAAATCTTTATATCAGGATGTATTTTTTTGAATGGGAAAGTTGATTTTTTTTAAATCAATTATGTTTACGAGTATATAAATGTTTTAAAAAAGATTACATAAATTCGTTCATATATTATTCATTAAATATATCAAGTTTGTCTATAACCTGTTTTGAAATTATTGAAATGTTACGAAATAATTTTATCCATAATATGGTATACTCAAGTTTAAAATATTATAGTGCATATTGACCTTTATTATCAAACAAAAAATATTCCATAAAGTTCTTTTGTCAATATTAAAAGATGATGCAAAATATATCACCGACTTCTTTGATAAACGTCTTTACGTTGAATGGGATAAATAATTATTTCTTTAGGCAATATCAAACACGTGCTCCTTAAGAATGAATAGCTGAGGAGAAGAATAGAAGAAGCAGCTGCAGAATCAAAATGATAGTCGCAATTTTAAGATGATGTGCATTAAACTATGAAATCTTGAATGATGTTTTTCATATGACACAGGTATTTTCTTGTATGGGGTGCTGTTTTTTCACCGAACTTTCAAAGCTTTTGCGGTTGGTTTACTAAAAGTTTGTTTGATTTTTTAAAGACTTCTTTTCTTTTTATTTATTTCTTCATATAAAATGTAATATGCTTATATCTTGTGATATCATAATTTAATTTTATGCATTACAGCCTGACGAGTTTATTGGTATGTGGTAAACTTTTCAAATCAACTAGAGATGTGTTACAGATGCTGTATTGAAAGACATACTGGAACCCTTTATTAAAAAAATGGTTTCAATGAAAATCAAACCCGCAACCCCCGGTTGCAAGATAGTTGTCTTACCAATTAGATTAGGGGAGTTGTCACTTACATATGATGTATAGTATTTAAAAGAGTTTAAAGAAGAATTTGTGAACGGTGTTGCTTACAAAGAAAGTATGTTAAGGTGGTCAATCGAGAATCATACAATTTTATTTACTTGTATGTACATGACAACATCCGTGTTCAAATTGGTAAGACGCCTCTCTTCCTATTAGGGAGCTGGGGTTCTGTTGCTATTGGATTTCCAATTTTTTACACAGAGGCTCCGCTATGGTTTCCACTTAAGGCCTTTTTGATATCGTTGTGGTTGGTTGGAAGAGTTTGCTGCACGGAAAGAAGATTCTTTTACATACAACTTAAGTAGCATATAGACGTTTATTTGTAACAAGAACCCAACCCATAAAACGAATTTAATTCGTGTATTTGAAATATCAGAAAAAACATCAAATATCTTGTACGTGCAAAAATTCGGTTTAAAAAATGTTCTATACAAGCCTATAGGAACCAGCTGGGTGTTTCTTCAATTATTTATTCTACAGGTAAAATATGGCTTGGGTCTTTTTTGCATATTTACATCCATATATTGTAATATATGATATAATATTTTAGCAAGAAGTTTTTTTCTTTCACTTTGATAAGTTCATGAGATTCAAGGTTTTGACAGATTAAATATTTTTTTATTTATGCCACTATTTAAATCGTGAGTGACATCCTTATCACGAAAATACTACTTTCATATTTCTCAACAACAAAAATGGTAAACGTTGAGATATATGAAAGCGAGAGAACTCCAATAGGTCTTGTTGTTTGGAAATATTCTTGTTAACGTATATACCAATCTTAGGCACTTGCAGGATTGACCGAAGTTAGTTGTACAACATGGAGATCATTAAGGGGCATTAAGCTCACACATGGTGGAGAAGGTGCAAAAAAAATATATAAGTAAGCTTGGTAACTACTCACGGCTTATCCTACTATGTTTCGACTCGGATATAATTACTTGAGCCTATGAAAAAACCTCAGGCTCCTGGTATATATAGTTGGGTTCGTTTGAAGAGTTCTGATGGAGCAAACCATCAACTTGGAAAAGAAGAGTTCTGAGTTGTCCAACATTACAAGAAAGGTTTGCGGTAAATGTTCCCAACAATTACACTCGACTGCGTCGGCAGGAACTTTTCTCAATCACACACGCAAGAACGAGTCTCCCAGCTATACTTGTTGAAAGGGCCTTAACACTTATGAACAGGATTGCTTCGGATATAAACATATTTAACATCATATTGTCAAAAATAAAAGAAAATTTTCTCCTTAGACAGGAAACATTGCGAAGCACTCGATTTATTTGACGGTTGAATTTGTAACTCTTTTTTTATATTTAAAATTTCAACATAATTGGGGTAATCCTATATTGTGAAGAAAAATAAATAAGTAAATTTTAGTTTTGACAGTCTCCAGTGACTCTTTATGTCAATTATGAACATAAGAAATGATAAAAAATATTCGTCGATATTCGTTCAATTTGAAATGTAGAACTTCTCAAATGTCAGACAGTATTGCTCGTGGCACTTGCAGAGCGCTTCGGTTCACCTGGCAGATATGGAGCATTGTTTCAATCCGATCTGTCAGGGATAAGGCTCGTCAATACCGTCAAGGTCAATCTTCTGACAGAGCGCCGTTGAACTGGGATTGGATAGTTGCCAAATATGAGCTGCCAGAGATAAAATGTGACAGACTTATTAAGGAAAGTCCTTATAGAGTCTTCTGACGAGACAACTTTGCATTGTTTCATTGCAAAGAAGTGTGTTGTTTGTATTTACATTAATACTATTGTTGGTAACACTTAGTTATCATCATAATCGTCATCTTCATGGGTCTATTGGGGTAAGCAGATACAATAAAGTAATTTGGTTGGAATAAATGACTGATGGTAATAAGTCCTCCAAATGTATCGTGTATAATCATGCACACAAAATAATGTAAATAAAAATAGGTCTTCAATGATTTACCACCATGCGTTCTTTTTTTAGCTTCTTCCTCGTTCATAAATTTTCTCCTATTTTAATATTATCATTCTTCGTTCTTTCAGAATTTTATTCATTAAACCTTGCTACATTTTTCGAGGTCTTCTGAAACTTACAGTATCTTCTATAATACTCGAATAGACGTTTATGTAAACTTTTCACAATCTGTTTTTCAACGGGGCTGAAAAATCTTATTGCTTATTTATGATTAATCTTAAGCACTATACCCACTTTCAGTATACATTATTTGGATTATACGAGTATTTTGATGCAGGACCCAATAAACATTTTACTCGTTTTTAGATATTTGAGGAAACATCATATTATTTTGTATGCAACATTCTTTTAAGGTGGAAATTCACCAAGAAGTACTCATTAAACTGACATGATATTTTTACACATAGATGATTGGTTAAGGTTTTTCGATATTTCAAATAAACTTCGTTTTTTTCATATATTATATGTTATATAAGTCCACTCTTCACAGTTCCGATTCCTCATTTTATCATATACTCTAAAGGAAGGTAATCGAAATTTTATTTGTTTTATTTTATTTACGCACGACAAGAAATATACACAATTAGCGAAAAAACAACAGGTAATTTAATTTGAATACACCATTTTAATGGATCTGGGCTTGTTGCCTTTCATTTGTCGTGTCCCCAGTAAACTAGGATTTTGCCTGCATCTCACTGAGGACAAAATAAAACATTTGTTTATTAATAAAAATAATGAGATAAGTAAGCTTTAATTAATATTTTCTTGATAGTGAAGCTTTATCAGATATGAGGTAGTATGAAATTTCTTGGTGTCTGTCTTGATAGTAAGCTCTTCTTCGATAGACAATTTGGTTTCTTCAGGTTTCTAGTTATAATTTGTACGTAAATGTCTTCCAACAAGGGAAACAAAAACTATTATTAACACATTTGATGTGTCGCGTCTGGATATTTGTCTGATTCACAACTTTCTAGACTTGGAAACTGCATTTATTCTGATTTGTCAAATTCACGAATTTCTTGACTTGTTTGTTTTCAATGCAACTGATAGATTGATATCTGGTAGTCATAAATATTGCCAAATTGGTCTGCTTCTAAAAAGTTTACATAAGCTTTATTGTTACGAACGGGTTAATTTCAAAACCCTTCTCTTTGTATTCAAATCCCTTAATATGACGTCTCCACAGTACCTTTAAAATTTGTGTCTAAAGGATGTACCTTTGCAGACAAGTAGATCTTTAATGTCGATTTCTTCTTCATCTAATTAATTGGTTGTTCCAAATAATCATAGGGTGGGGTATTACGATAGAGCTTTCACGGTTGCTTGTTTTGTGGCGTGGAATGGTCTGCCTCCTAGTGTCCGAGATAATAGTGGCGTGTGTAACTTTATTTGTTTTATTTATTTAATTTACGGCACAACAGTGTATTTCATATACGAATGAACATATGACACGTTATACAAGTATTTGTATTAAAATTATTGACAAAAAATACAAAACTTTACCTTAATGGAGATACATAGAGATACAAAAAGCAGTAGTTATAATAAAAAAGAGTAATTACAAAGTCATTGTTTAAAATTATTCAATATTAAATATGCATATTTAAATTCAATATATATGTACATATGTATGTATATCACAAAATATTACCAAATTTTACCAAGTAGACTTACGTAAAGCACTTAAAGACAATACTTTTTGGGAGGTTTTATTGAAATTTATTAATGGGTATGGATTTTGAATAAGAGCGCCTTTGAGAAGAGTTTGCTCTCTAAACGCTGCTATATAAATTACCCTTACATTATTATTATAATACATTAAAATCATGTGTATTGTATTACACTATTATTGACTATAGTACAACCTGGTGCATTGCCATGTTTAATTTCTTCCAAACAACAAGAAAGATGTTAACGTGGTCTTAAGTGGAAACCAGACTGAAGCCCTTTTTCGCATGGACAATAATTTTATGCTTTATTTATTATTAATTAACTCAACGTCGAATGTTATTTAATTTTAAATACTGAGAGAAGAAGTCTGCAAACTACGGCCCTCGAGCCAAACCCGGCTCGCTGCCTCTTTTCATATGGCTGGCGAGGTAAGAATGAATTTTATAATTTCAAAGTAAGCGCTATCACGGAACGGCCGACCGCCGAGTTGAGGAGTTGCGAGATACGACCGTATGTTTTGCACTCATAGCTTTACATTCGATGGCCTCTGCTGTGACGCCACGCAGTTATGATTTGGCAGCATTTCACGTACCATGTGTATCGCTGAACCCCAATTTGGGTGAAATATTATCTTAAAAAAAGCAATTCTATTATTTTCATTATTAGAGCCGTATTTTAAACGATTACATTTTTTACAATCTACCCATTATAATTAATTGCGTTACATTTTGTTCTATAAAAGTACAGAGCCTAAAATATTTACTGTTTGACCCTTTACAAAAAATATTTTCCGTCCGCTGACTGGATATATGAAAAAAATGGAAATATTTTGTTCGTAACAAAACATTATTAGCTAAGAATTATTTATATTAAAAAATGCAAAACGTACGTTGAATAATTTAATGAGGTATATTTATATTATGCAATAGTCCATATTGACAATAAATGGAAGAATTATCGTAAGTAGAAAAGCCAACAAGACGTCTAACATTCAGATAATAATCGCACTGTGATGCAAATGTTGTGTAATAGTGCGGATTATTTGGGACGCAAATGCTTCGTAATTAATGGATCGGCTTATCAGAGGACTTGAAAGTTCGTGTCCTGCAGTTTAAGATAACGCAACAGAGAACTTGCATACTTACTCCAATAGTCTCTTATTCTCTTTGGATGCGAATACAATCGCAGGATATAATGTAAACATTCAATCCTACGAAGGATAAGGCAGGTGAAAAGGTGGAATTTTGTTCGGACAAAAGCACATAGAGCAAAATATTTCATTGTGTTGCGAAGAATCTCTATATTATAATGTACTCCCCTGTGGTGATCTTTTTTCAGTAAAGTTTTAAAGGATACTATGTTTTACCGCATTCAGTTTTTTCAATAGCGTACTAATATTATATTAAATTTAGTGCTATATAGGAAACACTGATAATTATTAAGAATTCATAAAATATGTACATGTCTTCAATTGGAATGTACGAGTATATTAATAATATGACATTTTTGACACAAAGACATATTTCACATTTTTATTTATATTTTTGATGTACACATTTGGCAGAAGTTATTTTCATTTTATTATCGTTCACTGGAGACAGCGATAAGAAACTATAGTATTGGTATTTCATAATTATTATTATAATCGATGAATTTTATATCTCTGTTTCGTAATGAAATAATACCTCAAGAGCGCTATGTTCTTCGAATAATAAGATGCTCATAATCAACACTGTCAGTTATAATAAGGTCTGAAAGTAAGATATACATATATACCTTCAAACTATCCCGCTGCAGTAGGCAGAGATGGCAGAACGCCAAACTTTACTATCATCACATAATTCCTTTGCTTCTTCCATATCCATACATTTTCTCGTATAGTTTCTTCCATTTCTCTTACTCCTTACCTTTTCTTTATTCAAAATATCAATCGCTTGGTCGAATCACAGTTTTATCGGTTGATATATACTGCAATTCATGCTTGCATTAGAAATTTTTATTTAGTCTTTGTACACCCATCCATTCAACATGTTTAAACCACCGCTCCATGTCCTTTTTCCCCCTATGTAACAAATGGTTTTGGTATTTACTAAAACAATTCTAAATGATTTATCATCCTTTTGGAGTATAACATCAAGAGCGCGGATTTATAAAAAATTATAAGACTCTCGTAAGCAATATGCTGTAAAAAAGTCTGAAAGTTTCATATAAAAATCAATGAGTACTATCCACCAGACCATTAACATAGTAATTACTGCTTCTGAAGCTGGGACAAAGTATGAAAGTTATATCGATCAGATAATGAGATATGATGATAAATGCAATGAGGCTAGTTTCAAAAGTTTTTTAAAGCCCCCTACCTCTAGTGAGCAATGTATGTTTTGTTGAAAATATCAATTTAAAATATTGTTGACCAAATTTGTTAAAAAATATTTATAAATTCCTAACGTGAGGCTTAAGTCGGAACTTTCATTAGATATTTTTGTGAAACATGTTTTTTTAGATTGAGTAGAGAAAATAGTATTATAGTAAAAGTCTAAGATTGGTTTTATTAACCAATATTGCTACTGTTCAGTAAAACTTAGTTTATGTTATTTTAGTCCAATCAATAAGATGATCTACAAAGGTATTATTTAGATTTATTTACTTTTTAAACAATGACCCCATCATTGGTGACGGACTACATTTCAATGTTATGTACTAGGCGTATCCAGAAAGTAAGTGTACTGAGGCTCTCACGACCGGATGGATTTTATTTTCGACATGCTGGCTACACTTCTGTGTAGCCTGACCCTTCCCCTCCACAACGAGACCGGTTCGAGGTCAGTACGTTGAGAAGTGTCGACGCGACAACACGTTTCGTGAAAAATGTAAATCCAATCTCCCGCCAAGTGCGAAATAAATAATGCCGGGCAAGAGTTTTTGAGGCGCTGCAAACTCCATGGAGATGAATTTCTCCGCTCCATCGTTACTGGAAATGAAACTTGGGTTGCACACTACACGCCTGAAACCAAAAGACAGTCTCAACAGTGGCGTCACACCTCTTCACCCTCCGCCAAAAAGTTCAAAACCACAATTTCAGCCAAGAAAATCATGGCATCCGTGTTTTGGGACTGTCAAGGCATAATTTTAATTGAATATATGCCTCAAGGGGAGACCATCAACTCTGCAAGATACTGTGAGACCCTAAAAAAATTGCGGAGGGCGATTCAGAACAAGAGGAGAGGCATGCTGACAAAGGGAGTCTGCCTGCTGCACGACAATGCCAGACCACTCACGGCCAACGCCACGAAGGAACTGCTCGCCTCGTTTAAATGGGATGTCCTGAACCATCCCGCGCATTCCCCTGACCTAGCACCTTCAGATTACTATCTCTTTACCTCTTGAAGCTGCACATGGGTGGAAAAAGGTTTTCAACCGACGAGGAGGTAAAGGAGGCGGTGGAGAAGTGAACGGAGGGGTTGGCGGGAAACTACTTCGAGGAAGGCATCAAAAAGTTGATACCCCGCTTCACCACCTGCATTGAGAGGAATGGCGACTTTGTCGAAAAATAACTTGCATATGTACTACGGTAACCACGTAATTTTTTTGTTTAAATAAAAAAAATTGTAACCTACAAAAATTCAGTACACTTACTTTCTGGAAAGTAAATGGTATGAGAGATGCGAAGAGAAAGATCTGAGAATGAATAGTGCGAAATCTTAAGTCATAGATAGAAAAGTGCGATAGGAAAAGCAAATGCAATATATAGTATGTGTGAATAATTAAAGATTGGAACAAGTTGAGGAATTCTGCTAGTTAGGTATTATTTTCTCAGGTGATGGGAGAGCTACGAGATATATCAAACGGCATCTAGCGATAAGAAACAAAGTCAATTGAGCACTAAAACATATATTCTCTGACCGGGCAATATTAAAATCTCCTAAGATTATAGTTCCCAACAGTATTTTAGAACAAACTTTGAAGTATGTAGGTGAAACGTGGACTTAGAAAAATACTGAAAAGAGCTGGATTAATGCTGTAGAAATGCGTGCACTGAGTAGAATACGAAATGAAATGATAAGGGATGAATGTGAACTTTATGGCTGATATGTTGGTTAAGATGAGTTTGAGCATATACGACGAATAATTGAAGAAGAAGAAAGACTTACAAAACAAATATGCAATGCAAATGTGAGGAAAAGTGTGGTAGAGGAAGACCAAAAAGTATGGTCGAATTATGATAAGGGAATGATATTTTGAACGAAGGAAATATAAAAAATAAGACAAATCGTTGGACTTGTATGAGAAGCGTATGGACGTAGAAGAAGGGAATGACGTGTGTCAAGATAGGAAAGTCTGGTGTCTCTCCGCCTACCCCAACAGGGAAATTACGTGACGGTATGTAAGTATGTATCTACATAAAAACCTACTTTGAAAATTAAACCTAAAATTTAAAAATATTTTTTCAACAAATTTAAATTAGAAACCTAAATAAGATTAGTTAGCCGAAAGATAAATATTATAAACAAAAGGCATTGCACCAAACTGGTATGTTTTTGAACAGACCGCTAAAATCTGTTGGAAGTTATTTTCACTCGGTTTAAAATATTTGTAAAATAATCAAACTATTAACAAAATAAGTAAAAATCACGTAGAACTCTCGCTGTAAAAACAAAGTTCACTCGACTATAATTTCGGCACCCTTTGTGAGCATAAACCTCTGACAAAGAATTTTTTCACCGATCGTAAAATAATAATGTGCCTCATTCAACATTGGTATTTCATTGTTCGCTCGAATGATATTTCAAAAGACGTCCGACATACATATCCTTACATTCCTTTCTAGTTAAATGTCATAACTGAAGTAGGAAGAAGACAACTGCTTAAGAGTCTGGACTGTACCGAAAAAACGTCACAAATCACAACAAGTGTAGTGTACGGATTTTAAAGACATATTATTCAGACACAATGAGCTTTGCTTTAAGCTCAGACATAAAAAGTTCTGGAGAATTCCATTCGAGAGCACATCACAGGTATAAGATTTTTGCGCAGCTTTCATCGTGTGTTTGCGAAACTTTTTTACGATCCTTCTTATTCGAGAGTATTGCAAAGATGAACGGTTTGCAATAGTGAAACTTGTGTACGTTGAAGGTTACACAGACATATTAGAAAACATACAACGTTCATGATTAATATTTATTATAAACGAGTTAAATTCTTTCCTTTTTTAATAATTTTTAGACGTTGTAATTTATTTTATCAAACACTGTTTATTCCACTTTATGTATACATAAAGTGGAATAAACGGTGTTTGATAAAACAAATGACTAAATTTTATAGGCTTAAAATTGAAATCAGACTAGTATTTTTTTAAATCGGGTAAATATGGGAATCGAATACTTAACTCACTGGCTGGAAGAAAAGTGTCTTATCAACTAGGCCACGGAGTAGTTATATTAACAAAGTAATTGTTACCTTTTGTTTTAAAGTTTAATATTGTTTTATGACTATTCTACATTTAAACCGTATTCCGTATTTCGAAAAAGGGGTACATTGTATTGTAAAATATAAAATACTTTGGAAATGGGGTTGAATGACACCAATAATTATATAGTTGTTTGCCAAGTGTTAAATTTTTGTTAAATACAAGTGTTAAATACAATATCTTATATTATTATTTTCAATCAAAATAATAATATAAGATATTGTATTCAGTCTGAAAACATGTTTTTACTAATAAATCAAATTAATATGACCAGAAATTCATTCGAAAATAAATAATAGCTTTTTGCATTTTTAGTGGAATTCAAAAAACTATTAACGTAATTGAAATATTATTTTTTAAATAAGTTTTGGCATACTAACTTGATTTTTCACCAAAGTGTACAAAATATGTAAACAAATAAAAAAATATCTAATCAATATTTTCAATTTTGAACTACACGTTTTGATTTTTTTTAATGAATAATTTGCAAAACTAGGCAAATTGTCCAAAAAATCATACATTCTAATAAATCATCTTAGTTCACATGACTTTTCTGAGAGTATTTCAAGTTTTTTCTTTAAATTAAATAAATAACAATACTTTTTTTTACGTATGCCGAGTTACAATAGTTAACCCCTTGAGTGATAGACTACAGCTTTTATCTTTTACAAATGTAAATCTAATGTGAAATGTGTATTTAATAGTACTATAAACTAAGCTTCTTTATAAAAGAGTTATTAGCATTTTTGCTAAAAATGAGACAAATTACTTTGCATGGCAATTTCTACGTGTACAATATATATTTCAAATACACATTAATTCGAGAAGTGTGTACAACTTATAATACTTTTTACATTGTTGAATAACATAATAAATATAACAAGGTAATTTATACAACATTTTGGTATTTTTCCATCACTCATGTAATTCTGACAAATAACATGTTATATTTTATGGAAGACACGAGCATTTTTCAACACCTTGTCAATATCGTGTTCGCAATATTTAAAGCAGATCCTTCTTGAAGGGGGCGGAAATCTTGGCTGGTTGAAGGGGTGATTGGTTGGCTGAGACAAGCCCTTAATGAGCGAGAGTGCACACGTGGGCACGACACGTGGCCAGAGAATTACACCTTTAGGGTAATATGAAACGTCGCTGGGGGTGGATACTAAGAAACATAGATTCTTAAAGTGTTTTTGGCATGATTTTGTGGTATAAGACTATTAAACGAAAGTAAATGTTTTTTTTGTTCATTGAATTAATAAAAAAGGAAATAATTAAATAATGACTTTTACAAGACAACTCTTTCTATGGGGTTAAATGTACGAGTATATGGGCTTTTAAAAAAATTAAGTTTATGATGGAAAAAGTAATTTATTTATTGATGCTCACTATAAAATAAAGGTAAATTAGTAAAAACAAAAAAATTAAGTTAAATGTCAAGAGTGGAGTTAGGATGATGGTGGTTTCAGCTATCGTTATTGAGATATTTAAGAAACAGGTCTAGATTATTTTTCCACTAGGATTTGTGAAGACCGAATTTTACATGATACTAGTTTATAAAGAAAAATATTTTACGTATAAAATGAGGTTAAAATATTTTTTAAATTAAAGATTAATAAATTAATGAGCTTTTACCAACAATTCAATACATGTAGTCTAGTTGAGATTATTGATGTTTTTTAAATAAGATTCTAATTAGCTTTTTTCTCATTTCAATCTTGCCGTACAAAAAAATGTTGATATGTTAGTATTATTAAATAAATAATGACAAAAATAATATTCCATGATTTATATGCAAAAAAAAGATCTAACAAATATTGTATTGTATTTGTTTTGAGATCAAGTGAGAATAATTAACAAAGAAAATTAAGGTATGTATGAACTAAATTTTTTAGTCTAAATTTAACGACGAATACACATTTTACTGGTTTGATATTTTGAGCTTATAATCATTGAAGTCAAATGTTTCCTTTATCGTTTCTAAACCTAGGGTCAGTTATTCGTCAGATAGGGCTCCCTGGATTCTCTTCGGACGCCTTCAGGATGTGGATTCTCATCTATCTTTCCATCCCTTAGGTGGTCTTCTAGGAGATTGGTTGCGAATTGATTTGTCATGCATTTAAATGTGTGGCATTCTTGAGGTATTCGCCTTCTCAACTTATTTGATACACAATATTAACGAAACACAATATTTTGTGGGTTTAATCTTTAGCAACGAGTATATATGTAAGTCGAATTGTTTGTAATTATTACAGAAAAATAAATACTCTCGTACGAATATTATATTTTTATCTGCCGTGTTATTAATTTCTTTAAATAAACATTATTTTATGCACACAATGTTTTAATTTATTTAAACGATCAAAATAAATTGAAATAATAATGAAATATCAATTTTGATATGTAAGCAGTATATTGTACAATAAAAAAGCCAAACCCAGAACACGAAAGCCCTCCACAATAAAATAGCAAACTCATATACATATCATCACGCCGTGTTCCTTGCGGGATAGGCTGAAAACAGATCTCCAAACTTTTCTACCCAATCACATAACTTTCGCCTCCTCCACAGTCATACATATCGTCATGTACAATCTTCTATTATTCATACTTCTCCCTTTAACTTTTTTAAAATCCGATCCATTTAGTCCAGACACGTTTTCCTCGATGTACCCTTTCACGCACATCTTGCACTTCTGACTTGTATATTGGCTTAGTCATTCTTTCATTATTCATTTTCTCCTCACGTTTCAATTATATTAAAGCTCCTTTCTTCACCTTACTTAAAACATCCATTTTATTCATTCATTCATTTCTGATGTATTCATTGAAACATTAAAACACTCCACAAATGGCCCTCAGTGTACAAATCTCCAGAGCATTAATCTTAATCCTAATAAACCCTTCTTCTGCCAAGTTCAATATTCAATTCCATACATCAAGATGGACACTAAGACACTATTATGTACTGTCATTTTTACTACTATTGATATTGCGTGGTTATTTTATACAACATTAAGTGCTCTGTTTACCTTGTTCCCTGTCGTTACCCTTATTCTAATATATCTTTCAACTCGCCGATCACACGTTAACATACTGCCTAGATAACACCAAGGTATTAAATAATCTCAGCAAGAACAACATCTTTAATTTATTTTTATATGAAATAAAAGTCACACGTAAGTCAAAAAAATGGCCAGCTGACTGCCCAATCATTGTAGAATAAAATATTTTATCTGGTGATCCTACAAGCAATGTGTACGTTGACAAGCTGAATACTACTGTGTTACTACGAATGGAATCGATTGGCTGTAGTTTAAACATGTTACAATACATATTTTATTTACAATACATATTTAAATATTGTAGAAAGAAATTTTTATAACTCGGAATATGTTTTTTATATTTATCTGTGAAAAAAAAACCATATGCAATTGAATTTGAGAAACGAGTGTTGGAAAGATCGGCGCGTGTCCCGGAAGTCGTGTTTTTGAGCAAAATGCATTTAGAAATGGAACGGGGACAATAGTATGAAAATAAAACGGAAATAGGGGCTCGCGATGCAGCCGCCACTCGCACTACGATTCCAGCCTAAAGTGCATCAGGTCACAGGGGACCGGACGACGCATTTGCATCTTTGTCTTGAAAAAATGTCTATATGGGCTTGTATTATTTAAAATATTAAAAAAAGTTCGGAAAAAAAATCCTTTTTTGTTCCTTGAACATTTATAACATAGTAAAATATCGTTCATTACATATTAAAACTAAATGAAAAGAGGGATGAAAGTAAGATAGATGAGGTAGAAATGAAAGCGTTGAATAGAATGTGTGTAAATGCAATGTATGTCAGATTAAGAAATAAGGGTATTAGGAAAGAGTGTGGATTGAAAGAAGGTGAAGAAAAGAACATTTAGATGGATTGGCACATAGAAAGTCTGAATGATGAAGAATTTATAAAAATAATTCATACAATAAGTATACAAGTGTGGGTTAACAAACAAAAACGTGGCACGATTAAATTAAACAAATTCTGAAGAATACAAGAGTCAAAAGCTTTTATAATGGAGGAGTATGCATGAATAGGAGTATGTACGTAGCTGAAGCGTAAGATATGTGTCCGAATAGATTGAAATTGTGATCTGTTCTCTTTGCCTCTCCCAGTAGAAACATGGCGTGATGGTAAAGAAGATAATGGGGACTATTAAAAATTTAGAACTACACGAGAAATGTATACTTTGGAGAATATTATTAGAATCTAATTGGAAAAACATACTTGTGTTATCAAAATTATAGTTTTTTTCATATTATTACGAATAAAATATTATCAAGAGGCATTACATTTATGGTAAAAAATTAAAAAACATAAAAACAATCAGCAATAAACCTTGCTCCATTTTATAAAAAAAAATTACTTCCTATGGTTGCTTGATCAATTCGTTTTGGGTAATTTATTTCATTCAATTTAATGACCTGGTGTAATACTGTTTTCTTAAAACTTTGGAAGTTAGTATCATGGTGTGTTCTTTACATAAATCAAGGATTAAACGATTAACACGTAGAAGATAAATTTGATCAATGATCGTAATTTTCTTGATTAGTTTTTTCTCAATGTCTTGATATTTCTTATTTTATCCGTCCAACATAATGTTAATATATTTTTATGGATTCACCGTTGTGCCTTCAACTGAGTAGATTAGGTATCATATTATGAAAGGGTTTCAGGACCTTAACAAACTAGTCATTTGCTGTTAAGTGGATTTATTTTTACCAAAATTTGATGCTGTGCCATACGAAAAAAAAAGAAAAACCTACAAGAATTTTAGCGCTCATTAATATTTTTTCTGTAAGTGTACGCGAATCCTTTTCATATGCCAATACTGAGAACACGAAATATCTATCCATTCACTGTGCAATTTGTGGAGTGTCAATATTTGAAATAAGACGGAATGAAAACATTAGAAATGAATGCATTAATAAAATTGATGTTTTAAGTAAAATGTAGAAAGGAGCTTTAAGATGGTTTGGATATGTGGAGAGAATTAATTGTGAAAGAATGACTAAGCAAATATGCAAGAAAGAAGTGCAAGATATTCGTGGAAGAGGTAGACCGAAGAAAACGTGGCTGGATCAAATGGACTAAATAAAAAAAAAAGATTAAGTGAGAAGTATAAATAATTGAACATTGTGTATGATGAGATGTGTGAATGTGGAGGAGGTGAAAGTTGCATGCTTAAATAGAAAAGTTTGGAGATCTGTTTTCTCTGCCTACACCACAAGGAACATGGCGTGATGATGTGTATTTGTGTATCATAGTGCAATAATAAAACTATTAACCATACTCGTTAAGTTCATTTTTCTTTTTCAATGTTTCAATTGTTAAAATAAAATATTGCAAGCTAAAATTTATTCCCAATCAAGCACAAAGCTTTTTTACGATATAGTAAAGCTGGTATGTAAAGCAGTTTGTATATTTTACATTCAGCACCTCCTTCATTTGGTGGTAAATTGCCTGGCTAGTACGGCTCCCCAATGCGGTGCATTATGCGCATTTAAAACCAGACCGGTTGCAAAAACAATGAGCAATCCGAACCAGGCTGGGCACGTGTGCTTCCGTACTTGCACTGGGCCGCATCTGGCATGACTTCAAGGTGCCAGGGATGGAAATGGGTTGAACGTTACTTTTTTTGTTTAAATAGCTGCTTTATTGTGCTTTAAAGTTAGGTATAGTTCCAAGAAACCATAAGTTTAAAATGGATTTTATCTAGAATTTTGAACTGACATGCAGTTTGTGAAACTCGTTAAAATTAACGAATAATGTGAGTTGATTGACTTTCGCTCAACGATCATTCACGTCATACATATTTTCATATTATAGTAGGTTTCACACTTTTATAGGTCTTGCCATTTTTTATAAGCCATTCCATTTTTTTAGGTCATGCTATTTTTTCTAGGTCTCCATTTTTTTTTACGTTTTTACATTTCTTATAGGTTTTTCCATTTTTATATGTCTTTTAATTTCTTATAGGTCTTTCCATTTTTATAAGTCTTGTCATTTTTTATAGATCTTTTCATTTTTTTATAGGTCTTTTCACACTTCTCGTATCTTGTACTCGTAATACTACTCGTACAGATTATTTTAATAGATCTTTTTGTCATTCATTCTGTGAATTAATCAATAAAAAATACCCCTACTGCTGTTTAATTTAGGTGTTTACTAAAACAAAAATATAAAATAACATACATATCTGTATCAAATATTATATGATTTATTATTCATGTAATATATTTTTTACTAAGTAGATGCATAGATTTTTAGTAATGCTTGGGCTGTATACGAGTATTGTAATGAAATTGATACAATTTTAACGGAACATTATAGAAATACAAAAATGTAACGAAAGTTTAAAAAAAAATCAAATTCAATACATGACTGATTTATGCTTTGTAATCACTGAGTACGTCATTATTATCACTATTATGTCCATATTTGAAAAAAAAAAGAAAATATTACAACGCACAGTTACAATGTAGTCTTACATACTTCTTTTTCACCTGCCACGTCCATATATGTGCGTTATCAGGCGTATACGACCTCCGTGGCCTTATTGATAAGACGACGGTATTCCACCGGGGGGCATCGAATTTGATTCTCAATACGACCTCCGTGGCCTTGTTGATAGGACAACTGTATTCCTCCCGGGGGCTTCGAATTGAATTCTCAATACGACCTCCGTGGCCTTGTTGATAGGACAACGGTATTCCTCCGGGGGCTTCGAATTGGATTCTCAATACGACTTCCATGACCTTGTTGATAGGACTACGGTATTCCTCCCGGGGGATTCAAATTGGATTCTCAATACGACCTCCGTGGCCTTGTTGATAGGATGACGGTATTCCACCCGGGGGCTTCAAATTGGATTCTCAATACGACCTCCGTGGCCTTGTTGATAGGACGACGGTATTCCTTCCGGGGGCTTCGAATTGGATTCTCAATACGACCTCCGTGGCCTTGTTAATAGGACGACGGTATTCCACCCGGGGGCTTCGAATTGGATTCTCAATACGATTCGGAAAAAATTAAAAAGTACCAAAGCTATTGTGCGTTAGACATGTGCGAGTTTTTTGTATCTTCACGTGCGGTTATATTAACAGCACTTGCGATAACGAACCGCGAGTTACGTGCTTTTCCAGTGGTTTTGATATCAGGAGGACAGGATTAATGGAGTCAAATACAATATTGTCTCCCAGCCACAACCTTCAATATATCGCTGTTATATATTCGAAGATGAGAACGGATACCGTACGATGAATGAAAATTAATATGAACCGTTAATAACCCATGATATCCGTTGTCTCCCTGCAATACTTCGCAATATGTTCAACAGTTTGGATATGTTGAGGGGTACCTCAAGAATCAATGAATTATACACACCATATTATTTTTAATATTATTTTCTTACCTATTTGATAGTTTGGTTCCATTCATTAGGCGATTAATAAATAATACATGAAAAACTAACGATGATTCAACCACAAACGTAATATATGGTTATTCAAATATGAAAATAATGCAAACCGTACTTTATAATTTTCAAGTTTTATTACATAACATTTAGGTTATTTTTAGTTCAGGTACTCATAACGTTTAAAAGTGAATATGCTAATAAATTTAAACTGTAAATATTTTTGATGAGTTTTTTCAAAGTTAATTAACATGGAAAAAATATTTCAAGGGGAATTATCTGGTGATCAACGTCCATTTTGGGCTCTCAAGTTGCTCTGTAATTGATAAATATGCATACATCTTACTTTTCGGCGACGCCCTTCGCTTCCGTTCAAGTATGCACTTATTTACTTGTTCGTCCCGAGTTTCCTCACAACTAATGTACCGAGACATTCTTCCGCTGTCAACAAGGGAGAATATTGGCGTATTTCTATTTTGGGACTGTTGATTCATTTGCATCAAATATTTTTTTAGAGAAATTTAAAGAGGAAAAAGGTTCGAAATACATTCAATTTTTTGCGTAATATTTGACAACATTTCGAATATGCTAGATTGAACATAATATTTTTTTAAAACAAAATTTAACTTATTAAACGATATTTTTATTGTATCAAAAAAGTGGTTAGAATATTTGAAATTCCATATAAACTAAACAACGTAATTTGTAGAATAAGTATTTTCACATAGGTAGGTACTCGTATGACGTCCAATATTGACATATATTGGAATATCATACGAGTATATGCCTAAATTGGACTATATACTTATTTGCGAATTGTCAGAACGCCAACAAGATAGAGTGATCAGATGAATTAATTGGCATGGGAAAGCCTGTACATTGTCATGGAAACAGAAAGTAAATGAGATTAGTAAATAATTGTCGTTGCAACATGTACCACCAACACCTAATACATCACGACCATCAGTAATAAAAATAGATAGGTATATAGATGATGGTATATAGTTGCATGAAAAAAGACATGAATTCTTAATTGTAATTTTATAACATGATATAAGTAAATGCTTATATCTTAATTATGTTTGTTGTTTTGAGATATTTAAGGAAATTTTAGATTTACGAAACCACAAGTATGATATATCTAAATACGAACTTAACATACAAAACCAAAACTTATTTGTATTTTAATTTTTTTTTGTCATATTGCGTATACATATTGTGTCGTAAGTAAAAGGGATCATTGGGATTTTCCGGCCACGTAGAAAGGAAGAATGATGAAATAATAAAAAGACAATTTATAAATCATCGTTTAGAGAGCAGGGTCTCCTCAAGGGGGAAATAATCACAAAACAATTTAAACAAGTAGTATATGTTAGAAAGTACAAGAAGTTTTTCAATTTTGTCATCGTTTGTTTTTTATTTTCTTTTTATAATTTTGGTAATGAATGTTCTATTTCTCTACACCAAATATGTAAATCTTCTATCTTTAAAATAAAAAAATGTAAAATAATTTTATCTTTGGAAGAGATTGTCAGAGATTGGCATAAATAAACCCACCTTACAGTACACTGTTTAATAATGTATTAAATAAAAAAATAAGGTTTAGAAAAAATGTAGTAAGACTGAAAGAGGGAAAGAATATGACAGTATGCATGATGAGCTGTATGGACGTGCCAGAAGCGAAAGATGTGTGCCACTTTTCATTCACATTTGCAATTATTGTTTTTACAAATACAAAGTTAAAATACCTCTGATTTATTAAAATTTCACTTTTATTTGTAAGTACAATGCAATACAATACAATCACGGGCACGGTTTCACTGAAATAAGACACATAATAAATCAAATGTGATATTTAAAGTTTCAAGGCGCCAATGAGCGCGTTGCTTTGACAGTATTGATGGTTTATCAGCATTTCAATGGTAGTATTAATGGTCATTCCAATATTTATCAAACTATATCATCACTTAAGTGCTTTTAAATGATTATTTAAAATGTATAAATTAGAGTCAGCTGCTTGATACAGCTGGGTGGTCCATTTCCAGTGATGAAACCAATTTATTCCACCTGTGTGACATTTACAGACACTTGGAGCTATTGGTAGCTATTGCTCGATCCGGTATAATAAATGTATTGTTTCTTTAATCTTAATTGCACAATGTGCAACCAAATTTACACTATAAAGCTGCGTTTAGATAATAAAAATTATGCTTATGATACAAGTAATCATTGTTATTGTTTCCTCTTTTTAAGTGGTTTAACATGTAGTGTTTTTTACAAATGTTTGTTACATGTGAAGATTCGCACATAATATTATTCAGATACTTTCTGAGGATAGTTAAAAATGTTTCTATACACGAGAAGTCATCAAAGCGTCCTAAGAGTTGCTTTCTGCTAGTGAACGTTGTGGCAGATGTGTTAAGTAAGATATAGGAGAGCACGCAAATATGTTATGGACATGAAGAACGAATGAATGAACAAATAATATAATTATAAATATACAGTTAAAATGTGATTGGAAGACTTGGCAGCAAAAACCTGAGAAAGTATGGATGGATTAAGTGGATGATATTGTGAAAGAAAAAAACCTAAAAAGTCAGAGAAATCGTCGGAGTTGTATGAGAAAGTGAATGCATGTAGAAGATGCGAAGAATGTGTATCGAGATAGGTCTGGTGCTCGGTCCTCTCTGCCTTCTACTCTGGCGTGATGGTATGTAACGTTGTACAGAATAAATATTAAGGCAGAATAAATAACGTAGAAGAATAAATATTATGATCATCTGATTTTTTTTTATTCATCTTCGTTTATTTTTATTTTAATAACTGAAATAATGAAAAAAACTATCTCCGTAACCTAGTTGGTAAAATACATATTTCGAGACCTGGTGGTCAAGGGCTCGATTCCCACTGATACCCATTTTTCAAAAAGGTTTTTAGTCTGGTTTTCAGTTAAAGGCTCGTTAAAATCTTTCTGGTTGGTTGAAAGAGATCGCCTCATGGTTAAAAAAAAACAGCCAGGTTGTATTTTTTACAACGAAAATATAATATTTAGTAAAATAGTGTAATAAAACTAACATTATTTTAAATTAGATAAAGATACATACACGAGAATAATTAAAATTAAATATTTATAGTTAATAATTGATTCAAAGAAATAAAACAGTTTCCGTTCAAAAAATCTCCAACGGAGCATATATTGATATTTATTAAACTATTTAACATAGACAGCCAAACCATATATTTGACGACAAAGTAGAAAATAATTTTCTTATAATATGAAGAAGAAATTCTTAAATGAAATAAATATTTTCTTAAATTTATTGACATATAAATCATCATGTGTTAATTCGGCTAACTAAAGTACAAAACAACTGCTTATCTAAACAGTGGCGAAATATAAGTTTATGAAAATTTAACGTTTTTTTATTGAGTTATTCTCAAGTCACGCCGAGCCCTTGGCTACGCCAGTTCTATATCTCAGAGAAATATTATGGCACTAAATTAATTAATATCTTTTTATCATTGAAATTATTTAAGAACTGGGCCATTATGCCATATTAAATATGTGACGCAACGTCTGTTTGAAAAATTATCTAATTGTTATACTTCGATTTGATCGAGAATTGGGGGAAAATGTATACAATATATAAAAAGTTTAATCCAGATACGTTTTCAAAGTTTAGTGTATCAAGATTGTTTTTGAGGCATGTTGCACAATCTTTTGTACCGCTATTGCTTTTAAATCTGCTGTTAAAAAAGTGATTGATAAGATTTGAAAAAAACTGTGAATTTTTAACTTGGCAAAAAAGTGATGAAAGTAAGATAAATGCGGTTGAAATAGAGCGTTTTGCAAAATATGTGGAAAACAATCTATAGCAGAATAAGAAATGAGGATATTAAGAAAGAATGCGAATTAAAAAAGATGGAGTGTTCAAGATGAATAAAGGATCAATGAGATGGTATGGTCACGTAGAAAGAATGAACGATGAGAGATTTACAAAAATAATTTATACAGGTAATAAAAAAGGTATGTGAAGTTTCGGAAGACTAAGAAAAACGTGGCACCACCAGATAAATCAAATTCAGAAGGAGAAAATAATGAATAGTCTTTATAATAAGAAAGTATGCATAACGAAGTGTATGTTATATATGGTACGTGATAGAAGCGAAATATATGCCCCAAGATAGAATAAAGTGGTTATATGTTTTCTTGTCCTACTCCAATAAGAACATGGCGTGATGGTGTTGATGATGATTATGCTATTGATATTTTAAGTTCATCATTATTTACAATGTTTTAATCTAGTTTTTACTTAAGGGCTCGTCTACATCTTTCTGTTTAGTTGAAAGAGATGGTCACATGGAAATAAACCTGCTAGGTCGTATATGTATGGTATGTAACAAAAGTGTAATACACGTATAATACAATAATAGCTACTCTTCAGTTATATCAAATATTTTTAGATCAGAGTTGCAAATTGAATAGGGTTATTTTAGATACCAAATCAGTGCTAATCATAAATTATTATATTGTATAATAATTAGTATCTGTTGCATAAATAGAGCAAATGTAAAAATATTTTATTTTTGCTCTCAATATACTTCGTAATAGTTAACTATTAACAATTTAAATAAAAAAAACAATAAAAATAAAAAAACTTTAAAATCACCCATTTTATATTATTTCTTTGTTTCCTAAAAACGATGCGTGTCTAAGAGATTGTTTGTGCGATAAACACGACTGTAAAACTAATTAAAAAATTATGAATTTCGAAATATTTATGTACGCAAGTTGATTGATAAAATAGGTATTGAAATATCTAATTAACATCTTTCTTAACTGTGAAAAGGTGTTTCTGTTACTGGTCGTTATTTTCCAACACAAAACAGTTCCGGTTTCTGCCTGCAAGTTTGCAAAAAAAAATCATTTGTGTAAGTAACTTTAAACTTTTGTGATATCCTTCTACCTTCTGCTAGAAATAGGAAATGAGGGGAGAGAACAGCATCCGATATTTTGCTATGCTGAAACCGTAACGATATTTATAATCCACCGTTATACGTATAGCGATTCGGGGCTACCCTTGCAATGGGCAAACAAAGGAATGCCTTTGGATCCCAACCGTCACAGTCCTGGGTTGTCGCGTGCCCTCGCAGGGAGCGGCACGCTGATTGGTCCGCTATTCGCGATCATAATGCACCACACTCATATGCTACTCGCGCCAAAATCACTGTGCAAGGGGATGGAAAACAGTGATGATCCAACTTTTCTTCATGTAAATTTCATAATTGTTATTTATTTTATACATATATAATCAATGTAAATATGATTTATTATTTTGGTTTTTATTGTGTAACCAGTTAATCTGCTTGTATCTGAAATATATTCCTTCCGAACAAATTTGACATAATTTTTTAAAGTATTCAATTTTTAACGGTAAGAAAATTTATTTTTTTATTTAATTAAATAGTATTATATACGATATTAAATATATTTCTAGAAATAAATAACCTATGAAAATTCCATAAAATGCAATGTTGCAAAAAAAAACTAATTATATAATATTGTATAATGAAAATAACGAATGGTAAAAAATTTACTGAAGAAATAATTAAATTTCTAGGGCAGCAAATAAATTTTGTTATTTTTTATAATAAACATATGAATGTTAAGAACTTTCTTTTCATATGTCATTTATGTTTTTTTTTAATTTTATTTTCTATAATTAAATTATTTTACTTTCTAAATAACGATTATTAATTTTCGGGATATTTCTCTTCTTCAGTATTATTTTTTAAAAACTCTGACCTACATATACGAGTATTGCTATAGCACATGATTTACTTATAAATGGAACGAATTTTTTTTGTATAATCGTTTATTGTATTGTGTTCGACGATGTTTCTGGCGTCCAGTGTTATAGTGAAAAGTTTAGAAAAAAATGTATGGAATTTGGATTGATAGCATTTAGCAGTTTTACATAGTAGAATAATTTTCTACAGTTTGGGAATCTAAGGGATGCGAAGCCCCCGGTAAAAGGCCGTGAATAGAGTAAATAGTTGCGCGGACATGTGCGCCGTGGATATGAACCTGGCTGCCCCGCACCACTGCACCGGTGCGCGGTGCATGCGCACCCATCCCACGGGAGAATTCCTGGACATAACCATAAAATATTTATTATAAGAGACATTCTAAGCATCTACACACTGTTAATTTTTACACTATTTCTTAAAATCAAATAAATATATAAATCGTTTAATTTTTATATAAAACCAAATCCAGTAATTCACTGATAAAAAATAAATTATTTTTTTTTTGTTCTGAAATAAATTATATTGAACTTTTAAGATAAGTTAATTTTATTAAGTACGTTTTATTGACAAATTTTGCGGAAGCAATCTTACGCATAAATCGAGTAACAGTAACGATTATTTATTAAATAGCTTTAAATGTTGACTAAAACGTTTATAAATGAAAATACTTACACAAAACAAACATGTACTTACATAATTTATTTAAAATTTAGTTGCTTGTGTATTTTTTGCCATAAATTAGTGAGTTTATTTACTCGTTTGAAAATATTCGACACAAGAGTGTCCTTTACAGATCATATCAACGTTTCCTAAATAAAAGACAAAATATCAACAATTCGAAAAATAAGCCCCAATAAAAAAACAAAATTTGAGTGTATCACAGATTTTAAAAAAATACAGCAACACATTAAATATGTTTTTCCATCTAATGGTATTGTACAATACATAAAAACATAATTACAATACTTACGAAATTTGTGTGCATCTAACAATTAGGTTGACTGTATATTATGTACAGTACCCAAAAAGCAGATGCAGAGATTTACTTTCAAAAATTAATGTTGTTACCGAGGTGATTTTTTTCTAAATGCCCTAACAATAGATAGGGTACGCGGCTATTATGTCAAAAGGTACTCTCATCTACCTACGAGAACGAGTATCTCCACTAAAAGGTGTACATAGCACCCGATGCAAACCTGCTCCGGCCATCTATGAGTTATTATTAAACTGTTTTTTATACAATTTTATCAGCTGTACCTACCTACTCTCGATGCGGTTTTACGAGTAGGTACTTAATATTATTATTTTTAACGTATGTTTGTATATATAAATATACAATACCTTGCAGAAACTAAAACCAATATTTAAATGACAGTTATTTTTTTTCATTTCTTATATAATGATTAATTTATATTATTTTTTAAATATAAATTCTTGCTTTTTAATATGTAATGAAAAATATTCAAGAATTAAAAATACCATTATAATACATAGATACATCCCCATCACGCCTTTTCCTAGCGTGAGTATACAGAAAGGGACGACCTCCGTGGCCTGGTGGTAAGACACTTGTCTGCCGATCCGGAGGTTGCGGGTTCGATCCCCGCTGGAACCTAGATTTAAAAAAAATAGGATTCCAGTCTGGTTTTTACTTAGGGCCTATAAAAACATCTTTCTGATTGGTTGGAAGAGATTGCCACATGGCAATAAACTCGTCAGGTTAAAAAAAAAAAAAGGCAGGGACAGACTTTCCTTTTTCGACACATATTTCGCCTCCACATCCATTCACCTTCTCATACAGCTCCTACGATTTTTTTGCTTCTTACTTTTTCGTCTTTCAAAATATTATCCACTTAATCTAACCGTGTTTTCCTTGGTCTTCACCTACTACGTCTTAACAATACTTAGATTCATAATAATAGTAAAAATACAATGGTTTAGTGCCGTTTCGAGAGTAGACTCCTCAATGCCATTTTAAATCGGAAATCAAACCCTGTTGTTAAAATGTCAAAAATTATATAAAAATATAAAAAGTTGATTGAAAGAATGAAATGTTGGCGCCTGCGGCCCTTATATTTGGTACTTTTCACATCTGTATATGTTTAAAAAAACATATTTGGTAATAAACCGCAGAACAATTACTAAGGGAAGACGAACTACAAAAATAGCTTTGTAGATGTCTCAATATGTGATAGTAACACATTCGTCTTAATATGTGATAGTAACACATTCGTTCTAATATGTGATAGTAACACATTCGTCTTAATATGTGATAATAACACATTCGTCCTAATATGTGATAGTAATACATTCGTCTTAATATGTGATAGTAAAACATTCGTCTTAACATGTGATAGTAACACATTCGTCTTAATATTTGATAGTAACACATTCGTCTCAATATGTGATAGTAACACGTTCGTCTTAATATGTGATAGTAACACATTCGTCTTAATATGTGATAGTAACACATTCGTCTTAATATGTAGTGTTGTCTATATGTACATATATTTGTGGCGTACATCATTCGATTACATCGACTGCTTACTAGTATGGCGCTGTTTGGCAGTACAACATCATGACTACGTATTACCTTAATATCAACGTCATCAGTATTACTGGATAAATTGATGGAAGGAATTAAGTTGTGATTTGAACTCAAAATAAAGTATTTTCATAAATGTTACTTATAAATACCAAAAGTATTAAAAAATATACAAACCCACATAAAATATGCAATGTTTCCTCAAATATATCAAAACAAATATGAGTTAATTTCGTTTTGCATATCTACGTCCGATTTATCCCTATTTTTTTATTCATTCGTATGGTACCCTTCAACATACTCAAATTGCCGATGCAGATATATCGAAGGTCTTGGCCGGGCTTCGGCCCTATTAACCGAGTAATCACGGAACTCGCAGTTCGTAATCGCATGAGTTGACAATACAATTATACGGGAAGAGACAACAACACTCGTACACATCTAGGATGCCAGAGTTTTGTTACCAGATGAACATTTTTTAACCAGACCGGAACCCTTTTTATCTAAACTAAAACCCCCAAATTCGAAGATAAAACCCTCGGGATCGTTCCTAATACCCCCGGGTGGAACTCTATCGTTTCCCACTTAGGCCACGGAGGACGCCATTAATGAAGATGATTATCTGTAACATAAATGCTGCCTGAACTTTCTATCCGATACTCAATTCAGTATTAGATATTCAAAAATCACCGGGTGAAAGACATGTTTAGTTACTAACTGGACTAAACAGGTAATCGTATGATTCTAACTTGTCAAGTTTATTCAATCTTCGACTTCGACCGAGTGAATCATGTAACATAGTAGCAACTATCTACCCCCATGATGTAGAGGAATCGTTAAGGGCTGTTGTGGGAGTGACGATTCTCACTAATGAACTATACGACTGCGAAAAAAAATGAAAACAAGTGCAAAACAAACTAAACTATCGAAAATCAGTTACATGTTATTTTTTAAAGTTTTAACTATTAAAATTAGTTGTTGAAATACTGGCTCCGGTATTTTAGGGTGAATACTAGTATCATTATAATATAAGAGTTTTATCTATTATCATATCTAGTTTACCACCAGCAGACACCTTCACTGAATTGCTAATGTAATATAAACATCTGCATAGGCCAGTCCTATGTATACAATGTACACTAAATGACAAAAGCGCATCAGAAATATATACTTTCAGCGCATTACAGCGCATTGAGCGCGTGCAGATGCGCCGTACACCGCGTACTCATTTGGGGGCATGCAGTTTGCATATGCAAGGAATACTTGTTGCATGTGGTGCTGAATCAATGACAATTTATAAAATAACTTCTTTATGTATACTAAGACAATTTGGAGAAGAAGAATAAACAAATTGTTTTGAAAGGTTAACTTGTTTGTTACCATCGGATTTAGACTTACTGAATATAAATACGCAAATTTTGTAAGACTACATGGAATTATTATGACTAAAAAACCGATATATCCAATTCATTTTCAGAGGTTTTTACGTTAGTATCTATAAAACTATCTTCTGCAAAAATTTGATAAAATTTACAGTCATAGTATTACAAAAGCGGAAACAACGAAAATATAATTGTAATACTTTGTTAATTACTATTTGGCACATTTTCAAAACATAACGATCGGTTTTTAAAAAAAAATTCTGATTAAAAAAAGATCAGTTGAAAATTTAATTATGATTTTAATTGTCCATTGTTAATGAAAAAAAACTTATAAATTATAAAACTGCATAAATTTATGTAAACAAATAATTTTATAATGTTTTATACAAAAGCCGTTACGTACGGGTTTTTTCAAATAATTATTTAGAATTTGTATAAACTTATATTGAGTAAGATTCCCTTTAATTGATAATAACGTAAATAAGTGGCTATAAAGAGCATACAAATAACCTTCACTGTTGGTTAGTAAATTATTAACTGTAACGATTATCCAAAATAAAAAAAAATACGTATGTGCCAGCGAAATTCCCTCTTGAATACGGACATATACACCAAGGGAGTTTTAGGACTTGATCGCTACAAAATTATTCAATAAATTTGACATTGAATCGCGATTCGCCTGAAAAAGGTAGATTATGGATAAAAAGTGAAGAAATCACAAGCTACAGGAAAGGGGAAGTGGCGACGAGAGGGTTACATCAGCTGGTGACAGTTGGCGAAACTTGCGCCCCTGATTTGCCGGCGAACTATTGTAGAATCGTCAGTGGTGGTTTGTGGAAAATCATTTCAGATACCTGATTTACACACCTGACATCTTTTAAAGTGATATTTTTTTCTAAGTTTAATATATAATACTCTTAGAATATAAAATTTTTGACTAAGAAGATTTATTCAAGACTTTTTCTCCGTTTTTTAAATATAAGTAAATTAACCTGAGAAAATTATTTTGAAGTATTTGTTTTCCAACAATAGTTAAAAAACATTAGTTTTGGGGGTCATAAAGACATCCCTTAATTCGTGCACCGTACGTGTTCTGAATTGTGCTGATTTTTTATCTTTTGTATATTAAATGTGGTTATGCTTTGTAAATTACACGCAAGTGTCGTATATATTTCTAAAAAATATGTACTCGTATATAGTATGTTATTGCGAAAAGTGCTTCAATCTGCATCTGATATAAAATTTGCCGTAAATGCCAAACGGTCAACCTTAGGAGCGGAAATAGAGATCCAACTCTTTATTACAATAAAGATAAGGTTAATACGAAAAATAAATTGCCCGAGGAAGTTTTGTATGTAAAGGAGCCGTACCGTTGCTCGGAAATAAAATTTAAGAAATCAGAGATAGTCCTAAGTTGCGTGTAGGATGTAGGTAATGGGCCTCTAAGAATCAGCATTAGCTTCAGGACTTGAGGGTAATTTGCTTAAAAGGCTACCGACCTCTTCGTAGAATTATTACAAATTAATTTTTGCTAGATAAATGTATTATTTGCATCCACTTAATTGAGATTTCGGTACATTGACTCCTGGCGTTTTAAGAATAAAAGGCTGCGTGATGAAATTAATCAAATGGAACATTTTTTTAATGTAGGAAATATCAAAATTCGATTCATTTCAAAGACTATGAAGAATATAGTCGCATATAACATATTGAATGAATGGGATTGAATGAATATAGTAGCATATAAAATATTGAATGAATGGGAAACTAATAAAACTATCACTTAGTTCTCAATTTGTTTTTATATAATATCTCAAACTATTCCGCCGCCCTTTAATATCTCGCCGAAGATGTTCAGTTTTTCTATGATTATGGACTTGCGCTACGCTCAAGCAGAGATTTTGACATTTTCAGTTTATCACTCCTCCTTTTTCACGTCGTCTTTTATTATCCACGTCGCCAGACTCTTGAATCATTTACCGGCTGCTGCAAGACTATCACCCTCGTTGAATTACTTAAACAAAGGACTTGAAAAATAGAATATTTCAGTATAGTGATGAAATGTTAACTCCATTTTTCTTATTATTTCTTAGTCTTGGGTAATATTTGCAAATATTTTATTTCACGCTTTAAGTATGTGTAAATATTTTTTTGAAAATAACGTTTTAACATTTCAACCAGCAATTGACATGAATCTGTATAACTTTTGCCTTCTTGGTTGAAAGACATCTCCGTATGGTGACAAATTTCCCAATTGTATGGTTGACAATAAAGTGTCTAAATAAATAAGTAAATCAAATAAGACTTATTGGAAATATTATTCTACGAAAACTTACTCAAACGATAGTAAAACAGATGGGTATCGTCCAAATCGCCTATATTCCCCAAGACATTGGGTATATATTATTGAGAAAAGAAAGGAGTTTTGTTTTATTCTGGTCAATAGAGCATTTTAGAAAAATATGTGAATTGGTTTAAAATTCATCAACCACCACTGAATATTGCACATGTCATCGCACCCCATACCGGTGCACAAAGAGCCGCGCATACCTACACGCGCACAATACCGCCCCACCTTCCGTTACATGGGGGATTTATCCCGTGCTCCTGCTCCATCCGGGGAGGGGACAGGGGGCTCCAGAGGGGCCCCATTGTGCCCGCGGCCCGGTGCGGGGGCGCACCTGCCGGGCACGCGTCTATTCCAGGACACAGCGCCCGTTTCAGCACACAACACCAACCGAGTATCTAGATATATCATTAATTATATAGAAAGGGATGAAATAGTTCTTCCTTTTAATAAATCCATAAGCCTGATGAAATGACACTTTCGTGCATTTATTAATTCTTGGGTGTTAATTTTAACTGTGGTGAAGTTGCCTTGGACAGATGGTTAGATGAACCCCTGAGAGCCAATAGAAGATAAAGGTTAACTTGGGTTAGGTGAAGCGCCACATCTGGATGGACTTTACTGAAAATCAGTTTGGATTTTAATCGAAGGGTCAAATTTTAAATTTAAATAGTAAATAAACGGAAAATTATTTAATTGGTTACACTTAATATTATAGAATTTCCTCCATATTACTGAAAATGTATATTTTGTGGGAAAAATATATAGTGGGATAATATGTAACACATATTATTTTATTCGATCCGACTAAGAGTAACTATAAATCACATGATTATTTTGAGATAAAGTAAGTGTAAAATTGAGCGTAAACTGCTAAAGTGGATCCAACCCACAAAAACAAATTTTTCATTTATATGAAATACCGAATAAGAATACTCAATTTAAAATATAATAAAGATTATTAAGCCAGTAGAACATTGTATATATCATGAATGAATTCTGTTTTAAATGTCCGTTATGCCATATCAGCTTAAAAAGGCAGTGCTGGGTTTCTCTTAAAATATTGTAATATATCAAATACGGATTGGGTTTATGGAAGAATAAATATTATTTACAGTGTCGATGAAAAATGTTTTATCTACTTATATTTTTTATAGGGCTAACATATATTGTACTGCATTAAACTTCCGTTGTATACAGTACAACATGGATTATTACTTAACGAAAAAAATTTACAGTCAACAAGAAAAAAAAACTAGACTAAGATCCCGTTTTCGGGTTATATCTGGAATGGAATCTGAAAGTCCCAGATTGAAATCCAGCAGTTTATCAACTGAAGCCATGTAAGTCGTATTGTCCATTTTATTTATTGTTCAGGTTCAAGTACGGCAATTCCCCATTTTAAATTAAAAAAAATTATATTTAAAGACACGTTTTCATAATCACGAACAAAAATATTATGACCAATTAGAAACCCGAATTTTCACAAGTAATAATTTTCTCAGTAAGATATTATAATAATATTATGTTTCATTTTCGACTGTGAAAACAAATATAATGGTTAATTTTTGTTTTCTGTCACTGAAAAAGATATTATTGTAATATCCTAGATTACTAAACAATACTTAATAATAAACAATATAGTGTCAGTTTACATTTTTTGAATATTTATTACTTATATTTTTGGATGATTTTTCTCAACAACTCATTAAATGTAAGTCTACATATGACTTTTTGCATTATTTTTTTCATCTATCTTTTTTGTTATTAGCATAGATTATCCATTATTTGGTATGGACTCCCGAAACAAATACACACATTTTAATAAAAACAATAAATTGATTAGTTGTTTCAAGGTGTACCATAACATATGGGATCCTTTCTAGCAATATTTGGGACGTGTTTGTTTTTTCTCTCCTTTTGAATGATATTTGTAATTATGATATAATAAATTGCTTCATTAATAACTTTTATTTTTTTAATTGTTTTTAAATTTCAAGAAAAAAAAAACAACAACAGTTTTTCTTTTTGAATTATACTTCCTTAAACAACAATCAGCAAACATATCTCGAACTGCCTCGCATTTGTAAGAACTTTCTGTAAACAATGCCTTCTTACGCGTAATATTTTATATTTCTAAAACGGAATAATGTGTGCATTAAACTAAAACTTATACCGAACCTTTACTGCATTGTTGTGTAATCTAACTTGCAATCTTAGCGAAAGGGGAACTACAATTATTGTTATTGCATTTACAAGTGCATATTAAAGCGAAAATATAAAAAAAAATAATCATTGTATTGAGCCCGCAAATATTTTCGACCTCATTGTTCAGTATTTTCAAGAAGTAGTTATTAGGTGTTAACAATACCGTATTTGAATTAAATAATCATTTTCATAAATAGCCTTACATATAACGAAATTAGTTTGATGTGAAAAGGTGGGGAAAAGTGTGAAGGGCGGGAATTATTACCCTAATAAATATTTAGAAAGAGATGACGTGCCAAATGCCGTAAAACAGGCAAAAAATTCCCCGCGCCTACGCCCAGGTGGCAACTTTTATCACCTGGGTTTCATATTTTGGTTTAAATTTTAGGTGTTACCTCTCCCAGGTGTTGGGGAAACACTTATTGTATGCCAATAGTTCACCCTCGTGAATTATCCATTTCATTATTTTTAAATGTACTATAATACTTATTAATTCTTGATAACATTGTTAATCATTTTGACCAAACTCGTTCATCCCTTAATAAATCAATATTAGTACCATTATATTAGTACCATTATGACAAAGGTCACTATTACTTGAAGTCCTTACACACGAGGAAAATAACCCTTCTGAATTAAAAAATATAGTTTAGCTAAAATGCTGTTTTATTGCTTTTCGTTTGGTTTCGTTAAGTTTAAAATTTTTAAACAATTAGAATGTATATTCTTATTTACTAATCTACTAGCATTAATTCATAAATAATGACGAAAGTATTTTTTTTATATTTATAGCCATTGTTCATCACTTGACGTATACTAGCGTAGCACATACTCCTTCATCTATAGTTCAAGAAGAAGTTATCTATATGTCTTATATTTAGAAAGTGACAGCTGTCAAATAATATTGGAAAAATGAACGTGTTCTGAAAGGTTTTTTGACTATAGAATTCCTTGAATTAGTTAATAAAATTAACTATCGTACCAATAATGATATAAGAAATTTATTAATAAAAAATGTAATTAATTCTACATTCAAAACATATATCAGAACATCTTTATTTTTCTAAAATTACAGCTGTCACTGCTTAACGCTGTATAAACGAAGATAATTATTTATGCAGATTATTTAAACTTATATTTTCTGTTTTACTTTTATTTTGCCTATAATATTTCTATATAGATTAATAAAGATAAATAAATAAAAGGTAATTAATTTCTGATGTAAAAAAAACGATAAGATCATTTTTATATATAGTTAACAAATCAGAAATAAGAAAATAACGTGACTAAATCACATATGTCATCTTTCTCTTCTAATTTCAAGCTCGAAAACAAATAACATAACAAATATTTTAACGTCAATACACATTATATTACTTAAGATCTAATGTATCACGTATAAAATATTCTCACAATAATTAAATTTGGTTTTCTTTATCTACATTTTAATATTTTTTTATGTTTGGAGAAAGAATTGCATATGATAAAAGAGAATTTGATCTTATAATTATGTACAAATTTCGATACCCAAATATTGGTCCTATCAACTTGAAAGTCTGAGAAAACCCTTTTCTCATAGTTATTTCTCCGTTTTAAGTAGTATAATCAGAAGGAGAATATGAAACTATTCATTATAAAGTTTCAACAAGCAAAGCATACAAAGGAAACAATACATATAATATACCCATTTAATAGTTTATTCTATTCAACTTGACTTTCGGAGATTTGATCTTATGAGAAAAACGTTAAAGCTATTATAACCGTTTAATTGGTTATTCGAGCCGATAACGACATGGCGGCTATTGAAGCAATTACAGGTGAATATATTATTCCGAGCCTGAAAATCTAAGGAAATTATCGGTGCAGAAATATATATGTGTGTTAGATTAAATACAAAGGAGTTGCAGGGAATGAGAGCAATAGTTTTGTCAACCTTGGCCTTTTCATAAATATACGTTAACGATCAAGGGAACATTGTTCACACAATGCAGGGTAAGTGAGAAGCAATCATAACAAGTTACTCAACGATAGATTAGGGTTATGCATAATAGTATTATATATTGTAGAACGTCAGTTAGGGAACTAAGTTTGTTATGTAAACCTGTGGAAAATTAATGGGCTGGAGTGGAAAAAAAAATGTTTTCTGATAAAACCTGAAAAAAAATTATTCAGATAAGTGTCTGAATTACATTTTGTTTCCAACTTTATAAGTGATAATTTGAGTCAACAAAAAAAACTTTGATAAATGAAAGATAAAAATAACAAATAAGAAAAAAGAAGTAAGCACGAGTGTATGATTAGCCTTATTTGTAATTAGATTCACTTTTCCACCTTTAACAGAGAAATATATTATTTACAAATAAATTTAGATATTTTCTCAATTCCAGCTCCAGCACAACACTGAAAAAAATTGTTTATCGTCCTCGATGTCTCTTGTATTGCATACGTTTACACTTTTATTGTGTACAATACATCGTGGAGGGCTTATTGCCAACTGGAAATCTCTTACAACCAACTAGAAAGATGACGATCTCCGTGATTTAGTTGGTAAGACGCTTGTCTCCCAGGCCTGAGGTTGCTGGTTCAATTCTCGTTGGGACTTAATTTTTTTTGGTTGAAAGACAGGAGTCTAACCAATTAGGCCACTGAAGTCATATCTTCATTTCCGACAGAACACCACATTTTATTTTAGCAATATACAGATAAATAAAAAAATGTACTTATTTGTACCTGTATCCATTTAAATATTAAATACAAAATCTTTATTTAAAAATTGCATCTTCTTTCTTTTAATGTGTATTTATTAACTTTATACTTTCTATAACCAAGTGCGTTTTTATCTGTACACAATGACGAAATAATCTAAAACACTAAATAACGATATTTGTGAATCTTGAATGTGGAGCAACATGTTCATTTTACTTCTACATTTTGATGCATAATGTAAACATTAATTTCGTTTAACTTTACTAGCTATTGTATACTATAGCTAGTAAAGTTACTGGACTATTCACAAATCTTAATGTTTAAAAAAATAGGTCGCTCTAAAAGTAACCACTGTTTACATTATTTAATGTAAATACACATAAAATACATATGTTTCTATGCTTTGAGATATATAAAATTTGAAATAATTAATAATATTGTAAATTAAATCTTGTAATAAATGTCTAATTAACGAGTAGCGTTAAGTGAATAGAGGATCTGATCACATTTGCCGAGCCATAACTCTGGTCACTCGGAGATAGCAAGTTCATTACTAGCGCCAGATATGTCAGAGGAATCAGAGAAACTGGCATGAATAGTCACCAATAATTGAGTGTGGAGATACTGGGGAAATTCTTCGATGGCAATTACACATAAAATAGTGACTTAAGTCTCGGGAAATAAATGCAATACTTTGGCAGCCTTGTGTGATTAAGTGACTGGAATGATGTGGTTGAAATTAATTAGCGCGTGATATGTGATAAATATGCTTGATAATATAATTGCTCTTGGATATATGTGAGATTTGAATGAAAAAAATAGACGGTTTTTATTTGAGGTTTTTATAAACATACTCGGTGTTTTTTGTACTTAAGGCGTCAATTGATACATATTAAGCACCAATGTTGTGTGTAGGATTCAGTTTAAGACTATTTTTGTATAAAAAAATGACCAGAGAAGATGACAAACTATAAAACAAAAGACGTACGCTAAAAGGATTGAACCCGAAAATCCCATTCATTGTTTTTTTTAGATATTAAAAAATAAATCAATGCTGTATGTGCAAAAATGTTAAATCAACTTAATAAGTTTTTCATAGTTAAATTTAGTTTTAAAAAATGTGCCATCCAAGCTCATAGGAAACAGTTGAATATTTTCCCAATTATCCGAGAGATAAAATATGGATTACGTTCTTTAAACATATTCAAGTCCAGTTAAATGTATAATAGTTATGCAAAAAAGGATCAAACCCATTTAACTTGTACCGAGATAATTGAAGAAATATTTTGCCATTTTGTATGGGCTTGTATGGAATCAAATTTAAATGTTATTTCATAAAATACTCATTTAATGACTTGATACTTTTGCAAATACATAGTTAACTACCTCCGTGGCATAGTTGGTAAGACGCTTGTTTGCATGTCTTTCAATTCGGAGGCTGCAGGTTTGATTCCCTCTAGTAATATTTTTTTTAAATGGGTTCTAGTATGGTTTTGACTTCTTTATTCTTTAAGATTTAGTTGTAAACAAATTTGAGGATTTATTGCCAGGTGGCAATCTCTTTCAACTAACCAGACAAAATAAAACAAAAAAATTTATATGGTCGTAAAAAATATTCAAATCATTATTCACCTTTGCTGAATTCATAAACAGTATGCATAATCGAAATAAAAGTAAGACATCATAAATCTAAGGAAAATGAATGAATGGTGGGGAGGACAAGATAATCGGGAATGAATCACAATACATTATTGACTTAAGGCCTCTTTAACATCTTACTGGTTGTTTGAAAGAGATTGCTACGTGGCAATAATGCCGCCAGGTTGTGTTGTATACAACTAAGTAATGAAAAACATTACAATTGATATAGGGTTTTCGATGTTTTAAATTTACCAAAAAAGTGTGTTAAATCCTTTTTGCATAATTAAGTGCGATTGATAATTTAGCATGTACGATGGAACCTCGGCAATCTGTAATCTTGAGCCCATTAAGCTCGTGGTTCAGGCCGCCGCAGTACCATTTGTATTGGCATACCAGAACAGCATGGACCGACCGTAATTATTATATCTATGCCCTGCAGATTAATCGACTGACATTCTGACACCGTAATGGGACGCGGTAATTGGCATATCCTTAACTGACTTATCCATTGACTTAGCGCCGAGTTGAGAGTTTACGTGGGCTGTTTGAGGAATCACTATGTTTATCATAATTCTTTGAAGCTTTTGTCATTTTTAAATAATCACGTTTTTAGTTTCAATGAATTACGTACCTGTGATAAATTTGTTACTTATGAACGTTTTCTGTAGCTTAACGCTATCAGCAATACAAAAGTTGCGTTATATAAAAGCTTGTCAAAAGAATGGATTAAATTTGCCGATTGTCTTGGAATATTGATTTCCTTGCCATTGAAATTTAGGGCTTTATCTATTCAGACTATATGAACGCTGAAGTGCCAACGCCTGCACAAAATTAACCAATTCTGAGATGTATTTTGTAAGACTGATAAAGTAACGTTTTGAAAATAAAATACATAGCAAAGTAACACCGATGTCGTTGTCCTTTTTACATTTTATTAAGTTATTGACACGTAAACATTTAGGGCACTTATGAAATTTTCTCTTTAAAACATCGAATAAGTATTTTAAATCAAAACTAATTTTTTATAGTAAAATAGCCTAAGCCATAAAGTTTTTCTTAAATTACATAGTTTATCATTGCTTTTCAAATTTCAGGAAACTATTTAAAAGATCAGATAGCTTGAAGAAAGTTTTGGATTTTTTTTCTCCACTTAGAATTATTTATTTAATTTCAAAATCCTTAGCATTTCACAGGTTTCACTAATTTGTAAAATGATTAATTTAAAAAAATTAAGACATTTGATAAAAATGGATGAGAGTATTACATTTTACTTATATTCATATTTTACTTACAATATATTCTTTTGATATTATATATTAATAAATTCAAAATATATATCAACTAAAAATAAACTCCAACTAACAATATCTTCTTATTCGTTACGCTCTTTACAGATCAGTCGTGATAATTGAATTTGATCTTACGAGCGAATTGACCGCAATGCAGAAAGATTTTTAAATTAAAATATTTGAATTGATAAAAACTGAAGTACAAAAAACAGCAGTCCATTTCTAACGGTCAGAAACATTTCTTCTTTAATCTTGGAGTGAGATGTTGGTTGTATTCTTAAGGTCTGTCCATTGCGTTGATGACCTGTTTCGTGATATGAATTATTCTATTTTCTCTTGCATCACCAGTATCTCCATCGTATCTTTCCGTCTGGTAATTTGATTGAAGCACCTGAGAATTCGCAGTTGAATTATTGAAGGCATACGCTGTCCAATTTGCAGTTCTTCCCGAATCGACGTACTTCACCAGCACCACCAGTATACTCAACATACTTCATCAGCAGCACATCTTCGAAAAGTCTATTTTCTTATGTTTTTTTCCTCTTAATTTTTATATTTCGGAACCATACAGAAATATTGGAAAAATTAATGTCATTACACATTTTACATTTGGTAGATCTAGTAATGTTCCTATCTATCCATATGTTTTTTAGCTAATCAAAAATTGACGACCGTGTGCTGGCACTTCTCATAAATTTAACAATATTTAGTTAATCCTAAATATTAACCCAATGAATACGTATTGAAAAAAGAAAAACACCTCAAAACCCTGAATGGGTACCACATGATTTTAGTAACATCTGCTTTCACTTTTAGATGTTGTAGAGAATTCGATGGGTGCCGCTTAAAGTAAGGTTGCTCAAGTTGCCAGCAATACTCGTAAAACACCGACCTGGAGCAGATGAGAGCCTGCGCCGTGGTCTCACTGTGAAATTATATTGTTTAAACCGTAACGTGTGGTTATCCTTTTAAAGGTGAGAAAATGGTAAATAGCCCCTTTCTGAATAAATCCCTGTTTTCAAAATAGTTTTTTGATTTTTAAAATATTCTATTAAATAAATATATAATAAGATACGTTTTTGTGAAGATTTTCAGTTAATAGGGAACCATATTAAACTAATAAACATTACGAAAAAAATAAATCAAAAAAAGATTTCATTTATTGTTTCAAAAATAAATGAAATCACGTAAGAAATAAAAGAGTAATAATGATATTTTATATTTCTATAAACTTCTTTCTCAACGCTATCCGGTGACCGAAATTACTTCAGGGGTGTCTCGGTTAACGTCTGTTCCGCCTACAAAAATTCTTTCCGTATACCCACTTATTATTTTTTAAATATTTATTTTCTAACTGAATTGATAAAACAATATAAAGAGTTGTCGTAAGAGTATCAATGTTTTCAAAAACAAACATATTATTTGGAATAAAACAAGATTTCGAATATAACTTTTTTTAAATATACGATATTTATATATTTCAAGAAGCATGTAAATAACGTGTCCAATAATGCACAAAGATTTTTAAATGTTTCGCATTACACTTCTGTTGTGTTGAAGAAATATGGTAAGTTGTCATATCAATGTTAATATCACGTGACAATTTATTATAACCAACGATAAATATTTTAAAAAGTGTGTATGTGAAAATATTAAACTGAGACTTTTTTGTTTTTTTAGTTTTTTTTATAATATCAGTAATCGAACAGAAAACCCCCATAGTGGATGACGAATGTTTTACCAACAAAGATATTGACACTTAGTCTACAATTGTTCAATGAACAAGAAACGTCAGCCGTCTGCCGTCTTAGTCTACAAAACCCCCCTAGTGGACGACGAATGTTTTACCAACAAAACTTTTGACACTTAGTCTACAATTGTTCAATGAACAAGAAACGTCAGCCGTCTGCCGTCTTAGTCTACAAAACCCCCATAGTGGACGACGAATGTTTTACCAACAAAGCTATTGACACTTAGTCTACAAGATTCGACGAAATTATTGGTGTGTTTTGAAAATAGTTTAACTATTTATTTTGACATCGAGGCCTTGAGTTGAATCTTAAGTTAGCATTTTTGAGAAATATTACATAATAACATAATCGCCTTTGGTGTGATCTTTGTTCACCAATGTCATCAGAGAATTAAATAAATGTAAATGTTAAGCTAGTATATATAGTCTAGTATATTATTGAGGATGTAATGTCACCGAAATGGCGGCCAACTTTCAAGGTTGTTATTAAATATGGTATTTTTTTTACTAAGAAGAAGAAATGGGCAATTAAAATATATGCACACACGTGAATGTATTTCCATTCTAAATAAACAATATTAAACAGAAGCAAATATTTTAATCAGATATTTTTGACTTTCGGAAGATAAAGATATATTTCGCTAAAGGGTTCAGTATTTTAATTGTATATATTTTTTTATTTTAACGTTTGTTTCATCCAAAAATCAACAGTAAAGTGTACTATTTAAAAGTAAACGAATAATATAACTCCACATGATAATTAGAAACATAAATAATCAGCGATACAGAAAATAAAATAAAGTGAACTTATATGATATATTGAGATAGGAAGAAGTGTAGATATACCTAGATATTATTTATTTATGTTTCAAGCCAGCCAAATAATTGTACTTCCTTGTGAAAGCTGAGATACAACATGAAATCAAAACACACGAATGCAAAACGTACTTAAATATAAATTAGTAAAATATAATCACTAATTTGGATTGAAAAATATTATCAAATTTCTTTATTAAAGCATCATGAGGTTAAATCCTTCATTGTCACTTTCACAGGTTCTTTATTTGAGAGTTCTGGGCAAACGAGGTTCTATAAATAGAAAATTAAATAAGTTGCTATGAAATATTATTTCTTAGAAAAACATATGGTTAGTACATCATTCCACGAAGAATTTTGTATGAAATTTATCTTTGATATTTTTCTTTGTAATTTTTTTTATTGGTCAATATTTTGAGGATCAGTGAGATGCTGTAAAGGTCCGGTAGTGCCCGAAGCGGCCCACAAAGCGGATAATGACAGGGATCGGGGAAACCACGCTCTGCACTCATTTTGAGTAAAGGCAATTGCCCTACACTTCATAAAGGTTTCGGGAATTACTTTTCTGTAATACATATTAAAAGACGAGTAGCGACAGGGAACAAGGTAAACGGAGCACTTAAATAATACGTAACAACCGCGCTATATCAAAATTACCAAAAATGATAATACATAATAGTGTATTGGTGTCCACCTTGACTTGGCAAAATATGGATAAAAGTGAGATTAATGCTGTGGAGATGGTGCAATAAGAAAAAAATTTGCTATGTCAATTTATGAAAATAGCAGAATGAATATATCAATAAAATGGCTATAATTAAGATAAAGAAATAAGTTCTAAATGATTTTGACAAGTGGAGAAAATCACTACATAAACTTACACCTGCGAGTTTCCATTATAAGTTTTTCAAGTTCGATTCTTGAAGCCATTAAATTAACGTGCTAAACTCAAAGCTCGCCCACTCGGAATGAAAAAAATAAAATTTTCAACAAGTTTTTGGGAAAATAAGGGCATTTATCATTAGACTGATGTTCATAGCAGACATAATTGAATGATTTTCGGAGTTGTTGCCATGTTGAGTTGGCTTAAATGAAGACCGACGTTTCAAAGGCGTTGCAGACTTCATTTTCAGAGCGATATAAAAAAAAATACCGAATATTTTTTGACATTGCCCTAAAGATGACGTCTGCACCGCCATTGAAACGTCGGCCATCATTTAGTCCAATTCAATACAACAACTCCTAGAGATATTTTTAACTAGTAGAAAACAGCTAGAAATATCTTCGAAGAAATAGTCTATTTATTTATTTAGACAATTTATTGTAAAGAATCATATACTGTTAAAAAAAAATTGAAATGTGGTGTTGTCCAAGATTGCTCAAGGTTTAGAAACAAAGAATAACTGTGTTGTTACTGATATTCAAGGGATGATCATGGTGTTCAGTTTTGAAGAAGACAACAAAACTAATTACATTGTACACATGTATATGAAATAAACAATTTATTTTTCTTTTATTAATTTTATTTTAAAACATTTCTCATTCCTTCATTTTGTACAACTTGATGTTACTTTAATTGAGTTTTATTGCTTAGAAAAAGAATACTTGAACAATAATTTAGAAGTTGTACTATAATTGTAGCCTATTCCAATTTATATTTAAACAAAATATTTTTAGGTGTGTTCTTAGTATTGAGTTTTTTCCTCATTTATTATATTAATGCCATTAATAATAATACATCATAAAATTTTAACGAAATATAAAAGTTTCCCCACCACTGAATACCTTCGGCGGTTTACAAAAGTGTAATCATCTGCAAATATGTACCTTCCCTTTAATAGAATATTATGGAAATCGATTCCTAAGAATATCGTTAAAAACTCATCGGATATTCAAAAATAAAAAGAAAATGCAATCACGACGCAATACACAGTGGCGTATCAGACTCAATTGGTCTGCGTTTAAGATATTGTAAATCACAACAGGTCTATGAAAATTCTGCTCCGCCTTAATGTTTTCTGGTGCTTTATAATACTTACTATTCAATGATTACTAAACAACAGTATTTGCATATTCGTTAAGATTTGTAGAGGGAAATTTTATCGAACATTGTCGTTTTAAATTAAATTATAATATTATATTTGTTCGTTCGTAATGTAGAGCAAAAAAATGGCATATGTTTTTTGAACTTTAATCTAATAAATAAAATACATTGACTTCAAATTATCAATATTGCACAAACCGATGGTTAAAATTCATCAACATTTGATTTATTGTATTTTAGCTTATTATATTAAATATAGAGGCAAAGCCGGCTGCTCATATTGTAATATTGGTTCCAACTACAGGATATGCAAGTAAAACTTGGACGTGTCAAATATAGTAGTGATGAAAAAAAGACAATCACGGAAGAAATGAGAGCGTTGCGTAAGTTGTGAAGAATAACAATATATGACAGAACGTGGATTAAGAAGGTTGGAAAATAATGTTGATAGAAAAAAGATAGTGCCGTAGTAAGGAACAAATGAGCATTGAGATAGTTCGGACACGTAGAAAGTATGATGTTGAAAGATTTATAAAAATAATCTTTTCGAACAGCATTGAAGGTACGAAAATTTGGGAAAACCTAGGAAACCGTAACATGATCAAATTAATAAAATTAAAAAAAAAAGAAAATTGAAATGCTTTTATGATAAAGCGAGTATGCACGACGAGGTGTATAGAGGGGGCAGAAGCTTAATATATGTGCCAGTATAGAAGTAAGTGGATATGTATTATCTCTGCCTTACCCAATAGAGACATGGCGTGATGGTGATGATGACGATTTTTATTAAATGAAAATCGTTTTTTTTATAAATAAGTTGCAACGAGTCAAAACGCAAGTTTCCTATTCAGTTAAAAAAAATTTGTTTCAATTAGGTAAGTTTCAGAGAGTGAGTCTTACGAGTGGAAGAAATGTAACATAACACACATATATTATAATTGAATATGAAGGAGGTGACAAATTATTTCACCTCCTCGGGTTCTGTGATTTTTTCGCTACGTCTCTGTCGAAAATACCTTGTCCGTAATATGAATGTTAATATACACAAAAGAACCAACCAACATTTTATCTGTTCTGAAATAACTGAAGAAGCACCAATGCCTTTTGGTGTGAATTTTTATGTGATAAATATTTTTAAGACAAAATTTAACTATAAAATACCCTGTTAACTGGATTGATAATTTTGAACATACTGAATTGATATGTGCTTATTCAATATTTATAATAAATAAAAAACATGCATTTTGTGAGTTGGCTTCTTTTTGCTAATATACGTCCATATGTAGATTACGCGTCGCCCTAGGCACGAGGGTGTTGTCCGACGTATTAACACGCTCGCACCGTTTAGTATCTCACCTTTGCGCGCATCATTTATCAAGCGGTGCAGGTGATAAATCGGATCGATCAAACGCTCCTATTGCATCATACTTTTTTTATGAACCGGTTCACATTAGCGATGGACAAAGACGATTCACACTAGTTAATGATTATATGTGTAAAAATGTTATTTTCATTGGTTGTGTTGTGATTTTCATGAAAATAAATAGCGTATGCATATTTTGACGCTCGAAATGATTTCAGTAATATGTAATAAATCTTTTGTCATAATGAATCTATACGTCAGAGGATTTAAAAAAATTTAATAAGTGGAAACGTCATCTTTGATTCATATGTTTATGTGTATACTTTTAAAAGTTAAGTTAACCTTAACGTCATTGAGGTTAATTATAAAAGAAGGTTGATTGAGAAATACGCATTCAAGTACTTTCAGTTGATATATTTGATATTGCTTTATAAGGTGGTGTTAGACAACATCAAATGTCATGAAATATTATCAAAATTTATGCTTTTGTACCATTGGCTTGGCTAATTACTATTTGGATGTTGTAACATAATGACGACTTCCGTGGCCAACTTGGTAAGACGCCTGTCTCCCAACACGGTTGTTGCGGGTTCAAATCTCACTGGAACCCAGATTTTTTACAAAGGACTCCAGTCTGGTTTTCACTTAAGGCCAATTTAATATCATTCTGGTTAGTTGAAAGAGTAATACAATACAATAATGCCGTTTTAGGGAAACCTTTTAGTAGTTTTTTTTTAAACTAAAATAAAGTAAATGAACTTCTGTTTACAACATAATTATTGGTAAAACCATAGTATTAAAAAACTATAAAAACACGTTACATAAATTTGTTCAAACTTTATGATAAGGGTTTTTGAAAATGATGGTCTACCTCTTTATCGTAGTCTTACGACACTGTCCGTTAGCACGAGTTTGCCAAAATTTTCCTTTCCTCTACTGGCTTTCCTTTCCCATATGGTCAAAGAATTTGAGGAAGAATCTTGAACATATCGTAGACAGACTGTCCTAAATCCCTAGTTGTTTTGTGATGGATACATTGATCCTTTCTATTACCTTTATCAATATATCGAATCGATTCACTAGTCATATTTTTTCCTTTGATTAATGGCATCTGTCTTTTTTGTTGTTATTTATATTTTTAAAGAATTTTAAACAAATTAAAAATATTGAAAATCATTTTTGATACCATCTAACTTTTTTAATTTCACTTTTGTCCTGTTGGTCGGAAGATATTGCTACACAAAAAAACCACCAATTTTTTATATAATGAAGTGTTAAATAAATAATTCCTTTGTAACAGTATACGAAATATGTCGAAAACGAGACTAGAGCTAGTCACCTGAAGTAACAAATGATTTGTTACCGTGTATGTAACATAAATTAAGATTTGATAAAGTTTCAAATTAATGTGTTTATTGATTAAAACATTTGTTAACAACCCCTCCCATTAGCAGATTTCATTGCTGATTATCTTTCTTCGGACACAGCACTGTTTTATAACAACAACTCTGGTTCTCCATGGCTTACGGACTGGTTCCTGACCAATAATTATTGCCAAATGGAGCATTGCTGAATCACTCCCGGCATAAGTAGATACCGAGTCCTAGACAAGCGTCTACCTCCTATCAAAAGGCGGTCTCTGTTTCTCTATGGTAAACTGTTTCATATGCTTTATGGCGCACCACAGGCGTATCGTGACAGGTCTACTGTTAGATTATGCAATTATCGTCAGAAAATAACAATTAAAAAATTTAGAATATTGTCATTTATTGTTTTGTAACAAATGATTTAGTGGGTAATTTAATATTATCAAGTTATGTTTTTCGTCATTAGGAATATATAAATTTTAACACCGCCGCTGAAAGATTTCATAAATATTCGCTTTTATTGAATGCTTTGTGTTACAAACACATTTTTAGGGTTCATAAATTATTATGGGACTTAATTAGATTCACTGTCAATCTTTTTAAATAAAGTGGTAGGAAAATATTTTAAATTGTTGATTATTTATGCAATACTTTCATTACGTATCAAGTACAACATTTATCCACATCATTCAAAATGGTCATGATGCTAATATGATATTGATTAGTTTGTAATATCGAAATGGTCATGATGCCAATATGTTATTGATTAGTTTGTAATATCGAAATGGTCATGATCCCAATATGATATTCATTAGTTTGTAATATCGAAATGGTCATGATGTCAATATGATATTGATTAGTTTGTAATATCGAAAAAAGCTTAGAGCAATCCCGTATTTGTAAAACTATTAACCCCGTTTAATGTATAATTTATAGTTAATTATAATTTTAGAAAGTTTTTTGTAACATACAAGTCCATGTAAAGTGGTGACTTATTTCTGCAGGTCAAATTGGGGTTTGCCCTTTTTTGCTTTACAACGTCCACGCGTAAAACCACCAGTCACCGATTAACGGTGTCTTTAAAAGTAAAAAAAATAAGACGGAATTCAACTATGAGAAACACGTTTTTATTCGTTTGAGATTTTTCAAAATATAAAATTGACATATGACTATTTGATATAAAAAATAATCCCAAAAATGTTCATGTGGGTTTATGAAGTTAAAAATTTATTTATTAATTTTACAAGTGTTTAATCGATTGTCATATCTTCCAAACTACCAGAGATATATCCGTTAGATAAAAGGGGCATTGAAGATGTTATATTCTTACAAAACCCACTGATTGAAGACCGTTCGACATCCTACTTGACGATTATTATGAATTTATAACATCCAGTTTTATGTTTCTCGAAAACAAACATTTAAATTTTTTTTAAATATCAACTGTAAACCGTTTCTTCTCAAGTCTTTATTCCAAGTAGATTATATCATTATTTAATTTTCATAGCAACATGCTTTAATTTATTTTGAATGTTGCATTTGTAATTTTTTTTACATTGAATAAATTATGTTTTATATTGATTGCTTTCAACATCACGTTTCAACAAAAGTAACTTCGTTATGAAAACCAAAGTAAAGACGTTGGCACTAATTAAATTATTACGATAAATATAATATAATACGTTGTGTAGTGACTTACTCGTATTGTTGTACGTCACTGCATGTCCCTAATAGACGGGCCGAGGTTCCAGACAGATAGATTACGAGCCGATTCCTTATAATTATATTGACTTAATGACCCAACGCTTCGTAGGGTGGTTACTTATCGAAGATAATCAGTATTTATCAAACATATTCAAAACACCATTACTTTAATATCAAAAGCACCTGCCCTTACATTGCACTTTATGCTCTGTTCAAACATATTGTATTGTGAATCAACAATCCAAACATTTTTTAAATTAATTCGAATGTTACGATGTAAGCTGTATAGATGAGTACTAAGTCTTATTTGTTGATAACATGTTGGCAGCGATGGGCTGTGGATTAAAATATAGCTGAATTAAATCAAGATATTATGATATTTATTTATAGTATTTAATATTATGATATTTAATTAGCTTATTAATTATACAATAGAAAAACAAATTCCACTAGTCCTAAGGGGAATGTGCCAGGAATCGAACCTGTAGCGTCTTGCTTGCTTAACCTGAATACTAACCGTTAAACTATGACTCCCGACTGGACTAACAAAATGTTTTTTGGTAATCTTCTCGACTTCTTACGTACAATAATAAACAATCAAGTTGAAACCAGTTAAAAATGTTCAAAACAAGTTCATACAATGATACATGATGACTTCCGTGGTATAGTTGGTAAGACGCCTGTTTTCCAGCCCGGAGGTTGCGGGTTGATTCGCGTTGACACCCAAGATTTTTTAAAAAAAGGTTTCCAGTCAGGTTTTCACTTAATGCCCTTTTAACATCTTTCTGATTGATTGGAAGATATTACCAAATGTACTGTTTATAGTACAACGAAAGTGTTTTACAATACAATGCACAGTACAGTTGTTTCTGAAAATATAATATCTCATAACGGGTAGCGTGTACGTTGAATCTTTTGAGCATCCACATAGAACGAGATAAAAAAAAAATATTTTTTACTTCAAAATACTTTTCTTATCTGACTTAAAATTACAGCTTTCAGTTTACTTATTTTATTTCATAGAACGTGTCTTATCATTAAAACAAGAATAAAAAATAAACAAAATTCTTACAAAACTTCAAAACAAAATATAAAAATTTAAATACAAACCGATGATATAAAAAAACATAAAATTTCTTAAATAAAAATATAAAAGGTACATTTTCAATCAAATTCATGCCTTAAACGATGATTTGAATAATAAATTGATGAATGTTACATAAATTAGTATCGTTTATTGATAATAAATCTTCGTCAAATCCATTTAATTTTTTTCCAGGTTCGATGAAAAAAATACCTCCCTCGAGAATGAAGGTTCCACGGCTAGAAATATGAAGGGCTGAATATTAATTGATCAGATTCTTTAAGATATGTTATAAAATTGTTGAAAAAAATCTTGATATTCATCGATTGTTTTTATTTTAAAGCCCTAGAGCTCTGAATTAACTTGAAATTTAAAACATATTATTTAAAATATTAACTTGAAACTCAAATAAAAAAATGAATACGCCATTTCATTGAAATGTTTGATGAATTTTATATACTCGTTTAACTTCGTATGAATAAACCTAAATAAAAACCATTATGTAAATATAATATATTTTTCTATTTATAGGGTCAAAGGACGAACTGAAAATTAAAAAAATCAATTTATTACTTTTTAAAAAGATATTCGTAGCTTTATTAAATGATGTTACTTAATATAAAGACAATTAACCAACATAAGAATGATTTTTGCTATAATTTAAGCTTAAAATATTATTATAAGAGAGTCAATATTAAAAATGAAATTTCCAATTTCAAAACGATTTAAAGCTTAAAATGATTTAACTAACTCATAGAAAAACAAATTTGCTCAGTCAAAGCCCAGGCAATCCAATTGATGTCAAAAAATATAGATATTTCTCTAGCTTGGGTTCTTCCACATATTGGTGTCACTGGTAATGAATGCATTGACTCCTTGGCAAAAGAAGCATGTTCAACTGAGTGTCTCCTATTTGCACAGCCAGTAACTGATCTTTTAAATAAAATTAAACATGATACTTGGCACCGATAGGCGTTGGATTGGGATATAACTGGTATAAATTAGGGCCTTAGATATAAATCAATTTAACAATATATCCCTTTGAAACCATGGTTTAATATAATAAGAATGAACAAGATGGAAGTGTCTGTCAGCGATCGTTTGGACGGGCCGGGCCATTGCGTGGTGGCTAGTCACCTTTACAGAATGGGTATTGTGGAGAATCTCGACTGAGTGTGGTCTGCATGAAACTTTAAACCATATATTTTTCAGTTGTCCTTTGCGAGACAGATTTGATTTACTAAAAGCCATTTATTTACCGCGGCCAATGAACGTTGCAGTTCTTTTTTCTTCTTGGAACTTTTCCAATTATAGATCGATTGTAAAATTTTTGAAGCAATTGAAACTTTAAATTGTCTAGATTTTTTAAAATTCGTTTCATTATATGTGTATTTTACTCATGTAATTGCATAGACAATTTAATTTGGTGGCACAAATCATTCGATTCCCTATTATAAAAAAATTACAATATTACGTGGAAAGTTCTTCGCAGAATGAAAAAAAAACGCAACATTCATTAGATGTGGCAAAGATATGACAAATATGTGGCAAAGATGTGGCAAAGATATGGCAAAGATGTAGCAAAGATGTGGCAAAGATGTGGCATTTAGTAAATTGAATGTATTACAAAGACAGCTTAAAAACATTAGAACTCTAGTTTTATCATCCACATCATTATGAATTGATAATGCCAAAAACAATATATCTAATTTCTTAAGATACTCGTAAAGTAGGTAAGGAAACAGAAAAATGTAATATAAACCTATCATTATTGATTTTCTTATATTGGAAATAAATATTTTTTTGTTAAAAAAAATCTATAATATTGGTATTGGAAAATTTGAAATAAATACTGTGGGTGATGCAACTTCTGAGAACCAATAAAGAAACAAGCTGAAATATCTTTTTGATCTAAAGGCTTTTGTTTTTATAATCTGTCGTAAATCAAAAACTTTCATATGGTTAACCATCAAACGAAATAATCAAATAATCTTATTATTTTTGTATGGACGCATACGTAAAATTTAGGTAAGTTATTTTTACGATTTTATGCTCTAAAATTTTAATGATCGGTCTTAATGAATAACAATAGCTTTAAGAGATATGGTTGGTGTTTTGTGCATTAAAAACATTTTCTTTTGTTCACATTATCCTCCATATTTTAACATATTATAGAACAGCTTTTCTAACAGGGGTTTAATCTAAGACTTCACAGCTATTTGTAAAATTATTACATTAAAAAGTTTTTTTGATTATGTAATGATTTTATGAAATTGGACATAACAATAATGGTGCATCGAACGCTGTAATTTAATGAAGAGCTGGCTTTATATTATTGACGAGTTAAGAATCTCACTGAGTGTGTATCATAAGTCGTAATAGTTTTATTTATGTCTTACTTTTGACAGTTGGCTTATATGGATGGGCCACTATACGGAACTCAGAAAAGCATGAACTCGAAGACCCCATATTATGGAAAAATGTTTGAAAGAAGAAAATGTAACGAAAAAGGATCGTATCTAAAAAACACTTTTTTGTTATTTTATTGAAATATTGAATACTTATTCTTTACGTGTAGAAATATCAAGGAAGTCAAATTATTCAATTCTGTATTAACAAATACATTCGAAACGCTGTCCTTTTTGGTTAACTACCTCGAAACACGTCAAATGTGCATTATTTATTTATTTATTTATTATTATACGAGTACATGACAAGAAATATATCATACATAATTTGCGAGATACAACAGTTAATTTAATTTGGTCATACAATTTTAATAGACCTGGGTTTGTTGCCTTTCGTTTGTCGTATCCCCAGTAAACTAGGCTTTTGCCTGTATCTCACTAAGGATATGTAGGAACTACTGTCGTCGCTGAATATTGCCGTCACACACGGTCAACGACCGACGAAACGACCTTCGGATATGTCCAAAGGTCGCATACCAAAACATTGAAATTGTTTACCCGCAAATACTATTTACGATACATTCCACAGTAGAAAGAGAACGCATCACGCTGTCTCGCCGTTTTCGCCAACAAATTATCTACCCACAATATTATTCGCGACGTCTGCAATATTTCAATCGACCATCTCTGCACGCACAGGAGTGAGATAAAAATATATTGCGGGCGCACTCCCGCGCCCGTTCTGAAATGTATAAATACCTACTTACCGATAAATAAAGCATCATTAATCACTATTTATTATTCATTGATTCATTCACTCTCTCTTTCCGCATCGCTAATTGACGTATTTTATTTAAATACCAAACAATCAAATTCATCAGCGCGTCCTTCAAGGACATCCGCTAAAGATATTTAGCATGAAAAAATAAATCAATACTTCTTTGCGATTTTTTATTACACAAAAACAAAACCCCGTTGCACATTCTCATCAACCTGACAAACAGTGACACTCAATTACAACTGGAAACATCATTCGAAATCAAACTCCTCACACATCATCACTCCAGAAAGACCAAAAATGTTCATCCGCACACAATCTTAAGAACAAAAATAAAAACAAAAATATACAGAAATACAATTGGATTGGATTGCATTGGATCCTTTTAGCATATATACGTTCAATTACTGTTAATAAGTCAAACAAAAGGTACTCCGACATTTTACTTCCTATTTTTATTATATTCTTAATCTACACTTCCTCATACGAACACTATCCATGTAAGATCTATTTTACGGAATGTCGAATCATATAAAAGTTTTCATCTTTTGTTTGACTAATATTTTTTTCTCTCGTACAGTTCCTCTCTCTATTCATGATTCAGATCTCATTCATTATATAGCATCAGGAGTAGCCTAATGAATCTCGTCCAGACCTTCCGGGAATGGGTATATTGGACACTTTTTCATGATGTGACTGAAAGTCTGTACCATTCCACATGAGCACAACGGGGAATCAGTGGAATTACCTGCGTGTAAGGCATACGCAATATATCTGTGGCTACACCTAAGACAGTTCAGGGTACACTATAATCTTCATGGCAGGTCAAATCCTTTGGGTTGCACGTTAGGATTACTCACAAGGTAGATTTCTGATCTAGGATCGATTCCATTGCTGCCGCCAGCTGATGAGCTCACATTTCTCTTAGTTAATCGTTGTTCCTCAATCCAGAAATGACATTAAGATTTAAGGCGAGTAAAATGACAGCAGGAAATACTCACACTTTCTGGTACTTCATTATAAAAGCGTATTTGCGTGGAAGATCATGAGATACCAGGTTTGCAAAAACCGGAAGCCATGTCAAAGGTGCTAATTTTAGAGTGCTATTGATTATTCGCATTATTTCATTGAGCTGGGCTTTAAAAAGGTTTGTGTAGACGCTCTGGATGAAGTCAAACAGGAGCAATACTGTAGTGCATTGCTATGGTGCATTCGCATGCTAAATCCCTAGTTTGTAAGATTTGAGTTGGCAAATAGTCTTAGCTTGGTGGGCGGGCAGTTAGACTATGGGATAAGAAAATATACGTATAATCAGAACTATAAAAAAATTATCTCGTGGAGAAAGAAAAAGTCGCTTCATAACTTGTTTTAAATATATTTTTGATTTATTTTTATTTTTTATTATTCATCACTTTTTTGTTAATGTCAAACGTGAAATCAAATAGTAAATTTTGCATTCACCAAAAAGTACAGTTGCAGTCGACGAAAACCTTATAAACAATGATATCCAGTAAGCCTCTTTGTTATTTGCATAAGCAACAATGAGTTGCATATTTTATTCCAATCACGTTTCGGCGTTTGTGTGGCATTGGATAAGTGACAAGTTTGTCAGATGTATTTTTTAAACTTTGACAAAACAATCAATCGACTTGATAAAAATATTTATTCTTTTGATATTAGTCACTGATGAAATTCAAGACTGGAAATACGTTTCAAAGGTTTTGAAGGTTATAAACCAATCTTTAAATAGGATGAAAATATTGTATAATTTTTTTTTCAATAAGTGATGTGGCACTTTTAATTTGTCAGTAATCAAGATTTAAATTGTAGAAAGTGTATTGTTTTTTTTATTATAATTGAATGTTTTCATGTAAAAATATTTACATTAACATTACATTTATTTCCATACGTGACAAGTGTGTGTAATAAATACATAATATGTGAAAAAAAAATGAAATTTCAACTGGACAATTTCAAACAATAATACAAGTACGAGTACATGGATCTGGGATTTACGACTGTTTTTGCCAACATTTAATTGGAGAAAAGTTTAAATAGACATGGGAATTTAAATATTGTTTTTAAGTAAATACTCGTACTCAAACATTTTCATTGTATATTCGAAGAAAATGTACAGGTTCAGAGCTTCCGTGACAGAAAACGTTACCGTACAAGTGTTTTTTTGATCCAATACATTAATTCATTCGTATGATACAACGTATCTGATTGGTGATGCACAAATGTTGAAGAGTGTATGCTGAATACAACATTTACTACAGCCCCACTAATCGAGCTTTTGGGTGTGAAAGCTCCGGATTAGGCAAGTTACGTGAGTTACTCACAGTTCTTCTTGATACGTGTTAGAAATACCACCGCACTCGTCTAGCGACATTACTTTTTTGGATACCATCGGGAATAGAAATAAATAATAATTACTACGCCACGGAGGTTAAAAAAGAACAAATAAGTAATAAAAAATACAAATTAATACGACAGTTACTTTTGTTGATGTATACATGCAAACAATATTAAATTCTGACATAAAATTGTAAGGTATTTAAGTGAACGATTAACGAGGTGAAATTTTTTTGTCAGATTCACCAGTTCGAAATCCACAAGCGTTTATTCGCTAGGATAACTAATTAAATATACGAGTATGTTAACATCTGTAAATCAATAATGAATAACTAGTCTAAATTCCATCAGACCAATTGCACTTACAATGCAGCCTCATTAGTTATATAATGCAGATATATAAAAAATATCGTATTGCGTTTAGAAGTGTTTCAAGGGATTATCAATATTTCTCTAAAGTTGAAAGGCTTTGCAGTTGTCTTTTTTTTAACTGCAATTAAGATTAAAAAGTTTGCACACAATAAGTAATCAAACGTACACAGGCAATTTTCCTCAAATAACGAAGTATTCCCTTAAATTATCATAAACATAAAAATATAAGATAGCGAGCTTTGTTGTTTTACAATTAACACTTGAAAAAAGTAAATAGCATGAGAACAAATTAATAAAAAAATATGAACATAATAAATATGAAGTGTGAGTGGAAGGCGTGTTAAAGGAGGACCAAGAAAAGTATGGATGAATCATATAAATTATATTTTGAAAGAAGGATTAGTATATTAAAACGTCAAAGAAATAGGAACGTCTGACGTCGTCTTCTTTTGGACTACCTCGATAGGAAAACGGTGTGATGTATCTAGTGGGTATGTTATGTATTAGAAAAGTATGAAAATTTTCAAGGCGTAGTTGATAAGACTCCGGTGTCCCAGCCCGAGGGTTGCGGGTTTGATTGCATTTGGTACCCAGATTCTTTTCAAAAAGGTTTCAGTCTGGTTTTCACTAAAGGTTTGTTTGAACATGTTTCTGATTGGATGGAAGAGATTGACACATATAAATAAGTCTGTTAGTTGTACTGTGTGCAACGAAAGTGTTATACAACATAAAACATATGAAGTCTGACTAAGGCCGATTGAATAAGACGTGAAAAATTAAATCATTCGACAGATTTTTTTGATCTTAACAAATATCTATTCAACAAAACAAAGTAATTATTCTTTTCCAAATAATAGAAATACACTTGTTAATTAAAACTGCCGGGTCCATAATATCTTGCAGCAGCCTAGCATTTAAAATGACCTCAATTCGAGAATCTACTTATTTTATAAGGTCATTGACAAGAATGGTAATCATTAATAAAGAATATTGAATAAGTAACTCGCATTAAACAGCTAATTTTTCAAATCGGTCTCTCAACTTTGACATTTTTGTAAAAGTTATTCGTGATTAACTTGTAAGTTGATATTTTTCAATTATGCGATAACAATGATGGATGTCAAAAATTAATAAAGTTATTATAAACCGATCGGAAATATCAAAAGCGCAGTGATAATATCAATGCTTACCTTATACACGTTAAAAGCAATAAAAAGATAAATCGACGATAAAAGACAGGACTGTGGCTAATACCAAGGATAGATTGTCAAAGAAAAGGAAAAATTCGATTTTTTTAGAGAGTAAGGAAACTTCAAATGAAATATATTTATATAAATATATTCATTACAGATAACGAATTCGAGTAGTTCAAGAAGATAAAAAAGATAATTGTTTTAAAATTTAAATGTCAATCATTTTGTCGAATTGAAAATACATTTCAAGCAGTATTTTTTTTAAGCTTTCATATCTGCTCCCTCTATGCCACCCCTGTAAGTAAAAAAAACAGTTACAGCGTTTGCCAAAATGTTAAGAAAAACAGTTTATCAACTGCTTTTTATACACCAGTCAAGAATAATACGGGTGTTGTACACTTTTTAAAAAGAGTTCCAGTCTAAATTTGATTTGAAATCTTTCTCGTTGGTAGGAAGATATTGCTTTTTAGAAATAAACCAGCAGCATCTTAATAATCATCATCGCCATTACACCATATCTCTATTGGGTTCAATAGATCGAACAGTTTTCCCCTCCTTTCTATCCTGGCACAAATATTTTGCTTATAGTTATCATGTCGATACACTTTAGCATGCATACCACTGTATATAAATGGTTTAAACTCTTTCGGAATTTGATACATTTGACTGTGCCATGTTTTTTCTAGGTTTTAACTTTATAACCTTCAATACTACTCTTATATTTGTATAAATTTTTCTTCATTCTATCGGTCAAACTATCTCAAAATTTACATTGAGAATAAATTAACTTGTAACGCGTAAATACATAAACTATCGAAATAACAATACACCTGTTCGTATATTGGTATTCAACGCATATATCATAGACGCTATTGTACAAGTCCGTGATATTAAAGAATATACAATGTCAAGAAATTTAGACTTGCAAATAAAGAATTTTTGTAATAGATTTCAGACACATATATAACATTTAAACTTGAATACAATTTTGTATACATAAAATTATATATATATATATATATATATATATATATATATATATATATATATATATATATATATATATATATATATATATATATATATATATATATATATATATATATATACGTAATGTTTTCAATTTATCCATCAGTCAAACATGACTTGTTATGATATGGAACTACTTTGCATGTTTACATTGGTATTTTTGTTCATAAAGAGCTCATTCAGATTAAAACATATTGATTAGAACTTGGGCAAATTTACAAATATGCAAAAGAAAATGACAGAGTTTAAAATATTGTATCTATGGTTAAATAATATTTAAATTGATCAATTTTATGGTTGGTCACACTCATCAATGTTAAATTTATTTTTAAAACGACGTAAAGAATAGGGCTTATTTTTCTCTCCAGTGAAATAACTCAGATACTGTATAAGATTTTTATATTGCAAATAAATCATCCCAACACAATTAGTACTATTATAATCCTCTAACAAAATTTAGATACAAAAATACGAGTACAAAATGTGTAGCTTTCAAATTTATTCCTAAAATTCGTAATAATATTCATACCCTGACCAAAATTAAAAAAAAGTCTTTTGGAGATTTCTTTTTGTTTGACACATTTTTAATAACTTCATTATGCAAGATACGATATTTTACCTTAAATAGCTTCACATAAATCCTATATTCCCCACGCGTCTATGACATCGTTATAAAGATGTGTAAGGTGTTCTCTTTCGGACATTTTAACGACACGTAATCGTTTTATATTATCGGATATTATATCCGTGAAATATCACAGTAAATATTCATTTAACGATTTACCTAATGGCGTTTTATGGTTGTGCCTCTTTCAAATGAAAGCAAACAATAAAAATATGAAACCTTTCAATTTCTCCATGACCAATAAAATACGAGAATCTTAACAAATAGCTAGGCGACATTTTTTACTTAATCCGAAAACTTTTCTGTGGACTTTTGGAGTAGAGAATATTACGAGTACATCTGCGGTTTTTGGTCAAATTTTGATAAAAATGAAATTTTCTCATAAATGTAGAAAAGTTGTATAACACAAGAATTTTCTTCACTGTACTACGTGAAATAGCTGCTGACAGTTGTCCCCAGGAAGACCTCCGAAAACATCTGGATGTCAAAAAATTTCTGACTATAAAAGGCCATAACAATAATAATTTATATAATACCGTTTAGAGACCACTCTCCTCCAGAGCTCTAACTCAATATTTAAACCGACTTTTATGGACAGATAAAAAATATATCACAATTAACATACACAAATAGAGGAATGTGACGAAAGAACTTCCCTGCATCTAAGTATGTTAAGTAAACCATATTTGGTAAGAAAACCGCTGAAAACACACTAAGATAAGTATGAAGAAACCTTTGATTCAAATTCGGGTGGAGTGTAGTGAATGTGTGTAGTGTTCATACAGTCATAAATTTTGATAAGACCTCCCAAAAAGTGTTGTCTTCAAGTAGTTCCTAATGCTGCACACTCCACCTATATCTGTAACACTAACAGACTATTCCAAGCCACTGGAACAGCGTCAGCAAACGCCCCGCCATAATATGCCGTCTCATTGGATTTATTCGGAATAATCAATTTATTAAAAGAAGGCGATATCAACCTCGAACTTCTGCTCCTATCCGAAGCAACGTCTCTCAGAAATAGATTCGAGAGATATAACGGGGATCATATTTTATGTATTTTGTGGAATTAAGAATGGCCTTGCAAGCGCAAAAGATCATCTAACCAGTATAAAGAAATATTATCGGTGTTTTGATTTTAATTTAAATAATTCCAATTTAAATTATTTGTGACGAATTTAGAAACGGTGATATACTTGCAATGCAAAAAAAGGTGGCTTATTTTTACCTGCATCTTATTCTGCAACAAATGAGAGCGGAACAGACTGCATTCAACATTCCAATGTGCATTGAAAAGGGACATTCAAATTTAACCTTTACAAAACAAATTAATTAACTATCCGTATCAAAAATTGTTCTAAAAGTTTCATATTGACTATCCACAATTGATAGCTTTGTAATAAAGCAATTAAATACTCGTATATTAAAATTTGTAATTTTCAAATGAAGATTTTTTAAATATCTAATAAATGTAGGTATTTAAAAAGAATAGTAACATAATTAAGTTGAGTTTTAAAAATGGAACATTTGTGTTATGAAATGTTTTTAGAGATCAATGGTCTATGTATTGTTAATTAACGTCAATACTATAAGAAACTCCTATTTCATTAAGATTTAAACTAACCAAAAAATGTCAACACGAAGTTCAAATTACTGCTTGACGATTATAGTTAAGAAAAACGTATATTTGCTTTGAATATACACATATATTTGCCCTATTTACGTTTCTTAAGTTCACATATTTTAAGATTCACGTATTATATTTGACTTATTCATTGTCTTTAATCTGCGTTTTTCCATGATTATTTAAATCAAATGAACTTTATTGAGCTTTATTGATGGTTACAATAAATTGTAGAAAATTATTAAACTCAGCAGATGTAAAACACTAGATCGTCCGGACGTTGGCAATTACGAGAGCAAAAGTTACTATATCAGATAAATCCACTTCCAGATTTATCAGATAAATCCACTTCCAGATTTATCAAATAAATCCACTCCTAATGTAGCCAGATAAATCCACTCTCCAACCAACATCTTATACTTCCGCCTAGACTAGAACGTTGCCAAGACATCTGTCTATTCCCTATACTTTTTCCACAGTCGAATTTCACATTAATTTCGAAATGCATGAGGTTTTACTTCTAACTATACACAATATGTGTATATCTGATACTTTATGAATCAAAACTTGAACCGTTGGATTTCTATTCTATCTCAGATATTATTTATATCATAAACAAAATTATAACAAAATGATTATAATATTTTTAAGACATTTATTACCTTACGTATAGAAGAAAAAACATCCCTACATGTCTAACGCTCACGAATATTGTTATTAGATGAACTCTACCAGACTTTGGGTACCACTGGGAATCAAACCCGAACCCCCCGGCTAGAAGTCATGCGTCTCAACAACTGGATCATGTAAGTCATTATTTTAGATACATTTTTTTTCATGTTTTTTCTTTTTGAGGTTTGATGACCTGAAACAATTACAATTCTAAGAATTCAATATATTAAAGTTCTCTTTATACGTTATGCCTCTTGCACGATGAGCCCCGTAGCCTAGATGGTAAGACGCCTGTCTTCCAGCCCTGGGGTGG